>BTPG01000004.1:67760004-68360004 GCA_036245525.1 Semisulcospira habei | reverse complement strand
AAATCCAATACAATCTGTGCCAGCAAGAGGTGCAGCTGCAGGGACTCTTGAGAATCTTTGCCTCTTGCAGATGTCAAAATCTGGTTAAAAATCTGGTTTTCCTTCTTGACCAGCGCATCTATGAGGGAAAATTGCAAGTACTGTGGTCCAGGTGTGCTGACCAGCAACTCTCCCCCATCGAACTGACGAATCCCCACTCGCGGACTTCTTCCTCTGGCTCTTCGGAAACCAAGGTTTGGCCCCCATCACGATCAGGGGGTACCTGTCCATGATTGCCGACACCTACCATCACCTCGGCCGCCCGGACCCCGGTGACTGCAAAGACCTCGCCGACCTTATGACTCACTTCGGCCTGCAGTGCCCAGTTCCCTACTCGCTCATTCCTCGCTGGGACCTTTCTCTGGGTACTGATGTGGCTTAACTCCGACAGGTTCGAACCGCTGTCCTTGGCCCGCTTCGCGGATAGGACTCGTCGGACATGCTTCCTGTTGGCCCTTGCCACGGTGGCCCGACTAAGTGAGCTACACGCGCTGTCAGCACGCCCTGCCTGCCTGCAGTTCAGAACGGATGGTTCCGTGCAGCTTCTCACGGACCCTGCCTTCCTTGCCAAGACAAGGTCTCCTTTGACCGCGCCACAGGTGATTACCTTATGGCCGCTGAGAGATATGAACTTTCCCCGGGAGACCAGGCAACAAGATCCTGTGCGCGCCCTACACGTTTACCCTACGCCGATCTAAAGCTGTCTGGAGAGGACGCTTACGCCTCTTTCTGCCATTGAACTCAGTCAGAACTGACATAACAGCCCAGACGATATCCTCCTGGCTACACTGGTTCATACGGTCCGCCTACCAGGACCTCTCCACGGAGGGAGCGAAGAGGCTTACACGAGGTACGAGCCATGGCCACGAGCGTCGCTTTCAACCGGAACTGCGATGTCAAAGACATCATGGCTGCAGTGGGCTGGCGGGCAGAATCGACCTTCGCCTACTTCTACCTCCGGGATCTGGCAGGCCAGCGAGACAACCTCGCACTGGTGGTGGACATCACCGCAGCGCAACACTCCTTCCCGGCGCCACAGCACTTAGCTAAAATTGTCGGGAGTTTGCGGCAGGGAGGATGGCTCTGATTATAGCCCTTGTGCGGGGGTGTTTTGGGTACGGCACCCTCCTCCTTCTCGCAATTCTTCCACAAAGTAATGTCATCGGTAATGTTTTTGAGGAAATGTTTTTGCGTACCTACGGTGCCTGTGGCATCGGGAGGGAGTGTTGCGCTGCGGTGATGTCCCCCACCAATGTGAGGTTGTCTCGCTGGCCTGCCAGATCCTGGAGGTAGAAGCAGGCGAAGGTCGATTCTGCCCGCCAGCCCACTGCAGCCACGATGTCCTTGACAGCGCAGTTCCGGTCGAATGCGACGCTCGTGGCCATGGCTCGTACCTCGTGTGCATGTATCTTAAGCCTCTTCGCTCCTTCCGTGGAGAGGTCATGGTAGGTGGACCGTATGACGCAGCGTAGCCAGGAAGATATCGTGTGGGCTGAATGTTAGTTCTGCCTGGGTTCAATGGCAGAAAGAGGCGTGAGCGTCCTCTCCGGACGGCTTTAGATCGGCGTAGGTAAACGCGTAGGGTGTGCACAGGATCTTGTTGCCTGGTCTCCCAGGGAAAGTTCACGTCTCTCGGCGGCTGTAAGGTAATCACCTGCGGTGCAGTCAAAGGAGACCTTGTCTTGGCAAGGAAGGCAGGGTCCGTGAGAAGCTGCACGGAACCATCCGTTCTGAACTGCAGGCAGGCAGGGCGCGCTGACAGCGCGTGTAGCTCGCTTAGTCAGGCCGCCGTGGCAAGGGCCAACAGGAAGCATGCCTTACGAGTCCTATCTGCAAAGCGGGCCAAGGGCAGCAGTTCGAACCTGTCGGAGTTAAGCCACGTCAGTACCCAGGGAAGGTCCCAGCAAGGAATGAGCGAGCAGGGAACTGGGCGCTGCAGGCCGAAGTGAGTCATTAGATCGGCGAGGTCTTTGCAGTCGCCGGGGTCCGGGCGGCCAAGGTGACGGTATGTGTAGGCAGTCATGTACAGGTACCCCCTGATCGTGATGGGGGCCAAACCTTGGTCTCCAAAGAGCCAGAGGAAGAAGTCCGCGAGCTGGGGATTCGTCAGTTCGGTGGGGGAGAGTTGCTGGTCACAAAGTAATGTCACCGGTAAGTATTTGTTTCCTCAAAACGCATTACCGATGGTATTACTAATAGGAAAGGTTCTTAGCTAGACTAATTTTAGCCAAAATTTGTTGTGTACGTATCAGGCCATGTTGGCAGGTGAGGGGCGCCATAGCCTAGGCAGTAACCCGAGTAGCCTCCCTTCCATCCCATGCGCGCATGCGCCTAGCGGAAGCTCACCGGTCAGTTTCTTTGCTAGACAATGGAAGGTTGTGTACGTCAGTGTCTCTAGCTTCGAACTGTATATCGTTGTGGATTCGGTCGTAGTGTTTGGAGAGGTTACTCTACGATGTGCCTTGTGTTTCGCTTGGACGCTTTTCTTTGGGATTTCCTCATCGGTGTTTTTGCCCTGACGAGACACAGCATCTGGTGAGCTGTGCTCTCGCGCTCGGGCCAGTCTGGCCGTAGCGTGGTTGCACTGGTGTGTCCTGAACTTTCTACTTTCAGGATAAGGATAGTGAAGTGACAGAAGAGGCTCTCTTGCTTCTTTCAGAGTGCCTGTGTTCAGTTCGGTGCTGTTCCCAGCTTCGGGACTGGTCGTGCCTGTGAAGCCTGCATGGTCTCTGCTCACCAACCGTGGACTGGGTCGACTCTGCCTTCGCCGCCTTAGCTGTTGGGCTTTGTTGCGGTGAGCTGGTTGGTCTGCGACCTGTGTGGGTTCCATGGCTTCTCCATTATCAGGTAAAACCTTGGTTATTGCCTACGACCGGCGCTAAGGGAAGGGGTAGAGTGCCAGGCGTCGGCATACGCCGTGCACTTATCTTCGTTTGTACGCGTTGTCGTGCGGTTTCGTTTTGCGGGCACGCTTGCTCGCTTTTCTTTATGCACTATGTTACAGTTGGCAAGTCCGCTCCTGCTCACGATGTGGACAGTTCCTTTGGCCTAATGACGGACATGCTCTTCCCTACCCTGTTCCGGCTGTGCCTCCACTCACCCGTGCCTGGTCTGCGCCCCTGGCTGGAAGAACAGTGGACCCGGCTTTGGAGCTTCTACCGCTGTGTTCGGCCGACGCCAGCACGGATAAGGGGGTCCAACACTGGTAAGCCCCACAGACCCGATGTAGTGGCCCTTACCAGTTTGTAGAGCCCTCAACGCCACGGCTTAGGCTGCGAGCCCAAGCTCTAGCGCCGGCAGCACCACAGTCCTGTCGAGTGGTCTCTGCCCGGTCGCGGAACCTCAAGCGCCACTATTAGGCCTTGAGACTAAGCCCCCTGTACCGGTAGCCACCACAGTCCTGCCGAGTGGTCCCTACCCGGTTGTGACACCTGTTCGGCGACTCGAGAGCGATCTCCAGCTCTGGTGGCCGTCACAGACCCGTCAAGTGCTGCTTACCAGGTGGTGGAGACTCTTCTGCCACACGATGCTTCAGTCATTACCTCCTCCTCAGCAAGGCAAGAGGCCAGCGCGAGCACAGGGATTCGGCGCCCCGCTCCAGGTTGGTGATTGGGGACCATGACAGGACAAGTCTACTGGCCTGATGCACTCCCGCTCCCCGGTAGGAAGTAGGAGACAGCACGGGCGCGCAACGAGACGACATACCCCATCTTCTCCCCGGCGCGGACAAGCCTTAGCTCTGTAGAACAAACCAAGCAGATTCCCGTAGCTCAACATCGTTCGCGCTCCAGAGACAGGTGGACTCGTCAATGGACTGCTTCTCGCGTCTCGGAGGCAAGCCGGCACATTCGAGCGACCGCCAGGTATGACCCAGCACCCGCTGATCGTGTTCCCACGGCGCGTCCTCCTGAGACCTCCCTCCGGACCGACGCCCACTGCAACGCGGGGTATACGCCAACACATACAGATAGATGTCCCGGCCGCGGTGGGGGACTATACTCTCGGCCGCACGAGACTGCTGGACCATGCGACGATGGCGTGCCTTAGCCGCAGGATGGGGACTATGCTGGGCACTTTGGCCGGTGCCCGCTATCTTGAAGTTCGGATAGGACCTGGTATGAGGTTGGCCACGAGGTGCGGCCCCCCCCCCCACCCCCACAAGTCTCAACCTCGTCCAGCACAGATGTTCGGCGCCCCATTCTAGGCAGTGACAGGGGACCACTAGTGGACAAGACTGCTGGATTATTGTGCTCCCGCTCCTCAGGGAAGGGTAAGCGATGAGTCGGGATCACGTTGAGTTTGCTTGAGGCTTCGGCGTCCCACTCCAAGATCAGGTAATGTTGTTGTTGTTGCGGGTCCGTTCCGCCCAGGCGACTAAGGCTCAGTGGAAGGAGTTTTGATCGGACAAGTCTGCTCGGTTATGTGCGCCCGCCCGCCAGGCTCTTTTGGGATGAGCTGGGTTCACATCGACTTCGCTCGCCCATCTACCTTAGGACGGTGTGGATGGACCACGGAGTGGTAGTATGATCAAGTGGACGCCCGTTCTTCGACGGCGGCCGCACTTGCGGGACAGACCGCTGCTACTGCAGACTGGTCCCCGCGACCCGGCTCCCACTCGTCACCCTTACCTGCCGTCAGGACAAGACTCTGACCGAGATCCTGCCACAGTCCAACGGGAGTTTTCCGCCTCAGGCCCATTACAAGTACCTTCGCCCCGGGCGAGACTACAGGAGCGGCGGTGGCCGCTCGCCTGATGCTCACGGGACAGGTCGTCTAGGCCTACATGGGTTACGTTGTTTGCCTTCCGGCCCAGCACAGCGGTACGGCGTACAACCCAGAGACGGTGCCTTTACACGGGTCAGGATGAGACTGCGGGCATTGGGCGCCTCGACCTCGGCTCGCCACTCCGCCGCAGGTGCGGCGTCAGCCTCTTGTAGGGTTGGTGGTGTGAACTCATTGTAAGCGGTTTATTTCTTAGTGGCTCGGTGACGACACAGGGTCCCTGCCAGCGCCCCGGAATGTTAGCCCGGTTCTACGACGCCGGGTTGTGGCGTGTCGGCTGCGGAGACGGCACTTGGCTACCCTTGTCTTGGCCTCTTTCGTTCCTAGCATCGATGATCGGAGACTCCCTCCTCTAGCCATGGTTACGAGCTTCCTGGATGGCCGGTCTTCTCCTAACACGTTTTGCATACCACTTCTGGCGTGATGCCTTGCCTGCTACCACTTCGTCTGAACAGGGACTTCAGGATGGCCTCTGCGCTTCGACATCCTGACCTTCATAGCGGCTACGACAGTCGACTCGCGCACCATGCTGTACAAGTTCCTCACCGACCCCTCCTTCGGCGGGGAGCCCACCCGAGACTTCGCCTCGCAGTGCAGACTTGGACTGGGCCTTCAGCCTGGACTCGGCGACTTCCTAGAGGATACGGAGCCGGTCGGAGACCTCCTCGGACTGTGTTGCTTTCTGGTCGTCCCCAGTTAGAGATTTGGACACAGCCTCCAGCCGTTCCCTCCGCTTTACCTTCAACGGCGTGACCTGCTAGGCTCGCGCGCTTATGGCGGTGGCTTCGCAGGGAGTTCTACTGTGGCTGTTCTCCGTTGCAGACAGGACCAGTCGGATGTCTTCGTGCTCCACGTCGACTTCCGTAGACGATCCCTCTCGTGTAACCGGTCGGAGTCCTCCTTGGAGAAGGATCGAGATGCACCCAGGATCCCCTCGGCAGGCGTGGTTCCTGGTCTACGTGGGCAAGTTCAACCCCTCCCCTTCGAGACGCTTCTCTACCTGCGGATGGAACCTTGAACCGACCTCATGAATGGCAGCTTCCGAGGTGGCGAACGCAGCACTTGGTGAACCCAACGCAGCGATTGTCCTTAGACCAGGCGTCCTCCGCCAGACGGGGACTTCGGCTGCGGGAGTTGGTGAGTACCAGAGCGGACCTTCTTCCCCTCGGATGTCTCTACTGCCACCGCCTCAGCAGCTCCTGCTTCTCCCCGCGTCCGCTTCCAGGGTCAGCGAGCTACACACCCTAAAGGGGTCCAACACCGGTAAGCCCCACAGACCTGACGAGTGGCCCTTACCAGGTTGTAGAGCCTTCAACGCTGTGGCTTAGGCCGCGAGTCCAAGCTCTAGCGCCGGCAGCCACCACAGTCCCGTCGAGTGGTCCCTGCCTGGTCGCGGAACCTCGAGCGCCGCGTGCTAGGCCTCGAGTCAAGACCCTTTCACGGGACAGGAATCCAACACCGGTAAGCCCCACAGACCCGACGAGTGGCCCTTACCAGGTTGTAGAGCCTTCAACACCGCGGCTTAGCCCGCGAGCCCGAGCTCTAGCGCCGGCAGCCACCACAGTCCCATCGAGTGGTCCCTGCCCGACTGCGTAACCTTCAGCTCCCTGACCCAGCGTTCTTGCCAAGACCCGTTCTCCTTGGCTGCCCCGCAGCTGGTCACCATGCTCCTTTGAGCGATCCAGGCTCCACCCATGAGTCCGGACAACAGGACCGGGTGTGGACTTTTCGTGTGCACCTGCGCCGGACCAAGCCGCTCCGCAGGGGTCGCACCCGCCTTTTCCTCCCATTGTCCCCAGGTAGAATGACATCTCAGCCCAGACGATATCCTCCTGGTTCTGAGAGGTGGCACGCTCCGCCTACCAAGAGCCCTCCCCTGATGCAGCCCCACGGATGAACATCAGGTCCCACGAGGGCAGAGCCTTGGCTGCAACCCTTGCTTCGATCGCTGCTGTGCTGTCTAAGACCTTGCGGCGGCCGTAGGATGGCGAGCAGAAGATTACCTTCACCCGCTTCTACCTGAGGGACCTCTCCAGCCAGCGCCAGAACCTTCGCTGGTGGGAGACATCGTGGCGGTGCAACACTCCCTCCCGGCGCCCTAGGCGCCGTAGTTATCTTTGCTAAAATTAGCGGGAGGTTGCTTAGGGAGGGCGGCTCTAGTAGTCTCTAGGGGGTGGATTAGGGGCGTTATAGCGGCACCCGCCTCCTCTTCGGGATTCTTCTTATTAGTAATACCATTGGTAATGAGTTTTGAGGAAACAAATATATTTTTCTTTAAAATTAATTGTTTAGAAAAATACTTACCGATGGTATTACTCGAAGGTCCCTCCCACCTGCCCCGCTTGCCGCTGGTCCACTAAGAAACTGACTGGTGAGCTTCCGCTGGGCGCATGCGCGCATGGGATGGAAGGGAGGCTACTCGGGTTACCTCCTAGGCTATGGCGCCCCTCACCTGCCAACACGGCCTGATACGTACACAACAAATTTTGGCTAAAATTAGTCTAGCTAAGAACCTTTCCTATTAGTAATACCATCGGTAAGTATTTTTCTAAACAATTCATTTTAAAGAAAAATACATTTTTCGAAAAAATAAATTTTTCCTCCTTGACCGAAGGAAGGTTCTTACCAAATGTAGATACACTTGAACTATCATGGTTGATGCATCTCCCAATGTGTGGTCTTTGGTGTGCATCTGTTGAAAAGAAATTGTTTGAAATGCCAGTTCTGAATTCTAAGCACAGTGGAAGTGTCTTATGGGGTTTCATAACAATACATTGCGTATATTTCTTTTTCCCACAGGATTTGTCAGAGAGGCTGTTCGACAAAGGAGAAATGAATACCTTCCATGACGATGTCTCATTTGCCAAGGTCATCGCTCAAGTCCTGAAGTCCGTGTCGCTCTTAAGTTTCATGGCAGACATGGGTCTCAAAACAAATGGTGATAGTGAAACTCAGCGTAACGTCAGTGTTTTTGCCCAGGCAAAAGAAGATAATTTTCCTTCCAAAACATATTCACGTGAGCAGAATTTTGCTTTCAAAACAGAAGGAGATATCACAGAGGAGGCATCAACAATTGGTGAAGTTCCTTTTAAAGCACATTCACCAAAACGGCATGTCTCTTCTGAAAAGGAAAGAGATTTCTCGCAGGAGATTTCTGATATTATCCGTGACATGGAGACCCGCATTTCAAAGCTTTCCACTTTGGACATTAGTGCTGTGTTTTCACAGACTGCGCAGTATTGCAATGACATGCAGCTTCTGATCAAGGTTGCAGTGATAGCCGGCAGCCTGGTGGATATTTCAGTGAATCCCAGAGTGAGAGAGGCAGGGTCAAAACTTGCGCTGGCAGTCAAAGCTGCGGTGGAGCGACTGCCAGTGTGTAGTGTTATGCTGTGGAATTTTTTGCATGGTTTTTGAAAGATATCTCAGTTGACTTTGTTTCCATATGCAGTTTAACCCATTTAGCCCCAATGCATTACAGCAGGAGATGGATCGACCATGATAATTCAAGGGTAGTGCTAGTTTGGCACCTGTTGGCACCAGGCTGATCTGGCACTACCCTTGAATTATCATGGTTGGTCCATCTCCTGCAACTGGCACATAGTCGTTATGTGACACCTTCAAAATATGTGAACTGCAGCCAAGGGGTTAAATGGGTTAACTCATTCGAGACGTGCTGCCTACGGATATGCTTATTGTCCAATGAAGGCTGCATTACAGACTAGGAGATAGATCAACCATTTTAGTTCAAGGGTGGTGCCAGAATATCTTGGCGCCTCAGGCGCCAAGCTATTCTGGCACTACCCTTGAACTATCATAGTCAAACTAATTTCAAGCAGTAGTGTATCAGGATGAAAAGGGTTAAGAGCTTATTTCTGGATTTGGTGCTTATGCATTCAACGACACATTCACAAAATGGCCAAGCACGCACACTGCAAGAGGAACCTTGGATGGGCGGATCTCAACGCTGATAATGTTGCAGGGGAAGTACACTCATGGCAGCTGAAGTCGACATCCATAGGCAAAGAGCTGCATATTGTCAGTTAGTCTGGCACCAACCTTTAACGATTGTCACCTTTTGACCCATTACATCTTGAGGCTGATTTTGTCAAATTTGCTTATTGTCCTATGAAGGGTACATTACAGATTAGGAGATAGATCAACAGGTTAATTCGGGTTTAACGTCCACAGCACCGAGGTGATCATGGACGGCCCTGATGGGCGGGTTATGGGGGACAGGGAAATCTATTGCCTATGGAGTACAACCTGAACACTGATCAACTCAGGCGCACTCCAAATGTGCCACTTTGATTTACCAGGACCTTTCAACGGACCAAGATCAACAGTTTTAGTTCAAGGGTGGTGTCAGAATAGCTTGGCGCCTGAATGGCAACACCCTTGAACGCTCAGTCAAATTTATTTCAAGCAATGGGTGTATCAAGATAAAAAGGGTTAACTACTAGCAGCTATTCTGGTACTATCCTTGCAAAATCATGGTCAATCTTCAGAACTGTTTTATTATTTTCAGAGCACAGCTCCCAGATTTGGGAATTTTGATCTTGGTACTCAGTGCGTTAACTGTGGTGTTTCATTTCCAAAGCCAACTGTGGGAGTTGTACCATGGTACCCGGCAGCTCAAGGTGGTGTCTGATCAGCTTGATGCCTTGAGAGACATCAAGTTAATTAGGCACTTCCCTTGCACTATCGCAGTTGATCTGTCTTTCATCACTGACTTCAAAGTCAACCATCCTGAGATGACCGTAGTGACTAACTTCAAGGTCAAGGTCACTGTGGCCATATTTGTTCAAGCCTTTTGTGCTATTGACAGCTCTCAAACCACTAGATTGATATTTTTTTCCAAATTTGTAAGTTCATGATAAACTGCTTCAGAATACACATTTGACGTCAAAAAATGTCACTCTCTTGCAAAGGTCAAGGGCACATATAGCTGCTATATTTGTTTTGTACAAACTATTGTCCCATTCTTTACATCTTCCATCTTCATCCCTAACCTCTCTTATCTCTCATAAAGGTGGTCACTCAGAACAGGGGCTGCCATACTTTTAGTGTACAGTTGTTCAGAAAGACAAATTTGTCTTTTTATCAGCATATTTATTTATTTACTTATTTGGTGGTGGTGGGGGGGAGGAGGGGGAGTAGGGGGGGAGGGGAGGAGGGGGGGGGGGGAGGGGGATGTTGTAAAGAGGTTCCAGGCATGGCACACACTTTTGGTTTAATTAAATTTTAATTTAATTAAATATTTAACCCCCATGTGTATGTAGACATGTTTAACAAGTGAGTTAATGATGGAAAACATTTGTTGTTGCTAGTTTTATGTAGAAAATAATTGATTTTGTTAATAGATGGGGTCAGTATGTCAATTATTAATACTGATAAGCACACTTTTAATGAGGGTTATGGCAATGATCATGAACATTTTGGTTTACTTGTGTAAATGTATCGTACATCAACTGATGAAGATTATATACATATATTAATAACTCACTGACAGAATAAAGTTAATAAACACAATGTAGTAAAACTGTTGACGCTAGGGTTTCATGTGAAAGAAAAACTGAAGATAGTGGTGGAAAACAAGGAATGACCTTTCGGATCAAAGATCCTTCTTCAGGTGACATGGAAACAAACATAGAACAGAAAAGAACATGAAAGAAAGAAAAGACGTCATCCTGTATAGTGAGAATTTAGAATGACGTAAAAAAAAAAAAAAAAAATAACACAAATACACAAGCACAAAACACGTAGCACAAAACTTATGTTGACATACATACACGTCACTGCATACATTCGCATTCACTCGTGCCTGCTGCCACTCACGTACATGCACACACACACACACACACACACACACACACACACACACACACACACACGTATACACACACACACACACTCAACGGTAGCATCCAGTAACAACAGTGAGGTCAAGTCTGGCACCAACTACCCATCAGGCCGAGCATACATCCCTAGGGGCGAATGTTCAAGCCGCGCGGATGGTAAGTGCCAAGCCTGTCCGCGAAAAAGGATTCTGTCATTTTGCGGCGGATGAAGTGGATGTATTTTGCCAAATGATGCATAATAATTGATTGATTGATTGTACATTGCTTATCGTCCTGACAGCAACAAGGCTTTCTCAGGACGTGCCTGCACTGCTTGTGAAAAAAAATAAACAGAACATTGAATGTATGTCGCCAGCCGGTCAAACACATTAAATAAACCTAACACATGGGACCCAAATAAAGCTAAGACCATTTAGCAACATACATCCAATATCAAGAGCTACAGGCAGT
Source organism: Semisulcospira habei (assembly GCA_036245525.1). Taxonomy (NCBI): domain Eukaryota; kingdom Metazoa; phylum Mollusca; class Gastropoda; family Semisulcospiridae; genus Semisulcospira; species Semisulcospira habei. The sequence goes on along the minus strand of BTPG01000004.1, from coordinate 68,348,872 downwards.
GCAGACAGTAGGGAGAGTTTTAAAAAGGAAAATACAGGTGAATGGACAAAGGGTAGACAGAAACACATGCCCCAGAATAGAGAGAAAAACCCACCCTGTGGGGCTGACCAGGGTGACCCTGGGAACTAAAAAATACCTAACCCCACCCAAGTCCCCCAGGGCAGACCCGGGTGGGGGATGCATAATAAACACAACTTAGAATTGAATACATCAATAAGTAAGGGCAGTAAATAAGTGAGTGGAAAGAAAGAAATTCTTATTGACAATAGGAGTGGGAAAGATAAACATTGAAAATAGACTACAAAATTGACAGTATTTTGTGGAGTGTGTGTGACTTGTCATTTTATAGGGGTCCATTTCCTCCACGAAGTGCGCAGGTGACATACATGGGACATTACCGAGGACGTCCAGTGCCTGTAGTTCATAAAAGGGATCGCCTCCCTTTTTATTTACTATTTTAGTTCTGTCTGCGACTGCCAGATGACGCTTCTGGAGCTTTGACCAATCAGCTGTTGAATTATCGATTTGGCGCTAATCGTATTCAACATGGAGGTCACTGCGAACGATTCGTCATATGTCAAATTAGCATTGCTAGTGTTTCTCGGCCCTTCACAACGATGCGATCGCGTTCGTTTGCAGTGCGATTGACTGACAATACATTGGATATGTGCACAGTGCAACGGGAAGTGGAATGAGGCCCTTATTTCTCGCATGTGCTTAAAGTTCGACGTTCACTTGGCCGACCCCCATGCGGCCTGTGAAGGCACTCGGGATGAGAAACGGCTGCTCAGCTGGGAATCTCTCGGATGTGGCGCTCACTAATTACGGACTCGCCTGAGATGTGCGAATGGCGATTCATATCGGCATCGGTGGCTCGTGCAGGGAATGCGTGATTTCACGGCATCGTCGGCTGGGTTGCGCGGGGATGGGCGTTCAGCCCAGATTTTGTGCGAATGGCCTCTTGGAGTAGCAGACGGTTCCTTGCCGATCAGCCCGTGTAGGTAAAGATAGGAAGCGCTACTTTGACAGCATCTTTCGGCAGCGGGCTCCGGCGAGTGGGTGCGTTGTGGTGTAGAACTAGACGTGTGCTGGTTCCCAGTTTAGGTTATTTGCAGATCTTCTTCACCGCTGCAGGGATGCCAGTGGAAAACTTAGGTGCAGGACTGTGTTTTCTTGGATATAGACGGTTTCATCTTTATCGCTCGCGCTCTTATCTGTCTGAGTCTGCTGCCGCTGTGTGTTCTGATGTTTTCCAGTGAGGGTGGATTATGTTCTACGGAGGTAGCATCTCATCATGTAATATTTATGTGTGGTTAGTGAGACAGGATTGATGGGCGTTCGCTAATGTGCGTGGTGAATATTTGACCTGACAACTCGGTGCCGTGTCTGGCACCATCCCCAGACGTTTTGCGTGCAGGATGGCAGTGTGTTCTTCCCGGGCGGCCGGCCGGACAGATATGCCAGCCGGCTATCGGGGGTAGGAGTAATCGATTGGCAAGGAGCGAATTTCTTCCGCACATGTGCTGGCATCATACAACGTGTACTGTGCAGCATACACTAGCAGCAGGGTGGCAGGCATTGTTGTAGTCAACTTTGGGCTGCTGAGATTGCGTTCGCACAGTCGGGTGATGAGGATGGCCCACAGGCACAGTAAAAAATCGGAGGCTTTGCCACCTTCACTGCCTGCCAACGGCCAGCATACACACGAGGAGAACCCCAACTACCTCGTGTATAAAAAGGTGAGGGACTACTCGCTCAGAAACGGAAAATTAAAAACAAAATACATAGCACACTATGTCAGATTGATGTCCAAATGAGGTTCCTAAACGCTAATTTAGCGACTACAGGTCTATCACTGACAAAAGCAGTTCCAAAGACGGCTGGTCAAAGAAATTTGTCCCACCCCTTCACATTAAGCATTTCAGATTTCTTGCATTGTATTAAAAATAAAGTCCGATAAATTAACAGACATTCTGTGGCAGCATCTTTGCCAACACTATCTTCCCAGACCGAAGTTTTTGCTAGTGGTATCGGTGACGAGATCTTGGATTTTGTGTCTTATCAGTCGTTAATATCGGGCGTTCATGATAATCTGTCGTTACGTGATAAAATATTGACTAGAATGTTTTTTAATGGTATCTGTTCGTTACCATTTTTTAAATAATTTTTTTATATGTGGTGTTTTCGGTAACATCATTTGAAGTATTTAATGCATGCTTCTTAGTACATGTACACTTTTAGTGCATGATGTATGTGTCGGAAGCGGTTACTTAGTTTACAAGTTAAAAAATCTACATCGGCACCTGTCAATTTTCTGTCAGGTAGACTGTTTATTTGTGTGCCTCAAGAAAACTTCTAGGTCTAGATCCTTTCGTCGATCGACAACAGGCAGACATTCTCATGAGCTTTTGCAGATCATAAGAATAATTCCTCTTGCTGACACAAAATGTGGCTTCCATGAATTTTCAATCGCATGACTTGGGATGGCATCGCAGCTCATCAAGTATCGCCAGAGGCGCTGTCTTTCTCACCACCCACCATCCCCCCTCTCTGATTGTCCTTTGTCCTGTCATTACTGGTTGTCGCAGTCGCATTTCAGTCTTACGCATAACCCCCAGATAACACGCTGCTTTGGGGAGCTGTTGGAATATCTTCGGGTGAGCAAGAGCGATAGGTTCACATGAACCCTGTAGGATATGATGTGAATCTATGCTTAGTTGTAGGGGTACTTAATATAGGGGATTTAATATCTATAGGCCGTAAAGATTCTACGCCCCTTCTCGGTGTAGTTATGTTATGGTCTGTTTATGAAGCGAGCTCGATGTTTAACTATTAATCAGTTAATAGAACTACATTACTCAGGTGTTAGTGAGTCACACTGAGACATTTGAAAACATTTTTTTCCTCAGGTTAGTGTGTTCAATGAAAATTGTGTGAGTATTGTTTCTAGTTTCTCAGTTATTATGATACTGTGCAAACAAAATGTGATATCACAACACTGTTTAGGAGTTTATAAGTTCGGATTAGATACCGACCACGGGTGCGTCAGAATTTGAGTGTCGATAATTTTGTTGTTGTTGTTGGTCTTTCTTGTATTATGATCTAGGTAAATGGATGGCACTGTTCGACTTGTTGTTCCACATTTTTGTATGGTTTTTGGTCCGACCAGTTTAAAAAGTTCCTCGGGCCGGGGTAGGACATCAGCAGACACCCAATCTTGTGTGCGTCACTCAGCTGTGTCCTAACGCAAATCCCTTCCATTTTCATATCCACTGAAGTCCACGCAGCTGTCAATTGATCGATTGTAATAGCGGAAGGGTTGTATTAACGTATTCTGCCGTTTACCCTTTGGCTGTCGGTAGCAGGCTTTGTCGACTAGGTGACGGATTCCAGCGGGCAGGAATCGCCTCGACAAAGAAACACTACCGACCATGGGCAAAGCCTAAACGTCTTTCTCTCCGGAATACAATCAGCAACACCCACATTCTAGAGGCATTTATGATTTAATATCCATGCCCCGTTTTCAGGTGGTATACACGCGGAAGCGTGTGGTCGATTGTCGGAGAAAACTATCCAAGCGGTATTTTAAGAAAACCTAGTAACTGATGTTTGGTTTGAATTTTAAACCTGCAGAATAACGTATATAGGTCAACCTCCCATATGAATATATCCAGAATCATAAACAGCTCCAAACAATTGAACTCTAAAAAGTATGGTGTACTTGTTCGTGGAACTCGGTTGTACTCGGGTGTATGGTTCTTTGAGAAAATTCAAATTTGTCCATGAACTGTACGCCCGACCACAAGCAAGTTTCCAAGAACATTTACAGCATACTTTTTAGAGTTTAGTTCTTCGGAGAACTGAACTGTTATTGATATTATGTTTTTGGACCATCATTGAGTATCTTCAAGGGATGAAATGTTCAGTTTAAATTTGAAATATATGTGTCAGTTAATGCTTGGCTAGTTTTCTCCGAGAACCGTCCACATGCTTTTGTGTTTATTCACGTGTTCCACCCCCCCCCCCCCCCCCCCCCCACAGTATCAATATGGGGCAGACGGGTGGTTTTTCGGCTGTGAATGACAATTTCAGGTTAGTCGATGGCAGTGATAGAGTTAATGGTCCATCAAGCTCCAGTATTCAGCAAACGGATTTGGAAGTGAAAAAAAAAACTAACTTAGATACAGTAGTCCTTGGCTTTGCCGTTTTTGCTTGCCCCATTCCGCCTCAAAGTTCTCCCGTGTATACTGCATAGGACATCCCATTTCCCATACATGAACTAAGACCTGTATTCCCCGACAGCTTACCCATGACGCGATCTTGTGTGCACAGACCTGCACATATGTAAAAACAAACAGAGAATTATAGATAATAGATGTGCATTTTCATTTAGAAATGCCTAAGGAATACACACATGAATTATCGTAGATTCGCAGTGAAAACTTCTGGTTTTAGTGCAGTACCCTTTTTGAGTTTGACATTAAAGTATGTCGTTTGTAAACGGGAAAACGCACGCTGATGCTGCATTATTTAATAAGTGCCCAGCACGCAAAAGCTCATTGGCCAATGTCGGCCCGTTGTCGTTTTGCTTTCTGTCGGCGCAGGCTAAATCTTTTGTCACATTTATTATCGTGGCAACACGCGTGTGTGCAACGCATCAGATTAGTGTTGATGAAAAGCTGTAATATCCCGTCTGTTCTCGCAGAACAGAATTGTATTGATGTCGCGGAATAGCTCACAAAAAAGAGAGCAGTTATAACCGTAACGTACTGGTGAACTACAGTTGCTGGGTTTTTAGTTGCATGAGTGAGCATCGACCTGCACCAGCCACTAAGCAAGGTGCTCTGCTATGACCGAGCACCTTGATTAATGGCTGGCGCAGGACTAAGCTCACTCATGCAGCTGGGGCCGCCGTCGGCCGTAATTGGTCCGCGCACGGCTGTGATCGGGCCAGCTGCGACGGCCCCAGGAGCTTTTGTGTGGCGGATTGCGAAGATGGCTTCGTCGCAGTATGACGACAGCCTTCCATTTAGCGTGAGAAAGAAAGAAAAAAAATCGAAGAAAAATAGTTTTGTGGCTGTCGGTAGTGTTTTTTTTTTTTTGTTGCGAAGATTACCGCGGGAATTCATCTTACTTACTTACGCCTGTCACCCCTACCCGGGTATAGGCCGTCGACGAGAGACCTCCAGCAACTCCTGTCCTGTGCTTCTCCTTCGATTCTACTCCAGGTGGTTCCCAGTCTCTTGATGTCTGCTTGGAGGTCTCGACGCCAGGAGTTTCTCGGCCTACCTCTTTTCCTCTTTCCCTGGGGGTTCCATGACAATGCCTGCCTAGTGATACTGGAAGCTGGCTTTCTCAGACTGTGACCGATCCATCCCCATCTTCTTCGCCCAATTTCATTCTCTGCTGTTATCTGCTCTGTTCTCTCCCAGAGTCTGATGTTGCTGATCTTCTCTGGCCAGTGGATTTTCAAAATTCTTCTAAGGCAACTGTTCATGAAGGTCTGTACTCTGTTGACTGTGGTTTTTGTCAATCTCCATGTCTCTGCTCCATATAGGAGAACTGCTTTTACATTGGAGTTGAAAATCCGGACTTTGGTGTGTTGTGACAGCTCTCTGGAACTCCACACTTTTTTCAACTGGAGAAAGGCTGCTCTGGCTTTACCGATTCGTGCTCTGACATCTGCATCAGTGCCGCCTTTTTTGTCGATGATGCTCCCGAGATAGGTGAAGGACTCCACCTCCTCCAACGGGGTGCCAGCAAGCAAGACTGGTTCTTCCCTGGTTGCGTTCAGCCTCATTGTCTTTGTTTTCTGTTTGTGAATGGTGAGGCCCACTTGGGACGAGATGTCAGCAAGCCTCGTGGTCTTGTCCTGCATTTGTTGATGAGTGTGGGACAGTAATGCCAAGTCGTCTGCAAAATCGAGGTCGTCAAGCTGTGTCCACAGTGTCCACTGTATTCCACTTCGTCTGTGCTCTGTGGTCATCTTCATGACCCAGTCTATGGCCAGTAGGAAGAGGAATGGAGACAGCAGACACCCCTGCCTGACACCAGTTCTGACCTGGAGCTCTCTGGTGAACTGCCCTTCGTGGATCACGCGACATGTCATGCCATCATAGCTGCTCTTGATCAGGCGGACGAGCTTTGTGGGTACACCGTAGTGTCGTAGGAGTTTCCACAGAGTCTCTCGGTCCATGCTGTCAAATGCTTTCTCATAATCCACAAAGTTGACGTACAGCGGGGAGCTCCACTCCAGAGACTGTTCCACGATGATGCGGAGAGTGGCGATCTGGTCTGTACATGATCGGTTCTTCCTGAATCCTGCTTGCTGGTCTCTCAGCTGGGGGTCAACGGAGCTCTTCATTCTCTCCAGGATGATCCTGTTGAAGACCTTTCCTGGTACTGACAGCAAGGTGATTCCTCTGTAGTTGGAACACTTGCTGAGGTCGCCTTTCTTGGGAAGCTTGATTAGGTACCCCTCCTTCCAGTCAGCTGGCATCACCTCCTCTTCCCAGATCTTTCCAAACAGTGGGTACAGCATCTCAACTGTTGTCTCTAGGTCTGCTTTCAGAGACTCTGCTGGGATGCCATCTGGCCCTGCTGCTTTGCCATTCTTCAAAAATGCCACTGCTTTTCTGATCTCTTCCCGGCTGGGTCTGTCACAGCTGATGGGTAGGTCGGTCTCTGCCGGCTGGATGTCGGGGGGGTCGGGTGGGCTAGGTCTGTTCAGTAACTCTTCAAAATACTCGGCCCATCTGTCGAGTTGGTCTGCTCTGTCTGCGATAGGCTTGCCTTCTTTGTCTTTTACTGGTCTTTCTGTATGGGGAATTCATCATCGCGCCAAAATTACCGTTACCGACAGCCAAAGGGTTAAAATGCACTACGTTAGTTTGGAACTGAATGAGCGGCGGACTTCTTTTGAAACCAGGTCAGTTTGTTACAAGAAGAAGGAAAAAAAAAAAACCCATTAAAACAGGATACAGTGACTGACTTGACCAGGAAAAGACGAATTTTCTTTTGTAAGATTTCACTTGAATTTGAAATTAGCCATTGTGAAATGAGATACTTTCTGTGCTGGGTCTGTGACTTTAGACATGACGGAAGTGTTACTTAACGACTGTGTACCAGTTGCAGGTGGATTGACCATGATAATTCAAGGGTAGTGCCGGATTAGCTTGGCACTACCCTTGAATTATCATGGTCAGTCAATCTCCTGCTGTGGAGTGTTGGGGCTAAAAGGGGTTAACGCAGTGTTTGTTTGTTTTTTTCTTTTTCTTTCTCTCTCTCTCTCCTTTTTCAGCTGATCGGTTTGTACTGTTGAGTGTACTCGCAGAAACCCCATTTCTTGTAACAAGGAGTCAGGCGCATATGATATTAACACAATAACAGGGAACTGGAACGTGGAAAGTTATGCCGACCCGTTCTCTTGTAAAAGTTGTAGACTTGTGTAAGTTAGTAATGTTCACTGTAACTTCACCGTACACGTTACACAAATCACTTCAAGGTACCGGAATATCTGAGAGCCAGCCATGCTTAAATAGAGTGGGGTGACTAAAGACCTCATTAAGTCTGACGTAATGGATATTCTGGGAACTTTGGCAGGTTGCAGTGACTTGCCCGCATTCACACACTTTCGGGCTTGCACGTTCTAACGGTATTGCTCTTTCAGGCTTCACAGTTGTAGGCCGTTAGACCCCAGTAGCAAAACGTCGGTGGGCCAACGAGGCAGCTGTGGGCCCGAGGACCTTTGCTTACTGCGGAAGGCATAGAGTTTAAGAGCCCCATGCCTTCTGTCTAAGAGCTGGCACTTCACGTGCAGTGGGGGTCATTGCCCTGTATCAAATTCAATATTATCAAATTACGTAAGACGATGAGCAGCATGCCAAACAGCAACGAAGAATATGAATTATCAACTTTAGTTTCACCCATTTCATCCTGTTGCTGTATTACAAGAAATAAATTTGCCTATGATAGTTCAAGCGTGGTGCTAGAATAGCTCGGTGCCCAAGGGTGGTGCTAGAATAACTAAACTAAAACAGTTGATCTATCTCATAATGTGTAATGTAGTCTTCCTAGGACAATAAGCAAATTTTACCGAATCAGCCTTAGGATGTAATAGGTTAAGCGGTGCTTTATTGTAATTGTTCATCTCAAGAACTAGTTAAAGTCAGAATGCATGGTATTTGCACAGTATCGTTTCATCATTTCAAAGATGCGCAAGGCGCCGCAGGCCTGGAAGGTAGAGTTGGACAGCCTTCGTATGTCGAGTGTATCAGAACGGCCGTGGCCCTTCCGTCTTCAGTTTTCGTTTTGCGTTGGAATGACAGCCATGCACTGACCTTAATGCATACAGTTTGAACTAGGCCTGGAACCAGTTGCATAAGCGAGCTTAGTCCTGTACCAGCCACTAAGCAAGGTGCGCCGCTATAGCGGCGCACCTTGCTTAGTGGCTGGTGCAGGACTAAGCTCGCTCATGCAACTGGCCCCTGGTCCGTAACTCAGCCCAGCGGCAAGATACGTAGATCCGCATGAGCTCCATAAACAGCGAGGATCTTTGGTTTGCTAGACCTGCAAGTCTTTATTTCTCATGCAGAGAAGGTTTGGTTTTCAGTGGCATGCTCTCCTTGTGCGGATCTATCCATCTTTGCCTGGGATCCTCTCTGGCATCCGCTCTGGCATCTGTGCTGGAAGGCACCTGTTCACATGAACGTCTTAAGAGGTTTTGCTGACTCATTGCCCCACGACCTCCGACATTTGAGGAATTAGGACACAAGTGCTGCTAATTAGAGGCCTAGCTCCTCAATCAGCCCACGCATGCTTGGCTCATGAGGATGCATGCCTATTCAATGTTCGCCGAGTTTTGTAATTTGTACAAGTTTATGAATGTTGAAGCCTGCAAAGTGCCAGAGTCCTAGCACTTGCCGATGCTCATTCAAACTACAGTTAGAGAAATAGATTGTGCCATCTGTGGACCAGCTCAGTGTAATGTCCTGCACCTCAGCTGAAGTTTGTGGCTTTCTCTTGTCCTCTGTCAGTTGTGGTGTTGATAATGCGGGTGTGAAGATTAAGGGGGTCGTCGACCCTAATTTACTATAAGTACAGTCTCTCTCTCTCTGTCTCTCTCTCTCTCTCTCTCTCTCGCAGCAGCAGCATCGTGAAGTTACCCCTACCAACACTCGCTTTAAAAATTCGCACTATGCATATTAACTCCTTTGTTGCCACCACTAATTCAACACTCCTTTGCAGCCATCCACCTCTAGTATCCCCCAATCCTCACCTACCCCCCTACCCCCCCCCCCCCAGCCCAGTACCATGTTAGCAAACGGATTGCATGATCATGATCAGCCCAGCTGGATGTTTATACAGACAGGGTATTACCCATAGACTAGCTTATTTCAACAGGTTTTGAAGTTTTAATGTTAAAGACAGACTCAAACTACTCAAAGACAATACATGTGACTGTGACAAAAATATTACTATTAGCATCGTTTTTCTGTGAACAGTTTTGGGATTCACTGAATCGTTGGGATTTTGTTGTCATGGGTTGATTTCTGTTATTCATAATGAACTACATTGAACAAAATATATTTGAAATGAGTGCCACCACTACTGTAAGGTCACACACAAAAAATACCCCGTCTATTTTATCTCGCTGACCGTTGACATTTTCGTGAAGGTGGAGGGGGGAAAAAAACTTGAGGGAAGAAAATAAACTGTAGGACGCTCAAACGAACAGATGACGCAAGGGACGGCTCTCTTATCGAGAGCATTTGGTACTTGCCCCTGGCTGTTGAGCATTATTTCGTGTGCTGCTAGTACTAGTAGCAACACCACAAAAAAGGTCTACCGACATACCTTTTTAAGTCTCTTCTATTTATAGAAGGGTCTTTTTAGGAGGGGTCACGGTGGGGCGAATATAATAGCATGTCCATGATGTCAAAGGCTGGCAGGCTAAACCTCTAACAATTGAAATAAGTTAAAAATTACGTCATGTCTAGTTATGCTAACCTCACTGCTGAACGTACATTTGGCACGAAGCGCCGTATGCATGTGCGTATGTATGTGTGTGCGTATGTATGTAAACAAGAGAATCTCCGATATTTCTGTACACACAAGCTTGAAACTTGGCGAAATACTTCTTAAGTGGGTGGCTAAGAGAGCCTCTGAGCATATTGTAATTAAATGTCTCATTGAAGACATTGAGCAACCGTTTATAGGAAGTCGGTTGACCCAGATTCGAGTCCGTAATTTTTGTCATATTTACTTGAGCGTTTGCATTATACATTATATAGCTAGTTTCGATAAAGACATTGGATGAGTTCGTTAGCCAGCTTTGTAGTCTTTCAACTTTAGTAAAAATAATTCTTTTCAGAAAAGAATTAAAACACAAAAAACTTTTACTTCTATCTAGAGAAAGTCAGACAGTGGCGGTGAGGTAAAAGAGACCTGTAACTCTGTCACCACATCAGACACTAACATATTTTTACTCTAAATATGACGTTATTCTCTCTCGCGTGTGCGTGGCTCTCTCACACAAACATGCGCGCATCTCCAGGAGGAATAGATCTCATGCCCCCTGCAGGCGCATGAGGCTCTATGCCTCTTGGAGATGTTTGGAGCACGCACGCACTAACACGCACACACACATCGACGCGCTTTCAGAAGAGCATGCAGGTGACCTGTGTACTTAGTATATCATGTAGCTAGGTAAAGTCAACCTGCTTTCACACAAATTATACTAACACAAAAGATATTGAGCACAGACATCCCAGAATTGCAGAATTGTATCTCTATATAATATAGAAGAAGCCCAATTTTTTTCAGGTCCATAAGCCTGTAACTTTTACAATGCTGCTGCTCTAAAAAAGCTGAAAAGTGAGTTTTACAAGGCGGCCGAATGGCCGTCCCGAGTGTAAAAACTTAAAAATAGCGTATCTCCGTCATTTCTTGTCCAATTTTAAAAATTCAAACTGTTTTTTGCTAAGTTTTTAAAGCTCTTTTAAGTAAGTAAAAGAAAGCAATAATTGTAAACCACCTTATTTTTACCCCCACCCCACCCCTACATAAACATCAGCCCCCCCCCCCCCCCCCCCCCCCCCATTAAAACGCGTAATGGCAAACGCATGACTATTGAGTTGCTTTCTGCAAACCATTCATTAATAAGCCAATCTCTCCGCATCACACGCAGCCTTGCTGTGACATGTGTTTCTGTCTACCCGAGGTCCATTCACCTGTATTTGCCTTTTTAAAACTCTCCCTACTGTCTGCACTGCCTGTAGCTCTTGATATTGGATGTGTGTTGCTAAATGGTCTTAGCTTTATTTAGGCCCCATGTGTTAGGTTTATTTAATGTATTTGACCGGCTGGCGACATACATTCAATGTTCTGTTTATTTTTTATTTTTCACAAGCAGTGCAGGCACGTCCTGAGAAAGCCTTGTTGCTGTCGGGACGCTAAGCAATGTACAATCAATCCCTCCATGATTTTTCATGTCGCATCTTCAGGTGTCCCTGGAGCAATGGTTTGTTATTCACTGATGCCTCAATGTTTTTCCTTCTTCCTTTACCAGTGTGGATAAACACTCTCTCCAAATCTAAGAATTGTGAAGAAATTTCTGCAATTGGAAACAACACAGGATCCACTTAACAATTGATGCAACAACACCTAAACAGTTAACACCTAGACAGTTAACAAAGATGTAACAGAGAGAGAGAGACAGAGCAGAGCGAAGGGAGGGGTAATATTTCACCATATTTGCTTATTTGGTCTTTACAAACGTCTGAGGGGGCCATCTCAAGCAGTGTATGTCACAAAAAACGAATAACACGAAAGCGAAACAACTTTTCTAGCAGACGACGGTCCCACTTCCGGTCTAGACTTCCATTCGACATATCATTTTTGATTGCTACGTTACCCATTTTAAGACCACCATATACCCGTGGAATTTATTGAACATGTTTAGAAAACCCTATTCTATTACAAATATTCGTGTTTTGTCTTTTGATGTAAACATACGCCTGCAGTTGTGACCGATCTCTCACAGTCAATAATGCGAAGGCGAAACCACTTTTCAAGCAGACGACGTCCCACTTCCGGTCTAGACTCTCATTCAACACATCATTTTCGATCGCTACTTTACCTGTTTTAAGACCACCATATACTCATAGAATTAATTGAGCATGTATAGAAAACTCCACTTTATTACCTACATTCGTGTTTTCTCTCTTGATGTAAACATACGCCTGCAGTTGTGACTGATGTAGCACACACCGCACGCGGTCGTGGCTTCGAACAAAACCGACCACGGCCGGTGTGGAAATATGCACATTGCGTCAAATTATCGCACAAACATTACCCAAATCTTAGGTTAAGTCAAAATAACACATTGTAGAACCATTATCAAGCAAACAAAAACACATTTCTTACCTAGATCACGCTGGAGATTGCTCAAAACCGTCGTGTGTTCGTCGCACGCCATGGCTGCCATTGTGAATAACACGAAAGCGAAATGGCCAATGAGATGGCTCGCATTTTGACAAAGCTACTCTTCTCCGTTGAAGCTATCGCGTTTCTGATTGGTCAAAATTAAAGAGAAAAACACGGGCTTTCCAAAAAGTATAGCCTTCTAGGGGTTATTTTTCGAAAATCATATTGAAAATTGCATTTATATTTTTCAAAAAATCTATTACTGGGCTAAATTTAAGAAAATATTACACTTCTTTATATCAATGTGTAGGTCTGAACTCGGTCAATAGCATTGTGCTATTTTTAGATGTGTAGCTTGCATGGAGAGGAGTAGCAAGTCGTTTTCCCGAGGGGGTTGATTTTAGGTTCGCGCGGTACAGTTGCCAACACAGCGCGTTCGGGCCTGAGGGTGCGTTTTTTAAAAAATCGCAGAAAATGATCGGCTGCACTCCCATTAATAAGAAAGACATTTTTTAAAAGAGAAATAGCTTAACTTTATTGTTGTATGCATTTGACTGCAGTACGCGAGCATTTTGTTAGTACAATCGCTGTTTCAAAGATGAGTAAAATGCGTGTTGCGGCACCGCTGCGGATGGTCAGTAGCGAGCCCTGCCAGTACCTAATTATAGCAAGACTGAAATTGTACCGTGAAGTTCTAGTTTTGTCACCATTTTCTCAAGCCTATGAAGCGAAAGTGAAACTCGTATCAAGTAAAATATAAAATTACTAAAAACTAAAACTTACGTCATAACAAATGACGTTTGACAAATCAATGATGTCATATCCTGAGCCCCTTATAGAACTTACTGACGCATTCATAGATCTGCGAGACTTTTTCACTAGGAGATAATTCAACATCAGAATCAGGTCAAAGGCAAAAGGTAGAGTCTAGAGACCATTGATGAGGACAGCTCTCATAAATTATAGAAGGGACTTTGTGGGTTATGGTTCATCTCATCTTGTTCCTTCTTCTCATGGTGAAATCGGAAACGGAGTACCTTTTCAGTTGTTAAGTCTCTTCTAAAATTTATAGAAGGGACTTTTTAGGGTGGGGCGAATTTAATAGCATGTCCATGATGTCAAAGGTGGGCAGGCCCAAACCTCTCACCATTCAAGTAACAAGATAAAAATTACGTCATGTCTTAGTTAAACCTTGCTGCTGAACGTACATTTGGCGTGAAGCGCCGTATGTGCATATTTAAGTGTGTATGTTTGTGTGTGCGTATGTATGTAGCTTGAAACTTGGCGAAATACTTTAAGTGGGTGGCTAAGAGAACCTCCGAGCATATTGTAATTAAATGTCTCATTGAAGACATAAACATCCCTTTATAGGGAGTCCGTGATTTTTGTCATATTTACTCGAAATTTTGGATATATAGCTAGTTTGGAGAAAGACATTGGATGAGTTCGTTAGCCAGCTTTGTATCCTTTCAACTTCTTTAGTAAAAATTAATTCTTTTCAGAAAAGAATTCAAACACTAAAATACCTTGACTTNTAAGTAAGTCTAGAGAAAGACAGTGGCGGTGACGTAAAAGAGGCAACCTTGTCACCACGCAGACATTGACATAATACTCTAAATATGACCTCTCTCTCTCTCTCTCTCTCTCTCTCTCTCTCTCTCTCTCTCTCTCTCTCTCTCTCTCTCTCTCTCTCTCTCTCTCTCTCTCTCTCTCTGTGATGTAGAGAGTGTTTGTGCCTGTGTGCTTTTATTTACTTTCGTGTGAATCTGTTGTTTTGTTTGTGATGGTGTTCAATGGTAGTTCTTAGCTTAATGGTAGTAACGGCAAGTTTGAAAATTGGTCCTGTTACCAAATACTTTTACCGTTATAAAATAAAGGTTCATTGTTCTCTCTCTCTCTCTCTCTCTCTCTCTCTCTCTCTCTCTCTCTCTCTTGGACATGCGCGCATCTTCAAGAGGCATAGATCCTCATGCGCCCAGAGAGCGCATAAGGATCTATGTCTCTTGGAGATGTTTGGAGCGCGCGCGCATACACGCACTAACACGCGCACACACGCACTAACACGCGCACACACACACTCACATGCGCGCACACACACTCACATCGTCGCGCTTTCAGAAGAGCATGCAAGTGACCCGATATAGCTAGTTTGAAGAAAGACATTGGATGCGTTCGTTAGCCAGCTTTGTACCCTTTCAACTTCTTCGGTAAAAATTAATTTTTTTCAGAGAAAAAATAAAACAGTAAAAAACCTTGACTTCTGGAGAAAGTCAGATATTGGCGGTGACGTAAGAGAAACAACTCCAACACCACGCAGACATTGACACAATACTCTAAATATGACGCACACACACACAAACATGCGCGCATCTCCAGGAGGTATAGATCTTCATGCGCCGTCCGGGCGCATGAGGATCTATGCCTCCTGTAGATGTTTGGAGCACGCACACGCACTAACACGCACACGCACATCGACGCGCTTACAGAAGGGCATGCAAGTGACTCGTGTACTTAGTATATCATGTAGCTAGGTAAAGTCAACCTGCTTTCACGCAAATTATAGCAAGACTGAAATTGTACGGTAAAATTCTAGTTTTGTCACCATTTTCTCAAGCCTGTGAAGCTGTTACGTGGTAAAGTCGTAGTCGTAGTATAAACACACCAGACGCACGCACGTAAGGTTCTTTTAAATAAACCTCATTCAGCTGCAACCCGTCACACGTGGCTTAAGGATGTAGACAATACTGGAGAAACAGTTCCAACAATATTTTAATTCAGCGATGCGATCTCCACAATGCATTTCCAAATGCATCAACACTGTGATACAATGTCTTCTGCAAATGTCCACACTGGCGACACATACAACGTACACCACCGTTACGTTGCGTCTCTCACAATGTACACCCTCTACGGGCCACGTACCTACGATAAACGGTGTGTCTCTACAACTGACAATGCAAGACAATGTACCTCCGTGCTACCCAGCACAAAGTTTTTATAGTATAAAAACTTCCTAGAATAATCTAATGAATTTACACAACGCAACCAATCAGAACGAAACACGTTACTGAAACTCATAAATATTAATAAAAGAAGAACTTTCTCGAATAACTTAAATTGTCTACAAAAATTCGGCTGCTCATTTCAGCCCCAAATCCCAGTATGTAATGATATCACACAAAAAATATGGCAAACCGTTTACGACTTTTCACAACACGCAAAGAACGGCTGACAAAAATGTAACTTACTTTTTTGACGTCGCATGTACGAGGTCACTACACAGCGCGACTCTGTTTCGAATGTTCTGGTTCATTCTCAACTAATCTACGCAAAACAAAAATCGACCGCTCTTCTCCGTGCGATTTTTCTAGAAGCTTCTGGACTAAAATTAACGTATAACAAAGCCAAAACCGCTATCATGGACGAACGATAAAGAATCTCGCTGAAAAGGTACGTGATACGTAACCATGATAGCTGAAATAAATATCGGATCGTTTCCTACGATTAACACATGCTCTCACAGGACAACACAACCACAATCGTAACAGAAGCGAAAGTGAAACTCGTATCACGTAAAATATAAAATTACGTAAAAACTAAAAGTTACGTCATGACAAATGATGTTTGACAAATCAATGAGGCGTATGTCCTGCGCCCCTTATGGAGCTTGCTAACGCATTGGCAGATTTGCGAGACTTTTTCAATAGGAGATAATTTCAAAGTCAGAATCAGGTCAAAGACAAAATGTAGAGACCCTTGACAACGAGGACAGCTCTCATATAGAGGGAACTTTGTGGGTTATGGTTCATCCCATCTTGTTGTTGGGCCTATTGACCAGTTTGGACGCTTTTTGGAGTTTACTTTTGTGTCTGATTGTAGATTCTTACGCCAAAATAATGATAAAGATGACCCATCTGCCCTTGAAGTGACGCGTGACGTGAAGTTCAGATTTGTTCTGGACAGTAATGACGTCATAGGAGATCCGGTATCTCTTCCACTTCCAGAGCATTCTCTTCCGAGGCTGACTCTCAGTGTGCAGTCGCGTTGTCCTACATGGATCGATTACCCATGGATAATGACTAGAGTTGTAACTGATTGTAGCCTGGACCAGCAATACTAACCCTTTGGCTGTCGGTCGCGCATTTTGTCGAGGGGATTTCTGCAGGAATCACCTCGACGAAGGGCGTGACCGACAGCCAAAGGGAATCGCCTCGACAAAATGCGCGACTGACAGAGGGCTAGTTAAAAATCAACCGGGTAGTGCCTGATAAGCTTGGCGCCTTGTCAGCACCAAACTTATTCATACTACACCTGAGCTATCAAGTGGAACCAGGCCAATTTATGCTTTCTTGAAAATCGTTCATTCATGCTTGATCCATCTCTTAAGGCCCCGTCACACGTGCCGGTTGTGCCCCGATTTTGAAGCCGATTCCGATCCGATTGCGATCGGATGAAGTCAATTATCCGATCCGGTCCCAATCGGCTGGGAATCGGGTGTCTAGAACCTGCTCTATTTTCCCGATCCGAATCGGCCCCGGTTGTAAGCTTCAACAAATCAGAGCGCGTCTCGCAAAGCACGTCGTTTCACAGTTTGCAAATGGCGGAACACGCCTGTTGTGATCAGTACCACCGCCGTTGCTGATGTTTCGCACGCCTCTTCCCGAATATGATGCAAAACTGCTGATAATGCAAGCACATCATCATCACTGTCAAAACTAGCAGCCATTTTGCAGAACAGGTACGACTTTGATCTTCGGTTCAAACCGGTCGGCTAAACTAAAGTCGGGAAATGTGTGGCAGTGCACACGTTTTTTAGTCCGGCCCGATCACCTACCGATTCGAAAACTGATCGGGAATCGGCCTCAAAACCGGGCATGTGTAGCGGGGCCTTTAACGTCATTGGCTTAAGGCTGAACGGGCACTACCCGTAGGCAGGTCGGATCGCCCACAGTGCGTCTATGATTCTTGAACCCTTCGGCTGTCGGTAGCGCTTTTTGACGCGATTGGTTCCTTCAGGAATGATCGCGACTGAAAGCACTACCGACAGCTAAAGGGTTAATCATGGTCGATCCATATCCAGCTGTGTGCACGCGTATACGATTCTGTTGTTAACCATGATGGCCCAGGGTGTAATATGGTTAATTCTCAGTGACACTAACGTCGCCGTTGCGTGCGTGCGGATGACCGCTCTCGGATTGTTGTGAACTGTCTTGTTCCGATGGCTCAAAACCCTCTGAACTCCTCCCGAGGAACAGATTTATATGGATCTTTGTGTGGCAACCACTCGTCCGCTAACGTGCGGCGCCCGCCCCCCCCCCCCCCCCCCCCTTTCTCCCCTACCTCTCAGCAGTTCAAAACGTCTATATCATCTTTATCAGAAACACATGCACAGAGTGTTGTAGAGCTGCAAGATACACAGATTATTTTAATGGTTTGTGGAGTATGGACTATACAGTTATTTGATTTCTTGAACTATGAAGTCACTCAAAGCGAGACACTGCGCTATTTTTGGGAATAAACGCTCGGCGCTATTATTTTGGAAATAAACGTCAATCGATATTTTTTAAATAATCGACAATATGATACCATTTGTACGGCGACATTCGGCAGTCGTGGCTATTGCGGTTCATGACGTACAGCTAGCAGCAAAATCATCAAATAGCACACAGTACTTGCCATTCGCGGATGATTTCTCGACTATGACAACTTTAGGGTAATGCCTGATTTGTTTGCAGTTTGTTACCACTGATGATGGCTATGACGTAAATTTAGCAGCGGAATGGCGTAAAAAAATCGATACGTGCCATTCGCTGGAAATTTTTTGACAATAATAGCTCAAGGGTGTTGCCTGATTAGTTGGTGTGTCTCCAGGCGCCAAGTTGTTCAGGCACTACCATTAAGTTAATAGTTGATGAGGCTTGACTGGCTCCTATCCAGGCGCCAAACTACATCAAACACCACAGTTGAGTTATAATGTCAGTTTGCCTCGACTGGCACTCCAGGCATCAAGCTAGTTAGGCACTACATTTGAGTTATCATAATGAGGCTAGTGTGCCACGTGGCCATCCGGCACTCCCCTACAACGCTTATTACGGTCGATCTGCCATATTAGTTGACGCTGGCAACGAAAGGGCAATGGCATTGACGTAAATAGTGAGGGAGGGTTTGACCGCAACATAGCAGTTAGCGAGTTAGGGTGGTCGCCATGGAAACTGATTGTGAAGGAGGTGGATGAGGGGAGGGGAGGGGGTTCGTGCCTCAGATGTGGGTTTGCAATGCTCATGAACCCGCAATAATTTCTTTGGAAAGGATGTTTTGTTAACTCATTCTGCTCGCGACACACCACAGCAAGATATGGCTCGACCATGATATTTCAAGGGTGGTGGCAGCCGGGATAGCTTGGCGCGTCGATCTGTCTCCTGAATTGCAATGCAGTCCTCGGAGGATAACTCCAAACACTATCCGACTAAATTTATGAATGTTGCCTACCAGACCGTTTGTACCCGGCTGAGGTAGAGGAGCGAAATCAGGTTTTCGACAGTTTTTGTAACCCATTTAGTTTCTCACTAAAGTGCGTCAGACGCACTGAAAATACAGTTTTCATCTCGGCACGTATACACTTGCATGGGTGAAACAAATACTGAGCGATTTACGTCATTTTGTGAAGTGGAAGTCATTTATGTAATCGTAATACTGCATTCTTGCTTATGAGAGGGTCAGGAAAGGTAGTTTTACAGCTGATTTCCATACTTTGAACCTTTTCAGTTCACAATTCGGCCCAATCATACCCGTGAGGCTGGAGGAACAGCCGGCTTACGTGCACACTGTTTATGAAAAATCAGTCGGATACACAGAGAAAATCACCTTAACTCATTCAGCCCGACGGCCGTATTTCCCGGATTTTGGGGGCGTCATCTAATGACTATACACCAGTTGCAGGAGATGGGTCGACCATGATAATTCAAGGACATGTCGGCGCCAAGCTAATCTTGCACTAATAATAATAATAATACCGTTATTATATAGGCGCTTTTTCTCAATTTTTGGGGAAATCGACTCAAAGCGCCGCGCCTGAAACCCAACACACACACTCACGAAACAGACACGGATTTACGCCATTTAAGACAAACACAGTACAAGACAAACGAAGGGCCAGTCAGCTACTGAAGTTACAGAGATTTTTGATCGCCTGTATTTGAAATTTGTAAAGTGGCCTGAGACCGGTACCCTTGCATTATGGTCGATCCATCTCCTGCTGTAATGCGCCAGTGCTGAAAGGGTTAAAATAATTCTCAAAGAAGTTTTGCTGTTTTAAAAGCATTCGTAAAAAAAAAAAAATCGATGGTTCAAAGATTGTATCCCGTTTAATAACCCACAATCGGGGCATGTAGGAAAGAATGCCAATGGATTACAAGTTTGATGCGTTTTCGCTGATACACAGTGACGCAAACATTACTTGTAAATGGTTGTAAGTTGATACTAATCAGTAACAAGATGGGATGAACCATAACCCACAAAGTCACTTCTATATGAGTGCTGGCCTCGCAGTCAATGGTCTCAACTTTTGTCTTTGACCTGATTCTGATGTTGAATTATCTCCTATTGAAAAAGTTTCGCAGATCTGCCAATGCGTCAGTGAGTTCAATAAGGGGCGCAGGACATACGCGTCATTGATTTGTCAAACGTCATTTGTCATGACGTAAGTTTTAGTTTTTACGTAATTTTATATTTTCACTTTCGCTTCATAGGCTGAGAATATGGTGACAAAACTAGAACTTTATGGTACAATTTCAGTCTTGCAATAATTTGTGTGAAAGCAGGTTGACTTTACCTACATGATATACGAAGTACACGGGTCACCTGCAAGCTCTTCTGAAAGTGCATCGATGTGTGTGTGCGTGTTAGTGCATGCGTGCGCGCGCGCTCCAAACATCTCCAAGAGGCATAGATCCGCATGTGCCTGGAGGGCGCATGAGGATCTATTCCTTCTGGAGATGCGCGCATGTTTGTGTGAGAGAGAGAGAGAGCCGCGCGCGCGAGAGAGAATGACGTCATATTTAGAGTATATGTCAGTGTCTGCGTGATGACGGAGTTGCCTCTTTTACGTCACCGCCACTGTTTGACTTTCTCTAGAGAAGTCAAGGTTTTTTAGTGTTTTAATTCTTTTCTGAAAAGAATTAATTTTTACTAAAGAAGTTGAAAGGATACAAAGCTGGCTAAAGCACTCATCCAATGTCTTTCTCCAAACTAGCTATATATGCAAAAGTTCAAGTAAATATGACAAAAATTATGGACTCAAATCTGGGTCAACCGACTTCCTATAGACCGTTGTTTATGTCTTCAATGAGACATTCAGTTACAATATGCTCGGAGGCTCTCTTAAGGCCCCGCCACACATGCCGGTTGTGCCCCGATTTTGAAACCGATTCCGATCCGATTGCGATCGGATGACGTCATATATCCGATCCGATCCCAATCGGATGGGAATCGGGTGTCTAGAACGTGCTCTATTTTTCCGATCCCAATCGGCCCCGATTGTAAGCTTCAACCAATCAGAGCGCGTCTCGCAAAGCATGTCGTTTCAGTTTGAAAATGGCGGAAGATCAGTACCACCTTGGTTGCCGATATTTCGCCCGCCTCTTCCCGAATATGATGCAAAACTGCTGATAATGCAAGCACATCACCATCACTGTCAAAACTAGCAGCCATTTCGCTAAACAGGTACGACCTTGATCTTCGATTCAAGCCGGTCGGCTAAAAAAAAAAGTCGGGGAATGTGTGGCAGTGCACACGTTTTTGTTGTCCGGTCCGATCGCACTCCGATTCGAGACTGCTCAAAATCGGGCATGTGTGGCGGGGCCTTTAGCCACCCACTTAAGAAAGTATTTCGCCAAGTTTCAAGCTTGTGTGTACAGAAAATGAAATATCGAAGATTCTCTTGTTTACATACATACGCACACACATACATACGATACGCACATACATACATACAGCGCTTTGCGCCAAATGTACGTTCAGCAGCGAGGTTAGCGTAACTAGACATGACGTAATTTTTATCTTGTTACTTCAATTGCCGTTGTTTAGCCTGCCCGCCTTTTGACATCATGGGTATGTTATTAAATTCGCCCCACAGCGACCCGTCCTAAAAAGTCCCTTCTATAAATAGAAGGGACTTGATTTAAAAAAAAAAAAAAAAAAAAAAAAAAAAACATCTTACAGATAAATTACATGTATACATTAAACATGGACTTTGTTAGATTACGACATTTAACAGGGTATAGTCAATGTTGGACATTCAAGGATTAAATGATATTCATCAACAATCGCATTCCTAGCGCAGTCTGTACATTTCTTCCATGCTCACTTTGCAGTCTGTGATTACTGCAGCGAAATTTAATCAGGGCTAAAACATACATATCTGGAAGGTTAAAAATGCACATTTCTCTTCATGCTTAAAATTTCTGTACAAAGGAGCATTGCAAACGTACTATATTAGTGGGGATAAACCTTTTACTTTCATTGCGGCTTAGAAATGGTGCTCAGAGAGAGGTAATGTAGGCCTGTGTGAAAGGTCAAAATCAAATTGCTAAGATCCGGGATCTCGGGACACCAAGACGATCAGAGGCTGTTAACTCATTCAAGGCGCCCCGCATCAGTTGCTGCAGAAGTGTCGTATAGCGTGGCCTTCGGCAGCGCTATACGACACTTCCGCAGCCATTGATTTTTCAGGTCCTTGCCGAGTAAGTTCATACAATCGAGACGATCCGTTTACGGATACCCGGCTATTCGCCGCGTGTCCGTATAAGGCACATCTTGAATGAGCTAATTCTCAGCTCCAGCTTTTGCAGATGACGCGGGCAGTGAAAGCTGAGGCATGATGACATCGCATTTTGCACAGTTTGAACCACTGCAAATGCTGTGTGAATAATTAGCTCTTCCTGTGCCATGAATGAGTCATTATGATGACATGCATGCATCTCTGAAGTTCCCACTTCATTATGTGTTGCTGGCTCTTTTCCGCGCGCACCGATGCGTGTGTTACTATTGATCCAGATAGCCATTGCGTTAGTAGCGGTCATGAGGCCGGTGTCGATCGGCCCAAGGGCCCGAGTGCTCGGTAGGCGACGAACTACAGCGCTGCTGATTCTCCAGGTCGGACTAACAGCACACCTTGCAAGGAAAGCAGTTTGCAAGATGCATAGATCCCCCATGAGCCCCCGCTCGTTGAGTGGGCTCATGAGGACCTATGCCACTTGCCGACATACTTGTATCATAGGTTGTTTGGTCAGATGAGATTATTGGTAATGCGGTGCAGACCATGATGGTATTAAAACAGGTTAGCCATCTTTGCCGCACTGCCTACCTGGAGCTCCGCAAAATAGGCATGATCAGATCCTTTTTGACAGAAAAGGCTACTGCCCAGCTTGTATGCTCTCGCATTCTGTCCCGTCTAGATTACTGTAATTCCCTCCTTGCTGGTATCTCATCTGATCAACTCACTCGCATTCAGCGTATCCAGAATAATGCAGCCCGGTTAGTCCTTCGCAAAAAACGTACTGATCATACACCACTGCTAAAGCATATCCACTGGCTACCTGTCAAACAGAGAATAGAGTACAAGTTGGCCACTTTGGCATACAAACACTATGACAATACGCTTCCTGCATATCTGTCTTCTTCCCTTGCATCACATAATCCTAGCAGAAGTCTACGCTCAAGCTCACAAAAACTGCTCGTTCAGCCCAGAGTCAGCCTAAAAACTGCTGGTGCCCGTTATTTCAGTTATCAGGCCCCTCACGTCTGGAACTCACTTCCACTGCATGTCTGTCTTTCCCCTACCCTGATGACCTTCAAAACAAATTTGAAGACCCATCTTTTCCTTGTAGCATATCAAGATTAACTTAGTCTGGATGTGCTGCCTGGAAATGTTGGTTGTTTCGTATGTGGGTAGCCCATGTAGATAGGCTGTGTGTGCGTGTGTGTGTGTGTGTGTGTGTGTGTGTGTGTGTTTCGTGTTAGAAATGCGCCTACATGGTGCGAGCAGATGTTTATTTAAAGAGTGAATGTGTTCTAATTTTTCTCTTTTTTAATGTTTTTTATGTGCTGTAAAGCGCTCCGAGCTTGCTGTTCGTGGGGAAGGGCGCTATATAAAAACTATGTATTATTATTATTATTATTATTATGAGCTCTGCGGGGAATGATTGATTCACCTGTCGTGTGAAACGAAGCGCCAGGGCGTCTGAAAAATAAATGAAGTAATAATGTTGCCACGAACATCAGTTAGTATTCAACTATGCTACTTATAGTAATTGCTGATCACAACTGATACATAAAAATGAAGGTTGTTTTCATGTCTTCACGAAGATTTAGTTTTAAGAACCGTAAATGAATTGCGAGAACCCCCCCCAAATAACATTTGAGCGCCGCCATTTTTGCGCCAAGTGTCACAGCGTTTTGTTTTCGAGACTGATATTTTGAAGTAGTGACTGAGTAAGCAAAGGTTTGGTTAATTTGTTAGTTGTTTACAAACCCTTTTTTTTTTTTTTTTTTGTTTGTTAGAAGAAACTGAAAAAAATGGCGAAGTTGAGTTATGCCGCAACCACCTTTCATTTTCTGTCATCCTGAATCAACCGAACACAGAGTAACACTAAAGCCAGCACTCACCCACCCCAGTCACACACACCCACGGCCACCCTTTCCACACACACCCATGAAACGCGCATCATACGCACGTCACTCCGTGTACACAAACACTTATCATCGTGCCTTTTGTGATTCCTATACATATCCTTTGCTTCTTTCACCGTTTCCCGTTGCCATGGTACGGTGACGGCCGAGTCAGCTTTTGCGATTGTTGCCCATCGATCGACTATCGTGTCTTATGCGCGCGGCTAGTTTTGTCATACTTCTTGACAAAATGAATCCCAGTTCCAGTCCCTTTCGTCTGCAAGAGACAGATTTACATGAACCCCTGCAGTCGCGGGGGCTAGTGAAAATCTATGTCTCTTGCAAGCGGAAGGTAGGGGCTCATGAGAATCAATGCCTCATATGAATGAACATCGGCTCCAGCAATCTCCGACTGGAGACGTTACATTCCGGGTGAAAGATTCTGTTCCGAGGATTTGCACACAACACTTCGAAACCTGTTCACTGCAAACAATGCCGACATTTCGTGTACCGCTACGGGTCCCCTGTATGCCATCATCATTATTCGCTTAGTTAGTTAGTTAGTTGAATACAGCTTTTCAAGAATCGTTGAAATAAGCGGTTAAAGAGTGTTCGCAAACATAAAGTAGACCCCAGATTCAATGACGGGATTGATGCCAATATTCATGCAACGAACTTCACCTCAGATAAACAGTTTGCTTGGATAATACAAGCTTCAGGCGATCTATGTACGTAAAAATAAGTGGAATTGAATTATATAGATCCTTTACTACTTGACTGCTACTGACCATACCGTTCGGCGGAAAGACGCGTGGAAACACGTATTTTGTCATTTGGATCAGGCTCGAGTGTACACCATCAAATGGTCATGAATTCATGGTGCAGATCTATGATTCCATTCAGTATCTAGTCAGCTGTAACATGCATACATTCTCATGAACTGATAAGGGTAAAGTAGTGATTGTGTGACACGGGAGAGCCAGATCATGATGTTATAAAAACCCGGCATATCTCGCCGGCATATCTCGACGAAACATGAGCAGTCCGAAGTCTTGGGTCTAGTGCAGAATGCTTGTGTAAGTCCAGTATCCTAGTAATAAATAAATGACGCCGAGGACTGCTGTGCAATCGTGCCATCAGGGTGCCAGCAGCGTCCGTCGCAGCTGCCTTTGCACTATCTGATGTAACTAGCTGATGCACCCATCTCCCCGCTCAACCTGTAAAACGTCTATGTTCGGATAACCAGTTAGCTCGGTCACAAACGCCACTGTACATGTAATTGCTAGCTCAGCATCAGTCTCCTCGCGCTAATTGTATGCCGTAAATGGACAGATAACAATTTAACTCGTTCACACACACGTAGACACACCGGCAGCAACACGCGCACACAAACACGCACACGGCCGGACGTGCCACTACCAGGCCCCGTTGATTTAATTTCTCTCTGTCTCCCAGAACAGCACATAATTGTTTGGGTGCCTCTAGGCAGGCCAAAAGCGATTCGAATCGGTATTATTGCCTCCACCTAGAAATACAGAGAGAGAGAGAGAGCTTGTGTTTATGTATTTTGTTGTACTAGGATCTAAAATCCCAAGATGTACACAGAGGGAGAGAGAGAGCGTGTGTGTATGTACTTTGTTGTACCAGGATCTAAAATCCCAAGATGTACAGAGAGAGAGAGTGTATGTCAGTACTTTGTTGTACCAGGATCTAAAATCCCAAGATGTACTCAGAGGGAGAGAAAAAAAAATTATTTGGTTTGTACGACAGCAAAAAAAACAAACAAAAACAAAACAACAAACAACCCTTCAGGACGTTCCTGTGCTAAATAAGCATGTGAAAAGAAAATAAAACCCGACATGGAAATACGAATTACGTGGCCAAATCAAACCATAGCGAGAGAGAGAGCGAGATTGGAAAGTAATGTAGCACGATTCTGTCCTGATTCAGGGATGAAATTGCTCCTTTCTCCTTTCCGTCTAAACACTAGTAATCAGTCATCCCCCATAAGTAATCATAGACTGATTATGTTTATGCTTAACCCTTTACGTATAGGTAGCAGTTTTTGTCACGATGATTCCTGTAGAATCATCGCGACAAAATCCACTACCTACACGCAAAGGGTTAAAGTTATGTTACG
The DNA here is from genome assembly GCA_036245525.1 of Semisulcospira habei. NCBI lineage: Eukaryota > Metazoa > Mollusca > Gastropoda > Semisulcospiridae > Semisulcospira > Semisulcospira habei. The sequence goes on along the minus strand of BTPG01000004.1, from coordinate 68,322,639 downwards.
CAGGATCAAGCATCTCAACACAGAAAACTGTCTGCAACAGATACTGCTGACAGTATGTGTATGGGTCCTTTGTGTACTATCTTAGAGCTTTATGTTGTAAGTACAATGCCAAATGCTGAAATTCATCGTTTGAAGGGTGTATTGTTTGTGTACTCAGGATGCGGATTTATCGTCTGCATCGCATCAGTGTGGTGTACACACGTGTGAGTCACGTCAGTATACACCTGTACTGATGTTCTCTGGCATCCTTTTGACAGAAAGTAGAATACTCGCTCTGCTGTCAAAATGACAATGCGGGTTCCGAACAGCCTGCTAGTATTTACTAGTAACGATCCTGCTGTGTTGACCGAGGGCGTGGCTTGTTTGACTCTAGCAAAGCGAGGTGAGGGTGTCCACGGTGACTAGTTTGACCTTTGATCCTTTACCTCTTAGTCCATAAGCCAGTCCTGGCTACCGTGCACCCCCCCCCTCCCCTCACCCACCCAGTACTCGATAAGATGGGTTTCAAAGTGTACCTTGGTATGTCCTGAGATGTTTAAGCCCTGTTCCCCTAAAATCCTTAGAAACACACTAGAGATATAGCCAATGGCGCAAGGGTACCCCCATTCACGCTCTTCACGGATGCTAAAATGAGGTTGAAAAACATTTTCCTCTAAAGAAATCTGAATTCAATCCAGAAGCCCAAATCAGGCAATTATTATGTTAAGGCACACCTGCATCCTGTGCAAAAAAACAGAATGAAAAAAATATTGAATCTCTGGCTTACAGTGAAGGTATTTGTGCACCCAGTAAACGGTCATTTCTGCCAAATCGCAAAGAAAGAAAAATAATGTGTCAGATGCCTTAAGACATTTTCTATAGCACTGGCAGGCAATTTTCAGGCTTACATCATTACAACAGGATGTCACAATTATTATAAACTTGACTAGGTGATTCTGTGATCACTGTGAGTGCCACAGTGGTTGATTTTGTATCCCTACCCCAAGTTGTAAAAATACACAAAATTAATTAGAAAAAAATTACTAAAGTTGTTCCATTTCATTTTGACCTCTCTTTACCTATTAAATTTCAATAATGTGAACATAAAGTGCAAGAAAATAAGGAAAGTCGGCATCCTTTATGGTACATTTGAGGTGAATGATAGCTTTTTCCCATTTAAAATTGCCCAAATTGGGAAACGTATGTTGTTTCTGATGCCCTCAGAAATTTTGTATACAACCGATAGGCCTTTATTAGGTTTTATTGGTTAGGATAGAGTACCACAGATACTCACAACCTGATTTTATGATGCTGTGATGCATTTAGGGTCCACAGTGGCTAAATCTGCTGCCCTACCCCCATTTTACCAGTACGCAAAGGAACGCAAAATGATCATAACAATTGCTTATGTCATGTCTGTTTAAATATTTTTGTTGCCAGTGTTCTTAACAAAGTATGCATATTGAGCATACAAATTGACCGTTTACTGGGTGAACAAATACCTTCACTGTGAGCCAGAGATTCAATATTTTTTCATTTTGTTTTTGCAGAGGATGCAGAAGGTGTGCCTTGACATAATATTGCCTGATTTGGGCTTCTGGAATGAATTCTGATTTCTTTAGAGGAAAAATGTTTCTCAACCTCATTTTAGCATTCACGAAGCTATATATCCATATATCTCTGGTGTGTTCCTAAGGATTTTAGGGGAACATGGCTTAAACATCTCAGGACTTACTATGGTACACTTTGAAACCCATCTTATTGAGTACTGGGGGGGGAGGGGGGGGGTGCACGGTAGACCGGGCTAGCTCATGGACTATCTCAGAAACATGCAGTCTTCCATCACTGTAACAGAACATTGGTATTTATACCCACTTTCTGCACTGCAGTCAATTTTACGTCTCACATCAAGTCTACATAACTGAAAGCATCATTGGAAACGACAAATGCACCATCGCAGCAGAAACACTACCTCTCTAAATTAAGTAAATGAGAGCCGGCACAGACAAAAACATGTTACCACCAGCGTTGTGCAACTTTGACACACCCCGTAGTTTTCAGATCTTTGCAGCATAAAATGTGATAACTAGCTCGAAACTATATGATAAAACAGGTTTAAAATTTTGCGAGATCAGTACAGAAGAGATAAATTCTACTGAAGATCATGAATTCTGAAAATCACTAGCACTCGTGGAACTGCTTAGGAAGATCGACAAAGACTGTAGATTACTAGCTGATTCTTGCCACATGTTCATATTCCCTTGTCCGATGTCAGTTCTACTTAGGCATACCTTTGTCTCTCTTCTTCTTTTTTCTCTTAAATTCTGAGTCTGTCATTGTCGGCGCGAGTCGATGCTACTTTCTTTTTTTTCTTCGCTGGTTCATCCGCCATCTTGTCTCTTGGTTATGCAGATGACCTAAGGTCGTATAGAATAGTTATGACATCAGCAACCATAGCCTATCAGAAGCAATCTTTTTACCTATCCATCAGAAGATTCCCGGTGGGCCTCTTTTTGCATTTGAACTGACGAAAGAAAGCATTTGGTGGGACAATAGGGTGGTCACTGTCTAAGTGGGTATGTATACAGAAACCCAGTAAAAGCTTTTTGCGAACTGAAGCCTTAAAAAAGATTGGGCGTGCCCCTTTAAGAGTAAAAATATTATTTGCAATACTACAGCTTGTACTATGCACGCTGATCTGTGGGTTTGGACCTTGTGGCCTTTAATCGTCAGGTCCAAAATCACAGACATGCACACATAGGACTTCAAGGTCCTAAATCACTTTGAGACCAGCACACGTGTTCAGGAAGGAAGGGCATTGGATGATCCTCTCAACTGAGAGGTCGGTTCAACGGAAATCATGCATAGAAATTGTAAGTACCGGAAGCGAACTGACAATTTGTTGTAACTATCTCTGACAAAACTTAATTGGCCTGCCATTTTGAAACTTTCCGTTCCAGGCCGTAAGGTCCAAACCAGTACAAAAAGATCCATTCACTTTGTCATCCGACTTTGCTGCAAAGCGTCCATTGATGAAGGTTACAAAGTAAAGTAGGTAATAGCACTGTCAGGGGAGAGAAGTGTGCATGATCGACCAGTGATCATACATCTACTGTGGCCAAAGCGCACACACACACACAAAAGAGATAGGAAAGAGAGGGGGCGCTAAGAAAGTGACTGAAAGCAATGCATATATTGGAAATTTAAATCTAGGTTCCCCAAGGGGGGGTCCACATATTTAGTCAGTGTGGACAGCTGCTTCGGTCTTGGTGACCTCTTCAGCACACCATCGGCAATACTGGCGGAGGCAGGAATTTCTGCCTACCTGCAATGACAACCACATTTTACTGTGGTGTCTGCAGGGGCATACATTCCATGCCACCACCTAGAGTTAAATTTCCATGCACCGTAAAAGAGAACCTACCAGACGGGGGGGAAGGGGTTGCAGTCAATATTGTAGTAATAAATGAAAAGAAAAGGGGAGACTGCCAGTGCTGATATTTTAGGAAGGTTACAAAGTAAAGTAGGTAATAGCACTGTCGGGGGAGAGAAGTGTGCATGATCGACCAGTGATCATAGATCTACTGTGGCCAAAGCACACACACACACACACACACAAAAAGAGATAGGAAAGAGAGGGGGCTCTAAGAAAGTGACTGAAAGCAATGCATATTTTTTTCTTCAATTGATGAAGCGTATCGTCCTTTTGAAATAAAGACAACTTGACAGGGCTTCCGTTTTAGTGCGTCTCTGATGCACTAAAACTCAAAAGCAGGTACTGAAAATGTAACTAAGGGGTAGTCAGATGCACTAAAAAGTAAAATGTAGTGCATCTGCGTCCGAGACGCATCATCCATGCGCCACCGTGCGTACCCAAAACAGAGGACGGTGACGGTCGTTCTACTTTTAGTGATGAGTTGGCTCGTTTAGCCGCTCACTTTCGCGGCTGCGGGGTCCGTGCGAGTGTAACTGGACGGCCCCCACCCGGGTCTGCCCTGGGGGACTTGGGTGGGGTTAGGTATTTTTTAGTTCCCAGGGTCACCCTGGTCAGCCCCACAGGGTGGGTTTTTCTCTCTATTCTGGGGCATGCGTTTCTGTCTACCCTTTGTCCATTCACCTGTATTTGCCTTTTTAAAACTCTCCCTACTGTCTGCACTGCCTGTAGCTTTTGATATTGGATGTGTGTTGCTAAATGGTCTTAGCTTTATTTAGGCCCCATGTTGTAGGTTTAGTTAACGTATTTGACCGGCTGGCGACATACATTCAATTTTCTGTTTAGTTTTTTTTTTTCACAAGCAGTGCAGGCACGTCCTGAGAAAGCCTTGTTGCTGTCAGGACGTTAAGCAATGTACAATCAATCAATGTAACTGGACGGGCAAACTGTTAGTTTACATGTGGTGTCAGCATGTTAATACAAAGTACAACACACCATTCATACTATTATGGCATACGGCATCGCGCATTTCACTTTTGATCTTGCACGAAGTTGTAAATGGAGCAAAAGCAAAGGAGGCTGGAATGCTTCGGATTCTTCAACATGATCCGACACCATCTGATCTTGATAATTGCTTAGAAGAAAGTTCAACTTCGACACCGCCGTCTCCAACGACAAGCGACAGTACCAGAAATGATACCACGGGGCTGTGTGTGGCACCGCCGCTGCGACGCAGTTTCAGAGTTCATGGCTGCGTGTATTTCCATGTCTAAAGCACGACGGCACACGGATGACATGCGCAATATGCATGGCGGCAAACTGCTCAAAAAGCAAGTCCAGAAATTTGAACAGAAATAAGTTTGTCAGTTTTTGGGCTCACATGCGAAGCAAAAGTGAGTATGTTTTGGGCCAGTGGTCGTCCGTCGTAAACTTTAACGTTGGCATTTTCTCGGAGACTATTCAAGCCACATTCTTCAAACTTGGCCCAAGGATACTTTATGGTAAGCCCTTTCTAAACATACCAATTTCAGTGACCTCTCACAAAGGTCACAGGTGATCATGAAATAGGTCAAAATAGATATATTTTGACATAATTTATTTTTTCTCAAATACTATTCACAACTTCAAACCCAAACTTGGTACAAAGATACTTGGTGGTAAGACCTTTCTATACGTACTAATTTGGTTGATCCCTTGGAAAGGTCAAGGATCACAAGGGCTCAGGAAATAGGTCCAAAATAGCCATATTTTGACAAAAGATGTTTTTTTCTCAAATACTATTCACAACTTTAAACTCAAACTTGCTGCAGAGATACCTGATGGGAAGACCTTTCTATGCACACTAATTTGGTTGATCCCTCAGAAAGGTCAAGGGTCACGAGAGCTCATGAAATCGGTCTAAAATAACCATATTTTGACAACAAATGTTTTTTTTCTCAAATACTATTCACAACTTAAAACCCAAATTTGGTACAGATATACCTGATGGTAAGACCTATCTATGCTTACTAATTTGGATGACCCATTGGAAAGGTCAAAGGTCACAAGAGGCTGGCAAATGTGTGTAAAATGCTGATTTTTTATAAAATTGTAGGTATTCCCAAATTTTTACAAATTTTTCAACCAAATTTGGTACAAAGATAGCTGATGATAAGACCTTCCTATGCTAATTTAGTCGACTCATCACAAAGGTCAAGGGGGGTTGACAGGTGTGTGAAAAATGCTTACATTTAGAAAACATGGATTTTGCTGCTGCAGAAGCCAGCCCTTGTCACAAAGGTCACACATACGTAAATCGGTCATACACCTGAGTCATAATGGCTTTGCCTTTCTTGTTTTTATCATGGTCGATCCATCTTCTGGTACACAGTTATTAGGCAAAAGCTGTAAAATTGGAGAAATACATCTGTCAGGTTAATTGAAATGGGTTGAAACTAACTTTTAAGTACATCAGTTCACACAGAGAGAGAGAGAGAGTTTAGACAAGTCAGACTTTGGTTGTCAATTTGCATTCAGCAGAAAAGGCTGTATTCTCATCAACAATACATTATCAAATGTTCATACAAATAAATACATATATATGTGTGTTTTTCTGTGTATGTGCGCGAGAGAGACGGAGAGGGAGACAGGCTTTTGCACAATAGCTCACCAGTTATAGAATCAGTATCATGGAAAAAACACACTGTCACAACACATTTAAAGAAGAGAGAGCGAAATGAGTTAATTTATTATAAAGAACATACAGATGATGCAGTTTTTTTTTAAATAAATTTGCGGACCCTCTATTATGCTCAGATGGGGGTCTGTGTAGCCTCTAAAATTTATACTTGGGGGTCTACAGACCCTTTAACCTGTTGTGAAAACAAGCCCTGACTTGTACTGCTAGTCTAAGTGTGACATCGGTTGAATCAGTAAGTCAGTGATCAAACAGTCGCTCGGTCATGTAAGAGGCAGTTCACATTTATCATTTATGTCAGATTTTGCGAGATATTTCGAACGTGTTACTCGTAGTGTGAAGTCTCTCTTCCGGATAACTTTTCGCGAAATTTATTTACTGTAACTGATGCATTTGCACATAGCCTGTGGACAGAGTCTATGTTTGCACGACAAACCCGTCCTGACTCACCGTTTTCGTGTCCGTGTTTGGTCTGTAATTTTAATGAAAATAAGTAAAATTTTTGCCCAAGTTTACGTTCATAATATATTTTTGTGTGCTGTTAGTCCTACTCTGTTAGTATTACAAAGGTATGAAGGCGAATTGCGAAGTAGGGCAGCAAATTTAATTATCCATCCGGTGCAGTTCAGAGAATCTGTCTCTTGCATTTGCGTTATCAGAGTCGGAGGTATCGGGGCATTATTAGTAGTTCGATCTACGAGTATCGTAATTTACTGCAGAGTATTACCGTTGGTTAAGGTCTTGGTGGACATTGTTCGCTCACAAACAAACACACTTATTTTTGAAAACATTCTTGGGCCCATGTGAAAGGCACTGTGCCTATTAGGTTCAACCTGTTGGATAAGAATGACCTCAGTTTGTCCTCCGCACTGCTGTGCGCGGGTCGGCCCGATTTCCTTTAGCTCACACGAAAGTACCGCCGGGCGACGAGACTGTGTCCGCACCGATGCCGGATATATGAACTACAGCGAACTTTTATTAGGAGCTCTTTGATTCTTGATGGCGGATGGTGATAAGTAGAATGAACTTGATAAAGGGTTGCGGAGCATCGCTTTCATGTACATGTATTCAGTCGTGTAAAACTAGGAACAGCTGCTGGGGGCGATCTCGGTCAGTAAGAGGCGTACTGAGATTCAGTCTCATGAGCCTGTGCAGGTGCAAGGGCTCATGCGAATATGTGCCTCGTGCAGACGGAATGGGCTGGGTGTGGAACTATATTCAATACGTCTGACGTTATTTGGCAAAAGCCAGTATGTCCGTTTTGGAGACGGGAGTGAGATTTCCACTTTTACACAATGACTATCTCGCTTTTCTCAAAATGGACACATCGGCTTTCGCCAGATAACGGCGTAAATGATGACTATCAAGAGACGCTTTCCTGTTTCCACGAAATTTATTTCATGTGTACTATTTTTTTCAATCACAGCGCCAAGAGAGATTGATTAGTAACTAGTTTGTTTCGCCACATTGCTTCCGGCAGGTACACTGACGCCCTCTCAAGACAAAAGGGAATGTACGCTTACGAAACACAACTGGCCAAGCGGAACAAACCGCACTGAATAACTGACAATTTTAAATTTGAAGCCTGCTAAAGACTGACTCATTAAATTTCGGATAGTCGCGCGGGGACCCAAGTTTTCTTGTTGTTATATATCCAAAGTTTGTCAAGAGGGAAGTAATTTACAAAGAGTGTTGTCGGGACTTTACTGACAAAAAGTGTGGTAATATCCGACTTTGTTATGTCAGTCGGACCTTAGTATGAGCGAAGTAGACTGTATCAGCATCCCTTTTATTTTTAATCAGACGTCGGTGTTACTTAACACATTCTGCCCCAGGACCAAAATCCCCAAATTTTGAAGTTGCCCTCTGAAGGACTGTTGCAATTCCAGAGACAGATCGAGCTTGATAGTTCAATGGTGGTGCCAGAATAGCTTGGCGCCGATGGGCGCCAAGCTATTCTGGCACCACCCTTGAACTATCATGCTCGATCCATGTCTTGCTGTGGTGTGTCAGGTCAGAATGAGTTAATCAGCATAATAAACAATTTAGTAAAATGTTTTCCAATTGATTGAACTCTATACGTTAAGGTTTGCGGCCCTGGGAAAATACGATACTGACTTCTGACGAAAGAGCATGTGGTATCCCAAACAGTAAAAGGCATAGATTATCCGCAGGAGCTCGTGAGAGTCAATTCCTCTTGCAAATTTATGAAAGGTGCTGGCTTCTGTACTGAAATCAGAATTAGGGCGATCGTCGCAAACGTTCTGCGGTCTACACAGAGCTCTGTCGCAACGCTTACCCCGTCTGGGACTTAAAAACCTAGTACATGTAGTAGGGCTGGACACGGCCACGAGCTCAGTCCTCAGTCCACAGTTTATTGAGCAATAGGTCCTCGGGCCCAGGTTGGCCGAGTACCTTGCGTTCACTGAGGTTTTAAAGATCGTGTCGGTGAGGAAGTGTGTGTATGCAGATGCTCCTGATCCCCCTCGGTCCTGAAACGGTGAAAGGACTCGTGAGGATTTACGCTAAGTGTCGATGGTAGCAGAATCTTACGTAGACTCAGAAAAGTTAACCAGGTTTCTATCTCCCCCCCCCCCCACACACACACACACACTCATAAAATAATAATCAAAATCAAACCGACCGAAAGATCTGTCTACGAATCTACAATGACGCTGTTAAACTGTAGTGTATGGCAGTGATTTCATCCCTCGATGGGATCTTCAGGTAGCCGTTGCTGCTATAATGAAAGAAAGGTCTTCTAGTCAGTTGCCTGTGGAGTTGAAACAACAATTTGTTTTGCGTGGACACCAAATTTAGCGCACTGATTCAGACTGGTGTTAGCCATATTATGGACACCGAATCTGGTGGCCACTTCCAACCACCCTCGACTGGAACTCATTTTCTGTCGTCCCATAAAGCAACACAGAGCTAAATGTGAGTAAGAGGGAACATGAGGTCTGCAAGAGGCGTGGATCCTCATGAGCCCCCGCATTTGCGGGGGCTCATGAGGATCCACTCTCCTGCCTGTGTATTTCGTCTGATGCGTGAGAGCAGACGCAAGCTGCGTTGTACGTGCGGTGTCATTTCACAAAACAAACTCCGATGTTTCCTCCTGCTAGGTTGCGAAGATCCAAAAGTGACTGACATTAAGGATTGCTGATCGCCGGCGAAGATTCTCATAAACCCCTGCAGTTCATGAGAATCTATGCTTCGTGCAGGCAGAAGGGGTGACGAAAAGATCAAGTCTGCCGCAAAATGTGCCAGCCCGCGAGCGTCCCACACGAATCGATGGAATCGATGTTCCTTAACAGCAGCATAGCTAACCCGGGAATGATTGTTAAGGCAGAAGATGTGAGTGAGAGATGTGTGCCGGCAAGACTGGGGTAGATTTGAACCTCTGCTCATGCAGGAGCTGAAGAGAATCTGTACCTCGCGCAGGCGGAAGGGTCTTGTCCGAGAGGGTGGTTAGACGGAGGGCTGTGTGTAGTCTAGCTTTAGCCCTTGGCCTCTTTCCTTGGAGTTCCCGTTTACGGTCTGGAATAGTGCAACGTGAGAACGCCGTGAAAGAGGTGACTTTACAAGGCAAATACATATTCTTGTTCATGATTCATATTAGATGCTCTGAGGGATGTGCAATTGGGCGGTGTCCGACATTTTGAATTAGAAATAACCAATGGGATCGGGTTTACACATGGGGCACCCCCCCTCCCCCCACCACCACCACCCCACCCCCAACCCCCTCCCACCACCCCAACCCCCGTTCCGACCACACACATACTGAAGGAAGAAAAAAAAAAAGACACTGAGCACGGGTTAGTTGACCCTTATCATTCGGAATACACCAGTGTGTGAAATGTTTGACTAAATTAGTCAAGGATAGTGCCAGAATAGCTTAGCGCCTCTAGGTGCCAAGCTATTCTGGTACCACCCTTGAACTAAAGCCATTGGTCTATATCCTTATCTGTAAGTACTATAATGTAGCTTGCATTACAAATTTGAAGCTTTTAGCCTCAGTATGATATGGGTTAAGTACACAATGGGTGAAAAAATTATAAACGGTGCAAGTGTAACTGATACAAGACCCAACAAGCTGCTATGTTGCTCAGTAGATCATAAATGTTCATTCGTCCCAAAGTGAACTGAACTGATGCACCATATGTTGCCCTAGCTCTTGCGAAACTGGCCTGGATATGTTATATTACTTGCTTTATTAATAATGTTCTGGCGCATTGAGTTGGAGAAAACAAATTGCCCCTTTCGCACTGTGTGGTGCCTCATAATTAATTTATCTGTTGGCAGGTCAGTTGGGTTATGTGTCACGCACAGTTCGTGTGAAATGAGGTCTGCTGAAAATATAAATTATCTCTGCTACAACAAATCCTATAACCGTATCCGAAGGAAAGCAAAATATTTACAAAGACAAGAGCAATAAAGTGTTTTTATCAAGGAAAGAGAAAAGTGTTTTTATCAAGGAAAGAGAAAAATGATCTGTGGAATAATAATGCTCATTTATTGAAAAGATCTTCAGGATAACCAGTGGCTGCTTGGAGCACATTTATTTGCAGCCGGTAGCACTTTTGTCAAGGTGATTCCTGTAGGAATCGCCAAAACTAAGTACCCTCCGGCTGTCAGAGGGTCAGTGTTCACAAGATTCCATCAGGAATGTTCTGATGACCAGTCTGGATGCTCATAATGGCAACCTTAGCCCCACTATGCTTGCTGCTGTACTATGGTTTATGCGTGACTGTTGAAAAACTGTACTGCTGATTATTATTTTTATCATATGTCTAGGAAAGTGAACGTTTTTGTGTTTTAGCCAAGAAATCTAAAACAAGTACAGCTTTCCTGTTAGATTTTTTTTTTTTGTGGGGTGGGGGGATCTCCTCGACATAAAGCACTAAGTACTGACAGTCAAAGGGTTAATTTATCTGAACGTCCAAGAAATGTGATAATATTTTCACCCTTGAGTTCTAAAACAGTGTGTGCAGTTGTGTGTGAATGGTGTGTGCTTTTACCTTTTCTCGGCTAGTAGTAGTATGGGCTGGAATTTCTCTGATGTGTGGAGATTTGGTTATCGAAGAAGCTGTGTAACATAAACGTTTTGAACTGTGAATTTTGAAATCGACTGACACAATACAGTACTAATGAAGTGACGATTGCGTGGTGTTGCAGATGGAGGGGATTATAGAGCGCATGCAGGACGAGTGTACGGGAGTGCCCGTGCGCACGGTCAAGAGCTTCATCTCCAAGGTCCCCAGCGTCTTCACAGGTACGGCACAGCCCCAGTAAGCTAAAGGTCATCAGACTAGGCGTCGGCCGCACATAGCTTGCGCACAGCTGTGCACCAGCCGACGTCGGTCCGTGGACTTTCCACTCGCCCTTTCATTGCATAGATCCTCATACGCCCCGCAGGCGCATGAGGGTTTCGTCAACGGCGGGGGCTTACGAGGATCTGTGCCTCTTGCTCGTCTCATTCATATCCATGGGGCTGATGCATAGGGGTTATATGTTGGCCACCGTGTGATGGTACCGGAGGCGTCACATTAACCCATACCATACTGAGGCTAAAAGCTTCAAATTTGTACACTGCCATATGCATGCTACATTATAATACTTACAGATAAGGATATAGACCAATGGCTTTAGTTCAAGGGTGGTGCCAGAATAGCTTGGCGCCTAGAGGCGCCAAGCTATTCTGGCACTATTCTTGAACTGTTTTAGTCAAACTTATTTCACACTGGTGTATTCCGAATGATAGGGGTAATGATGGCGCCATGCTGATCTGGCACTCATTTGCCTGTGGGGATGCAGATTTATGGCCGTAAGGTTGTTGTGTCAACTAATTGGCGGTGAGTGTTTGTGGAAGGCCACAGTTTGTGTGTGGCTGCAAATCAAGAGGTTTGCTTTGGGTTCCAGTAACCCATTAACCCTTTCCCTGCCGGGAGAGTCAACACCTGATAGGTCCTGGTGAGCCTCACAGATCTCGTGTTGTGGGGGCTTACTAACCCCTTCACCGCTGGAAGAAAAAAAAAAACCGAAAACCACCCAACTGCAAGAAGCATAGATCTGCATGAGCCTCACCTGAGCGGGGGCTCATGAGGATCTATGCCTCCTGCTGGCCCTATTCTGTATGCGTGTTTCTTGGACGAGTGGATTTCTTTTTGGTGTGTTGGATTAACAGCCACTGGCAGGGAATGGGAGAAGTCTAGTAATATGTTATTAGTCTCCTTGTGCTTTCAGTCTGTGTAAACAATACCGGTGGATACATGCATAAGGGGGTTAATATGTAATTCATCATCTGTGCTCAATATTAGAACTATAATAATAATAATAACGAAAGCCCTTTTTTTCGTATTTATAAATTATGTCTCTTTTGAGCTCTGTTCACCTTAAAGCTATGCTGGTCATGCGTAGTAATAATCGCCATCTTCATCATTGTTGTTATTATTATTAAGGTTATTACTTATTATTTAATGTTTTATTTCCTGCAGGTGCTGACCTTATAAGTTGGATGATGCGAAACTTGGATGTAGAAGATCAAGGTAAGTTGTGCCTTCTTCTTTTCTTTCCTTTTTTTATTTCAGTCGGGATTCCATCAGCAGAAGGTCCTAAGGCTGACGCTAGCCTTCAGCTGTAAATAGAATGAAACCAGAAAGACTAGATCTCAAGTTTTCAAAGTTCCACAACTTGCATAAGGGGGTTAACATGTACATGCATCATTTTGTTGGTTGGTTGGCCTGTTGGTCCGTTTAACGTCCACGCTATTGTACAGTAGTGATTAGGGACGACCCCAAGGGGCGGACTGTGGAGTACAACCTGAACACTGATCAATTCAGGCGCACTCCCAACTGTGCCATATTGATTTACCAAGGTCTTTTCAAAGGACATGTTGTTAACCTTTGGCTGTCGGTGGCGCTTTTTGTCGCGATGATTCCTGTAGGAATCATCGCGACAAAAAGCGCTACCGACAACCAAAGGGTTAGAAACAAGCCCGTCGTTTCCCTTGCATCATTTGCTTTGGTTCCCGGCGAGTTTTACCTATTGCCAGCCCCACTCCCTGCGTGCACGGCTTCCATCTGGAAGAGGTATACATCCTCATGAGCTCTTGCAGGTATAGGGGCTCATCAGAAGCAGTATCTCTCGCAGATTTTAGTTTCCCCGACATGGGATCCTCATGAGCTTTTGAGGATTGTAATCTGCGGTCTTCAGGGACCAGTGTAGAAGCGGTAATCGGGCCGACTTTAGCCGTCGCGGGCCCGCGACGGCCAAAGTCGACCCGAGTACCGCTTGCTTTCCGAGTAATAACCCTAGAAGAGCCTCTCCGGCTTGATTGATCATTTACAAGAGCTGGGAGCATGGGATTTAGTGATCGTGTTTGGCCGCTTGACCTGGGTCAAACCAGTTGGCTCCGTTGTTCAATGATGCGGTTCGTTTTGCCCGTGTAATTGGTTATCCTGCAAGCTAGTATCACTGGTACAGTGGGACCTGTTTTGAGCAACCACCCGTTTTTTTGCAAGAAAATAGTGTGGTTGAAAAAAAATGAAGGACAGGTACTCATTTGAAGGGCAAGAAGCGTCACCTGTCATTACAGACCGTCACTTAGGTGGCTGCAGCCACAAAAACAAAGATCTTTGACGACAGGTGTTTCTCTCTTGTGGGTGGTCGCTCAGAACATGCTGTGCACTAAACTGTGCACATAAATTTCAATGGTTTCAACGCTTTACACGTGCACAATATGTTACAAGCAGGGGCACAGCAGGCTTGGGTTGAGATGCGCGTTTTTACCACTCGTACAGTATCGATCACATTCGTTCTCTAGTGTTGGTGTACTGGCAGTGCACGGAAGAGATCGATAATGTACTGCCTTGTACAGTACATGTGATATAAACGCGTTTATGCCCAGGCCACGCCTAAGAGTTCCGACCGCCATCCCTGTCCACTCCCCCCCCCCCCCCCCCAAACCCCCTTTTCGCCGCTCCCCCTTCCCACTCACGTACTTTCCCACACCCGTACTCTCCCACACCCGTACTCTCCCACACATTCATTCGCCTCAAGTGCCACGAAGTTGCTGCTTTGTTAAAGGATTCCTGCACCGTCAAAATGAATATTTGAACTAGTTTCTTGGTTGCTCTTCTTGTAGGAGCTATTCTGTCCTTCTGTCGAGCCGCAAAGTATTATTGTAGGAAAAGGCCTGCCGTACTGTTATGCTGAAAAATCACTGTTTACTTTTCATCCGTAATTTCACGGTTCATCATACCTCCATGAACTTGCGGTTTCTTTTCCATCAGAAAATTCACACTTCATTTTCCTCCACAGTCGCTCATCGATATGTGTACAAGAGGCATAGCCTCTCATGAGTCCCTTCGCGTTGCAGGGGCTCATGAGAAGCAAGTCTTCTTGCGCTTAGAGATCGGCATCATTTGCGTCCTCTGAGGGAAATCATCCAGATCAAGTCTGCGATTGAACACCAAAGCGCAGTTTCATGGGTGAGCTTAGTCCTGTGCAAGCCACTAAGCAAAATGCTTCGCTGCAACACTCACCCAGCTGTAGCGGAGCATCTTGCTTAAAGCTTGTGCAGACGCTACCACAAACACCTATTGCCGGGCACAATTTTGTGGCGGTAGTGTTGCCACCACAAATTAGGGCTGCCTACAATATTGCCGCCACAAATTGCAACCCAATACAAACCGAGTCTATTTATTTGTGGTAGCCGGCAAGGCACGAGCAATGTTGCCGCCTCTCAGCCAGTCAGCGGTGTCCTTGCGCCACTTCCTGTTTCTTCATCTTCCGAGCCGGAAAAAATGGCGGAGAAGCTGAGCGACAGCTTTGAGACTGTTAACTCATTGGTGACGCGCCGCATGCGGAAACGATGCGAATAGCTGTGTATCCGTATGCGGCACGTCTCCAGTGAGTAAATTGATCAACCTTGTCCGAGAGTTCCCATGCATATGGGACTCCCGCAGCTCCGAATATTTCAACCGGGCGCGTCAGAGAGCTGTTCCATATATGGTAATGGCAGGTCAGTCAGTACAAACACATTGCACGCACATTGAAACGTGCGCCACGAAGCCGATGTGGCAGGTGGCAAATTGTTGCTTACCACACATTGCTAGTCGCAAATTCTGGTAGCGTGGGCCCGTCCCCTTAGTGGCTTGCGCAGGAGTGAGCTCACTCGTGCAACTGACCCGTTTGTCAAGGCTGTTTTCCATTTTCAGTCGCAGACACACACCCCAGCCCTACTGCCCATTTTCCACTGACGCCCTCCTCGTCGGGGCTATTAGTAAAGTTTCATCATGTCTTAGTGTATATCTCATGCCGCTTAACCCTTTTGGCCCCAGGACCCTGCAGCAGGAGATGGATTGATCGTGATAATTCCAAGGTCCCATTTCTCAAAATTTGGAGGTGTTGCCTAACGTCTATGCACCAGTTGTAGGAGATGGATTGACCATGATATCAAGGGTAGTGCCAGATGAGCTTGGCACCTGAAGGCGCCAAGCTCATCTGGCACTACCCTTGATATCATGGTCAATCCATCTCCTCTTGGCTTGACTTCGCGAACGAAGATTCTATAGGGCTTGCCCACGTCGTCTGCAGGCATTTTCGTGGCTGCGGAGGCCAATCCGGGACAGGCAGGTACGACCGCAGTGGCTGCAGGGGAAGGTCTGTTCAGGGTTCTGAGTTACGACAGCTGTTTTTTCTTCTGAGCCGCTTGTCCTTAAGGTTAGCTCTGCGAGAGTCCTCAAAGGAGACGGCTGCCTTGTGAATGGTGGAGCGCCAGGTGTCACGGTCCGCAGCAAGCGAAGACCACTGGCGGTGGTCGATTTGGCAGGCACTAAGTGACTTCTTGAGACCGTCTTTGTATCTCTTCTTTGGTGCCCCTCTGTCTCGGTGTCCAGTGGCGAGCTCGCCGAACAGAGTGATCTTGGGTAGGCGATGATCCTCCATCCTGGAGACGTGCCCCGCCCAGCGAAGCTGTGTCCGCAGCAGCAAAGCCTCGATGCTCACAGTTTCCGCCTGTTCAAGGACCTCGACGTTGGTGACATAGTCACTCCAGTGAATGCTGAGGATGGTACGCAGGCAGCGCTGGTGAAAGCGTTCGAGGAGTCGTAGTTGGCTGCGGTAGAGGGCCCAGGACTCGGAACCGTACAGCAGGGTGGTGAGGACGACAGCTCTGTACACGCTGATCTTGGTGCCTTTTTTCAGCTGTTGATTGTGCCACACCCGCTTGAATAGTCGCCCGAAAGCACTGTTCGCTTTTGCCAGCCTGTTGTCCAGCTCCTTGTCCAGCTTGGCGTCTGACGTGATGATGCAGCCAAGGTAGGTAAACTGGTGTACAGACTTCAGTTCGGACTCGCCGATGGTGATGTGGGGAGGGCGATGCTCTTCCTTGGGTGCCGGCTGATGAAGGACCTCTGTCTTTTTCAGACTGACCTCAAGTCCAAAGAGCTGGGCGGCATCTGCGAAGCAGGACGTAATGCGCTGCAAGGCTCTCTCTGTGTGTGCAACGAGGGCAGCGTCATCAGCAAAGAGCAGCTCACGAACCAGTTGGTCTAGGGTTTTCGTGTGGGCCTGCAGTCGTCTGAGGTTGAACAGGCTGCCATCGAGACGATACCTGATGTACACTGCGTCGTCGTCGTCGAGGTCCACTGTGGCCTGCTTCAACATCATGCTGAAGAAGATGGTGAAGAGGGTCGGTGCCAGCACGCAGCCTTGCTTCACGCCGTTGCGAATGGGGAATGGTTCTGAGAGGTCACTGTTTAGTCTGACCTGGCCTTGCTGGTCCTCGTGGAGCTGGACGATCATGTTGAGGAACTTTGGGGGACAGCCTAGTCGCTCCAGGATCTGCCACATACCTTGCCTGCTCACAGTGTCAAACGCTTTTGTTAGGTCGACAAACGTTACGTACAGCCCTTTGTTCTGCTCGCGGCACTTCTCCTGAAGCTGTCTCAGCACAAAGACCATGTCGGTGGTACTCCTGTTGGCTCTGAAGCCACACTGGCCCTCTGGGAGGTGGTCTTCAGCGATGGCAGGTACCAGCCGATTCAGGAGCAACCTTGCGAGAATTTTCCCGGCAATGGACAGCAGGGTAATTCCACGATAATTAGAGCAGGCAGACTTCTCTCCTTTGTTCTTGTACAGGGTGATGATGACTGCATCACGGAGATCCTTTGGTAGTGTTCCTTTTTCCCAGCAGCAGAGAAAGAGGTCGTGGAGCTTGTTGTGCAGTGCTGGGCCTCCATGTTTCCAGATCTCTGGCGGGATTCCGTCAATGCCTGCTGCTTTGCCACTCTTGAGCTGGTGGATGGCTGCGAGGGTCTCTTCGGCGGTGGGCGGTTCGTCCAATTCAACCTTTAGTGGAAGGTGTGGGATTTGAAGGATGACTGTTTCTTGAACAGTGCGCTCAGCGCCGAAGAGGTCCTGAAAGTATTCCGACCAGCGGTTCAAGATGGAGGTATTATCTGTGAGGAGTGCCTGTCCATCAGCGCTTCGCAGGGGACTTTGTACCAGGTGCCTAGGGCCATACACTGCTTTCAGTGCTTCGTAGAAGCCCCTGTAATCACCGTTGTCAGCGCAGAGCTGGGTCCTCTGTGCGAGTCTGGACCACCACTCGTTCTGGAGCTCTCTAAGCTTGAGCTGGAGACTGCTGCAGATGAGGCTGAAGGCAGACTTCTTCACAGGGCAGGAAGGCTGGGCTAGGTGGGCCTGGTGGGCGGCTCTTTTTTTTGCTAGAAGTTCCTGGATCTCTACGTCGTTTTCGTCAAACCAGTCTTTGTTCCTCTTTCTAGCAAAGCCCAAGACTTCCACAGAAGATTTTACAATAGCAGTTTTCAGTTGTTCCCAGAGTGTTTCAGGGGAGGAGTCTGCTGGATCAACTGTGTCTTTGAGCATGCGCTGTAAATCGGCCTGAAGGGCAGCTTTCTTGTCGTCACGCTGAAGGCTGGCAACATCAAGCTTTTTCTTGGGGGGGCCCCCTTTCTTGGGTTTCAGCTTGAGGCGGAGCCTGAGTTTGCAGCGAACAAGGCGGTGGTCAGTGTGGCACTCTGCGCTGGGCATCACTCTGGTGAGAAGGACGTCACTGCGGTCCCTCTGACGCACTAGGACATAGTCGATAAGGTGCCAGTGCTTGGAGCGAGGATGCATCCAGGTGGTCTTTCGACTGTCCTTTTGCTGGAAAGTAGTGTTGGTGATGACAAGTTGCTGTTCTGCACAGAGCTCCAACAGTAAGCGACCATTGTCATTGCAGTTCCCAACGCCATGCTTGCCGAGGACTCCTTTCCAGGCTTCAGAGTCTTGGCCCACTCTGGCGTTGAAGTCGCCAAGGATGATGACTTTGTCGTCTGCAGGGGTGCTCTGCAGGAGGCTGCGCAGGTCAGAGTAGAACTTGTCTTTTTCTGCAGGCTCTGCCAGGAGGGTTGGGGAGTACACACTGAGAAGGGTGACGTATTGCTTGTGTCTCAGTGGGAGGCGCATGGACATGATGCGGTCTGAAGGCGCCAAGCTCATCTGGCACTACCCTTGATATCATGGTCAATCCATCTCCTACAACTGGTGCATAGACGTTAGGCAACACCTCCAAATTTTGAGAAATGGGACCTTGGGGGCTGAAAGGCATAACTGAACACATATCGTGCAGACGCAGTTAGTCGTGCTTTTTAGTTAAAGGGGACTCGATGCAACATAGATAGGGATTGCAGTGTACGGTCAAACACTAACAGAATCTGTTAGCAGAATTTTGGTTCAGATCGTAGCAGCAGTTCAGTTTCAGTCCACTTAATCAAATTTCAAATACAAACGATTTTGAATTTCCAAAAACTACAGTAGCTCGCTTGAGCTTGCCCTTAGCACCACGTGAAAGTTCTGTGTTTACGTTCAGTGTGTGAGTGAATGCGTGTGATTCACGTGAGCGTGCTTGTTGGGTTCAGTTCGCGGCGGCGCTTTGAGCCGATTTTCAATTGGGATAAAGCGCCTATTTAATGCGCTTATTTATTTATTTAATAAAAGTACAACAAAATATGATTCGTGAAGTCATGTAATATTCTGCTTGTGGCCTGCTTCCGAATATGTCTGTCAGTCTCATCGCCCATAGCTGGAACTACACACACCATGCCGCTAGCTTCTGTGTTAGAAGGGGTACAGCATGGAAGTCGGAAGGATGTGTATGGGTGTCCGTGCTGGATATGACGCTAAACCGAGCGGCTATTGATCGGAGGCAAAGGGGAGAGGATTGGGTGGGGGGTGGGGGGGGGGGGTGGCGGAGTCTGCATTGACCGGCTTGGTGTCACATCCCCGCAGTCAACCTCATCCCGCCAACAAGAGAGCCCCTACAGCTGCTGGGGCTCATGAGAATCTATGCCTCATATCGGCACAGGTCAGCTCTGTGCCCGTACTCAGATTGAGGCGTTTATTCCGTTCAAGCTCAGCAAATAATGAGCCAAGTTCATTGTCTGTCTTGAATCGGAATCAAAAGACATAAGCTTCAATGCATGTTACGTGACCGCGAAAGTGAAGTAGTGCTTGTATAGGATGCTAGTTCTAGTCTGGCGCCATTAGCCCATAACATCCTGACATGCTACAGCAGGATGTGGGTCGACCATGATAGTTCCTGTAGGCGCCAAGCTATTCTGACACCACCCTTGAACTATCATAGTCGCTCTGTCTTCAGAACTGTGACTGATGTAGACCTCAAAAGATATCTAAACAAAATGACGATTGCATCCTCAGGACGTAAGGAGTTAGTCGACAGGAAAACGAGGGCACTGGGAGGGGGGGGGGGGGGGGGGCTCTTCGTCTACTTTTCTTGTGCTGTTACCTAGAAAAACTGTGTTCCCTCTTTCACGCCGTGAGGATATTAGCCTGGCAAAATAATATGTACTCGCTAACCCGTCTCTCCCTCACTTTCTGTAAAACCATTGGCTGTCGGCAGCTGTTTTGTCGCGATGATTCCTGCAGGAATCATCGCGACAAAAACAGCTACCGACAGCCGAAGGGTAGAGAGACGTACCTTGATGAATACCAACGCAAATGATGTAGGCTTCCTTTGTAGTCTCTTTATTTTGCTTCGGTATGGGTTGCGCACTGCGTGTACTCTCAATAACCCCTTTACTGCCAGTAGTCGCAGGTTTCGTTTCTGAAACAACGCCAAAGATCCCCGACCGTACAAGATACCGGATACAAAGTGGTTTCTGCACGAGGCATAGATCGTCATGAACCCCCGCAACTGCGGGGGGTCATGGCGAGCCGTGTCTCTTTACAGTTGGACCACGAACCGTATGTTACTCGTTTGAGCTTTACCTCCGAAATCCGCTCCAATTTTGACACTTTTTGGCTGACACTTTCAAAGAGGTTGGCAAGTGCAAAATGGCTGGCAGACTCGCTACTTTTCTCTGAATGATGTCGCTCGAGTAACTTTGGGGGTTGCGTTCTTGTCTGCACTCCCTGCATCTTCAAGAGTCGTAGATCTTCATGAGCTGCCGCGTGTGCGAGGGCTCGTGAGGTTCCACGTCTCTTTGCTGACCTCTTGTCAGTACAATGTTCGTGTATACTATTATAGTCGTTGCAGTGATCATCGGGTCGGTGGCTTGAAATGTCCGTCGGTAACTTATTGCGTCAGGCGGAAATGTTGGGCCATCACCACGGCGGAATCGGGTGGTTTTGTAAGTGGGATGTCTCTTGTGTCATTAGCATATGCTTTAGACAGTCTGAGAACAAAGTTGTTTCTTCGTCCCCAATTACAGATGGGTGCTTGCATATGTACATGTACAATCAAACCTGATGCCGGTGAATATTCTAATGTTTTGTTTTACGCAATGCGTTTTGAGACGCCCCAGTTTCTTCTCTCTTTCTCGCGCCTTGTGTTCCTTCTCTTCCGTTTTCTTATGTACACCACCCAGCATCACTCGCGGATGTAGAGCCTGGTTTCAGTGCCTTGTCAGAGCCGGTAGATGAATTTATCAGTCTGAGAGAACAAAATAACGAGACTGGAGACCAGATAGCGGTCAGGGTCACGACAGCGGCATTCCAGGGGCGTCACAAACCTGATAAACTGAAGCCGGTGGCAGATTAATTTAAAGATTCTATCCCGAAGAGTTACGCATCCCAGCACTGTTTAAAAACTGCTTGCAATAGACGACCATGAAAATATTACTGTTTTGTGTATGAGTCTGTTGTATTCCATCGTTGCGCAATGTGAAAACAACTTTTAAAAAACCTGAAATAAATGTCCTCAAGGATGAAGTATACCCCCAGGGGCTAGTTGCAAGTGAGCTTATTCCTGCGCAAGCCACTAAGCAAGGTGCTCCACTAAGCACAAAGCAAGGTGCTCTGCTACTGGAGTAGGTTGCATGAGCGAGCTTAGTCCTGCACCAGCCACTAAGCAAGGTGCGCCGCTACTATGATAGCGGCGTACATTGCTTAGTGGCTGGTGCAGGACTAAGCTTGCTCATGCAATTGACTCCTGGGTAGCGGAGCACCTTGCTTAGTGGCTTGCTCAGGTCTAAGCTCACTCATGCACCTGGCCACAGATCTGCAACTGCGCTGGGCTGGCCATGTGGCGCGGATGGAAGATATACGATGGCCTGGGCACAAAATTCCTGCTTTGGAAATTATGAAAATGTGAAGAAATGCATCTTTAAATTCCTAGCCTACACTACAACATTCTTTGCTTGCACAATCCCTCTACTGGTTCTGATAGCTGGCAAGTAGCTAGCTAGACTACAAACGAGATCGTTTGCTGTGTGTCTTTCACCTTCCGCCTTTATCACGATAGATTAAACGCCTAGAGGTTTCCTCAAGCTGAAAGATCACAGAAGTAAATTATTTATACAAGCCGGTTCGATCCTCATGAGCCCCTGCAGGCTTGCGGGGGCTCACGAGGATCGAAGCCTTTACAGTCTATTTTACACCTAATGTAAACCTTCAAGTTGCAAATTTCAGATGCAGATTTTGGCAAATTGTTTCAGAGAAAATTTTTCGCAAAACGTTTTAGATGCAAAATTATCTTATGATAATTTTATGCGAGACGTTTTGAGCATTAAAAATGTAGGCCTGGTTGGCTGATGACAATCTAGGTTTCTTGTAGATGGGTCGGCTTCGCTGGGTGAGAATTATCAGAAACGGACGGCGCGAAGGAACAAGCCAATACAGGATTATACATTCCTTGTGTGACCCCTCTCACTTTTTTCAGTCAACAGTGGCTCACATTTGCGTGATGGTCTGTGATTTTGGACTTTACGGTCTAAGACCGTAAGGCCATGTCCACAATTATGGGCTAACACGCGCAGCGTTTCATCCACAGCCGACCTGTTGTTCTCACGGATGGTAAATATGGTGATAGTTCGGCTGATGGTAAGGTGGTCCGGATGTAATTGATTTCACAATATGGGAATCAGTCCAAGACATTCCCAGATCACTCGGCAATTCTAAAACGGCCAATTGCGGGCCGAAAAGAATGCGCACACCCGCCAAAATCAACACAACGCAGGGAGCAAATGCCCAGCATTAACAGAAAAACGGAAAAAAACAGACACCACCTCTGGATGACAAGATAGCCCAGCCTTCCTATAAAATCTGTTGAAAAAGGTTGATTCGGATCACAGGATGGGGCACACTGGTTGTCTCTCGATTCGCTGCGCTGATCACCGCAGCGAATCGAGAGAGACAACCATGTGAGGCTTGGGTCGAGAAGAGGGCGTGTTCTGCGGCCGTGGTTTGTATACATGTACATTTCTGCGAGTATTTGTGAGAAAAGCTAGATTTTCATTGTTAATGAAAATATTGCTTCTCTAAAAAAAAAAAACAAAAAAAAAAACCCGGGCACAATAGATTTTGCCCAATAACGGCAGTACTGATAGGCGGGGGCAGGGGATCTAACTGTTTGTCCAGCGCTGTGATTCCCCTTGGTTTGCATACAATTCTGCCAGCGCTAGCCTCACCTATCTGGTTTGTGACTTTCTGTTCAGGCTAGAAAAGACAATGAAAACGATTTCTCGACAAGCTGCCTGTGGCTCGGATCGTAGTTTGGTGTAAGGGTTGTTGATCTTCGCCTCTTGAAGACAGCCCACAACAAATCAATCGCATCCAGGGGCGGATCAGTTACCTCTAGATGGGGGGGGGGGGGGGGCAAAATTCTTGTTTGGGACCTTCAATCTCATACTTGGGCGAGAGAGACAAAAGGCGCGTGCTTGTTCAGACTGTAACCATTCGCCAAAATATCAAACAACGGAGGAAGGGGGGGGGGGGGGGTACAGAGAGAAAAGGCGCGTGCGTGTTAAGGCTGTGACCATTTGCCAAAGTATCAAACGGGGGAGGGGGGGGGGGGTGAGTGCGTGTTAAGGGGGCACCAACCTAAACAAAAAAATTCTGGGGTTGGCGTTAAAAAAAAAAATATATATATATATATATATATATATATATATATATATATATATATATATATATATATATATATATTATTAAGTGGTAAGACCCTACTCTATAACGAAGGAAATTTCTGTGCGGTTGTGCAAGCATCAACAAAATGTGCTTGTCGAGGACAATAGCATTTGTTTTTTTTTAGGGGGGAAGAGGGGGGCATGGACACCCCTGCCCACCCCACCCCCCTGGATCCGGGCCTGGCATCAGTAGCTGCGGAAGTGTCGTATAACGTTGCCGGGGCGCCATTAAATGAGTTAACCCTTTGCGTGTTGGTAGCGGGTTTAGTCGCGATGATTCCGACAAAACCGCTACCGGCACGCAAAGGGTTAACATACGGAGACTTATGATTGAGCTTCACACCTCAAACTTTGTTCTCGGCAGTGGTCTGCAATAATGGATGTCGGGACGTTAAGCAATGTACAATCAATCAATCAATCAAGCAATAATGGACCTCATGGCTCTGTCGTGTGCTGATTTTGGACTTCACGGCTCAAGTGTGAACTGGTCTGCGATTCTGAAGCCGTAAGGTGCAACATCACAGACCATGGGCCAGTTGCTTGAGTGAGCTTAGTCCTGCGCCAGCCACTACGCAAGGTGGCTGGGCGCATGGCTAAGCTGACTCATGCAACTGACTCCAGCACAAAAGAATAAAGCTGTGCCGAACGCTAATTCTAAAAATAAAAAAAAAAAAAGCCGTGTATGGAAAAGTGAATTGATCCGCCGTGCCAAGTGGGGCATTGATTTGGCCTTCATGCTCTCGGCTCTTCCGCAGCGGTCTGGCGGAAGGCAGCAGGTGACTTGACACGGACAGTGAAAGAGGCTATAGTAAGAGCCGAGTTTTGTATTGGTACTTCAGGAGATAAACTGCTATTGCGCGCTCGACCCTCAACAACTCTCATCATCCACTTGATCTAGACAAAGAGTGTAGAGGCTACGCTAGATCTCTGGGGTAGAGGCTCCACTTACACTGGATACCTCCATCGATCAGCTACGCTTCACGCGTGGATGATGGAGGAGGGCAACCATTGTTGGTAGGACTATTGACAGGCTGTTCTGTGGGGATTAAGGACTGCCTGTAAAAAATGTTTTTGGTGTCTGATTTAAATGTAATTACATGTTCTTGCATGTATGCTGACCCACGAAACCACGTCACAGCCGTTTCTTCCAGGAATTTTTTTAATTTTTTTATTTTTTATTTTTGCAAATGGCAGGCGCATGGCCCAAGAGAGACTGTGCCTCTTGTTTCGTGCGTAATTTGCAGGGAATCCGTTTAGTGTGCAAACTTTCTGTCTGCGTGCTTTTGATGGTGTTGATACAGAGTGCATCCTGATGTGCCTCCCTCACACACACACACACACACACACACCACCACCACTACCTCCGACCTACCCACCCACTCCCAGATGGCTTTCTTTACATTCGTTTTGTTCCCGTGCGGAGGCGAAGGATCTGGATTTCAGTCTCCACTGATTGGACAAGGCAGCTGGGAATTTCTTCATCAGTCAACAGTATAGATAAAACGGTATGAACTAAGAGAGTAGAGTTTCTTTTTTAAATCGAATTGAAACGTAACTAGTTATGTTTGAAAGCCGCTCTTTGTCTTGCTTAACTCATTCTACCCCAACACCGAAATCCTTAAATTTTGCCGTTGTCCTCTGCAGACTGCATTGCAGTGCAGGACACAGATCGACCGTGATAGTTCAAGGGTGATGCCAGAATAGCTTGGCGCCCATGGGCGCCAAGCTATTCTGGCATCACCCTTGAACTATCATGGTCGATCCTTATCTTCCGGTGGTGTGTCTGGGGTAGAATGAGTTAATTTAACCAAGACAAAGAGCAGCCAACAAAAAGCCACACGCAGTTCAGTTCAGTTTCAGTGAGATTTGCAGTTCACCACCAACGGCTGGGCGGGTCTATGCCCTGGTTAACCAATTCAGTGCCGAGAAAATGTGAATACCATCCCACTGCACGTGGTATAGATCCTCATGAGCCCATGCATGTGCGAGGGCTCATGAGGATCTATGCCTCTTGTTGACACTACTTTGAATCCATGTTCATGGGACTTCTAGTTGTTTTTGTTTTTTTGTGTTGAATTAACGAAGACTGTGTCAGCTGGCACTGAACGGGTCAACTCTTTCGAGACGTGCCGCAACCGTATTCGCGGCATAAAGCCGGATGCGACACGTGTCAAAAGTGTTAAAAATACTATTCCGAGGGTTTAGGTGCATGGCTGGTATGACGCTTCTGTCGGTGGTAGAAAGTCCCCACCCCCAACCCCACTGAGAAAAGCACCAGACAGGTTGCGTGTCCGGTTAGACGCGAAGAACGCAGCAAAATCATTGTTGGGCGCCACTTCATATTTTATGTACATAATGGAATCACGAGTTCTATTTTTAACAGTTTTCGAAAAGGTGCATTCGCTCACCTCTAAACTGACACGTACATTAGGCTTGCAGGACAGGAAATATCAGCGTTGGATATAAACAGTGTTGGGATACGCCAGTCCTCGGGACAAAATCTGACCCTTCGCTGCCGACAGAAAGAAAACACGACACAACAGCAAGAAGCATACTGGACTCTCATGAACCCCCGCAGCTGCGGGGGCTCATGAAGATCTAATGTCTTCGGGGGGGGGGGGGGGGGGTCATCATGATGATCTCTGCCTTTTGTAGTGTTCCGTTTTTCTTGGTGTAGTGAAAGAGTTGGACTAACAGATTATCATTGGTCTTTTGTCAAGCGGTGCTAGCCTAACCGGCCGACACAAATCGAAATACCAAAGTGCAGGGATCGTGTACACAGTCTCATACGTAGGTGATACTCCCAACTTTAGCAGATGGAACCGGCGTGTGCCAGCAAGAGACATAGATTCTCATGATCCCCTGTATCAGTATCTGCAGGAGCTCATGAGCATTTATGCCTCTTGCAGATGTAACGGTTCTGGGTGTGGTTGCGTTCACTAAAAATACAAGACAAGCGTGTCAAAGACAAGCGCAGCTCGCGGCATACGCGCAAGTTGCGACCCTCCAGGCAAAAATATCTTCAGGCCGACATCTGATGTCAGCCCGTGGATCTTACGCTGGCTGTGTGTGGGCATTTCGACTTCCGCTGTAGAGTGGCCCACGGTATTTGCGGCTCACAGCTGGCAGCGCATGTTATACGTGTTGAGCGAGACTTGAGAGTGAAGTAAACAGTATTGATTTCTCCATCAACTTAAACACCTACAAAATAATACCACAAATCAATTTCAACACATTACTGTCAGGCGTTTTATTAGCACAGCACCTGTGACGCTTTTTGTTTGCTTTTCACTTGTGTGGAGAGGGTAGTTTGTGTGGAGAGGGTAGTTTGTGTGGAGAGGGTAGTTTTTGCCGGAATTTAAAGCGACCTGCACCAGGGCGGGCTTTGATTGCTGAAAATAAAATAAACTAAAAATAAATTCTCAGTGTTGTTTTGCGTCAACTAAAACTTTTCTACCCATCATTTCACAATCCATATAAGTAGGTACACATAACACATGGTTTCTGCTGCTCTGCAATGCACATCGTTGAAACTCTCCGAAGAAGAAGAGCAGAAAGATCTGTCATTTTACAATTTAAACTTCACAAGTTAGTCCCTTTGTCAGGTATTATTGTAAGACATACGAAGAACATTCAGTTACAGGAGAACCTTTATCACCTGGAGCAGTGATCAGTTGCATGAGTGAGCTTCAGTAAGGCTGCGCCAGCTTCTAAGCAAGGTGCTCCGCTATAGCGGAGCGCATTAAGTTCACTCATGCAACCGGTACCTGCTCTCTCTCTCTCTCTCTCTCTCTCTCTCTCTCTCTCTCTCTCTCTCTCTCTCTCTCTCTCTCTCTCTCTCTCTCTCTCTCTCTCTCTCTCAGCGGTAGCGAATGGAGGGATATGCCACGAGGGAGATAACCAGTATGTGTTTGAGAGGGCGATTTATCACAATCCACAGCCATTTTCGTCGTTCGCCTTCGATCTACCGTAGTTGGTTGCTCCAGCGCGAAAGTAGTGCATCCCTTTGCCTTTTCCTCATGGTAAATGTTTGAACCAGAGATCGCATTTGTGGTACGTTGCTGTTCGCAGAAGTTTTGACTGAAAACAATGGCCGCCGTCGCCTCAAAAAAAAAGTTTGACTTAAGCCTAGACTGACAACAAGAAGTGTTCGAGTGTTTGCTATTGGCTGAAAACGACGCCACTTTGTCAACCGGCTGCGGTACACTGAAATGCAGCAGCCATACACTCACCCTGGGGTCGTCATTAAAGTACCATTACGCGTAAATCTGAAGACACATTTCAGCACCATTTGTGCCTTGTCGACGCACATAATGACAACTTTAACAGCAGTTTGGACGGGCAGCAAAAGCACACACATATTCGTACTTATTTATTTTGCGCAACCTTTAGCGTGTTGATCTATTTTTAGCTGTTTCTCGTAATAATAATAATTACGGTATTTATAATGCGCTTATCTTGTAATAATTATAACTCTAAGCGCGCACTCACAACTCGCGCACGCAATCGCACACTTTAGACAACGACTCACGAACCACACATAGTGAAAAACATTACGACAGTCTGCTTAGGGTGGGGAGTGTGGTGGTATAGTGCTAGAACTGTTGAAAGAGGTGAGTTTTGAGGGCGGACTGGAAGGAGGAGAGAAAGTGTTTCTGACGAAGAGAGAGTGGGAGAGTGTTCCAGATGGATGGACCGTATACTGAGAAGGAGCGGGGGCCGAAAGTGCTGAGTTTAGTGCGGGGGATGTGGAGGCAGAGAGTGTCGGAGGCGGAGCGGAGGGAGCGGGGAGGAGTGTAGGGGTGCAGTAAGTTTGAGAGATAGGCGGGAGCGCAGTTATTCAGGGATTTGTAGCAGAGAGACAGAATCTTGTATTGGATGCGTTGGGGGATGGGAAGCCAGTGAAGGAGTTTGAGCAGGGGAGTGATGTGGTCGGATTTTTTCTTTCTGAGGACGAGGCGGGCAGCATTGTTCTGGGCGCGCTGGAGAGTGAAAGTGGTGGAGTGAGGGAGGCCGGAAAGGAGAGAGTTGCAGTAGTCGATGCGAGATAGGATGAGAGAGACAGCAAGTTTGGTCGCAGCTTCGGTAGTGAGGTATTTTCTGATCTGACCGATGCGGCGGAGGTGGAAGTAGCATGCCTGGGCCGTGGCGGAAACAAAGCTGGTCATGGAAAGAGAGGAATCGAGGATAACGCCGGGGTTTTTGGCCGAGTCAGAGAGGGAGATGGGGGTGCTGTCGAGTTGAAGGTGGAGAGAGGGTGGGAGCTGGGAAAGTTTCTGGTGAGTGCCTACCAGCATGGCTTCCGTTTTGTCGTCATTCAGTTTAAGCTTGTTTGCTGTCATCCAGTTTTTCACGTCTTCATAGCAGTCAGCCGTGCGAGTCAGTAGTGACTGAGTGTTGTCGAGTTTGTCTTTGTCTAGTAGTTGTGAGTCGTCAGCGTAGAGGTGGTGGTGTATGTGGTGAGAGTGGATGATGTTGGACAGGGGAGAGATGTAGAGTGTGAAAAGGACCGGGCCCAGGACGGACCCCTGTGGAACTCCGCAGGAGAGCGTGACTGGGTTGGAGGAGACGCCGTCGATGGTGACGGACTGCTGTCTGTCGGAGAGGTAGGAGAGAAACCAGGAGTGAGCAGAGTCAGTGATGCCAAAGGAATGGTGAAGGCGTTGGAGGAGGATAGAGTGGTCTATGGTGTCGAAGGCGGCAGAGAGGTCGAGTAGCGTAAGAAGGGAGATGTTGCCCGAGTCGGTGGAGAGAAGCAGGTCGTTTAAGATATGTAGAAGGGCTGTTTCGGTGCTGTGATGTTTGCGATAGGCAGACTGGAAGGGACTGAGGAGGTTGTTGTCGGCGAGGTGGAGGTTGAGCTGGTTGAGAACGACCTTCTCAAGAAGCTTGGACAGGAAAGATAGATTGGAGACTGGGCGATAGTTTTTGAGTTCGTTTGGGTCGAGGTTGTGTTTTTTGAGGAGAGGACGGACGATATCAGGGACGGAGCCGTTCTCTAGAGATGTGTTGATGATGTCGGTAATGAAGGGCAGAAGTTTTGGAAGGCCGTCCCGGTAGAGAGAAGCTGGGAGAGGGTCTAGTTCGCAGGTTTTGAGAGACATGGACTTTATGGTCTTGAGGACTTCATCCTGAGAGACGGGCTGGAAGGACGAGAGGGGGGTGCCGGAAAAGGGGGTGTCGGGAGGGCAAGGCGGAGAAGGAAGAGTGTCGAGTGTGTTGCGCAGAGTTTGGATTTTGTCGGAAAAATAGGTGGAAAAAGCGGACGGGAGTTCTTCTTTGCTGTATGTGTTGGGGAGAGGAGAGTCTTTAGAAATGCCTAGGAGTGAGTTCATGGTGGCGTAGAGGGTTTTGGAAGAAGTGGATTCCAGGATTTTGTTTTGAAGGTGTTTACGTTTGGAGTCGGAGATCATTCTGCAGACTTTGGATCTAGTTGTTTGGAAGATCTGTCTGTGAACGGTGAGGTCAGATGAGCGCCAGCGGCGTTCTGCTTGTCGGCGCTCGCGCTTGGCCTCAGCTATGTCGTCAGTGAGCCAGGGGGAGGGGGGTCGGTTGGGTATGGAGCAGGTGGTGACAGGTGCATGGGTGTCTAGAAGTTTTCGAAGGGAGGAGTCGAAATGGGATGCAAGATCAGGAGAGGAGGCAGGATCCAGGAGAAGGTCGACAGCTTCGTCGAAGAAGCTCTCTCGGTTGACAGATTTTAGTTTGCGACGAGAGACAAGGAGCTTGGGTTTTTTTGGGGGGAGGTAGGTTGAGGGAGACGAGAATGGCGAGGTGGTCAGAGGGGAGCGTACTGAAAGCGTTGTATTTTTAGAACGGAGTGGAGTCATTGTCAGATTACTTGATATGACGACGTGTGCAGAACTGGATTGTCCTGTGTTTAAATGAAAGATAGCTAGACCTGTGTGCAGCGTTTCGTAGCCATCTGTTACATAAGTGTATCTTTGAACAGTTTCGGCGGTAGCGGGCCTTCAACCCTTTACACCCCCCCCCCCCCCCTCCTTTTTTTTAAAATGCATATTGTCCTATAAAGGCTACATTGCAGTAGGAGATAGATTGTTACGTGGTAGTCGTAGTATGATGCAATCACACCAGACGCACGCACGTAGGGTTCATTTCTTGTAAAGAAACTTCACCCAGCTGCAACTCTTCACACGTGGCACAACTTCACAAGGTTGTAGACCACACTGGAGTAAGAGCCTCCTCACACGGAAAAACGAAATACACAAGCAACGAAACATTTTCATTGCATCGAAATGCCTCCTGCGCACACGCAGAAACGCGGTGAAAATTCATTTCGATTGGTACAGGGGAGGTAACTCTTCACAGACAAATGCTCTGGTTGCTTCGGTGGATATCGGGTCATATTTCTGACTACTGACGCTTAAACATTAAACGTATAAGACGTGTGCCTTCGCGTACACAATATAAGTGAATTCCCGACCATATCAAATAAACTTAAGAGCTTTTGAATGCGTAAACAGGGATGGTTCAAGTGAATCGAGGCTGCCGCTGTCTCGAAGCGATAGCCGCCATCTTATAGGCTTCGCAGCGAAAGCCGATAAAAGTGGGGTTCAGAAAACTGACCTAAAATTATATTTTGGTGGGACTTTGGTGATGAGTTTTTACAGATTCCATTTCGAAAACGATCCTCCCGCTTAAATCTTACAGAACCGTGCGTCACATCACACGTTTTTTAGCCATAATAGACCTGACTGCACGCCATCGCTTTGCCCGCCATCTTGAGTGTTTTGGCTTGAATGACTCAGATTAACACGTGACTGAGCGAACGACACTGATTGGGCAGCGGGTAGAAATGTTTCAGCGAAATGTATCGGGAATAGAGACAGGTTCTATTGCTCGAAAAATGTGCCGTTTTGCATTTCGTCTGAAATGCCCTCATTTGGACGAAATGTTCCGTTTCGTGTCTCCATGTGAGGAAGCCTTAACAGTTCCAACAATATTTTATTGCATCGATGCAATCCGGCTCTGCACAATGCATCCACAACTGAATGAAAACACTGATACACTGTCTCCTCTTCAATGCATCAACACTTTTGACACCCACTGCGTCTCTCATACAATGTACACACATGTTTTCTAACACCGTCTTTTATACTATTACAGATTTCCAGAACAATCCAGCAGTTTCACACAACTCAACCGATCAGAAAAGAAAACATAACCAAAACTTATTAATATTCATGAAAAAGAGCACTCTAGATCAATCCACAAGTTTCAACTAAGGTCTAGACACATTCGATAAAACATTGCGAAATATAACCAACAACTTTGACGTCATATATTATGAGGTCACTAGAATAATCGCGCCTTTTCCAGAACGTTCTAGGTCAAACAAGGTCGGACTACAGCAACAATGTAACAAAAGACGCGTCATTTTAGCTAGACAACAGAAATCGCGGATCGCAATTCTCAGTCCTAGCAAAAGAAAATGAATCCTAAAAAGGTACGTTATTCTTATCCAAAATAACTCAAATGAATATCGGATATTTCCCGTGATCAACACATATGCTCTCAAAAGAATAGGCACAACCACAAACGTAACATAGATCAACCATTTTTGTTCAAGGGTAATGCCAGAATAGCTTAACACCTTATGCGCCAAGCTATTCTAACACCACCCTTGAACTGTCGTAGTCAAGATTATTTCAAGCAATAGTGTATCTGGTTGAGAAGGGTTAACAACCGATTCACTACCGTGAACGCACGCGTTTGACAGGTTGTTCCTTCATAACGTGCACATGACTGTCTCTTAACCCTGTTAACACCAGGGGTGCTTTTCCCAAAATTTGGAAGTGTTACTGAACGACTATGTACCAGTTGCAGGATTAACCATGATAATTCAAGGGTAGTGCCAGATTAGCTTGGCGCCATCAGGCGCTAAGCTAATCTGGTACTACCCTTGAATTATCCTGGTCAATCAATCTCCTGCTGTGGGGACTGGGGGCTAAATGGGTTAAACCGAGCCGAACATGCTGTAAATTTTACCGCTGACTGACCTCCAAATAACCCCAACAGTCTCTTTTTCCGAGGTCAAAAGTCATCATTGTGCATGTCCAGAATATTCTGTCCCGGCGCCTCTTGTTTTGTATGCGGCGGGAAAAGAAGGGTTGGAATCATTTAGTGTTTACTTTTCTCATATAAAATTCGTAGTATATTTGGCGCGCTTTAACCCATTCAGCCCTGACGCACTACAGCAGGGGATGGGTCGACCATGATAATTCAAGGGTAGTGCCAGATTAGCTTGGCGCCTGTCGGCGCCAAGCTAATCTGGCACTACCCTTGAATTATCATGGTCGATCCACCTCCTGCAGCGGGTGCATAGTCTTTAGATGACGCCTCCAAAATATGGGAAATACGTGCTTCGGGCTGAATGAGTTACGTTATACCGCCGAAGCTACCTGTGAATAGCATTTACGTTATAGAATACATAAAAGAATCAGTATTGTTTTTTTAAGACGAAATCTGCAGTTCTCGCTCACACAGTAACAGTGGCTAAGACTGAAAAAGACGGACAACTTCATAGTCGAAGCACAGTGTGTGAGATTGTAGAACAAATTCTTCAAACCCGAGAAAAGTTATTCAGTAATGCAATTTTTTTTTTCTTCTTCTAAAGTTTGATTTTCTTCATACCTGTGTTTATGTGGATTTATTACCTGACATTTGTTAAAACTGAACCACCCCCCCCCCCCTTTTTTTTTTTTTTCCTTGCAGTTTTTCTTAGTTTCGTTCGGAGAACAGTTTTATGTTTTGTTCCGACTCCTAGCCTGCTCATCATGCAATAACCTTGAAGTCTAACATACACCGCTCTCATTCCACAGCCCCCTACCACAGTGCTTACGTTTACATATTCCCACTTCCCCTAAAACAAGTAGATTTGGCCTGCAACAGGCAATTTTAGCTCATGAGGATACTACATAAGGTATCCTTTGTGACGGTTCGAACGTTTGATGAAGAACACAAAGGAAAATGAAATTCGGAAAGAAAACCGGCAGCTGTAATCAGTTTTGACCTCGAAGAGGCATAGATTCTCATGATCCTTCGCATTCGCCAGGGCTCATGAGGATCTATACCTCTTGCAAATTTGGGGTGTTCGCCAAAAGAGTGCGCATCTCTAACACAGAACACACAACTCCTTGGCATTTCTGGTCCCTGATTAGCCAAGTTGGCATTATCTCTAAAAAGATGGCATGAGTCGTAGGGTGGGAGAAAGTATCGGGAGGGTGGGGGGAGGAGGTGTGAGGGGATGCAGTGTGTGAAAGGTCAACGTCCTTCTGATTAACCCATTTAGCGCCAACACTCTGCAGCAAGAGATGGATTGATCATGATAATTCAAGGGTAGTGCCAGATGAGCTTGGCGCCTTCAGGGCCAAGCTCATCTGGCACACCCTTGAATTATCGTGATCAATCCATCGCCTACAAATGGTACATAGTCGTTAGTAGAAGGTTTATAAATGTGGCCGTGGGGTTAAGAGGGTTAACTTCATACACTCATTTCTTTGATTTGCATGTGCATTTTTTTTTGTCATATACAAGTTTCGTGCTAATTATAGGATTAACCGCAGACGCCCTTTAAAGCCTGCTTTCCTTTTGTATGCTGAAGGTCGCTGTGTAAGAAAGTCTTCAATCGTCTCCAAGATTGCAGCATGGGCCAGTGGGGGGGGGTGGGGGGGGGGGGTGATCTGGATAGCTTCTTTGATTCGGTTTAGCTAGGGCACTTTTTAAGTTATGAGTTTTAACACGGGCGGGGCGGGGGGGGGGGGGGGGGTGGAACAGTTTGTTGGTGCCCCGTCTGTGAAAATATCTTGCAAACCCAAACGTTTTACTTTTCAATTGTGCAACACCAAAACCCCCGCCTCTTGCCCGACCGTTTAATTTTTTTAACGTTTTGTAGGTGCCCCCCCCCCCCCCCCCCCCCCATTTTTTTTTCACTCCCACCCCCATCGTAAAAAAAAAAAGTTTCAATTTTCAGCTGTTTTGCCACACCCCAACCCAATCTGCACTTTTGTATGCAGGTCGACCCATTACAAGACGCCAAGCACGTAAAGCCAAAGTCCCGAACTAGCCAGTAAACTGCATTATGAGTTAGCGAGCCCTACATGCCTTCGGCTAATGAAAATGAAAGCTGTAGTAGACGGACCTCATAATCGTTTCGCTGCCAGAGCCAACTGTTATACATTCAGTACCGTTCCGTTTGCGAGAAGCACGGAGACTTTTAAGCCTTTGCAGAGGGGCTCATGAGAGTCTATGCGTATTGCTGACGAAGTTACCCTCTTCTACTATGCTCTGGGTGCAAATTGCGAGGTCATTCCCTTCAACCCGCAAGAAGCATGCATTCACGTGAGCCTCTGCCGTAGCAGGGGCTCATGAGAATCTGTGCCTTTTGCTGACCAGTAATGTTAAATGCAAGTTGCTAGATCGGTGCCAGTTGATCCACAAACTGAGCGTGTTCTGCTGTCGGGTGTGTAACATGTTCGTCGGTTTTGACCAGGAGGTGTGTGGACGCGCGCTCGCCAAATGAACTCAGCCGTGATGGCTGAAGGGTGCTGCCTGATCAACCTACGTGCATTGGAGGCATCGCGGACAGCGATGCTGATAGTCACTCAGTGGTGCGATGGAAAAATCAAAGCCAACGGGACCTAACCGTTAGCACTGCCTATCTGCAAGAGGCATAGTTCTTCGTGGGTCACTGTAGAATGTGGGGGCTCGCTAGGATCTATGCCTCTTGAAGGAGGAAAGTGTACGCTGTGTTTGTTCGGATGAGATTATGCTGCGTGCAGCTGGCGATGGTTAGTAGCAGAAGTAGTTTGCTGCTCTGCCAGTTTCAATGGCCCTTTACCTACATTTTACAGGCTTCAGACCTATATTCAAACGAGAAGTGGCCTTCTTACATGTTGTTTGGTTGTGGGTTTTTTTTAGTTTAAAAAAAAAAATTATTAAAAAAAAATTTTGGCTGTCGGTACCGCTTTTTGTCGCGGTGACTCCTGCAGGCATCATCGCGACAAAAAGCGCTGCCGACAGCCAAAGGGTTAAAACTAAAATTAGCATAAATGAAATAAAATTGGATGCCTGCTGGTGCTTGTACATCATGTTAACCCATTCAGCCCTGACGCACTACAGCAGGAGATGGGTCGGCGCCAAGCTAATTTGGCACTGCCCTTGAATTATCATGGTCGATCCATCTCCTGCAACTGGTGCATAGTCATTAGATGACGCCTCCAAAATTTGGGAAATACGGCCGTCGGGCTGAATGAGTTAAAATAGGACATAAGCAGTAAAACGTGCCTGTCACAAGATTGGCATACAATCCCGATGAGTGTAGGTGCATGATCGTCTGAAGCGTTTGCTTGTCTTTGTCTTCAGTGGAAGAAACTTACAGAACAACAGATGGATGTGCCAGCTAAAACTGTTTGGTCAGCTTTGGAGGGATGGAGGGGGTTTGGGGGGGGGGGGGGGTTGCAGACGTTAAGAAAAACGCGACGTGTGACTGGTTTCTCTTAGGTTGTGCACTTTCTTTATCTTCGTGATCCACAAAAAGTATTCGTTGTTGAGTCGTGTGAACGCTAGAAGTAGTCGATCAGTAGAAGATCAGTTGCCTGTGTTTCCAACTGGCATTGTTTGTGTTACTAGATTATGGGCTGGAAGTCCTAAGCCCCTAAAATCCCGCTTTCCATGCAGCCTTTCCGCTGATGGGTTCTCAGGCTAATGCTCTCTCTCTCTCTCTCTCTCTCTCTCTCTCTCTCTCTCTCTCTCTCTCTCTCTCTCTCTCTCTCTCTCTCTCACACACACACACACACACACACACACACACACACACACACACACTTTCACACACATACACACACATACACATCCATTACTATTATGGGTTCAGGCTAATGCTCTCTCTCTCTCTCTCTCTCTCTCTCTCTCTCTCTCTCTCTCTCTCTCTCTCACACACACACACACACACACACACACACACACACACACACACACACACACTTTCACACACATACACACACGCATACACATCCATTACTCATCATTCCACCCCTCCTTTCTCCCTTGAAACCAAACAAGTGTACTTACACTCACACATATTCGTGCTTGAACACGTAGTAAAGTGGCATAGGAAGATTTTGGGAGGCGATGTGGCAAAATTTCACATAGAATTTAAAACCGGATGGGACCGCAGCAGAACCTTGAGCGACCACCTTTGTGAGAGGTCATCTGTCGTTAAAGACCATCATTTAGGTCAGTGGCTACAACCACCTAATGATGGTGATCTTTAAAGACAGATGACACCGTTCGCTCTTCAAGACTTCACTGAGAGAGCACCTGTCGTATATTGCTCTTGGTGGTTGCTCAAAACATGTTTCAGTGCAATATATTCTGAACGTGGCACTACAGGGACACCATATGCAATATGCCGATGTGTATCCCGTTTTTTCGTAGTATAATGATTTTTAGCCAGTTTTTCTGCTTGAAACCAGGGCTGTACTGAGGAGCTTTACAGTTGGGCATGAAAGTGATACGATTCTCCGGCCATAGCATGTGCCCCACACCTCTCCCGGATTCCTACGCCACTACACGTCACCAGTGTACTTGTCGCAAAACTATTGACACTGCAGCCGTTACAGGGGATTGTCGTCTTAAAGCACTCGTTGCAGTCTGTAGAAATTGTTGACAGATTTTCCAGGAATAGAAATTACACAGGAATATTTCAGCTAGCGCGGACCGATAACACAGGGCACCGTGGTAAAATTTTTTTTAATTTTTTTTTTTTTAATACTGCCATGCCTCATTCATACTTTAGCCCTTTCACTCCAGAGTCAAATGTGTCACACGTTAACCACTTCATTGCCGAGACGGAGAGAAAGTGAACAGAATCCAACTGCAAGAGACACAGATCCTCGGGCGCCCTCAGTTACGGGGGCGCGTGAGGATCTATGCCTCTTGCTGACGCAATAGTTGCGGGGGCTCATAAGGATCTATGCCTCTTGCTGACGCAATAGTTGCGGGGGCTCATAAGGATCTATGCCTCTTGCTGACGCAATAGTTGCGGGGGCTCATAAGGATCTATGCCTCTTGCTGACGCAATAGTTGCGGGGGCTCATAAGGATCTATGCCTCTTGCTGACGCAATAGTTGCGGGGGCTCATAAGGATCTATGCCTCTTGCTGACGCAATAGTTGCGGGGGCTCATAAGGATCTATGCCTCTTGCTGACGCCACTTTTGTGTCCATGTTCTTTAGGCAACTGAGGCCGTTCGGCATGGAATTAACCAAGATTTCAGAAGCGCAATCTTTTTTTCATTGGAATAGAAGGCGGTAAGCTTTGAACCATAAGCTACACGTGTGTACTGCCCTCGCGTGAGATGGATCGATATTGACTCCTCATAGGTAGTGCTTGAATAGCTTGGCGACTTTCCAGACGCAAAGCTGATCGAACACCACCCTTTAAGTGGAAACATATTTCTTATTTCATCCAATTAAGCACCGCTCTTTAGCTCTGTAATAAGGTACGTTGGTGATTACATGATCCGTTTATTAGCCATCTCCCTCATTGTATGTGAGAGACGTAGCGATATTGACTCCATGGGTAGTGCTTGAATAGCTTGGCGACTTTCCAGACGCAAAGCTGATCGAACACCACCCTTTAAGTTGAAACACATTCCTTATTTCATCCAATTAA
Source organism: Semisulcospira habei (assembly GCA_036245525.1). Lineage (NCBI taxonomy): Eukaryota > Metazoa > Mollusca > Gastropoda > Semisulcospiridae > Semisulcospira > Semisulcospira habei. The sequence continues at coordinate 68,284,422 of BTPG01000004.1, read as the reverse complement.
GCAGTTACATGATCCGTTTATTAGCCATCTCCCACAGTGTATGTGAGAGACGTTGGTGACAACATGATACGTTTACGGTCTCGTCTTCTCCCACAGTTAGCAGTGAGAGACTTACACTCCCACACAAGCACGATCTAACTATGCAAATGTCAGTCCTGAAATGATCGTTCACAATGGTAAATGTTACTGTAAAGTTCATACGGCTAAGCAGAACATATCATTCAGCCACAAATAATTGGGATCAGTGTTTTAAGTGCGCGAGAATTAAAAATATATCGGTGGCATTTTGAAATAATTATACGGATGAAAACATTTATATTATATATTGAAAATATACCTTATTTGTTCAATTTAGAACCGAGAACTGAGGAACACTTTACGTGAAGAAGTGAAATGGGCAATTGGCAATGTGAAGTGCAAAGCTAAAGGTGTAGTCCAGCAGCTTACGCAATTTCTGCAGAGATAAGTAGTTCTTCAAAAGAGTAACAATGGTTTGCAGGTACGAAACGAAAGTACTAATGCCATATAGTTTATAGATAGCAACAATATTTGTCCTTAGGATGGAAGGATGGAGACATTTTTGTATAAGTGTTTTTCGAAAGCTATTTTTCGATGTGATGGAACCAGTCCTAGTTCATGGCCCGGATGAGGTGCAAGACATTTTTTGTGCATAACATTGAAAATTTCGAGCATACAAGTTACACGTTTATTCCAGTGAGTAAATTAAAATCATGAGCAAGTAAACATGCATACATATTTACGATATAATAATTTTAAAAGTAATATTTTTAATGCCGTAAGCATTCTCGCGTCGCTGGTTTCAAAATGGCGGTCAGCGAGATGCCTTCGAAAGAAGTCAATCAGACGCGCACGGTTAATCAGCTTTACTTTGCTCCTGAAGTGAAACAGATAGTATTTTGGATTTGAACTTTGAAGTACATCATATCAACGTCAAATACGTTATTTTTCCTGGTCTTGAAAACAGCCTTTCCCATAGAACTCGGTCTCATTTGTGGGAGGAAAGCATATCGAAAGTAAACTCCATTCGTGCATGTTGTGCATTGTGTCTGCCGACCATCTTCAACATTCTGCAGACTTTATGTCCGGATACAGCATGCATGTTGTTCGTCTGTTTTCCAGCCTAACGGCTCTAAGTGTAGGTCTGCTGTTTTGTTATTAGTGGAGATGGGATTTGTAACTGGTCAAGCACACGCTTATCCGACTGGTCTTAAGCACAAGCCAGGCAGAGTGAAATCCATCTCCGAACCGTTTCCATCTAAATCACCATGTTCAGCTAAACACCTAAATACAAAAATATTAGTTTTTGCAACCCATTCAACCAATCCGCACTCAAGTACTCTCTCTCTCTCTCTCTCTCTCTCTCTCTCTCTCTCTCTCTCTCTCTCTCTCTCTCTCTCTCTCTCTCTCTCTCTCTCTCTCTCTCTCTAACAACCCTAACAACTGACGAAAGACTTGAAAAACTGAAAATGCTACCTCTTAGCAAGCATCACCTCTTAAACAAGGGTGTGGTTATGTATAAAATCTGGAATGAGATTCACCCAGAATATCTTTGTAAGCTCTTTACCAAGGCAAGTTCAGGTTATTCTACTTCAAGACGAAACTTTATTACACCTCGCCCCAGGATAGATCTATTTAAAACCAGTGTATCTTTCTCAGGCGCATCTTTCTGGAACACACTGCCAACATGTATAACACACGCTAGCTCCCTCTCCTTTTTCAAGGAATGCCTCCTCAAGTACTTGTCTGCTGATACATAATCTACCACAAGTATTCGTATCAAACATGTGCTTATCGTATAATCAGTGCATGCTGCCGTATGGTTTGTGCATACTAATAATAATCGCCTAATTACATAATTCAAGTTTCTATTATAATCCAAATAATTTTTGCTGTCTGAAGTGAATTTTCACTATATAGGTCAAGTTATCATTAGCGCGTGTCTGTGTGCGCGCGAGCGTGTATGTGTCAGTGTGCGCGCGTTGCGTGTACTTTCTATTTTTCGTTTGTTTTTGTATGACCGAATGAATGAATGAATTTTGTTTAATGTCTCTTCATGTTTAATGTCTCCTAATTTTTCTTTGTGTAATTTGGTACTATTAGTATTACAATTTTTATCCTGTGTTTGTAGAGTAGCAACGGCAAGTATGAAAAATGGCACACGTGCTAATTACTTCATCCGTTGAGAAATAAAGTTTCATTTCATTTCTCTCTCTCTCTCTCTCTCTCTCTCTCTCTCTCTCTCTCTCTCTCTCTCTCTCTCTCTCTCTCTCTCTCTCTCTCTCTCTCTCTCTCTCTCTCTCATACACATGCGCACATCTCCAAGAGGCATAGATCCTCATGCGCCCGGAGATGTTGGCGATGTTTGGAGCGCGCGCTCACGCACGCACACAGACACACACACACACACACACACACACACACACACACACACACACACATCTCGACGCGCTTTCAGAAGAGCATGTCGGTGTACTTAGTGTATCATGTAGTTAAATAAAGTCAACCTGATTTGATACAAATTATATAGCAAGACTGAAATCGTACTGTGAAATTCTAGCGGTTTTGTCACCATTTTCTCAAGTCTTGAAGCGAAAGTGAAACTCATATCACGCTAACGTAAAAACCAAACATACGTCATGATAAATGACTTTTGACAAACCAATGACGCGTATGCACTGCGCCCCTTTTAGAATTCACTGTGGCGCATTGGCAGACCTGCTAAGCTTGTTCAAAAGGAAATATTTCAACATCAGAATTCAATTAGGTCAAAGACGAAAGATAGAGACCCTTGACAGCGAGGGCAGCTCGCATATAAAAGGGACTTTGTGGGTTATGGTTCATCCCATCTTGTTCTCATTGTGAAACAGACGCTTAGTATTTCTCTTTGCCCGCAACCGGTCAACGAAAGGGATTTTGCTTTTCACATCGCGAATAAAGGACTTCATGTGTGTCTCATTGCAGTTAGCGGTGAACCCATATCATACTGAGGCTAAAAGCTTCAAATTTGTACACTGCCATATGCAAGCTACGTTTATTGTACTTACAGATAAGGATAATTATAGACCAATTGCTTTAGTTCAAGCCAAGCTATTTTGGCACTACCTTTGAACTATTTTAGTCAAACCTATTTCACACACTGGTGTATTCCGAATGATAAGGGTTAATAAAGGGACTTGGCCGCGTACACACCAAGTCCCGTTATCCGCTATCAGCAATGTGACACACGTTGTGAACGGCCATTTGCTGGGGGAGTTTGATTTTGTTGATCAGTTTTTCATTCCAGACCTCCCGCATCCGGATAGGCGGCTAACCAACCCCGCGTATCCGAATGCGGCATGTCTCGAATGTGTTAATTACTTTCCCATCCATTTGGAGTCGTCCATTACGACTATACCAGCTGTTCGAGATGGATTGACCGCGATAGGTCACGGATATTGCCAGTTCCATCGATCAGTACAGTTCTAGAGCAGTACCAGATTAGCTTGGCGGCATCCCGGAGGCCAAGCTAATCTGTCAGTCACTACCCTTAACCCCTGTAGCTGTGGCCGCATTTCAAAACTTTGTTGGTGTCACCTAACTAGTCGCTGGAGATAAATTGACCATGATAAATCAAGGGTAGTGCCAGATTAGCTTGGCGACTGATGGCGTCAAGCTAATCTGACACTACCCTTGATTTATCATGGCCGGTCCATTACCGCCTCTAATGCGTCGCGGCTAAATGGGTTCAAAGCGAGAAAGGGAATGGGATGGTCCGATAACTAACTCGAGTCGCGTCGCATCCGGGTGCGCGGCAAAGAGACACGTTTCCGAAGGCGAGTCTGGCGAAGGGGTGCCCCGCAGTTCTTTGAGTGTTCACATTTTCTCAGCGTTCAGTGCTGCCCACAGCTAGACTTCGGAGTTCCGATAGCTTCGGCTCTCTAGTGCTAATTGCACCGAGCTTTGGCACGAATCTGGCCATCAAGTTATTAAGATGCGAAGATATTTTGATCATCGCCCGTGGTTTGAACTTGAAATTGGACAATTTGCTGCTAATGCACCTGGCTAGCCACCCCAGGGCTTCAGTCACTGGCTAAAACCTCTTGGTTTCCTTCGTGTGAGGAAGTTTCGAACAGAGCCGTGTTCCTCTTGTGTGTATGTGAGCTGGTCTGTGATGTTGGACCTTACGTCCACAGACCTGCACACCTGTCGACGCTCTTATCTTCGTATATCAGTGATAGTCCGTCTTGCTTATTCAGTGCTTATCTCATTTAATCTGTCGATCAGTTTATCGGTGAGTTGGTCAGTCAAGCAGCTTGTCAGTCAATCAATCAGTGGATCAGTCATTTCATCAGTCAATTAATCAGTTATTTTAACGGTCAGTAAGTTACTTCGTCAATCATTCATCAAGCAATCAGACGACGATTCCAGAAGCAGTCGAGCAATCAGCATTCATTAATCAGTCAATCGAGCTAGATTCTCCTCGTCTGCACCGGGGGGGATTTGTGTCAATTTCTTTCAGGTATATTTTCTTCCTGTGTTTAATGAAGTCTGATAATTAAACTCGGGTAGTGGGCATTCCGCGGGTCTAAACTGCGGCAGGTGCGCCGGCGGTGTGAAAGAAAAACAAACCTGGGGCCGTTGCACGAGTGATCGTAGTGCTGCGCAAGCTGCTAAGAAAGGTGCGCCGCTACAGTTGAATGAGTGAGTTAACTCATTCGAGATGTGCCGCATCCGGATACGCGGCTTCAACCGCGTATCCAGAGGCGGCACGTCTCGAAAGAGTTAAGTCCTGCGCAAGTCACTAAGCAGTGTGCACTGCAACAGTGGAACACCTTGCTTAATGGCTTGCGCAGGACTAAGCTCACTCATCCAATTTACCCCAGGTCCTGAGCCAGGACCCTCCATCTGCAAGAGACATAGATTCTCAGGAGCCCGTGGATCACTTCGTCCGTTTGCAAGAAGTGTGTTTTAGAATCTTTGAGCTAAAGCCCTCCATTTGGGGCGACATTTTTGCAGTTTCTACGGTAAGTGACGTGCATCTTCAGGTGTATGTGCCTCTTTTCTGTTATTTCTTTAATTGTTTTCTCTTCTTTTCTTTTTTTCCGGTAGCGCCAGATACGGAGGATTAATGACTTCGGAACACGTTCGCGTAGTAGCCTACGCAGGATTCAAATCAGTCTCACTCGAGCAGTAGATGTCCGGTAGCAGGCTGTGCACTGAATGGAAGCGAGAGGGCTTTGCGTTCAAAAGACAAAACTGGAGGATTTTAGCCTCAGATGCCGTGCGATTTAGTGCTCGCTCTGATGTCAGGCACCTGCCGAGGTCGCCATAAAAGAAGATATTCTAAGGCCTTGGATTCTTTTTTTTTTCCCAGGTGTCTTTAATAAAAGGTTGTGAGAAGATGTATCCTTAAAACCTTGGGTTCTTAATGAAAAGAAAAGGGGAGACTGCCTGTGCTCATATTTTTAGGAAGGTTACAAAGTAAAGTAGGTAAGAGCACTGTCAGGGGAGAGAAGTGTGCATGATCGACCAGTGATCATAGATCTACTGTGGCCAAAGCACACACACACACACACACAAAGATAGGAAGGAGGGGGTGCGCTAAGAAAGTGACTGAAAGCAATGCATATGGAAGCCCGCCCCGAAGGGGGCGTATCACATATCCCACTGTTCCAGTTCCAGCCACTCAATGCATGGAAATTTAAATCTAGGTCCCCCAAGGTGTGTGTGTGTGTGTGTGGGGGGGGGGGGGGGGGGTCCAGATATTTAGCCGGTGTGGACAGCTGTTTCAGTCTTGGCGACCTCTTCATCACACCATCGGCAATACTGGAGGAAGGCAGGAATTTCTGCCTACCTGTAATGACAGCCACATTTTACTGTGGTGTCTGCAGGGGCATACATCCCATGCCACCACCTAGAGCCAAATTTCCCAACAACACACTTAACTCCTTTGTGCATGCAGCCACCGGCACTGTTAACTCATTCAGCCCGACGGCCGTATTTTCCAAATTTTTGAGGCGTCATCTAATGACTATGCACCAGTTGCAGGAGATGGATCGACCACGATAATTCAAGGGTAGTGCTAGATTAGCTTGGCACCGACAGGCGCCAAGCTAATCTGGCACTACCCCTGAATTATCATGGTCGACCCATCTCCTGCTGTAGTGCTTCCCTACATGGTCTCTGGAATGGGCCTGGGGTTAATGACTGCTGACCCGGTGAACTGATGAATGGGTTTTGTTATATTCTTCCTTGTGGACGCAGATCGTGTTTTTGAAATCATTGTAACTTCAGCGTCAAAGATCCCAACCCGTCAAAGGAACATGGATACAAAGTGGCTTCAACAAGAGGCATAGATCCTCATGAGACTCTGCAACTGCGGGGGCTCCTGAGGATCTGTACCTCTTGCAGTTGGGTGGTGCTCGGTTCTTCTCACCATTTACGGAGGTTAGGAGCACTGTTGGCTGCATGTCCAAGGGGGTTAACCAAGATTGTCACATGGCTGTTAAATCTCCCACGACAGAGAGTTTTACCGTGACCTGACGAGTGTTTTCTATTGTATTGTGTGTTGCAGGGGAGGCTCTTCACCTGGCCCACCTGATGGCTTCCCACGGATACTTCTTCCCCATCGATGACCACTTGCTCACCGTCAAGAACGACAACACCTACTATCGATTTCAGGTGAGGATCAGTTTTCTTTTCTTTGGTATAATTTATGTTGCCTTAATAAGTTTCAGTGCATGCGTTTTGTCTGGACCTTCCCCACCCACACCTCTCGGCGTTTGTTGGATTTCCCCTTCGTCCGTTTAAGAAATGAAGGGGGGGGGGGGGGGGGGGGGGGGAACAAACTGGACACAGATTATCTGCAGGGGCTCATGAGAATCTATGACTCTTGCTAGCAGGGATTGGCTGGGATTCAGGGTGTTGCACTTGCCGAGATTCAGGCCCATGAGTCTGCGGTAGGACAACAATAGTCTTCCGTGACTGAAGCACCATGCACATCACTCTGCAAGGCACTCCAACAGTGCTATTGCAGTCATATTGTGAACGCCTTGACACCTTCTCTGCGTGTATACCACATGCTTTCAAAGTCAGAAAGTAACCCCCATCACTCCCGAGAAAAAGTGAACACCATCCAGCTGCAAGAGACATAGATATTCATGAGCTCCTGCAGTTGCTGCCACTAAAAGTAAAAGGTGAACACGATTTACCTACAAGAGATATAGATTCTTATGATCTTCCTCAGTCGCGGGAGCTCATGAAGCTCTATGTCTCTTGCTGAGACCAATTTGTTGGCTCACATGCGAATCAAAAATGAGTCTATGTTTTGGGCCAGTGGTTGTCCGTCCGGCGTCCATCGTCAGCGGTAAACTTTAACGTTGGCATTTTCTCTGATAATATTCAAGCCACAGTCTTCAAACTTGGCCCAAGGATACTTTGTGGCAAGACCTTTCTAAATATACCAATTTGAGTGACCTCTCACAAAGGTCAAGGTCACAGGGGATCAGGAAATGTGTCAAAAATAGCTGTATTTTGACATAATTTATGTTTTTCTGAAATACTATTTAAAGGTACCTGATGGTAAGACCTTTCTATGCATACTAATTTGGTTGATCCCTTGGAAAAGTCAAGGGTCACAAGAGCTCAGGAAATAGGTGAAAAATAGCCATATTTTGACAAAAGATGTTTTTTTCTCAAATACTGTTCACAACTTCAAACCCAAACTTGCTACAGAGATACCTGATGGTAAGACCTATCTGTGCGTACTAATTAGGATGAGCTCTCAGAGAGGTCAAGGGTCACAAGTGTGCAGGAAATAGGTCTGAAATAGCCATATTTTGACAAAAGATGTTGTTTTTTTTTCAAATACTATTCACAACTTTAAACCCAAACTTGCTACAGAGATACCTGATGGGAAGACCTTTCTATGCACACTAATTTGGTTGATCCCTCAGAAAGGTCAAGGGTCACGAGATCTCAGAAAATCGGTTTAAAAAATAGCCATATTTTGACAAAAGATGTTTTTTTTCTCAAATACTATTCACAACTTCAAACCCAAATTTGGTACAGAGATACCTGATGGTAAGATCTGACTATGCATACTAATTTGGATGACCCCTCAGAAAGGTCAAGGGTCACAAGGCTGGCAAATGTGTGTAAAATGCCAATTTTTAAAAAATAAAATTGTAGGTATTATCAACAATTTTTCAACCAAATTTGGCACAAAGATAGCTGATGATAAGATCTTCCTATGCATACTAATTTAGTCAACTCATCACAAAGGTCAAGGATCATGGGCGGTTGACAGATGTGTGAAAAATGCTTACATTTTCAGAAAACATGGATTTTACTGTTGCAGAAGCCAGCCCTTGTGACAAAGGTCACACATAATTAATAAATCGGTCATACACGTGAGCCATAATGGCTTTGCCTTTCTTGTTACCATGTTTTTTTGGACGGTTGGGGTTTTTGGTCATTGAATGGAAATGATTTCATAAACAAAATGAGTCCAGTGGCAGGAAAAGGGTTAAGTCAGCAAGAGGCATAGATGCTCATAAGCCTTCATAACTGTGAGGGCTCATGAGCTGAAGATATGTGTGCCACTTGCTGTTTGCTGAAGTAGTTTTCTAATGACAGGCACTGTAGCTCATGGGTAAATTTTGGTAGTTTCATTGTAAAACAAAACTGTTCCAAAACTAAACAAAACTGTTGATGCAGCAGAATCGGCTTAGAGAAACCGCCTTTATGAGAGATGACCTGCCATTAAGGACCATCATTCAGGTGCCTGTTGGTCTACTGAAAGTATAGTGTCAGAAACAACATAACTGCCAAGCAAAATGGTGGGATTTCGTCCTCTTTCACAAGAATGTTTAGCTTTGTCTTAGGCATGTGACCAATGATACAGATTGATGTGAAATGAAAATGCCTCAGTTCATTGCATAGGGGCCTGACGAGTAATGTAAATCCACTGCGCCACTGCATGCGCGCGGCCACCTCGTAAATAGCTCAAGTCAGAATACACAGTATTCTGACTTAAGCTTAGTAGGCAGTGGCGCGCATGTGGTGGCGCAGCAGATTTGCATTAGTCAAAGCACTATCGTCAGGCCCCTATGGTTCATTGTCGTCAGGTGACTTCTCTTGTGAGTTGGATGTGAAGACTAGCGTGTGGCCTATTCTGAATGTAAGAACTCTTTGAGTGCAAAATCCTGAGTGTAAAAATCCATAAAACTGGCAGCCTTCACCCCACGAGCATAACCCACTATCACACGCCATCTTTACACCGTGCTCGTGCAGAATTCTCCCCTCCGCTTTAGAGTCTCCGACGGACGAGAATAGATTATGAGCTGTATATTGATTGATCGCTGCCCGTCTAGGATCACTTTCTCGCACACAAAAAAGAAGCCAGTCAGCCTCAAGACGTCCCCTTTCAACTAGCAAGAGGCGTAGATTCTCATGAGCCCCAGCATTCGCAGGGGCTCATGAGAATCCACGCCTCTGGCTGGTAGTGATTTTCATGTCACATTATCACACTGAGAGTGGAGTCATGTTTGAGTGTACGACTGCACTGGCGGCTTCCCTTGTGTTGTGTGTTGTTGACCGAACGCGTCCATTACAGCACGATGCCATGCCGCCAGTTACCTCTCCCTGTATAGGGTGTAAATGTACACAGGTCTTAATGGTACACACGGCTTTTGTACACTACCCATTCGTGCTGAGGTGCATTTTATACACAGAACAAAAGGAAACGTGTTTAAATGTACACAGTTGTAATTATCATGATCTCGCGTGTGATCTAAGACGATTGCAGTCAGGCCACCGTTGTTGTGACAAAATGCTTGCCAACGAAGAAAGCGTTAAACCCCCTCGCATCGTGAGAGTCCGAAATAGCTCAGGCGGTTAAACGTCGGAGCAGGAGAGCAAAGGGAATTGCCGGGTCGTGGGTTCGAATCCCGTCCCAACCCCGGTAGCTGGACTCACAATCCAGGGGGAAAAAAACGGATTTGTTCAATAGCATGTCCGTTGAAAGGTCCTGGTAAATCAAAGTGGCACAGTTGGAGTGCGCCTGAGTTGATCAGTGTTCAGGTCGTATTACATAGGCAATAGATTTCCCTGTCCCCCATAACCCGCCCGTCAGACGTTAAACCCAAACTAACCAACCAACCAACCCCCTCGCATCGTCTCCAATCACCAGTCCCTGCCAGGGGACGTTACATTTAATTGAAGTAAAACCTCGCTCACGAGTTAAACGCGTGCCCGAACTCAGCCGGCAACATCGTGTGTCAGTGTGTGTGTCTCAACCTTCAAATCGCGGTTTAGTCGGCAGGTTCTTATACCAAACGATTTATCGGAAACTGATACACTTGTACCAACACGCATTTAAAGGTCTGCTCTTCTAATAACTTGAAGGGCTGAGAAGAAAAAATCTTTATGAGTTTGCATAGTAAACTCTGCAAGTAAAACAGTTTAACAGTCCCCAGTGACCCAATAAAATCCAGCACACGCCAGTGCTGACACTGCATTTTACTGCCCGCTGCAAAGGTGACTGGATCACGCCATATATTGTAGTGTCTCTACTACCTTTGTTAAAATAATAATAAATATAACATAATAATAATAATTATATGTGCTGGCAATCAGTTCACCTGGACAGCTAGCAGTGTGAGCACTAGCGTGACCAGTTTCTTTTGTTATTGTTTTTTTGTTGCTGGGGACTGTGAAACTGTGTAACTTGCAGAGTTGACTGCAAATTCTGAAAGAATTTTTTTCTTTTGTTTGGTGCCTCTCACTAGTCTCCGTGCTTTAAGGTCATTAGAACAGTGGAGCTTTAGGGTGTTGCGTCATACTATTTTGTTTCAGATATATATATATAATGATGTTGTATTCTATGTTCCATAAGCATATTTTGTAAATTTAGTGTATGGAGTATTTGCTACATGCAGGTGTAGTTTTGTTTGTGTGTGGGGCGTGTGAGAATGCACGCACGTGCACGCGCATGTGTGTGTGTGTGCGCGTGCGCATGTGCTTGTATGTCTAAGCAGAAATCTAGTCTGCTATGTATGTGGTGCAGTTTAAATATTTCTTCACTTTAATCTTAGAATTTATCACACAAGTGCATATAACTAGCTGAGACATACATGTACATGCTTTTAGATGGCACAGAGAGCGCTGATGGGCTGGGAACCTCTTGGGCCAAGAATTATCACAGCAGCCTTTAGAACCAAGAAAAAGCTCAAGCTGAACGTCATCCAGTGTTATGCGCCCACTAATGACAGTGACGAGGAAGAGAAACAAGAGTTCTACGACCGACTCCAGAGTGCCGTGGACAAATGTGCGCAGCGAGACATCACCATCGTCATGGGCGATTTTAATACCAAAATAGGGGAGGACAACACCGGATACGAAGAGGTGATGGGGAGACAGGGACTAGGGGAGATGAGTGAGAACGGGGAGAGGTTTGTAGACTTTTGTGCTCTAAACAGACTTGTCATTGGAGGCAGCATCTTCCCACACAGAAGAATACACAAAGCAACGTGGGTCTCACCTGACCATACTACAGAGAACCAAATAGACCATATCTGCATTAGCAAGAAATTTAGAAGATCCCTTCAAGATGTTCGAGTGAGGAGGGGAGCAGATGTCGCCTCAGACCACCATCTGCTCACCTTAAGAATAAAGCTCAAGTTAAAGAAAAGCCGCACAGAGACAACAAGAAGACAGCGCTATAATGTAGGCCTCCTGAGAGAGACTGGAGTGAGAGAAGAGTTCAAACTGGTGCTGTCCAACCGGTTTCAAGCGCTACAGGAGCTAGTAAATGAAGAGGAGGTCACCACAGAGCAGCAGCGGAAGGCAGTTAGAGAGGCGCTGAACTCAACCTGCAAAGACACTGTAGGGTTCAGGAAACACCATCACAAGGACTGGCTGTCGGCACAGACCTTGAAGAAGATAGAAGTGAGGAAGCAGAAGAAAGCAGTTGTTAACAACATCCGCACGAGAGCAGCCAAAGCAAGGGCACAGGAGGAATACTCGGAAGCCAACCGCGAGGTGAAGAGGAGTATCAGGGCAGACAAGAGGGCCTACACAGACAGCCTGGCAGCAGAGGCAGAAAAGGCAGCAGGCAGCGGCAACATGAAACAGCTCTACGACATTACCAGAAGATTGTCGGGCAAGTATGGCCATACAGAAAGACCAGTAAAAGACAAGGAAGGCAAGCCTATTGCAGACAGAGCAGACCAACTCGACAGATGGGCCGAGTATTTTGAAGAGTTACTGAACAGACCCAGCCCACCCGACCCCCCAGTCATCCAGCCAGCAGAGACCGACCTACCCATCAGCTGTGACAGACCCAGCCGGGAAGAGATCAGAAGAGCAGTGGCATTTTTGAAGAACGGCAAAGCAGCAGGGCCAGATGGCATCCCAGCGGAGTCTCTGAAAGCAGACCTAGAGACAACAGTAGAGATGCTGTACCCACTGTTTGGAAAGATCTGGGAAGAGGAGGTGATGCCGGCTGACTGGAAGGAGGGGTACCTAATCAAGCTTCTCAAGAAAGGTGACCTCAGCAAGTGTTCCAACTATAGAGGAATCACCTTGCTGTCAGTACCAGGAAAGGTCTTCAACAGGATCATCCTGGAGAGAATGAAGAGCTCCGTTGACCCCCAGCTGAGAGACCAGCAAGCAGGATTTAGGAAAAACCGATCATGTACAGACCAGATCGCCACTCTCCGCATCATCGTGGAACAGTCTCTGGAGTGGAGCTGCCCGCTGTACGTCAACATTGTGGATTACGAGAAAGCATTTGACAGCGTGGACCGAGAGACTCTGTGGAAACTCCTAAGACACTATAGTGTACCCACAAAGCTCGTTCGCCTGATCAAGAGCAGCTACGATGGCATGACATGTCGCTTGATCCACGAAGGGCAGTTCACCAGGGAGCTCCAGGTCAGAACCGGTGTCAGGCAGGGGTGTCTGCTGTCTCCGTTCCTCTTCCTACTGGCCATAGACTGGGTCATGAAGAGGACCACAGAGCAGAGAAGAAGCGGAATACAGTGGACACTATGGACACAGCTTGACGACCTCGATTTTGCAGATGACTTGGCATTACTGTCCCACACGCATCAACAAATGCAGGACAAGACCACCAGGCTTGCTGACATCTCGTCCCAAGTGGGCCTCACCATCCACAAACAGAAAACAAAGACAATGAGGCTGAACGCAACCAGGGAAGAACCAGTCTTGCTTGCTGGCACCCCGTTGGAGGAGGTGGAGTCCTTCACCTATCTCGGGAGCATCATAGACAAAAAAGGCGGCACTGATGCAGATGTCAGAGCACGAATCGGTAAAGCCAGAGCAGCCTTTCTCCAGTTGAAAAAGTGTGGAGTTCCAGAGAGCTGTCACAAAACACCAAAGTCCGGATTTTCAACTCCAACGTAAAAGCAGTTCTCCTATATGGAGCAGAGACTTGGAGATTGACAAAAACCACTGTCAACAGAGTACAGATCTTCATAAACAGTTGCCTTAGAAGAATTTTGAAAATCCACTGGCCAGAGAAGATCAGCAACATCAGACTCTGGGAGAGAACAGAGCAGATAACAGCAGAGAATGAAATTGGGCGAAGAAGATGGGGATGGATTGGTCACAGTCTGAGAAAGCCAGCTTCCAGTATCACTAGGCAGGCATTGTCATGGAATCCCCAGGGAAAGAGGAAAAGAGATAGGCCGAGAAACTCCTGGCGTCCAGAGCTCCAAGCAGACATCAAGAGAATGGGAACCACCTGGAGTAAAATCGAAGGAGAAGCACAGGACAGGAGTTGCTGGAGGTCTCTCGTCGATGGCCTATACCCGGATAGGGGTGACAGGCGTAAGTAAGTAAGTAAGAAGGGTCAGATGGGTCAGATGATCTACTTAAGTTGCTCCGCTTAGAATAACTATGACAGTTTTATGAGGAGGAAATGCCATTGTCGGAACTCAGGATCAAACTTAACAAACTTTTCATCTGAAGATATTTCACCACAATGATTTTCCAGCTACAGTAAACTTAAGATATGACTTAGTGTGAAGGGACCACATTTTTCTTGCTGTTATATCCAAAGTTGGTTATAAGTGAAGTAATTTACATAGAAAGAGTGGTGTAGAGACCTCTAAAACTATTGTTACGTCTGACTTTAGTTATATGTGACCATGTAGCAAAATAGATTGTGTACATTTTCTTATGAAAACAACCAAGAAAAACAGATCTATTTTATTTGTATGATTTGTTATGCTCAACAACCAATAAATCATATGTTAATTTAGTTTAGTCAGAAACACCAACAAGTACAAAAATTAGCGAAAATGACAATTACTAATAATTTATATGGCTTTACTCTTGCTGCAAATATTTAAATGGTCAACAACAAATTACTTATTTTACAGCACCATTCAGTTTGGTTTCCACCTGTAAACAGTGCAATTTGATAAAAAAAAATCACAGACATGCATTTGATGTGACATCATAAAGTGTATGCATCATAAAGTGTCTGAGTGTGAAGAACAAGAACACCCTGGCACGAATGGTAAACATCTGCAGCAAAGTGACTGGCAGTAAGCAAAACAGTGTGGAGTCCCTGTATGAACAGCGTGTGGTGAGAAAGGGTAGGCGGATAGCTTCAGACAGATCCCATGTCCTTGCCCACCTCTATGAACTCCTCCCCTCTGGCCGCAGACTCCGCACGCACAAAGCTAGAACACTTAGACTACAGCACAGTTTCATCCCCAAATCCATCACTCTAAGCAATCTGTAGGTACATCCACGCATACCCAAACCTAACTCCTCCCCCCTATCCCCCTTTACCTGTGCAATCAGTAGGAATGGAGCTTGTTGATTTTAGAGAAGTGATTATATTGTGTTTCATTTGGTGGTGAACATGGACATACTGGGATTGTTGTTACTGAGTGTTTACCCACTAATTATTTTATTATGGTAGACTTTAATTATGCAGCGTGTGTAATAATGTGTAATAATGTACTGAGACGTTTGTATAATAAGTAGTGAGGGTTAGGACTAGGTTGAAACACGCGTATTATGTATGCATATGTAGAGGTGGGTGTGAATGTATAAGTGCCGCTCAGTTCAGTCCATAAAAGATGTCTGTGTGAGATGTGTAAGAGTTATGTGTAAAGATTTTGTAGTGTTTACTTTATCCATTTGGAATTTGTAGCTGTGCAAGTGCAGGGAGAAAATGTTCATAATTATGCTATAATGTTTTTATGTCTTGTTTGACTATTTGTTATAAATGTACCACAACCGAATTTCTCTTTTCGAGATAATAAAGTACTCTTATTCTTATTATTCTTATGTTGTACATAGCTGAAAGCTCAGTTTTATTCACAATGACATGCTTATGTGAAGGAAGTGCTCAAAAGAACATCTAATCAATGAGTTGTTTCTCCTTTGTTCCATAACTTAATGAAACTCACTTTGCTTCAACAGTTACACCACATACTATGTTACACAATGTATGAAGCCTTATACACCTATTTCAAACATGTCTTAACTCTAGACTTCCCATACAGTTTTCTATATATCAGCTCTGTATTCCCAGAAGATTTCTTACATTTTAGGTAGTTTTTGGGTAAGTTTGTGAAAACAGACCTTGTGACTTAACTATTGATGTGACTGAGACTAAACTTGGCAGTTATTAAGAGAAAACTTACAGGTACACACTGAACTTACTTTGAATCAGATTTACCTGCCCGAAGATGAAATTTGATTAATTGAACACAGTGTCACTTTCACTCAAAAGTCAAATGAAAACGCTCTTGATCCGACAGGTCACTCGTGTGCGCACTGCTAACATCTGACACTTCAACATTACTTTGATCATCCTCACCAAGTCCTAGATCTCTGTCACGGATAAGTTCATCAAATAAGTCACCAAACTCGTCATCGCACGGTCATCATGATGCTTCAAAAACACAAAAATCGACAAAAACTTTCACAATTCAACCCACAAGTCAAATTTTGCGGTAGAAAACAACCCTAGACCTTTCCAGAAGTGACTTTATAAGCTCTTATGCACAGGAGAGCTCTCGCTTCCTGTGAGATCACTGTCTATTTTGGTCACAAAACCAAGCGGTCTCGAGCGGTACAGGAATACGAGACATGAGCGGAAGGGCGCTGTTTGGGACGTTAAGAGTAATAAATTATTAAGGGTTGTTTCCATATATCAGCATGACAACAGCAATAAAGCAGTGGCAAAGGCGACACATATCAAGTACATGAACATGAAGAATGCATGTTTCCATATGCACAACACAACAGTAACATGATTGCGATGTGACAAGTAATAGTTACTTACTTTACTTACGCCTGTCACCCCTACCCGGGTATAGGCCGTCGACGAGAGACCTCCAGCAACTCCTGTCCTGTGCTTCTCCTTCGATTCTACTCCAGGTGGTTCCCAGTCTCTTGATGTCAGCTTGGAGGTCTCGACGCCAGGAGTTTCTGGGCCTACCTCTTTTCCTCTTTCCCTGGGGGTTCCATGACAATGCCTGCCTAGTGATGACAAGTAATAGTGATGTGACAAATTTGTATAGCGATCAAGGAAGAAGAAGAAGAACAAATTTGTATTTCCTTATGGATCGATATAACGGCGATTCCACTTTGAAGGTAGCGTGGCTTTCAGTACATGGACAACTCATGACAATTCTAAACAACTTGAATAGGGGGTGTAATGCTTTCTGTCATGCCACTATATGGACACACAAATCAATTTTCTGCCTTCTTCTTAGTTACATTTTTGTCATGTCGCCTAGTGCTGCTCTCATGTAGCTATATCAGAACACAGCCCTGAGATGGTGCATTTGATAAAGAAGAAGTTAACATTTTCTTCCAATAGAACAAACAGCTAGTTCCAATGTATCAAATCTGCTCATAATGAGAGAACAAATATTTAATCTGTGACACTGAACTCAACTGAACAAACAGCATGACAGTTCCACTGAATTATTGGCTTATTTTACATTCCTACACAGTGGTGGCTGTGGACAGGCGAGAATCCTCTCATCTGTTTTCAAATTGTCTTTTGTGTTGTTGTGTGAATAGTTGATCTCGTGATGTACGTTGAACATGTTTGCTTTCATGGGTTTAGCATTGTAGAAACAGTCTGAATTGAACTCAAACTTGAAAATGTCCCAAGCTCTGTCCAATCTGTTTTTGACTGTTTGACGAGATGGAGCAGTTACTTATTCAGCTTGCAAGCAAGAGTGGGCACACACTGCACACACAGACACACATAGATCATGGATCATAAAGACAACATCCTCAAACTTCTAATGTCTTCAAGGCCTGAGAAGGAAACTAGACTCTGCAAGTTACACAATTTCACAGTCTCCAGCCACCCAATAAAACCCAGCCTTGCCATATTGCTCATGTTTCATTTGAACGCTTGCTGCCCAGGTGAATTGAATTGAATAAACTTTATTGTCCATTAAATGACAAGCATAAAATGGAAAATTTTCTTTAGCTCACAGAAACAAAACACACAAGCAACATATACTGACTTAAACTAAGATAATACTAAAACATATTGTGGATTTGGCAACTACGAAGCGCGAGTGCCTTCCCCTTACGTCGGCAGCAATATATTGCTTCTGTCTTCGAGTACCTTTTTTTTTCTTCAAATTACTCGGACAAAATGCCTGTTGCCAGTCTACCGCCAACACTGGAAGCCACACTAGAGGCCCTGCTGCAAAATAGCCACCTAACATCGTGGAAAGTGGCCGGGGAAAACAACACTACGGTCGTCGTGTTGAGACTGACGACCGGCCAGCCACCTGACAACATGGCTCCTAGATCCTACACGCCGACCCGCCAACAGCTACTACAGGAGAAAGTTGCCCAGTCAGCTTCGCCGTGACAGACAAAGGGCAGAGGAAAGGAGGAGAGAACAACTGCATGCACAAGGGGCATAAATCTGAAAGAAATCGCAGAGAACCATTAACCGTTTGCATGTCGGTAACGGTTTTAGTTGCAATGATTCCTACAGGAATCATCACAACACAAACTGCTACTGACACGCAAAGGGTTAAAAATAAACACATACAATACAACCTTGATGCGGACAGCGGGTGCAATTACAGCACTGAAAAAAAATAAATCTGCAAACACATCAAAAATGGTGTTGGGACATTGGCCTGGTGTTTTTGCTATGACTGGTTTCCTTTTCACCATAACACTGGCAGTCCATGCGCACTATAGTGGATGTGACCATGTGTTTCCTAGGGTGACTGACAGTGCTTCACGGTCTATTTCGTCAATCGGACATTAACGCCTTGTGGCGTAGAGTCGAACTATAAAAGAACTGATTTGGCATACCATTTCGGGTCTGACTGGTTTCCAGTCAAATTTGTTGATGTCCATTTATGGTAATATTTTGAAGTTCGCGTTTGTAACCCCCCATATCCCCACCCCCCTTGCATAAGGGCTGTTAGCCTACTGCAATAAACGTCTGTTCTGTTCCGTTCTGATTTGGCAACTACAATCATACGCACAGACGCACGTGCACACACTTCTCTTCTATATAATTGGGCACGATCGATAGCACATGTGCCGCAGCACTCAAACAAGCAGTTTTTTTAAAATAGTACTTAGTAGCAGACTTCACTATATGCTGTAATATGTGGCAATTGGTTCACCTTGGCATCTGGCAGTGAAATGAAGTGTGAGCCCTTTTTGTTGTGCTTGTCAGAGATTACATTTATTAGAGGAGCAGACCTTTAAATATAGAACTGAAACAAGATTATAGGAGGCAAGCTTCCTAAATACGCTGATGCTCTATATAAAATATATTAAAAAAAAGGGAAAAAAAGAGTCGTTTAGCACTGAGAACCTGACTGGACTGCGATTTAAAATTTGCAGAGACTGAACACACACATACACTGTTCATTATGAAACAAGTGTTTTATTCACATGTGACACCAAGCGATTGCTGAGCATCGTGCAGACGAGACGGGAAGCCAGGCACAGCCGTTCTGACCTCCCTTGCCGCACTGCCCACTGATAACCGATGATCAGCGATCGCTTTCCCCAAGTTTTCATGAAAGAAACTAAGCAGGCACAGCATCCAGCTGGACACGTCTAAGTTTCGATTGCGCATTCTTCCCCTTTAGAGTACTGTTGAATCAGTTCCGGGGTCAAGGGGTCGCTGCCTGACTCAAAAAGGTGGGGGCCCCAGGGGATGAGTTGCATTGGTGGTGCGGGTAGTGGGGAACTCTTACAGCGCCTCCCCCAGGATCACCCTAGTCTAGGGCCTCTTGGCCTTCGTGAGGCACCCTCGTGTGTAATCCCTCCGGACTAGCATAGCATCCCTCTATCCCAAGACCACCTGTGCGTGGTCCCTGGCCACATCCTCTCTGAGGTGACCCCAAAATCTGGGCAGCATGAGCCGCCAGGCTAAACACGGCGGATCTAGAGGAGAGAACCTCGCAAATTAATCAACATTGTCCTGCTACCTTGCAGGCCTGGCCGCTTGGCTGCGGAAAGGCTAAGGGAGGAAAACCCTGACTTCAAAGCCCCCGTGTCTCCGGGGAAGGTTTTTGAGCCAGAGACAAGGACAGTCTGATATAAAACCTACGACCTGAGGACCTCGATGCCATCGTCCCAGCTTGCTAGGCCATGGCAGATGAACCAAGGGTTTAAAGGGTGGGGCCAGTACTGCGCACACTGCACTCCACCAAAAAGCTCCATCGCGCAGGCTTTAGGAAACGTCAACGGACCATGACACAGACCATTCCAAGTCCTGTAGCGACGGGCGAGGCGCGAAACGGCAGGTGAAAGATGTCACTGGAAGCCGCAGTCTCAAACCTGCATGCAGGCGGTTCAGGATATTGGTCGCCTGATGTTGACCTGGGGATGACAACATCACTCGGCACACCCTGAACGACCAAGCAGCCTTCTCTAGGGACAGCACTGCTTGCTCCACACGGAGAGGGGCCTAGAAAAGGTGGCCTAACCAAAGCTCATCCCCTCACAACCCCAGTTGGCTAGCCGATGTCAACGGGCATCTTCTCCTGCGGTCAGAAAACAAGTAAAAACAACGGATCCCCTCTAATGATGACCACGACCGGACTCAACGTAGCATGCTGGAACATCCGAACCATGCTTGACACAGCAGACAGCGGATGCCCTGAACGTCGCTCCGCCCTCATTGCCCATGAATTGCAGAGGTTAAACATCGACATCGCTGCGCTCAGCGAAGTACGCCTCCCGGACGAAGGCAGTTTCCAAGAACTTGGCGCTGGCTACACCCTCTACTCGTCAGGCAAGTCTGCATCAGAAAGACGGCTCTCAGGCGTGGGTTTCATGGTCAAGACCTCCATTGCGACTAAGCTGGAAAACCTACCAAACGGTCACTCAGACCGCATCATGTCCATGCGCCTCCCACTGAGACACCAGCAACACGTCACCCTTCTCAGTGTGTACTCCCCAACCCTCCTGGCAGAGCCTGCAGAAAAGGACAAGTTCTACACTGACCTGCGCAGCCTCCTACAGAGCACCCCTGCAGACGACAAAGTCATAATCCTTGGCGACTTCAATGCCAGAGTGGGCCAAAACTCTGAAGCCTGGAAAGGAGTCCTCGGCAAGCATGGCGTCGGGAACTGCAATGACAATGGCCGCCTACTGTTGGAGTTCTGTGCAGAGCAGCAGCTTGTCATCACCAACACTACTTTCCAGCAAAAGGACAGTCGAAAGACCACCTGGATGCATCCTCGCTGCACACACTGGCACCTTATCGACTATGTCCTTGTGCGTCAGAGGGACCGCAGTGATGTCCTCCTCACCAGAGTGATGCCCAGCGCAGAGTGCCACAGTGACCACCGCCTTGTCCGCTGCAAACTCAGGCTCCACTTCAAGCCAAAACCCAAGAAAGGGGGGCCCCCTAAGAAAAAGCTTGATGTTGCCAGCCTTCAGTGTGACGACGTAAAAGCTGCCTTTCAGACAGATTTACAGCACAGGCTCGCAGACACAGCTGACCCAGCAGACTCCTCCCCTGAAACACTCTGGGAACAGCTGAAAACTGCTATCGCAAAATCTTCTGCAGAAGTCTTGGGTTTCACTAGAAAGAGGAACAAAGACTGGTTTGACGAAAACGACGTAGAGATCCAGGAACTCCTAGCAAAGAAAAGAGCTGCCCATCAGGCCCACCTAGCCCAGCCTTCCTGCCCTGTGAAGAAGTCTGCCTTCTGCCTGGTCTGCAGCAGTCTCCAGCGCAAGCTCAGAGATCTCCAGAACGAGTGGTGGACCAGACTCGCACAGAGAACCCAGCTTTGCGCTGACAACGGTGACTACAGGGGCTTCTACGAAGCACTGAAAGCAGTGTATGGCCCCAGGCACTTGATACAAAGTCCCCTGAGAAGCGCTGATGGACAGGCACTCCTCACAGATAATAACTCCATCTTGAACCGCTGGTCGGAATACTTTCAGGACCTCTTCAGCGCTGAGCGCACTGTTCAAGAAGCAGTCATCCTCCAAATCCCACACCTCCCAGTAAAGGTTGAATTGAACGAACCGCCCACTGCTGAACAGACCCTCACAGCCATCCACCAGCTCAAAGTGGCAAAGCAGCAGGCATTGACGGTATCCCACCAGAGATCTGGAAACATGGAGGCCCAGCACTGCACAACAAGCTCCATGACCTCTTTCTCTGCTGCTGGGAGGAAGAAACACTACCAAAAGATCTCCGCGATGCAGTCATCATCACCCTGTACAAGAACAAAGGAGAGAAGTCTGCCTGCTCCAACTACCGTGGAATTACCCTGCTGTCCATTGCCGGGAAAATTCTTGCAAGGCTGCTCCTAAATCGGCTGGTACCTGCCATTGCAGAAGACCACCTCCCAGAGGGCCAGTGTGGCTTCAGAGCCAACAGGAGCACCACCGACATGGTCTTTGTGCTGAGACAGCTTCAGGAGAAGTGCCGTGAGCAGAACAAAGGGCTGTACGTAACGTTTGTCGACCTAACAAAAGCGTTCGACACTGTGAGCAGGCAAGGCATGTGGCAGATCCTGGAGCGACTTGGCTGTCCCCCAAAGTTCCTCAGCATGATCGTCCAGCTACACGAGGACCAACAAGGCCAGGTCAGACTCAACAGTGACCTCTCAGAACCATTCCCCATTCTCAACGGTGTGAAGCAGGGCTGTGTGCTGGCACCGACCCTCTTCACCATCTTTTTTAGCATGATGTTGAAGCAGGCCACAGTGGACCTCGACGATGATGATGCAGTGTACATCAGGTATCGTCTCGATGGCAGCCTGTTCAACCTCAGACGACTGCAGGCCCACACCAAAACCCTAGACCACCTGATTCGTGAGCTGCTCTTTGCTGACGACGCTGCCCTCATTGCACACACAGAGAGAGCCCTGCAGCGCATCACATCCTGCTTTGCAGACGCTGCCCAGCTCTTTGGACTCGAGGTCAGTCTGAAAAAGACAGAGGTCCTCCATCAGCCGGCACCCGAGGTAGAGCATCGCCCTCCCCACATCACCATCGGCGAGTCTGAACTGAAGTCAGTGCACCAGTTTACCTACCTTGGCTGTATCATCACGTCAGACGCTAAGCTGGACAAGGAGCTGGACAGCAGGCTGGCAAAAGCAAACAGCGCTTTCGGGCGTCTATACAAGCGGGTGTGGCACAATCAACAGCTGAAAACAGGCACCAAGATCAGCGTGTACAGAGCTGTCGTCCTCACCACCCTGCTGTATGGTTCCGAGTCCTGGGCCCTCTACCGCAGCCAACTACGACTCCTCGAACGCTTCCACCAGCGCTGCCTGCGTACAATCCTTGGCATTCACTGGAGTGACTATGTCACAAACGTCGAGGTCCTTGAACAGGCAGAAACTGTGAGCATCGAGGCTTTGCTGCTGCGGACACAGCTCCGCTGGGCTGGGCACGTCTCCAGGATGGAGGATCATCGCCTACCCAAGATCACCCTGTTCGGTGAGCTCGCCACTGGACACAGAGACAGAGGGGCACCAAAGAAGAGACACAAAGACGGTCTCAAGAAGTCACTTAGTGCCTGCCAAATCGACCACCGCCAGTGGTCTTCACTTGCTGCGGATCGTGACACCTGGCGCTCCACCATTTACAAGGCAGCTGTCTCCTTTGAGGACTCTCGCAGAGCTAGCCTTAAAGACAAGCGGCTCAGGAGAAAAAACAGAGATGGCGCAACTCAGAACCCTGGCCAGACCTTCCCCTGCAGCCACTGCGGTTGAACCTGCCTGTCCCGGATCGGCCTCCGCAGTCATGAGCATGCCTGCAGACATCGTGGACAACCCCTATAGAATCTTCATTGGCGAAGTCAAGCCAAGAGAGAAGAGAGAGAGAATCAGTTCCATGCCAAATGAAATGCAATAGCTGTGGTTAAAGGTGAAAATCGGATGTGTTGTAAACTGAAAACATCGATGCTGTGACTACTTCGCGATCAGAATACAAACATCCTGCGAACAATTACGCTGGTATCGAATCAAACAAACGTAACTGCAAAAACGTAACCATTTCGAAACTATCACAGACTGCAGCTGTTGTGTTTAGGCATTGAACTGATGCGGCAACCAAAGTCGCGTGACGATTTCTCCGAGATCGTATTTTTTTTGTACATTTCTACCCGTACCCATTTGGTCTGTGTACATTATGCACCTCGGCACGAATGGGTAGTATACAAAAACCGTGTATACAATTGCCGTGTGTACATTTAACCCCCCAAGAAGGGCGAGGTATACAAACTCGGCGCGGCCGGCCAGTTGCAGCAGGACACTTTTCCAAGCCACTAACGACCAACCAGCTGTCCCTTTGCGGGGCGGCGAGATTTTTGCGTGGGGCTAAAAATAGCTGAAACAAAATCCGCTAGGACTGTGACAGGCAGGTACTGGCTTTTGCGCAATACGCGCAATTCCACCCAGATTTATATTTTTATACCTCCATAATTACGAGGAGTAGAGGTGTTAAAAGAAGGCTTCATTTGGTCAACGGTATTAGAGGCATGGGCGGTGTGCCAGCGCGGGACACAGGTTATATACTAAATTATGTTTTTAAATTCACGGTCAAATCAATGCCAAGTATAACCCTGATAGCCCCATCGGTCCTAACAACGCATGTAAATGGGGGCCAGCACTGAAGAGGCGAGAAGAAGAAAAAAAAGCTTTGAGTCTTTCAATTGAGGGTAGTGGTCGCATTTTTCCCGAGCAATTTGAGACGTGCTGCATCCTGATGCGCGGCATCACTGTGTGTACCAATACACAGTAGAACCGATCTTGCGAGAAAAAGAAAAAAAAAAAAGTGGCGCTAAACCTTTGGGTGTCCGTAGCGGGTTTTGTCGCGATGATTCCAGCAGGAATCACCGCGACAAAAAGTGTCGTTAACCCTTAGGGTGTCGGTAGCGGGTTTTGTCGCGATGATTCCTGCAGGAATCATCGCGACAAAAACCGCTACCGACACCCAAAGGGTTAAAAGACAGGTGCTCTCTCAACTTAAAAAAGTCTTGAGTGGCACAAAGTGTCACTGACCTGCCATTAAATACCATCATTTAAGTGGCTACAAGCACCTAAATGAAGGTCTTAAAAACAGGTGACCTCTCATAAGGTTGATCGCTCAAAACAGATTATGCCGCAGTTCAGTTTTTCCACAATCTTCTTTTGGTAGTGGACAGAAGGACAACATACTGCATATTGACACGCATGGTAAAAACGCCGCACAGCGCCTGTAGTTTTTACTACCTCGATTACAGGTACAGCACTATAGCAGAACTGTCCCAGATTCTAACACAGAATGTATTGACGATAAAAGCTATGCATTCATCTATACCAAAGAGTATAGAAGCTACGCATCCTTTATACTCGTTTTCAGATACATGTACTGTTGTCCCTTAACGTCGTTTCTTCCTCCATATTCTTTAACCAGCGAAAAATCTCTGCAAAGCTGGAGTCATAGATCCTCATGGGCCCTTGCGGCCGTAGGGGGCTCATGAGAATTTATGCCAGTTTCTGACCTGCCGGGATAAAGTACATTTTGCAACCTTTTCTGAAAGAACAGGAGGGGGACTTAAGGAGGGGGCGCCCTGCTTGTATTACGGCTGCCTCGACCGAAACTTCAAAAGTAAGGAGTTAAGCTAGAGACCCCATTTTACCGCCATAGACTTGAACACCCAATATCTCCCTCGATTTATGTGCACAGTCAAAACTGACGCCAGCAGAGGCATAGCTCCTCATGAGCCCCCGCATTTGCGGGGGCTCATGAGGAGCTATACCTTTTGCAGACAGGAGAGGTTGGCTGCAAACGCCCCATTTTACGAGCGTAAACTGTTCCACGGGTGATGGTTTTCATTACAGGGGATGTAGGTTAATGATTAAAGGTTTGGCTGATTACCGTGCCGGCAGACGCCGTGAACTTGAACACTTGAAACGATCGTGAAGCACCGGCGAGTATGCAGACAGCACTCATCGTAATTCTTGGCACCGTCTTGGCTCATACACTGGGGTTTCATCATTCAATCATGACAAAACTTGAGAAACCAACCGTCAAGCTCTGTGGGGTGTGTGTGTGTGCGCGCGTATGCGTGTGCGTGCTTGTAAGCACGTTATAAAGAAAAGTGTGTGTGAGACTGCGCCAATTTTACAAAACTCGTGCAGCTGATTGACGGTCATTGCAATCTCAAAATTTGAAAACTAAATACACACATTTGAAAATATTATCAGCCTGTAAACATGGTACTAATAAAATTAAAGTACCATTACGCCTAAATCTGAAGACACATTTCAGCACCAGTTGTGTTTGTTATGCTTTGTCGACGCACTAATGAACTTTAACAGTAGTTTGGACACGCAGCAACAACACACGCGTAATCGCATTTATTTATTTTGCGCAGCCTTTAGCGTGTCAATCTATTTTTAGCTGTTTCTCGCACTGATAGCGTTGTATTTCTGGAACGTTGTATTTCTTTGTCAGGTTACTTGATATAAAGACGACGTGTGCTGAACTGGATTGTCCTGTGTCTAAATGATCAATACCGTCTGTTTCAGAAGGGTATCTTTGAACAGTCACGGCGATAGTCGGCCTTCAGTGTTATATCACATTGCATAATAAAGCCAGCCCGGTAATTATTTCATACATTTTAATTGTGCTAAAGCAGATAATGAGCACCGTAACTGTGCTTGGAACATTTATGCTACGAACAATTAAAAACCCAAAATTTAGCATATTTTTTGTTTCTTGCATAATGGAAATGGTGTTCTTTTACGGTCAAAAAACGAATCGAAAACAGATCTTAAAACGAAGAGTTTGGTAGCATGCGTATTAACCCAGTACATACTGAGGCTGACTCTTTTGAAATGTGCGTGTTATGAAAGCTACATCACAGATTAGGGTATAAATCTACCATTTTAGTTCAAGGGTGGTGCCAGAATAGCTTGGTGCCTGAGGCGCCAAGCTATTCTGGCACCACCCTTGAACTGTCATAGTCAAATTTATTTGAAGCAAGAGTGAATCAGGACGAAAGGGGTTAATGGGGCACTGATTGTGTGATCGGCGCCACCTGTTTCTCAAATTAACCGCCCGTGCGCACGCAGCCACCGCTACTGTTACAGTACAGGTTTGCTGCGTGCATATGGGGGTCAAAGGCGTTGCCTTGTAGTCGGTGGAAGATACAGGATTGTGATGGATTTCCAATGTCTTTCTATTGATTGTGTGTCAACCACGAAATCCTTCACGCACTATATCATGATGACAAAAAGCACTAACCAGTACGCCTAACCCCTAGGGCCGATATCGGCCCAAATAGCCTTATGGGAATACAGTTGACGTGGCTTATGTATCAGCTGCAGATTTGACCACAGTCGGATATATAACAACAGAGAGGAATCCCAACATGATATAACAACGCTCTTTATGAGGTCTAGGTTAAAATAATTTCCATGTGAAATGACACCGCATATGATGAAGTCAGATATAACAGCGCTGTGTGTGTGGTCCGGACAACACTGTTTTTACGTAAAATGACACCGCCTATGACTGACACACTTCGGATGTAACAACAAAAAGTGTGGGTCCCGCGGCGTTTTGCTTTTTCGTCCAAGTTCACTTTTTATTTACTATTCATTTTAAAACTAACGAGTGACATCTCGGAAAAAAACACACTTTGTTATGAGGTATTATTATTATTGTTATTTTTCATAGCGCGAAAACAAACTGTATATTTGTTGGGAGACTGACTGTTGGTTCTCTAAATAGATAATATCTTGTATCACTGTCAAATGCATTGGACGACCCTTAATCTTAAGAAATTAAAATGTTTCAGAACGTCTGTTGACTTACATGTTTGGTCTGTGGTTTTGGGCCTTACGGCTAAAAGCCGTAAGGTCCCAAATCACAGATCAGCACATTGGACTATGCCTTTAGCTTCGTGCAGTAGGCATACATCCTCGGGAACCCCCGCAGGCAATAAGCGCACAATCTGACATTTCTCTCTAAGCTTTTTATTGATGCCTTGACATTTTAGCCTTCCAATCGTTTGCCTGGCCTTTCACCCCCAGAGTCAAGATCGTTTTTCACTAATGGGTTAGTCGGGGGAAATAGTTAGACCATGCTAGTTTATGGGTACTGCCTGACGAGCTTGCAGGCCATGCTAGTTGAAGGGTGTCCTGCCTGGCAAGCTTGCGGACCATATTAGTTGAAGAGTATTGCGTGATAATGTGGGTGCCTATTGTCGCCAAGCTTTTTCATTCAAGACTCTTCAAGTTCAACTATTATAGACTACCAGTACCTACCCATACAGGTCTTTGAAGTCGTCGGGCCTATTAGGCACCACTCATCAACGCGCATACTCAACCCCCATCTCAGCGAGTTCTGTCTAGTAATGAGACTGTGACACAGCTTTCGACGCTGTGTGCGAAAAGAATCGGGGGGGGGGGGGGGGGGGGGGGGGGTGGCTTAGCATAACATTTGCAACATTTTACTATTGACTGCAATCTTTCTTCTTTTTGTGTTACCTGTACTGGTTTGACACATGGTGCTGAATTGTTAATTTGTCAGATACTCTGCATACACACCACAGCAATTTTTCAGTCAGCAGGCGGGAAAGTGTATATACGACACCAGCTTTGCCAGATTGCTTTTTTTTTTTTTTTTTTTGCTACGACTTTCGCTTAGGTGGTTGAAAATGTTACACAGCATAGACGCAGATGACGAGTTTTTGTATGGCGCACGCCAAATGTCAGTTTGTGCCTAAAACTGGGTACATACATTCTAAGGGGACGTTACTAATGAGAAATTGACATTAATGTTATTGCGCAAAGACGCTGGAACTGAACGCTAATGCGCCATTCTCTCCAATAACACAAGTGTGCATGCCCACCATTTATTTAACCCTTTTCATCCTAGTTTGAAATAAATGTGACCACGATAGTTCAAGGATGGTGTCAGAATAGCTTGGCGCCTCAGGCGCCATGCTATTCTGGTACCACCCTTGAACTAAATGGTTGATCTGTCTCCTAATCTGTAATGTTGTCTTCATATGACTGTAAGCAAATTAAGAAAAATTCAGCCTCATGAATGTCCAAAGGAATCATGCATGAATAAGGTTGACCAAACACGCTACCGACAACCAATGGGTTAACGAGTAATTATAGGTATTTTAACGCTTTAGAATGCGTATGCTGGAAAGGAAAGTAGAACTAGAAGCCATTAGGAGGTACCGGTTAGAATGACAAATACCGGTTGTGCTGAGGTACCGACACATTAATTTGAAGAACTAGACGGGGCGCGCAAACTCGTGGGCCGCAACTTCAGCGCCAACAACTTATGCGCTACAACCCGTACCCTCCTTACAGGCAGAGTCCAATACACCGGCAATCCATGTGTGCTATCTTGTGCGAACCCCCCCCCCCCCCCCCCCCGACACCTAAAGGGTTAACAACACTTTTTTTCTTGCAAGTAAGGTTCTACTGTGTATTGGTTGACATAGTGAAAACGCGTTTCGCGGCGTAGGCCGGTGGTAAAACTGAACCACGTTCACTCCAGCTCAAAAATGTAATTCACCACGTATAAATAGTGTAGACGTAAATATAGAAAACCCTCTACCGAGATAAAAAGATTTCTTCACTTTGAGATCTGGAATAACAACGCCTGCACCACAGTCTGAATAATCTAAGACAGATCCATCTGTGAAAACTTTCAAATGTTTAAAATATGTTGTCTGTAATTTTTCTTTCACTAAATTTGCTAAAACGTTCACATCCTCATTTTTTTTCAAATCTGTATAATCGATATCGAAAGT
This sequence comes from Semisulcospira habei, assembly GCA_036245525.1. Classification (NCBI taxonomy): domain Eukaryota; kingdom Metazoa; phylum Mollusca; class Gastropoda; family Semisulcospiridae; genus Semisulcospira; species Semisulcospira habei. Next base: position 68,255,126 of record BTPG01000004.1, on the reverse strand, counting down.
AGCATTACTATGTTCCCACGGAGGTATAGTAGGAGTTACTGGTAAAACGGGAATAGACTTGATATCTATATTGCAGTTTTCTATAGCATCTTTGACATAATTACGTATAGGTAAAAGATACGGGATTGTTTGCGCTCTCTTAGGGAAATCCAAATCTGCGTCTAAAAATATGTCTTCTCGCACTGAATTTTTGACGGACAGGCTTCGGACAATGTATTTTGCAGTTGCTAATTTACGTTTAATTTTCGGGAAACATTCTGTGCATGTTCATTTCTGTTCTCCCCCCACTCGGGTCTGCCCTGGGGGACTTGGGTGGGGTTAACTACTTTTTAGTTCCCAGGCTCACCCTGGTCAGCCCCACAGGGTAGGTTTTCCCCTCTATTCTGGGGCATGTGTTTCTGTCAACCCTTGGTCCATTCACCTGTATTTTTCTTTTTTTAAACTCTCCCTACTGTCTGCGCTGCCTGTAACTCTTGATATTGGATGTGTGTTGCTAAATGGTCTTAGGTTTATTTAGCGTATTAGACCGGCTGGCGACATACATTCTATATTCTGTTTATTTTTTTTTTTTTTTTTTTCACAAGCAGTGCAAGCACGTCCTGAGAAAGTCTTGTTGCTGTCGGGACGTTAAGCAATGTACAACCAACTACAACCAATCATTTCTGTTCTGATCAAATCCACACACCAGAAAAAAAAAAGTGTTGTCCTCTAATTTTGGACCTTACGGCCCCAGGCCGTAAGGTCCAAAATCACAGACATGCACACTGCCCGAAAGTGCAGTGGGTGCAGGGAATATTCGGACGGAACATTATGTTTGCATTATTACAGAGCGAGAACACCGCTTAGTTTCGGGAACGCTTGGGACGTTCGTGTTCATCAAGAGGCATAGATTCTCATGAGCCTCTGCGACTGCACGGGCTCATGAGAATCTATGCCTCTTGCAGTTGGACGAGTGTGGGCGAGGGACTGAAATCTTCATGACTTTCTGTGGAACCCTTTGATCGAGAAGACGTCAGAGAGAAAATGGAACACATCGATGGCCTGAGAGCATCTTTGGCGTGATTTATCTGACGTGTCTTCGCTGTGAACTTGCACGTTTCTTAGTTGACTAATGAATATCGCACACAGTAAACCGCTTCGCGCCCAGGGCCAAACAGCGCGATTTTACGGCTGCCTTCATCGTGCCACTGAAAGTGCGCTGGCCTGCGACTGTGGCCGGATCTTACCGACCAGAAAACTTACGGCCAAGACCAGGATGACGCAGGGAATTCGTCACCATCCGCCTGTGTTTCCAACTCACTCGAAGTCGCCCTTTTTGAGAGTCTGTAGACGTTTCTTTTAAAGACTCGTGCAACATTTTAGCCTGACATTTTTAAGGTATATTTTACATCTTGTCTAAAAAAACTTTCTTTTAGTCTGGCTGACCAGATTTTTACCCATCCCGCCGTGAGATGGCCTTAGTCGCCTGCTCGGCGTTAAACCCCAATAACTAACTAACCAGAGAGAAAAGTTCCTCGGCCTGTGTCGGCCATATGTGGCCCGGTTCGCGGGCAGACTATACGGCCCGAGGACCGTTACTCTACTGGGTTGCTTGCGGGCAGTAGCAGGGCGCTTTCATGTTGCGCGCGCATCCATCTCTTTGTGTTGTTCTTTGTGCTCCTTTTTGTGATGCTGTCACGAGTGGAAATGTGCATTGATTGCTTTACCTTATTCAGCCCCACGGCAGTATTTCCCAGATTTTGGAGGCGTCATCTAACGACTATGCACCAGTTGCAGGAGATGGATCGACCATGATAAGGCGCCAAGCTAATGTGGCACTACCCTTGAATTATCATGGTCGACCCATTTCCTGCTGTAGGGCGTCGGGCCTGAATTTGTTAACACAGAACCCAAGAAAAGTTAATCATGATTCGCCCCTTTCATATTGCCCTAGCGAGGCACATCACACTATGAAAAACTACTTCCTTTCGACTGAGAACTTTCCTGTGTTTTATAATTGTGATGGGTGCCTCACGTTATGCGTGAAAAATTATTACATGTACAGCCTAACCCTTTAGCTAGCGATTTTTGTCGCGATGATCTTCCTGCAGGAATCATAGCGACAAAGATCGCTACAGACAGCCAAAGGCCGCCTAACCTTCGTGAAACTGTACACACTGCATTCGCGCTGCATTCGGATACACGTTCGGCGTCTCTTATTTTATCCGATGGCGCCGATAAACTGCTATGACCTGCGATTGGGTTTTTCTTCTTTATTTTTTTCGTCCATTTATTTATTTATTTATTTATTTATTTATTTATTTATTTATTTATTTTGTTTGCTTATTTATTTATTCATTTTAATTTGTTACATAACAATTGGGTAAAGCAGGGGAATACGTTGTTTCTAGTACTGGTCTTCTGCATCTTTCGTTTTGACAGCGTTTACTGGATTATCGTATGTTATATTAATCACACGCGCATACGCATGCGCACGCACACGCGTACACACATGTACCTCCCGGCGGCAGCAGGTTCGGTCTCTTTGCGTGATGGGTATTACCTCGAGGGTTTGTGTGGGCAGCAAATGCCACAAACTGCCTGGTTAGTTGGTTAGTTCGGGTTTAACGTCCACAGCACCGAGGTGATCATGGACGGCCCTGACGGGCGGGTGATGGGGGACAGGAAAATCTATTGCCTATGGAGTACGACCTGAACACTGATCAACTCAGGCGCACTCCAACTGTGCCACTTTGATTTACCAGGACCTTTCAACGGACATGCTATTGAACAAATCCGTCCCCCCCCCCCCCCCCCCCTGGATACAAACTGCCTGCAGGTTGAGCGGAAAATATTGCTGTCATCGCGTCCACATCCATTACTAACTACAACAGGAGCCAGTTGCATGAGCGAGCTTAGTCCTGCACCAAGGTGCGCCGCTATAGGCTCCAGAAGATGGATTAGCTCATCGTCGGCCGTGTACGGCACACAGGCAATGGGTCGAGAATCGGCGCGTTTTGAATGTACAGCATTTATCTTTTCTATTTCCTGTACAGTAGGACCTGTTTTGCAAGTGGTCTAAAAGGACGGGCACTCTCCGTAGAAACATCTTGAAAAGCCAAAAAATGTCACCTTTGGTTGTCGTTAGAGCTTTTTGTCCAAAAGCGCTGCCAACAGCCAAGGATTAAAAAGACCATGGCTACAGCCACCTATATGATGATCTTTAATGACAGGTGATCTCTCATAAGAGTGGTCGCGCAAAACATGCTCTGATATACAAATGCCATTAATTATATAAGACGCATATCAATGTCAGACTATTCATCTCTCCTGTTCACTGTCAGTGTGTTCGTTGTATAATAAATACTACATTGATACACAACGTGAAAACGCCTTTTGTTCTGTTGACGCAAGCTTTTGATGAGGCTCTGGATTCGTTCAATACTCTTTGTGATAGCTTAGAGTTTCTGTGAATATTGTAAATTCACTTCTCCTCAGTTCAGTTCATAATTCAAATCGGATTATAAGGATAATAACAGTTGACAATTTGGACATATTGTGTGTCAACGTATTGGATATATGTTTAACTGCAGCTAAATGTCTTCGGTTCACTTGGCTGTATTTTGTGTTGCAGACGCCGTGTTTTTGGCCATCACGATGTGGGGAGCCAGAGAATACAGACTATGGTAAGTAACTATCGAGACACCTTTTTATGAAAACACCAGCCTGCCTCACCCCCTAACAGGGTATGCTTGATTTATATTGAATTTACCGCTGCCACCACCCCACCCCCAGCACTTCTACCCACAAGAGGGTTAGATTTGATTCATTTTGTATGTTTGTCGCTGCGGTTTGCGCAGGACATCTCTCTCGTGATCCATAGAGCAGCCTGCAGAGGCTCGTTAGCAGTAGAGTTGTACGGTATTACCGGTATACCGAAAAATCCGGTGCGACATTGTAACGGTACAGTATACCGATACACTGGCCTATTAATGGAAATTAACTTTTTTCTTAAAGTGGCTGATCGAGGGCCGGAGGTAAGTATTGGGTGCTGCTTTCTAAACTGTGCTTTTGTTCAGCTTAGTAAATCGCGTTTCTAGATGGTCTGATATGTATACATCGCGGCGAACAGATCAACCACTTAGTTCATTGTTGGCACTGATTGGCATGGTGTCATACTCGTGTGTGTTTGTGTGTGTGTTTGTGTGAGAGAGAGAGAATCAATGAATCATTGAGGTAAAGGTGTTAACACGATCACAGACGACACCATTTTAAGCACCTGCCGTTCAGGACAATTAAGGAAACTAATTAATTGTGTATAAGGAAAAATAATGTTAAGGAAAAATAATCACAACAGCTTCATGCTAATCAGCCCTTTCAAAAGCTAAACGCATGCTGCTAACTGCGCTTCAGAATTGTTACTTCCGTTGAGGAAAGAGAGAGAGAGAGTAGTGTGTGTGTGTGTGTGTGTGTGTGTGTGTGTGTGTGTTAGCGTTCATGTGTGAGATTGAGTGGTGTGGAACACTGACATTTGCGGTTGCCGGAATACAGAAAGAAAATACCGGTACGATCTATAAAAAAAAATTTTAAAAAACCCAATGAATATCGTTAAAACACCAGTACAGATTTTCGTACCGGTATGCAACTCTAGTGACCAAAGCCAGCACAAGCATCTTACAGGTCACACACTGCACAACTCTAGTGACCAAAGCAAGCACAAGCATCTTACAGGTCACACATTGCACAACATATGAACCCATTTAGCCCCGACGCACTACAGCAGGAGATGTATCGACCATGATAATTCAAGGGTAGTGCCAGATCAGCATGGCGCCTAATGGCGCCAAGCTGATCTGGCACTACCCTTGAATAATCATGGTCTATACATCTCCTGCAGCTGGTACATAGTTGTTCGGCGACACCTCCGAAATGCGGCCGTGGGGTTAAATGGGTTAATTTACCCTTTAGCTGTCGGTAGCGGTTTAGTCGAGGTGATCACTGCAGGAGTCACCTGGACAAAAACCGCTACCGGCAGCCACAGGGCTAAGGGGACAACTGATGTGTGAATTTTGTTCATCCGCATATCAATGCTGAAAGAGGGTACACTAGACTAGCACCTTCCCTGCCGGACACTGCCCAGCCGCAAAGTGCATAGATCATCTTGAGCCCTTGCAGACCCAGGGGCTCATTTTGGGCGGTCCGTGGCGCAGTGGTTAAGGCGCCTGCCACCAATGCCAAAGGTGCGAGGTTCGAAAACGGGTTCCGGCGTCGGACTTTTCTCCTCTGGTAAGTGTCACCGTTAATTCGGGCGGACCGTCGGGGGTTCTTTCTCCGGGTACTCCGGTTCTTCCACCCCCCCCCCCCCCACCCCCACACTTTGGTACCGGTTTCAGGCCACTTTACAAATTTCAAATACAAGCGACCAAAAATCTCTGTAACTTCAGTAGCTGAACTGGCCCTTCGTCTGTCTTGTACTGTGTTTGTCTTAAATGGCGTAAATCCGTGTCTGTTACGTGAGTGTGCATGTTGGGTTTCAGTTCCCGGCGCTTTGAGTCGATTTGCCCCAAAATTGAGAAAAAGCGCCTATATAATAACGGTATTATTATTATTATTTATTTCATGTGAATTCATGCGTGCCTCTCGCTGAACTTCATTTGTATCCTTGTGCCTGACGCAGACGAGATTGAGTCGGAAGCAGTGATTCGGTGGTGGTGGTGGTGGTGGTTTCAAAGACCTCTGACAGAAAAGAGGTCAAGGCAGCGAAGCGGTCAAAAACACATGCTGCTTCAGGCCAGTCACTTCGTATCGACTGTTTGCGATGATAGTCTCCGATCGAACCCATCGTCAACGATTGATCTGCACATGTTTATGGAACATAAATTTAAATCTAACCCTTTGGCTGTCACATCGACAAAAATGGCTACCGACAGCCAGAGCGTTATAAAGCTGAACATCGTGGAGAGATTGAGGGCAGAGTCACAGATCACGAGGAGACCAATGAAAGCAGCAGCAGCAGCATTACATGGGGATCTGTACTTCTTGCAGACTGACGTTACCTTCGTCATACAGCTGTTTCTGATACCAATTCAATCGCCGTGAGATGGCCTTAGTCGCTTGCTCGGCGTTAAACCCAAATCACTCACTCACTCACTCACAATACGCGCGTGTCTGTGATCACTACAGCAATGTAGGTGTGTCTGTCGTCACAGCTATTGTACGTGCTTGACAATTAGTTCTGACCCAATAAGGATTGGTCCTCGGGCCCACTGCGGCCGCCGTGAGCCCAATGACATTCTGCTGCTGGGGGACATGGAACAGGACAGGACATGCGTCAGACTACATTGCGCCAGTGTTCGTTACTCTCTTGATGGAGATTATGAGAATGAGAATCACACTGTGCGATCACCACAAAAGCAAAGCGTGCGATGTGCTAGCACTACTGCAGTCTTTGCTAGGTTGTTGATAAGTGATAGTACATTCATTAACGATAAACTAGGTGTGTGGTAAAATATAGTTTTAAAATCTTTAACTTGATTTTTTTTAAAATGAGGATTATATTACCAGTTTCAAATCTTAAACCTTTGGGTGTCGATGGTTTATGTCACGGCAATTCCTGCAGGAATCATCACAACTAAAACTGCTACTGACACCCAGAGGGTTAATTCATGAAATAAAAAATATGTACAGGTGACTGATGAGAGTTTTTCAGTGACCTGTTTTAACACATTTGAGACCCAGATGTGGCCATTTCGAATTCATAAGTAAATTTCACCTTGATAGTGTCAAAAAGCCACTGGTAACCACTGACCTTCGTTCAAGTCTGCCAGTGAAACAGATGTGTTTATTCAGTTTTCATGGTGTACATTGACCACACTGCATGCAAATCTAGGGAGCCTGCACTTGGCTCCATCAGGGATTATTATTATATAAATATGGATGTGCGCTGGTCTGTGATATTATTAGTCGTAGATTTTCATGGACTTTGGGGGGGGGGGGGTGTGCACAGTAGAATCAAATACATAAAGTAGAGAACTGGGGTTAAATTTGTCCCAGGGTCTGAGGATTTCCAGGTGTAGTAGTATGCATGAAAGTGGTCTAAACCATCAACCAGGGGTCAGGTGCATGAGCAAGCTTTAGTCCTGTGCCAGCCATTAAGCAAGGTGCTCCACTGTAGCTAAGCACATTTCTTAGTGGCTGGCGCAGAATTAAGCTCACTCGTGCAGCTGACCCCTGGTCTGTGCAGGAGTCTTAGCATACTATCGTGACGGTAGTCCCAGTCAGTAAATTACACATAGTCTTAGCCAGCTCGGGTGGTCTGCAAGAGGCGTAGATTCTCATGAACTATGCAGTCGCAGGAGCTCATGAGAATCCGTGAGACACATGCGTGAAAAAAAAGCGGCTGACCGTTTGTGATGTCGCTATCACGGGCATTTTATCAACGATCAGGCCTTTCACGTAACCCATAACAACACACTCAATATTAGGAGATGTGGAGCCGATTTTCGCCAGCAAGAGGTGTAGATTCTTATGAGCCCCTGCGGCCGCAGAGGTTCATGCGAATCTTTGTCTCTTGCTGATAGAATAGAATAAAAGTAACGGAGATTTGCTTGACCAGAAATCCCATTTGTTTCTGACCGTCCTGGGCAGATGGTGGTGGGGGTGGGGGGGGGGGGGGTGGGAAGAGAGAAGATAAACTGCCTGATCTGTTGATGCACGTGCCGAAGTCCGAAAGAAGCGCGCACATACGGACCTAGTTCACGGCGCCATCATAGACAATCATTGAATCAGGCTGCCGTGAAAGAGGCTAGAACACGCATGCACGGTTGGTTGGTTAATTCGGGTTTAACGTCCACAGCACCGAGGTGATCATGGACGGCCATGCACAGGCACATGTGTCGTAGACGAGCCTTGCCCCATCATTTTGTTGTGAAAGAGGCCAGGACAAACAAGCTGTAGCCTTGGTGCAGTTATACTCTGCATGGTTACACGCATGAGATATTCACATGCAAGCTGATGCAACAGTTTTTTTTTTTTTTTTTTTTTTTTTTTTTTTTTAAATGGGCCATACCCCACTTAACGCACCACTGCCTTTTTCACACAAGATATAAAATTTGAGCATTGGCTCCTTTGATACCATTGATCATAAATGCATCTGCTTAACCCTTTTAGCCCCAAGGTCCCATTTCTCAATTTTGGAAGTGTTGCCCAACGACTATGTACCAGTTGCAGGAGATGGCTTGACCATATAATTCAAGGGTAGTGCTAGATTAGCTTGGCGCCTGATGGCGCCAAGCTAGTCTGGCACTACCTTTGAATTATTATGGTCAAGCCATCTCCTGCTGTAGGGATCTGGGACTAAAAGGGTTAAACGACTGCGCATTTATTGACGATTCGCCGGAAGAAAACAGACATAAATGGGATCAGACATGGGTATAAAGAACATGTGACTAGTGTCAGACATGAATCCTCATGAGAACCCGTGACATGAGGGTTAAATGTCTCTTGCAGCCGGGTAGTGTTCACTTAGCCCCAGCAGTGAAGTGGTTAAAATGCTACAGACAATACAGATTCAGTGCAACAAGAACAACTGAAACCAGGAGTGTGTTGTGGCTCTTCACAGCAATGACACTTTCCCAGCACAGTAACCTGCAAATGTTTATGTCTAGATGTTAAACTGCTTGAATCAAACGAGTCATGCAGTCACAGCTGGGATTCACACATATTCAAGGGTTTATTAAATTTTTTAAAAATCAATTGCTTGAGACATTGAGACTTTGTATGTGAGTATGAAATACATGCTGTGATCATGTTAATTACTGTTATGGTTTTTGACAATCAGTATTTCTCTGATGTACATGTACCTAGATACCACCCACCTTCAAAAGCGGTCATGACGAAACAGTCAGTGTCCGTCAGGTCTTACAAAATCATATGGAGCTTGACACTTGTCACCCGTGATTCGCTACCCCTGATCAGCGTTAAGGAATTTGAGGGAGACAGCCAGTGTGATTCAGCTTTTGACATGTATCATGTTCGACATAGACAAGTTTTTAACCCCTTCACTGCGATATAGCTGCAAGAGGCATAGATCCATCCTCATGTGCCACTGCAGTCGTGGAGGCTCGTGAGGATCTGTTACGTGTTGAGTCGTAGTCGTAGTATGATATCACACCAGACGCACGCACGTAAGGTTCTTTTAAAGAAACTTCATTCAGCTGCAACCCGTCACACGTGGCTTATGGATGTAGACTACACTGGAGTAACAGTTCCAAAAATATTTTATTTCAGCGATGCGATCTCCACACAATGCATTCCCAAATGCACCACCACTGATACAATGTCTCTTCTGCAAAACGTCAACCCTGGCGACACAATGCGTTTCTCACACAACATACATCACCGTTACGCTGCGTCTCTCACAATGTACACCCTATACGGGCCACATACCTATGATAAACTGTGTGTCCCTACAACTGACAATGTATGACAATGTACAAACGTGCTTCCCAGCACAATTTTTTATAGTATAAAAACTTTCCAGAATAATCCAACGAATTCACACAACGCAACCAATCAGAACGGAACACGTAACCGAAACTCATAAATATTAAATAAAAAGAACTTTCTAGAATAAACTACAATAGTTTACAAAAATTTGACTGCTAATTTCAGCCCCAAATCCCAGTGTGTAATGATGTCGCACAAGAGTATGGCAGACCGTTCACGACCTTTCATAATGCACACTGACCAGCTGCTAAATTCACGTGTACAGAAAACAACTATGACCATGAATATTGGAGTGGCTTTACTACTGTGTTGCAAAATGTTGCCTACACTTTGATGTCACACATGCGAGGTCACTAGACAGCGCGATTTCGCTGGAAAGTTCTGGTTTATTCTCAGCGAATCTACGCATCACAAAAATCAACCGCTATTCTCCGTGCGACTTTGCTAGAAGCTTCCGGACTAATCTTAGCATATCATAACAAAGCCAATTCCGCTCTACGCACGAACGATAAAGAATCTTACTGAAAAGGTACGTGATTCGTAATCATGATAGCTCAAATAAATATCGGATCGTTTCCTACGATCAATACATGCACACTCTCACGAAACAACACAACCACAATCGTAACATTACCTCCCTTTTTTTTAGTATGAAATTTCACAAAAATTTCTTCTCAAATCTCAAAATACGGTTGTGGCTGAATTAACCTACAGTGAACCCTAAACAAATACAATTTCACAACCAAATCAAATTAAATCAACTACTTTAAAATAATCATCTCACAATTCCTTTAAACTGTCCTTAGCGAAGACATGTCCCTTTAAACTGTCATGAGTGCAGACATGTCACTTTAAACTGTCATGGACACCGATATGTTTCTATAAACTGTTCTGGACACAGAAATGTTCATTTAAACTGTTCTGCTCAGGTAATCTGCTCCAAAGTTCTGCGAACCCTTGATAGACTGTAATTTAACGTCAAAATTCTGCAAGAACATCGCCCATCTCATAATACGAGAATTTGTAAACTTTGCAGAGTTTAAATAGTTCAAGGGCTGATGGTCCATTTGAAGAACAAATGGCACACCTAGAAGGTACAGTTTGAACCGCCTTACTCCCCAGATGATGGCTAGGCATTCCTTCTCGATGGTCGAGTAGTTTCTCTCCGCTCTGGTCAACGTTTTGCTGGCGTAGCTCACTGGGTGGAGTTTTCCATTATCTTCTTGCATTAAGACTGCACCTACTCCTTTGTTGGAGGCGTCTGTTTTCAGGAAGAAAGTTTTCAACGGGTCAGGGAGGTGTAGAACAGGCTTCTCGGTTAGGATGTCTCGAACTGCCTGGAATGCTCGCTCTTGGGCCTCCTCCCACTTCACTACGTTAGGTTGTCCTTTCCTCAGCAAGTCAGTCAGGGGACCTGTGCCACAAAGTTTGGTATGAACTCCCAGTAGTAGTTTGCCAAGCCCATAAATGAGCGAACTTGTGTCTTGGTCGTAGGTCGCGGGGCATCCCTGATCTTCTGCACGTTGTCGTCATGTAGCCCCTTTAAACCTTCGCTTAGTTTGTGTCCGATGAAGTCTATGTTGTCGGCCCCAAGAATACACTTGCTTGGACGGATGGTGAAATTTGCATCTGACAGTCTTTGGAACAGCTCTCGGAGGGCTTTGAGGTGATCCCCTTAAGTTTTGGTATGGATCAAAATGTCATCCCAGTAAAAGACCACATTCTGCATATCTTCTAGGATCTTTTTCAGTCCTCTCTGTGGCACCACTGTTCACTATACCAAAAGGCATCTTCAGGAACTCCCAATGACCGTCAGGTGTGACGAACGCTGTCTTGAGGATATCTTTTTCTGCAACCTTGATTTGCCAGTACCCTTTGCTTAGGTCAATTTTGGAGAAGAATCGGTCTCCACTGACCTTCTGGAACAGTTCTTCCGCTGTGGGCATTGACTCTGGATCGAAGACTGTTAATTTATTGAGTCCACGGTAGTCTACACATACCCGGTTGGATCCATCTGGTTTCTTCACGATGACAACTGGGGACGCATATGGTGACTTGGACTCCCTGATGACTTCCAGACTCAGCATTTCCTTGATATCATTTTTCAGTTCTTCCCTCGTGTTATAAGGAAGACGATAAGGTTTGCTGCGAACTGGCTCATTTGATGTCAGATTAACCTCGTGCTGGACGGTGTCTGTTGTCCCTGGGTCAGGTGTAAACCGATGCTTGAACTCTTGAGTCAGGACGCGCAGTTCTTCTCGTTGAGTCTGGGTCAGATTCTGACCGAACTGGATGTCTTCTACATCCTCCTTGTGGCGGAGTTCATTAAGGTCAAACAGGTTCTCATCGTCTAGTCTTTCATCATCAGCAAGACGCACCGATGCCGCCAATTGTGGTTTGTCTTGACTTCTTGTGGTAACAGCACATGTTTCAGGTCTCCACTCTGGATCTGGATTGCCTGCGTTTCTGGCACCATCCATGTTTCCGATGATAAGATCGTAGATTGGTGTCTTCACGCACAATGCCTTCACCTCTCCTGTCAGGTACGGGGTGTTGACACTGACCTTGGCAAGGGGGATGATCCTCACAGTTCCGTTGGCCAAGATGAGGTTTGTCCACTCCTGTAGCTTCTGGTCTTCAGCTACTAGGTCCTCTCTCACGATGATGCAACTGCAACCGGTGTCTCTCAGCACTCTCACTGGTGTGTTTCCGACGAATCCTGACACCACCGGCATGTTCGGCACTTCATTCTCAGGCAGCACAATGTTTGAGACTGGTAAGAATGTAGCCCCATCTCCTACTGGAATGCGTCCATTTTTTGGGAAAGATTCAATCAGCTCTGGTGTCACTCGCCTTTCTCCAGATTCAAAGTCACTGGATGACGTCACATCATTGGCTAGTACAGCGGTGGCTCTGTGTTGAGACGTGGTACTGCTTCTGCCTGCTATCCTGCGATCTTGGTTGGATCTTCTGGTGTTATTGCCTCGGGGAACATCTTTAGAAGGACATCGTATCGCCTTGTGTCCCCTCTTTCCACAAAGGAAACATGTCAGGTTCTCCACCGGCATGTATTTCGGGGTGTCTCTGACATTGTGGATTTCCTCTGCTGGTCAGACACACGCTGCAGCTTACTGGGCCCGAACTTCATGTTGTGGGCGTCAAGGTATCTTTGAGCGAAGTCGGCCAGGGCCTTCTAAGAACTGGTCTTTTTGCTCCCCGAGGTGGGTGGCCAGGTCCTTAAAACATGCGTTGAGGACTTGTTCTTTGATGATGAGGTCACACAGGTCCTGGTAATCTTTAACACCAGCCAGCTCTATCCATTTCTCCAGATAGCTCCTGATTCTTTCAATGAATAGGCCGGGTGTTTCTCCTTCTTCAGGCTTGCAGTTCCGAAATCGTCGTCTGTAACCCTCTTCAGTGAAGTTGTACTGTCTCAGCAGGGTGGCTCTCAACTGCGTATAATCTTCAGCTTCTTCTCTTGGCAAGCGGGTGTAAAATTCAAGCGCTTTGCCAGTTAGAAGTGCGCTCAGTTTGATAGTCCAAGTCTCTTGTCTCCAGTTATTGTTGCTTGCGAAGCGCTCAAATCGCTCCAGTTAAGCGTCCAACTTATCTGAATTTTCAACGAAAGGTGGAAGCTTTGGCGCACGGGCTGTTTGCTCTTTGCTGGCTAAGGTGGTTGCTTCAGTAGCTCTCTGGCTCTGTGCCTCTATCTCCATCTGCTTTAGATGAATTTCATGTTGTCGCTGCCTCTCCGCCTCTTCTCGCTGTTTCTCTGCTTCTTTTCGCTGTTTCTCTTCCTCTTCTCGCTGTTTCTCTGCCTCTTCTTCTGTCTCTCGTCTCTTTTCTTCTCTCTCCTCTCTCTCCTTTACAAACTCGAGGAGTTGAGCTCCTTCGAGTCCACATTCCTTTCCAATTTTCAGGAATGTCTCCATCTCCAATGTCGCCATCTCTGCGTTTCACTGCTGGCTGTTTTCTCCGGCTACCCTTTCCACAGAGCCAACTGAAGAAGTCCCGTCGGAGGTGCCAATATGTTACGTGTTGAGTCGTAATCGTAGTATGATATCACACCAGACACACGCACGTAAGGTTCTTTTAAAGAAACTTCATTCAGCTGCAACCCGTCACACGTGGCTTAAGGATGTAGACTACACTGGAGTAACAGTTCTAACAATATTTTATTTCAGCGATGCGATCTCCACACAATGCATTCCCAAATGCACCACCACTGATACAATGTCTCTTCTGCAAAATGTCAACACTGGCGACACAATGCGTTTCTCATACAACGTTACGCTGCGTCTCTCACAATGTACACCCTATACGGGCCACGTACCTACGATAAACTGTGTGTCCCTACAACTGACAATGTGTGACAATGTACAAACATGCTTCCCAGCACAATCTTTTATAGTATAAAAACTTTCCAGAATAATCCAACGAATTCACACAACGCAACCAATCAGAACGGAACACGTAACCGAAACTCATAAATATTAAATAAAAAGAACTTTCTAGAATAAACTACAATAGTCTACAAAAATTCAACTGCTAATTTCAGCCCCAAATTTCAGTGTGTAATGACGTCACACAAGATTATGGCAGACCGTTCACGACCTTTCATAATACAAACTAACCGGCTGCTAAATTCACGCGTACAGAAAACAACTATGACCATGAATATTAGAGTGGCTTTACTACTGTGTTGCAAAATGTTGCCTACACTTTGATGTCACACGTGTGAGGTCACTAGACAGCGCGATTTTGCTCGAACGTTCTGGTTTATTCTCAGCGAATCTACGCATCACAAAAATCGACCGCTATTCTCCGTGCGACTTTGCTAGAAGCTTCCGGACTAATCTTAGCATATCATAACAAAGCCAATTCCGCTCTACGCACGAATGATAAAGATTCTTACTGAAAAGGTACGTGATTCGTAATCGTGATAGCTCAAATAAATATCGGATCGTTTCTTACGATCAATACATGCACACTCTCACGAAACAACACAACCACAATCGTAACTGGATCTATGCCTCTTTTTGAAACCATGTTTCTTGGATGGTTGTGGCTTTAGGACTAACAAATATTTCAGAAGCAAAATATGCGTCCACTGGCAGTGAAGGATTAAAGAGCATTTTGATCCTAGGAGCCAGTTTCATGAGTGAACTTCATCCTGCACCAGCCACTAATCCTGCACCAGCCGCTATGGCGGAGCACCTTGCTTAGCGGCTGGCGCAGGACTAAGCTCACTCATAGTGGAGCACCTTGCTTAGAGGCTGGCGCAGGACTTAGTTCACTCGTGCAGCTAACCACTGCTAAACATTTCTCTTCTATGTCTTAAGTTACCATGAAGCTGTGCATGCATGCAAGCAAGTGGACAATTCTTTTTGGGGGTGTACATGTTCAATAGAAATTTCTGAATTTGTATCATACTTCTGATTCATGGGTCCATGTGATGACCATTTTTTAAATGCAACATTTACAATACTTTGCATAATTTTCTGAATCTACTTACATGTATGTACAATTTTTGTGTGTGCATAACA
Source organism: Semisulcospira habei (assembly GCA_036245525.1). NCBI lineage: Eukaryota > Metazoa > Mollusca > Gastropoda > Semisulcospiridae > Semisulcospira > Semisulcospira habei. Next base: position 68,240,094 of record BTPG01000004.1, on the reverse strand, counting down.
TGTTTAATTTTTTTTTTTTTATGCAGCAATATCATACCCTGCCTACAGATCGATGTTGTCCATGTGCAGCCTCGTAACTAACAAAATTGTGGTCCAGAGAGCAACAACAAAAAAAATTTTATTTTGGGCCAGAATTGTGTTACAATGCTTTTCTTAAAGGCACACTACTGTCGTAACTGTTCAAAGATACATTTCTGTAACAGATGGTTATGAAACACTACACACAGGTTTAGTTACGGTTCAGTTAGACACAGGACAATCCAGTTCAGCACACGTTTTAATATCAAGTAACCTGACAATGACTCGATTCATTCCGTTCTATAAATACAACGGTGTCAGTACAAGAAACAGCTAAAAATAGATTGACACGCTAAGGGCTGCGTAAAATAAATAAGTGTGATTGCGCGTGTGCTTTTGCTGCAGTCCAAACTGCTGTTAAAGGTCATTAGGTGTGTCAACAAGGCATAACAAACACAAATGGTGCTGAAATGTATCTTAAGATTTAAGTGTAATGGTACTTTAACAAGGCGGTTATGAACATTTCCTGTTGAGCTACAGGTTCTAGATTTTGTCAGGAATCAAATCACCGCATCAAAACATAATTTCCAACAAACACAAAAATCACTTATGAGTTGCACGCGAACACCATCAATAGTTTTCTGAATTTACTTTATGTATACAATTTGAGTGTGTTCTTAACATTTTTAATGTATGTCTGTTTCAGCCGTGTACTTATGCAAACGGACAATGCAGAACAAGCAGAGGTTAGAACTGGCAGACTACGAAGCCGAAAACCTTGCACGGTTGCAGAAGATGTTTTCTCGAAAATGGGAGTTCATCTTTATGCAGGCAGAGGCACAGGCAAAGTAAGTTAGTTTAACCCCTGTAATGCTTGGACAGGGAACACAGGCCACCTAAAAGAGACATAGATCCTTACGAGCACACACATCAGTGGGGCTCATAAGAATCTTTGTCTTCTTTCAGTCTCTTTACACTTTTTCTCATTGGCCTGGCTCTATTTGATTTTTTCCCCTGGTTGTCCATTCTCAAGGCAACAGGAGTCCTCTTGTCACATAGTACCAATGTAACATTTGATAAGTAGACTCCCTTATTAAATGTTGATGACAACGTTGCTTGCTGAGCAAAGCTTTCTCCCCCAAATGAATCTTTGGCCAATCACCTTTCTCGGTTCACACACACCTTAATCTTCATTCAGTCAAACTGCTAAACAAAAATATGCCAATAAATAAATAATTTAGGGGGCTATACAACAAAAAGAAAGTATATGTAGGTGTTGTGTGATACTGCTGGTACCAGTTTTATACAAAACATACCTGAATAATTGGATAAATTAGATAATATCAGCGACAGGAAATTTCAACCGAAACGAACATCCTATCACCTACTGACTGTATTTGAAACTGCGAAGAGACAAAAAGCTGGATAAATAAAAATTGAGGGGATTAAGCAACAAAATAACTATATGCATGCCTTGTGTTTGGCCTATATTGCCAATTTTATACAAAAGGATGACTGAAAATGTCTTAAATTTAAAAAATACCTGAGAGAGAAATTCCAGTTGAATGCAGTTCACGCAAGGTTGTTTACTGACAGTTGGAAGTATGGAAAATTATGTCCCCTGAATCTCTACATCACACTTAAAGTTTGGGGTCTTTTCAAGGGTATACTTCACTCTGTTGCTTTTTTTTAAGTTGAAGACAAAATCATTGTATTACGAGTTACGCTGTGCCAGTGGTTCTTGTCCCCTCACGGGTCTGGTCAGGGAGGTCAATGTCAGACGTAAAGAGTCTCTGGCTAATGCCCTCGACTCCTACCTCCAACATTGAGCCCCCTGACTGGACCCTTGAGGTGACAAGAACTACTGGCAAAGCCTAACTCATAATACAACTAATAATGTCTTTTGCTTATAGTCTCATGTCTCACAGTCACTGTATTGCATTGTATCATATGTATCGTACTGTGTCATGTTATATTGTAAATTGTCTTCTTTCAGTCCCTTAACACTTTTTCTCATTGCCCTGGCTCTATTTGATTTTTCCCCCTGGTCGTCCGTTCTCAAGGCAATGGGAGAGCCTTGCCACATTTTACCAAGGTAACGTGATAAGTAGACTCCCTTATTAAGTCCCTTCTATTTATATAAGGGACTTTTTAGGATGGGTCACAGTGGGGTGAATTTAATAGCATGTCCATTATGTCAAAGGCGGGCAGGCTAAACCTCTAACAATTGAAGTAACAAGATAAAAATTGCGACATGTCTAGTTATGCTAACCTCACTGCTGAACGTACATTTGGCGCGAAGCGCCATATGTATGTATGTGTGTGCATATGTATGTAAACAAGACTTACTTACACCTGTCACCCCTCCCAGGGTATAGGCCGTCGACAAGAGACCTCCAGCGACTCCTATCCTGTGCATCTCCTTCGATTTTACTCCAGGTGGCTCCCAGTCCCTTGATGTCAGCTTGGAGGTCTCGACGCCAGGTGTTTCTCGGCCTGCCTCTTTTCTTCTTTCCTTGGGGGTTCCATGACAATGCCTGCCTAGTAATACTGGAAACTGGCTTTCTCAGACTGTGACCAAGCCATCCCCATCTTCTTCGCCCAATTTCATTCTCTGCTATTATCTGCTCTGTTCTCTCCCAGAGTCTGATGTTGCTGATCTTCTCTGGCCAGTGAATTTTCAAGATTCTTCTAAGGCAACTGTTTATGAAGATCTGTACTCTGTTGACAGTGGTTTTTGTCAACCTCCAAGTCTCTGCTCCATATAGGAGAACTGCTTTTACGTTTGATTTGAAAATCCGGACTTTGGTGTGTTGTGACAGCTCTCTGGAACTCCACACTTTTTTCAACTGGAGAAAGGCTGCTTTGGCTTTACCGATTTGTGCTCTGACATCTGCATCAGTACCTCCTTTTTTGTCGATGATGCTGCCGAGATAGGTGAAGGACTCCACTTCCTCCAACAGGGTGCCAGCAAGCAAGACTGGTTCTTCCCTGGTTGCGTTTAGCCTCATTGTCTTTGTTTTCTGTTTGTGGATGGTGAGGCCCACTTGGGACGAAATGTCAGCAAGCCTCGTGGTCTTGTCCTGCATTTGTTGATGAGTGTGGGACAGTAAAGCCAAGTCGTCTGCAAAATCGAGGTCGTCAAGCTGTGTCCACAGTGTCCACTGTATTCCGCGTCTTCTCTGCTCTGTGGTCCTCTTCATGGCCCAGTCTATGGCCAGTAGGAAGAGGAACGGAGACAGTAAACACCCCTGCCTGACGCCGGTTCTGTTCTGGAGCTCCCTGGTGAACTGCCCTTCGTGGATCATGTGACATGTCATGCCATCGTAGCTGCTCTTGATCGGGCAGACGAGCTTTGTGGGTACACCGTGGTGTCGTAGGAGTTTTCACAAAGTCTCTCGGTCCACGCTGTCAAATGCTTTCTCGTAATCCACAAAGTTGATGTACAGCGGGGAGCTCCACTCCAGAGACTGTTCCACGATGATGCGGAGAGTGGCGATCTGGTCTGTACATGATCGGTTTTTTCTGAATCCTGCTTGCTGGTCTCTCAGCTGGGGGTCGACAGAGTTCTTCATTCTCTCCAGGATGATCCTGTTGAAGACCTTTCCTGGTACTGACAGCAAGGTGATTCCTCTGTAGTTGGAACACTTGCTGAGGTCGCCTTTCTTGGGAAGCTTGATTAGGTACCCCTCCTTCCAGTCAGCCGGCATCACCTCCTCTTCCCAGATCTTTCCAAACAGTGGGTACAGCAGCTCTACTGTTGTCTCTAGGTCTGCTTTCAGAGCCTCCGCTGCGATGCCATCTGGCCCTGCTGCTTTGCCGTTCTTCAAAAATGCCACTGCTCTTCTGATCTCTTCCCGGCTGGGTCTGTCACAGCTGATGGGTAGGTCAGTCTCTGCTGGCTGGATGTCTGGAGGGTCGGGTGGGGTAGGTCTGTTCAGTAACTCTTCAAAATACTCAGCCCATCTGTCGAGTTGGTTTGCTCTGTCTGCAATAAGCTTGCCTTCTTTGTCTTTTACTAGTCTTTCTGTATGGCCATACTTGCCCGACAATCTTCTGGTAATGTCGTAGAGCTGTTTCATGTTGCCGCTGCCTGCTGCCTTTTCTGCCTCTGCTGCCAGGCTGTCTGTGTAGGCCCTCTTGTCTGCCCTGATACTCCTCTTCACCTCTCGATTGGCTTCCGAGTATTCCTCCTGTGCCCTTGCTTTGGCTGCTTTCGTGCGACTGTTGACAACTGCTTTCTTCTGCTTCCTCACTTCTATCTTCTTCAAGGTCTGTGCTGACAGCCAGTCTTTGTGATGGTGTTTCTTGAACCCTACAGTGTCTTTGCAGGTTGAGTTCAGCGCCCCTCTAACTGCCTTCCACTGCTGCTCTGTGGTGACCGCCTCCTCTTCATTTACTATCTCCTGTAGCGCTTGAAACCGGTTGGACAGCACCAGTTTGAACTCTTCTCTCACTCCAGTCTCTCTCAGGAGGCCTACATTATAGCGCAGTCTTCTTCTTGTCTCTGTGCGGCTTTTCTTTAACTTGAGCTTTATTTTTAAGGTAAGCAGATGGTGGTCTGAGGCGACATCTGCTCCCCTCCTCGATCATCTTGAAGGGATCTTCTAAATTTCTTGCTAATGTAGATATGGTCTATTTGGTTCTCTGTAGTATGGTCAGGTGAGACCCAAGTTGCTTTGTGTATTCTTCTGTGTAGGAAGATGCTGCCTCCAATGACAATTCTGTTGAGAGCACACAAGTCTACAAACCTCTCCCCGTTCTCACTCATCTCCCCTAGTCCCTGTCTTCCCATCACCTCTTCGTATCCGGTGTTGTCCTCCCCTATTTTGGCATTAAAATCGCCCATGACGATGGTGATGTCTCGCTCCGCACATTTGTCCACAACACTCTGGAGTTGGTTGTAAAACTCCTGTTTCTCTTCCTCGTCGCTGTCATTAGTGGGTGTATAACACTGGATGACGTTGAGCTTAATCTTTTTCCTGGTTCTAAAGGCTGCTGAGATAATTCTTGGCCCAAGAGGTTCCCAGCCCATCAGCGCTCTCTGTGCCACTGGTGACAGCATGAACGCTACACCTTCTGTATGGGGGACATTCTCCTCTTCATGACATGAATACAGAATCATCTCCCCACTTAACAGCCTTTTCTGGCCAGACTGCGTCCATCTTGCTTCACTGATACCTAGCAGGACAAGGTTGTATTTTTGCATTTCCGCTGCTATCTGGTCGGCCTTGCCGCTCTGGTACATGGTCTTGACATTCCATGTGCCCATGATTGTGTCCCTGGATAGAGAGAGGCGGCTCCGTCCTGTGGCTTCCGAAGACTTCCGGCTTTCAGCACAGGACATCATAAATCTTCTGGTAGAAAAACCTTCCTCCTCCAGGAAAGGAATTGCTGTTTGTCTATTCATCGGCGTTTCTGTAGCTATTTCCTTATTTGCAGGGTGGGGATGCTACCCCCACGCCCAACCCCCTTACTAGGAGGACCAGGGGTTTTCTGCCGTGGTCTCCTTCCCTTAGACCATGTTGGTTCACGGCACCTTATTTCATTCGGTGCACCCCTCTCGCGAGGGACCCCCTATCCACCACCCAGGGGACGCGCCTCAACGTCATATGGTCCCAGCGCGAGGACGTAAACAAGAGATCTCCGATATTTCTGTACACACAAGCTTGAAACTTGGCAAAATACTTTCTTAAGTGGGTGGCTAAGAGTGCCTCCGAGCATATTGTAATTGAATGTCTCATTGAAGACATAAACAACCGTTTATAGGAAGTCGGTTGACCCAGATTAGAGTCCATAATTTTTGTCATATTTACTTGAACTTTTGCATATAGCTAGTTTGGAGAAAGACATTGGATGAGTTCGTTAGCCAGCTTTGTATCCTTTCAACTTCTTAAATAAAAATTAATTCTTTTCAGAAAAAAAATGAAAACACTAAAAAACCTTGACTTCTAAAGAAAGTCAGACAGTGGCGTTGACGTAAAAGAGGCAACTCCGTCACCACGCAGACACTGACATAATACTCTACATATCACGTCATTCTCTCTTGCACGCGCGGCTGTCTCTCTCTCTCTCTCTCACACAAACATGCGCGCATCTCCAGGAGGAATAGATCCTCATGCACCCTCCAGGCACATGAGGATCTATGCCTCTTGGAGATGTTTGGAGTGTGCGCGCACGCTCGCACTAACACGCACACACACGACGCGCTATCAGAAGAGCATGCAGGTGACCCGTGTACTTAGTATATCATGTAGCTAGGTAAAGTCAACCTGCTTTCACACAAATTATAGCAAGACTGAAATTGTACCGTGAAGTTCTAGTTTTGTCACCATTTTCTCAAGCCTTTGAAGTGAAAGTGAAACTCATATCATGTAATATATAAAATTACGTAAAAACTAAAACTTGCGTCATGACAAATGACATTTGACAAATCAATGACACGTATGTCCTGCGCCCCTTATAGAACTCACTGACGCATTGGCAGATCTGCGAGACTTTTTCAATAGGAGATAATTCAACATCAAAATCAGGTCGAAGACAAAAGGTAGAAACCATTGACAGCGAGGACAGCTCTCATATAGAAGGGTCTTTGCGGCTTATGGTTCATCCTATCATGTTATATGTTATGATGACAATGTTACTCACTGTGCAAAGCGTTCTGCCCCCAAATAAATTTTTGGCCAATCACCTTTCTCGGTACAAACACACCCTAATCTTCATTCAGTCAAATATCTAAACGAAAATATGCCAATAAACAAATAATTTAGGGGGCTACACAACAAAAAGAACTATTTGTAGGTGTTATGTGAGACCACTGGTACCAGTTTTATACAAAACATAACTGAATAATTGGATTAAATAGATAATATCGACAACAGGAAATTTCAACAGAAGCAAAGGCCCTATCACGTACTGACTATTCGAAATAGTGAAAAAACAAAAAGGTGGATAAATAAAAATTGAAGGGGTTACGCAATAAAATGACCGTATGCACACATTGTGTTGTTCTATATTACCAATTTTAATTTACCAAAAAAATAACTGAAAATTAAATTTTAAAAATACCTGATAGAGAAATTCCAGTCGAATGCAGTTCACTCAAGGTTGTTTACTGATAGTTAGAAGTATGGAAAATTACGTCCCCTGAATCCCTACGCTAAAACCCTCAAACAACTAATAGTAGTATCTTGTTCTATTGTATCATGTTGTATTATATTGCTTGTGAAGGTGCCAAGTTATCAGGCACTGCCTTTGAACTATCATGGCCAATCAGTTTGTCACTGTTGCATCTTTTACCCTTTGGCTGTCAGTAGCGCTTGAAAGCCAAGTGTTTAGGTGAATGTGTTTGTTCTGATGTGCTCTAGCTGCATCCTTTCTTTCGAAAAGATAGGTCGGAGTATTTGTCAGTTTAACCCATATCATACTGAGGCTAAAAGCTTCAAATTTGTACACTGCCATATGCAAGCTACATTATAGTAATTAACAGATAGGGATATAGACCAATGGCTTTAGTTCAAGGGTGGTGCCTCAGTAGCTTGGCACCTAGAGGTGCCAAGCTATTCTGGCACTACCCTTGAACTATTTTAGTCAAACTTATTTCACACACTGGTGTATTCCGAATGATAAGGGTTAAAGTCCTGGCCGGCCTTTACATCCTGATACGCGCTTTTAATTATGAGATAAATTTGACCATGATAGTTCAAGGGTGATGCCAGAACAGCTTTGTCCTGGCACCACTGTTGAACTAGGTATCATGCTCAGCCTATTGCCGGATCTGAAATGTAGCCTTCATAGGACAACTCGCTAATCTGAAAAAATCAACCTCAGGATGTAATGGGTTAATGTGGTCAGGGATATTTGTCAGTTTAACTCTTTCAAGATGTGCCACATCCAGATTCGCGGCGTAAAGCCGCGAATCTGGATGCAGCACATCTCCAAAGAGTTAATGTAGTTGGTGCATGGCTCTGATAGCCTAGAGACAAAGTATATAATTATAGGTACTTTTTTTAGGTCAGTAGTTAGTATTGATTGAAAAAAAAAAACCAACAGCAGCTGGATAAAGTTTCAGCAAAAATTGCTTTTTAATAATGTAATGTCGTTACTTAGGCCACACACGTAGAAGGTCGTTTTGTCATTAGACTAAGTGTTGTGTTTTGTTTATCTTGGTTTGTTTTTGATTATTATTTTGTTTGTTTATTTTTGGTGGGGGGGTTTTTTTTGGTGGTTTTTTTGTTGTTTATTTGGTGTGTTTTTTGTGTTTTTTTTTTTTTTTTTTTTTTTTTTTTTGGGGGGGGTTGTTTGGGTGAGAAAGAGGGACAGATGGTTAATTTTGTTTGCATTGTTCTGTAACACATACTTTAAGGGTAATCATTACAATTACAGCAGAACCTGTTTTGAGTGACCACCACTATGAGATCTAGATCACCTGTCTCTAAAGACCATCATTTAGATGGCTGTAGCCACCTAAACAACGGTTTTTAATGACAGGTGACACTTTTTGCCCTTGAAGACTTCGCTTGAGAGAGCACCTGTCATTTTTAAGACCACTTTTTCTTGCATGAAGGTGGTTGCTGAAAACCAGTTTTACTGTATTCAGAAATGAAGGAAAAGGTTATGCGTGTGGGTTGTTACGTTGTAATCGCTACCATACAAATTAAGTACTAAAAATAACAGGACTCGGATGTCCCAATACTGTTTTAACCCATTTAGCCCCAGGACACTGCAGCATGAGATGGATTGACCATGATAATTCAAGGGTAGTGCCAGATGAGCTTGGCGCCTTCAGGCGCCAAGCTCATCTGACACTACCCTTGAATTATCATGGTCAGTCCATCTCTTGCAACTGGTACATAGCCGTTAAGTAACACCTCCAACATTTGGGAAATGTGCCTGTGGGGTTAAATGGGTTAAACTGTTCACCTGGGACAGTGACTTGTTATTAGGTCCCTTCTATTTATAGAAGGGACTTTTTAGGATGTGTTGTGGTGGGGCAAATTTAATAGCATGTCCATGATGTCAAAGGTGGGCAGGCCTAATCCTCTGACGACTGAAGTAACAAGATAAAAATTACGTCATGTCCAGTTATGCCAACCTAACTGCTGAATGTACATTTGGCACAAAGCGCCGTTTGTGCGTGTGTGTGTGTGCACGTATGTATGTAAATACGAGAATCTCCAATATTGCTGTATGCACAAGCTTAAAACTTGGTGAAATATTTTCTTCAAGGGGTGGCTAAGAGAGCCTCAGAGCATATTGTAAGGGGATGTCTCCTTGAAGACATAAAATACAGTATATAGAAAGTCAGTTGACCCAGATTAGAGTCTGTAATTTTTGTCATATTTACTTAAAATTTTGAATATAGCTAGTTTGGATAAAGTCATTGGATGAGTTCGTTAGCCAGCTTTGGACCATTTCATCTTCTTCAGTATAAATTAATTCTTTTCAGAAAAAAATTACAACAGTTAAAACCTTGACTTCTAAAGAAAGTCAGACAGTGGTGGTGACATAAAAAAAAAAAGCAACTCCGTCATCACGCAGACATTGACACAATACTCTAAATATGATGTAATTCTCTCTCTCGCACACGCGCTCTCTCTCTCTCTCAGGGGCATAGATCCTCATGTGCTCTTCCAGGCGAATGAGGATCTATGCCTCTTGGAGATGTTTGGAGCACACACATTGATGTGCTTTCAGAAGAGCATGCTGATGCAGGTGTACTTAGTACATCATATAGCTAGGTAAAGTCAACCTATTTCACACAAATTATAGCGAGACTCAAATCATACCATGAAATTCTAGTTTTGTCACCATTTTCTCAAGTCTTCAAGCAAAAGTAAAACTCATATCACGTAAAATATAAAATTTCGTAAAAACAAAAAATACATCATGACAAATGAGGTTTGACAAACCAAGTATGCGTATGCACTGCGCCCCTTTTAGAATTAACTGTGGTGCATTGGCAGATCTGCTAGGCTTTTTCAAAAGGAGATTTTCAACATCAGAATCAGGTCAAAGACAAAAGGTAGAGACCCTTGACAGCGAGGACAGCTGTCATATACAAGGGACTTCGTGGGTTATGGTTTGTAATGTACGCAGACTTTCAACTCAGTCACACGCACAGACTCACAACGCAATGGGCGCATACAAAAACACTGACTCGGTCGGACGCATTCATGCAGTATATACGCAAAACACTATTTCTCTTTTCACTATGGCCGTTTACTAATTAAACTTAACTAACCTAACAAAAACATCAACTCAAAAATACTCTTCTCTAAATACACACTTCTCCAATCTAACACTTCTCACTTCTCCAATCTCACACTTCACACTCACACCCACACACAATATAGTAATTAGGTACAAGTCCTCATTATCCAACCTGTTCACTGCTGTTATCACTCTGTCTCGTTTGCATGTTCCTCCATGACTAGGTGTGCAGTTTCTCTCGTCACGCATTTCTTGAAGCAGTCCCACATTTCCCGAACTGTGGACGTCCTCTCGACTCGCTCCACTAGTGCAGCCTCTGTTGACATTGATATCTTGTCACCAAGTCTCTCGCGTTAATCCAGCAGCAGCCTGTGTTGACTGTGACATCTCTGTGTCACGTCACTCCACTCCGCACAAGAACTCTGTACGATAAAGTCCTAATATCATAACACTTGCTAAACACATACATATTGGATGATATGGGGTACATTACGTAACCCGGCTGATACAAATAAACCTACACATTCTTTCAAACACTCGTGCTTCATAAAGCAAACTAAATTCACAACCTACCATAACTCAGTCTCTACATTGAAACAGACTATAACATGATGCACGCACCATACAAGGGTTCGTACATTGGAAAAGATTATACTTAGCACAACCACGTACTGCCTTCATAACGACTTAGGCATACACACCTCACATTCCTTAGTTATACTTTTCGGTAAATAACTACATAGGAAAATCACTGGTTATCTCAACCAATCCATCAATGACCAACCTCTGCAAGAGGTGGACGAGTTCACGTACTGGGCAGCAAGGTTACCACAGATGGAGACTGCACAAGGAGATCACCACAAGATCAGCAAAGCCACCAAGCCTTCGCAATGCTGAAACCCATCTGGAGGACCACAAGCCTGAGCATCCACACCAAGCTCCGTATTTTTAAGAGCAACGTGCTGAGTGTCCTTCTATATGGGTCAGAGTGCTGGAAATCCACTACCGCTACGGAACGCAAGCTGGAAGTCTTCCAGAACAAGTGCCTGCGACGGATCATGAAGGTCTTCTGGCCAAACATGATTACAAACGAGGAACTACGGAAGAGAGCAGGCGCAGACAGCATCGCTGAAACCATCGCCACACGGAGATGGAGATGGCTAGGCCACGTTTGCAGAATGTCACTCGACTCATTACCAAGGGTGGCACTGAGATGGACACCACAGGGGAAGAGAAACCGTGGGCGACCAAAGGAGACGTGGCGCCGAACCGTGGAGCGAGAGCTCAAGAACAGAGGCCTTACTCTGCAAACAGCACCCAAAATAGCAGCTGACAGACAAAAGTGGCGCTCCCTTGCCGTCGCCTCAAGCACCAGACGGCGCAGAGAGGACTGAACTGAACTATCTCAACCAATTCTAAACTGACATAACTGAACCATATCAATGCTACACAACCAGACTAAATCTTACTAACGCATACTACCTTTAATTCAGTAGCTGTCAGTAATACATATAAACACATACCTGAAATCTAGGTCTCAGAGTCTTGGAATACGGCTAGCATATCCACATACGTCCATCCTCATTGACAGAATAGCCTGTACTGAATAATCTAAAGCTATGTTAGACTGCCAGTGAGCTCTTTTCCAAAACTCCATGCAGACCGGTATCCTCACGATTGCACGTAACCTCGAGCATACACGGAATATATGTTACACAAAATACCGCTGACAAGACCGTACAACGCAAAACCCCTGTGTGAACTCTATGCATGGGCATAGAGCTTTATCACATGCTTCATCCCATCTTGTTTTATGTGTGCAAGCCTCTTGTATGCGGTCTAAGAGCTGCGTATGCACAACTTGTCAAGAACTGTTACAAGAATAAATGTCTGCAAGCTTGTGTACATGTTCCAGAAAGAAATTGTGCAAAGGTTTTTATTGGACAGACACCTGCTGCACCTGGCATTTAGTCAGGACCTTGATTCGATGTTCCTACGTGGGGGACTCTGTGTACCACTGATCAGATCTGTAGATGGTCCATGAGCCTATAATCACTGGCATCTTGCGCACATGCACTTCAACAGGAGATGTATCTGCCTCAGTTATAAAAGTTCAGGGTTATTGCCAGATTAGCATGGCACCTTTTTGTGGGATGTGGGATCTTTGACACATTCACCATAAAGAGAGATGCATCAGCTTGGTAGTTTAATGATAGTTCTTGATTAGTTTGGGGCACCCAGAAAGGCACCAAGCTAATCTGGTACTGCCTTTGAACTATAATGGCTGATCCACACAGCTGGTACACAGTCTAGGTAGATGCCCCCAGAGTTGGGAAGGTCATTATTAGGTGTGCGTAACACATTCATAAGGTGCCACATGCAGATACGCGGCAAATGAAATTAGTACTCGAGACATGCCGCATGAATGTGGTATGTCTCGAATGCTAATTTTATTTGCCCTGTATCCGTTTGTGTCCCATCTTGAATGCTAACTTCATTAGCAGCATGATATCTTTGTGTGGCACTTCTTACTGCTAATTTCATCAGCCGCATATATGTCTGGGGCACTTCTTGAATGAATCAACATGTGAAATCACATACATTTTTTAAAAATTTTTATCCAGAGTGGACAAGAAGCGAGACAAGTTGGAGCGAAAGGTGCTAGACAGTCAAGAACGGGCTTTCTGGGATGTACATCGGCCTGTGGTAGGAAGATAAATACATCTTCCATTTTTAAGTCTGTAGAGCATGTAGAACATTAGGTACAACCACACCAAACTCTTGACACATTCTCATACACACTTACGCACTCACAAAATTACTTTAAAAAAGTAAAGCTTTAAAAGAAAACTTATTTTATATCCTGCAGTTTTAAAATGTAGAAGCTTTTTTTGCATGCAGGTTCATTTTTGGGCTCATGTACGAAGCAAAAGTGAGTATGTTCTGGGCCAGTGGTCGTCCATCCGGCGTCCATGGTAAACTTTTAACATTGGCATTTTCTCAGAGACTATTCAACTATTCGAGTGGGCCAGGACTCTGAAGCCTGGAAAGGAGTCCTCGGCAAGCATGGCGTTGGGAACTGCAATGACAATGGTCGCCTACTGTTGGAGCTCTGTGCAGAGCAGCAACTTGTCATCACCAGCACTACTTTCCAGCAAAAGGACAGTCGAAAGACCACCTGGATGCATCCTCGCTCCAAGCACTGGCACCTTATCGACTATGTCCTAGTGCGTCGGAGGGACCGCAGTGACGTTCTCCTCACCAGAGTGATGCCCAGCGCAGAGTGCCACACTGACCACCGCCTTGTTCGCTGCAAACTCAGGCTCCGCCTCAAGCTGAAACCCAAGAAAGGGGGCCCTCCCAAGAAAAAGCTTGATGTTGCCAGCCTTCAGCGTGACGACAAGAAAGCTGCCCTTCAGGCCGATTTACAGCGCATGCTCAAAGACACAGTTGATCCAGCAGACTCCTCTCCTGAAACACTCTGGGAACAACTGAAAACTGCTATTGTAAAATCCTCTGTGGAAGTCTTGGGCTTTGCTAGAAAGAGGAACAAAGACTGGTTTGACGAAAACGACGTAGAGATCCAGGAACTTCTAGCAAAAAAAAGAGCCGCCCACCAGGCCCACCTAGCCCAGCCTTCCTGCCCTGTGAAGAAGTCTGCCTTCCGCCTCATCTGCAGCAGTCTCCAGCTCAAGCTTAGAGAGCTCCAGAACGAGTGGTGGTCCAGACTCGCACAGAGGACCCAGCTCTGCGCTGACAACGGTGACTACAGGGGCTTCTACGAAGCACTGAAAGCAGTGTATGGCCCTAGGCACCTGGTACAAAGTTCCCTGCGAAGCGCTGATGGACAGGCACTCCTCACTGATAATACCTCCATCTTGAACCGCTGGTCGGAATACTTTCAGGACCTCTTCGGCGCTGAACGCACTGTTCAAGAAACAGTCATCCTCCAAATCCCACACCTTCCACTAAAGGTTGAATTGGACGAACCGCCCACCGCCGAAGAGACCCTCACAGCCCAAGAGTGGCAAAGCAGCAGGCATTGACGGAATCCCGCCAGAGATATGGAAACATGGAGGCCCAGCACTGCACAACAAGCTCCACGACCTCTTTCTCTGCTGCTGGGAAAAAGGAACACTACCAAAGGATCTCCGTGATGCAGTCATCATCACCCTGTACAAGAACAAAGGAGAGAAGTCTGCCTGCTCTAATTATCGTGGAATTACCCTGCTGTCCATTGCCGGGAAAATTCTCGCAAGGTTGCTCCTGAATCGGCTGGTACCTGCCATCGCTGAAGACCACCTCCCAGAGGGCCAGTGTGGCTTCAGAGCCAACAGGAGTACCACCGACATGGTCTTTGTGCTGAGACAGCTTCAGGAGAAGTGCCGCGAGCAGAACAAAGGGCTGTACGTAACGTTTGTCGACCTAACAAAAGCGTTTGACACTGTGAGCAGGCAAGGTATGTGGCAGATCCTGGAGCGACTAGGTTGTCCCCCAAAGTTCCTCAACATGATCGTCCAGCTCCACGAGGACCAGCAAGGCCAGGTCAGACTAAACAGTGACCTCTCAGAACCATTCCCCATTCGCAACGGCGTGAAGCAAGGCTGCGTGCTGGCACCGACCCTCTTCACCATCTTCTTCAGCATGATGTTGAAGCAGGCCACAGTGGACCTCGACGATGACGACGCAGTGTACATCAGGTATCGTCTCGATGGCAGCCTGTTCAACCTTAGACGACTGCAGGCCCACACGAAAACCCTAGACCAACTGATTCGTGAGCTGCTCTTCGCTGATGACGCTGCCCTCGTTGCACACACAGAGAGAGCCTTGCAGCGCATTACGTCCTGCTTCGCAGATGCTGCCCAGCTCTTTGGACTTGAGGTCAGTCTGAAAAAGACAGAGGTCCTTCATCAGCCAGCACCCAAGGAAGAGCATCGCCCTCCCCACATCACCATCGGCGAGTCCGAACTGAAGTCTGTACACCAGTTTACCTACCTTGGCTGCATCATCACGTCAGACGCCAAGCTGGACAAGGAGCTGGACAACAGGCTGGCAAAAGCGAACAGTGCTTTCGGGCGACTATTCAAGCGGGTGTGGCACAATCAACAGCTGAAAAAAGGCACCAAGATCAGCGTGTACAGAGCTGTCGTCCTCACCACCCTGCTGTACGGTTCCGAGTCCTGGGCCCTCTACCGCAGCCAACTACGACTCCTCGAACGCTTTCACCAGCGCTGCCTGCGTACCATCCTCAGCATTCACTGGAGTGACTATGTCACCAACGTCGAGGTCCTTGAACAGGCGGAAACTGTGAGCATCGAGGCTTTGCTGCTGCGGACACAGCTTCGCTGGGCGGGGCACGTCTCCAGGATGGAGGATCATCGCCTACCCAAGATCACTCTGTTCGGCGAGCTCGCCACTGGACACCGAGACAGAGGGGCACCAAAGAAGAGATACAAAGACGGTCTCAAGAAGTTGCTTAGTGCCTGCCAAATCGACCACCGCCAGTGGTCTTCGCTTGCTGCGGACCGTGACACCTGGCGCTCCACCATTCACAAGGCAGCCATCTCCTTTGAGGACTCTCGCAGAGCTAACCTTAAGGACAAGCGGCTTAGAAGAAAAAACAGAGTTGTCGTAACTCAGAACCCTGACCAGACCTTCCCCTGCAGCCACTGCGGTCGAACCTGCCTGTCCCGGATTGGCCTCCGCAGCCACGAAAATGCCTGCAGACGACGTGGGCAAGCCCTATAGAATCTTCGTTCGCGAAGTCAAGCCAAGAGAGAGAGATTCAAGTCACAGTCTTTAAACTTGGCTCAAGGATACTTTGTGGCAAGACCATTCTTAACGTACCAATTTCATTGACCTCTCTCAGAGGTCAAGGTCACGAGGGATCAGGAAATAGGTCAAAAATAGTCATAATTTGACATAATTTGTTTTTTCTCAAATACTATTCTCAGTTTTAAACCTGAACTTGGTACAAAAATACCTGATGGTAAGACCTTTTTGTGCATTTTAATTTGGATGGTATCTCAGAAAAGTCAAAGGTCACAAGAGACCATGAAATTTTTTTACAAAGAAAAAAAAAGAGTTTTTTGGTTCATGTGTGAAGCAAAAGTGAGTATGTTCTGGGCCAGTGGTCATCTGTCCGTGCGCCGTCGTCCGAGGTAAAAACTTTAACATTTTCGTTTTCTCGGAGACTATTCAAACCACAGTCCTCAAAACTTGGCACAAGGATACTTTGTGGCAAGACCTTTCTAAACATACCAATTTGAGTGACCTCTCATCAAGGTCACAGGGGATCAGGAAATATATCCCAAAAAGCTATATTTTGACATTATTTATTTTTTCTCAAATACAATTCACAACTTCAAACCCAAACATGGTACAAAGATACCTAATGGTAAGACCTTTCTATGCATACTAATTTGGTTGATCCCTTGCAAAGGTCAAGAGTTCAGGAAATGGGTCCAAAATAACCATATTTTGATAATAGATGTATTTTCTCAAATACTGTTCACTACTTCAAACCCAAACTTGGTACAGAGTTACCCAATGGTAAGATCTATCTATGCATACTAATTTGGATGATCTCTCAGAAAGGTCAAGGGTCACAAGGGCTCAGGAAATGGTCCAAAATATCCATATTTTGAAAAGAAGTGTTTTTTGTCAATGACTATTCACAACTTCAAACCCAAACTTAGTACAGAGATACCTGATGGTAAGACCTATTACTTACTTAAGCCTGTCACCCCTCCCAGGGTATAGGCCGTCGACGAGAGACCTCCAGCGACTCCTGTCCTGTGCTTCTCCTTCGATTTTACTCCAGGTGGTTCCCAGTCTCTTGATGTCTGCTTGGAGGTCTCGACGCCAGGTGTTTCTCGGCCTGCCTCTTTTCCTCTTTCCCTGGGGGTTCCATGACAATGCCTGCCAAGTGATACTGGAAACTGGCTTTCTCAGACTTTGACCAATCCATCCCCATCTTCTTCACCCAATTTCATTCTCTGCTGTTATCTGTTCTGTTCTCTCCCAGAGTCTGATGTTGCTGCTCTTCTCTGGCCAGTTGATTTTCAAGATTCTTCTAAGGCAACTGTTAATGAAGATCTGTACTCTGTTGACTGTGGTTTTTGTCAACCTCCAAGTCTCTGCTCCATATAGGAGAACTGCTTTACGTTTGAATTGAAAATCTGGACTTTGGTGTGTTGTGACAGCTCTCTGGAACTCCACGCTTTTTTCAACTGGAGAAAGGCTGCTCTGGCTTTACCGATTCGTGCTCTGATATCTGCATCAGTGCCATCTTTTTTGTCGATGATGCTCCCGAGATAGGTGAAGGACTCCACCTCATCCAGCGGGGTGCCAGCAAGCAAGACTGGTTCTTCCCTGGTTGCGTTCAGCCTCATTGTCTTTGTTTTCTGTTTGTGGATGGTGAGGCTCACCTGGGACGAGATGTCAGCAAGCCTCGTGGTCTTGTCCTGCATTTGTTGATGAGTGTGGACAGTAACGCCAAGTCATCTGCAAAATCGAGGTCGTCAAGCTGTGTCCACAGTGTCCACTGTATTCCGATTCTTCACTGCTCTATGGTCCTCTTCATGACCCAGTCTATGGCCAGTAGGAAGAGGAGTGGAGACAGTAAACACCCCTGACTGATGCCGGTTCTGACCTGGAGCTCCCTGGTGAACTGCCCTTCGTGGATCACGCGACATGTCATGCCATCGTAGCTGCTCTTGATCAGGCAGATGAGCTTTGTGGGTATACCATAATGTCGTAGGAGTTTCCACAAAGTCTCTCGGTCCACGCTGTCAAATGCTTTCTCATAATCCACAAAGTTGACGTACAGCGTGGAGCTCCACTCCAGAGACTGCTCCACGATGATGCGGAGAGTGGCAATCTGGTCTGTACATGATCGGTTTTTCCGGAATCCTGCTTGCTGGTCTCTCAGCTGGGGGTCGACGGAACTCTTCATTCTCTCTAGGATGATCCTGTTGAATACCTTTCCTGGTACTGACAGCAACGTGATTCCTCTGTAGTTGGAACACTTGCTGAGGTCGCCTTTCTTGGGAAGCTTGATTAGGTACCCCTCCTTCCAGTCAGCTGGCATCACCTCCTCTTCACAGATCTTTCCAAACAGTGGGTACAGCATCTCTACTGTTGTTTCTAGGTCTGCTTTCAGAGCCTCCGCTGAGCTGCCATCTGGCCCTGCTGCTTTGCCGTTCTTCAAAAATGCCACTGCTCTTCTGATCTCCTCCCGGCTGGGTCTGTCACAACTGATGGGTAGGTCAGTCTCTGCTGGCTGGATGTCTGGGGGGTCAGGTGGGGTGGGCCTGTTCAGTAACTCTTCCAAATACTCGGCCCATCTGTTGAGTTGGGCCGCTCTGTCTGCAATAGGCTTGCCTTTTTTGTCTTTTACTGGTCTTTCTGTATGGCCATACTTGCCTGAC
Organism: Semisulcospira habei; assembly: GCA_036245525.1. NCBI lineage: Eukaryota > Metazoa > Mollusca > Gastropoda > Semisulcospiridae > Semisulcospira > Semisulcospira habei. The sequence goes on along the minus strand of BTPG01000004.1, from coordinate 68,221,432 downwards.
AATCTTCCGGTAATGTCGTAGAGCTGTTTCAGGTTGCTGCTGCCTTTTCTGCCTCTGCTGCTAGGCCATCTGTGTAGGCTCTCTTGTCTGCCCTGATACTCCGCTTCACCTCGCGGTTGGCTTCCGAGTATTCCTCATGTGCCCTTGCTTTGGCTGCTCTCGTGCAACTATTGTTGACAACTGTTTTCTTCTGCTTCCTCACTTCTATCTTCTTCAAGGTCTGTGCCGACAGCCAGTCCTTGTGATGGTGTTTCTTGAACCCCACAGTGTCTTTGCAGGTTGAGTTCAGTGCCTCTCTAACTGCCTTCCACTGCTGCTCTGTGGTGACCGCCTCCTCTTCATTTACTAGCTCCTTCTTCTTCTTCTCGAACGCCGTCACACTTGGAGTTTGGCTCTCAAAATGAAATCTGTGGTCTTCCGTAGTGCCTCCACAGGCCCTACAGTTTCTCTTGTAGGGTGGCGGGCTTTGGCCATATCTCCTCCCTCAGCAACTGGTGGTTCCCACAGTCCTGGAGGATGTGCTCTGTGGTCTGCTCTGCTTCTCCACAAGGACACAGGGGAGATGGCACGAGGTGGAAGCGTCTGTGCAGGTGGAAATTGAGTCGGTTGTGCCCGGTCCTCAGACGGAAGATGGTCACCTGCTCTTGTCTGGACAGCTGATGGTAACTGTCTAGGGGCCATTGTGGTGGTCTGTACACCGACTTAATGATGGTCTTCATCTCTGTGAAGCTGACTCCATTTTCGTCTTGTTCTTTCTCTGCGCCCGCTTTTGCCATTCTGTCAGCTTTTTCATTGCCGTAGATGCCACAGTGTGAAGGGATCCACTGCAGCACCAGTCTGGTGCCCTTGATGTTTTGCAGTGCCTCTTGTAGACGTGGCAGTTTGCTTGCTGTTGCTGCCTCAAGAACAGACATGGCATCAGTCAGGAAGACAATCTGGGCATCAGGGTCTGCAGTGCCACTAAGGGTGTTTGCAGCATGGACCAGGCCTTCCACCTCAGCTCTGTAATTTGTGCAGTGAAGGCCTGTTGGTATTGCCTCTGCCTGCCATTTTCCGTTTGGGTACTGAATGTACACCCCAGCCCCTCCATTCTGAATTGCATCTGTGGCTGATCCATCGGTGTATGCCCGTATCCATGCCTCCTGGGGATACTTTTCTTCGAGCATGGCCAGTGTCAGGGCTTTCTTGCTCACAGTGCTGTGCTCATCTTTGGTGGTGATGTAGGGTACCGTGGAAGAGATGGTGATGTTTTCTGGCTTATTTTCCCAGGGTGGAAGGTCACTAGTAGGATTCAGAGCCTCTGCCTGTGCAGGGAGCTTTGCCTGGTGTTTTCTCTGCAGAGCTCTCGTCTCCTTCACAAAGCTTGATCTTTTCAGTCTCCCTGAGGTTGGCTGTTTCATCCTGGCATTCATAGGATGGTCTTTGGAAGACTTAACCTTTGTGGACTGTATCAAGGCTTTGCAATCTTTTCTCATGCGCAGGGGTGGGATGCCTGTTGTCTCTTCCATCTTTTCAATTGGTGTGGATCTCATTGCGCCAGTGATGATACACAGTGCCTGGTTCTGAACTCTGTCAATGGTCTGCAGGTGTGATTGGGCTGCCGTCAACCATGCATTGGATCCGTACTCAAGGTGTGATCTCACTGTGCCTTGATATACATTTTTGAGGATCTTTTCATTGGCTCCCCATTGTGTTCCAGCCAGCTTCCTCATGATGTTCAGCTTTCTTCTAGCTTTCGCTTCTGCATTCCAAATGTGTGGCTTCCACGTCAGCCTCTTGTCAAGGGTGACGCTCAGGTATGTCTGTTGGTCTTCATACCGCAGTGGGGTGATGCCCAGTGTTAGGTTGCCAGCCTTTGCTTTGTTGGAGAGAGAGAAGAGTGTGGCTGATGATTTTTCTGTGTTGATGGTCACACACCAGTTGTTGGTCCAGTCTGTCAGCCTGTCCAGGGCTAGCTGCATCCTGTATGTAACAGTTGTTGCATACTCTTCTGTGCACCAGAGTACCAGGTCATCTGAGTACAGGGCTGCGTGGACTCCTTTTGGTAACTCTGGCACAAGGTAGTTGATGAAGAGAATGAACAGGTTCGGTGACAGGACTCCCCCCTGTGGCACCCCCTGACGCAGCAGCACTTTTTGGCCACAGTACCCATCCACTGTCAAACGGGCTTTGCGATTGTGCAGGTATGACTTGGTCCACCAATACATGTTCCCTTGGATGCCACTGCGAAGGAGTTTCACAAGGAGACCATCCTTCCACACCTTGTCGAAAGCCTTCTATAGGTCAATAAAGGCAGCTAATGTCACCTTCTGATCTTGAAAGGCATCTTCTATGACCTGTGCAAGGTGTGTTGTCTGGTCTTCTGTACTCTTGTGGCTTCTGAAACCGGCTTGCTCTGGCACGATAATGCTCTCGGAGTCCAGGTACCACTGCAGGCGCTTGTTGATGATGCGCTCCATGGTCTTGCACACACAACTTGTCAGGCTGATGGGGTGATAACTCAGGGCTTTGGACTTATTTTTCCATTTCTTCAAAATTGGGATCATCCTGGCTTCCTTCCAGCACTGGGGTACCTGTCCTCCTCTCCAGCTGTGGTTAAAGATGTCCAGTAGCTTCGTTAAGGCAGTGTTGCCAAGGTGTTGTAACATCTCATTTGAGATGCTGTCTGGACCTGGTGATTTTTTTCTTCTTTAACTGTTTGATGGCCAACTTCAGTTCCGGAAGGGTGATGTCCTTCTTCATTGCATCATGGATGTTTGTATCTCTTGTTCTTTCTCTTTCTTCCTGTCTGATTTCTTTCCCAAGCATTCGTGGGACAGTGATGTTACTTTCTTTCACATAGATCTGTGCAAACATGTTTGCAGCTTTTCTACCAGTCAGTGCTTTCCCTTCTTCTTCCAGGGTGATCTTCTGTTCCCTGGTGCCCTCATCGTTCAACGCCTTAGTCAGTCTCCACAACTCCATGTTCAGTCTTGCAGTCTTCTCTCTCCAACTTCTTCTTGTGCACTCCAACTTCATCTTCAGATACTGGGCCTTATTGTGTTGTAGCTTGATGTTGTTTTCTTGGCTGGGGTTGGTTTCAGCATCTTCTCTGGCCCTAGTGAGGTTGTCATGTGCTTTCTGAAGATCTGCGGTCCAGTATGGGGTGTAGTTTTTCCGGACTCCTCGAGGTATAGTTTCCTTCGCTGCCTTACTGATAATGTCGTTGAACTTTCTGACCACATTGTTGATGTTCCTTCCAGACACAGCGAGGTCTTGCATTAGCTCATTTGTTCGGATACTGAACAAGCGCCAGCCTGCCTTTCGGTAGTTCCATCTTGGTCGGTGTGGCGAGCTAGCTGCTGTGCTTCCTTTTAGGGAGAGGAGGACAGGGCGGGGGTCACTTCCTCCTAACTGTGGTCCTACTGTTCTGCTGAGGCGCTTATGAACATCGTCAGTGCAAAGTGCCAGGTCCGGTGTAGTGGTGGTGTGCCAGCGGCAAGAGTAGAAGGTAGGTTGGTCCTCAGGGTCATTGGCAAGTATCAGGTAGTTTTCATCTTGCCACTCCTCGATGTCTTCTCCTCTCTTGTCAAGCGTGTCATATCCCCAACTCTGGGACTGGTTGTTGAAGTCACCAGTGATGAGGAATCCACTGTATGGGACCTGGATAGTGTCAAGGGACAGCAGCTTATCATTAGGGCAGTAGTAGTTGACCAGGTCAAGGGACCTAAAGGGTGCTGTCACTGGTGGTTAGTGCTCTAGTTCTGTTTTCTTGTTGGCAACCCCTTCTGCATTCCAGTGCATGATGTTCACATTGGCTTTTTCTTTGTCTCTGGTCTTGTTTTTTCGCTGGCCAGTCGCTCTACTTCCCCGTCCCCTGGCTCCTCGAGACAGTCGGGAAGGTCCTCCAGTCGCTGGGGGTGGGCTCCGAAGAGGCGCAGAGCCCGGTACTGCACCTGCCTGGTGAGACTCCACAGGGCGAGCACCATTTCTGTTGAATCCATCTCCAAGTGTCATATGGCTGTATATGCGTGGTACTGTGGTTTATTAGAGTGTGCTGTGCAGCCCAGTACCTCCGTCTTCAGCACTCGGGGTTTCTGTCGGGGTTACCTCACCCTTAACTCCTGGTCAAAAGGCCTTTCCTGGGAGCACAGGATGGTTTGGTTTTGGAGAGTGTCCTTCTCCTAGATGGGCTGCCAACCAAGGCTTAAGAGTCCCATCTACTCAGGTTTTTCCTCGGAGTTTTCCTTCTCGAAGGAGATCTGCCAACCAAGGCTATCGAGCATCCCTGCCCGGATTTGTATAGGGTTTACTCCCCTAGCCTTTGCCTCTCCCAAGGCACCCACAAGGCAGTGGGTCTATTTACCCATAGCTGGGGATCTGGTTCATGGGCATCAGGGCTTGTCCGCATATCGATGGGCCTGCGTGCCGCATGTCTGGGGGCCAGACCTCCTCCGAGTCCTCTGTAGTTCAGCCCAAGTCCGTAAGGTGCTCGGTTACTGTGAGTCGCCGCGAGGAGACACTACATGAGGCTTGTTGTTGGAGAGGCTGTGTACTGGCAGGGAGAGACTGACATACTCTGCTCCCCTTTTCGCAAAACTGCTAGCCAGCGGTGGGAGCTGAAAGCGAGAGCGACAAGCACAGACGCTACACTACCACACTAGACGCATCACAAAAACCATTTGACCCACATTTACTAGCTCCTGTAGCGCTTGAAACCGGTTGGACAGCACCAGTTTGAATTCTTCTCTCACTCCCGTCTCTCTCAGAAGGCCTACATTATAGCGCTGTCTTCTTGTTGTCCCTGTGCTGCTTTTCTTTAACTTTAGCTTTATTCTTAAGGTAAGCAGATGATGGTCTGAGGCGACATCTGCTCCCCTCCTCACTTGAACATCTTGAAAGGATCTTCTAAATTTCTTGCTAATGCAGATATGGTCTATTTGGGTCTCTGTAGTATGGTCAGGTGAGACCCACGTTGCTTTGTGTATACTTCTGTGTGGGAAGATGCTGCCTCCAATGACAAGTCTGTTTAGAGCACAAAAGTCTACGAACCTCTCCCCGTTCTCACTCATCTCCCCTAGTCCCTGTCTCCCCATCACCTCTTCGTATCTGGTGTTGTCCTCCCCTATTTTGGCATTAAAATCACTCATGACGATGGTGATGTCTCGCTCCGCACATTTGTCCACAGCACTCTGGATTCGGTGGTAGAACTCTTGTTTCTCTTCCTCGTCACTGTCATTGGTGGGCGCACAACACTGGATAACGTTCAACTTGATCTTTCTCCTAGTTCTAAAGGCTGCTGTGATAATTCTTGGCCCAAGAGGTTCCCAGCCAATTAGCGCCCTCTGTGCCACTGGTGACAGCATGAATGCTACACCTTCTGTATGGGGGGCATTCTCCTCTTCATGACCTGAATACAGAATCATCTCCCCACTTAACAGCCTTTTCTGGCCAGACTGCGTCCATCTGGCTTCACTGATACCTAGCAGGGAAAGGTTGTACTTTTGCATTTCCGCTGCTATCTGGTCGGCCTTGCTGCTCTGGTACATGGTCTTGACATTCCATGTGCCCATGATTGTGTCCCTGGATAGAGAGAGGCAGCTCGGTCCTGTGGCTTCCGAAGACTTCCGGCTTTCACCACACGACGTCATAAATCTTCTGGTAGAAGAACCTTCCTCCTCCAGGAAAGGAATTGCTGTTTGTCTTTTCGTCGGCGTTTTTGTAGCTATTTCTTTATTTGCAGGGTGGGGAAGCTACCCCCATGCCCAACCCCCTTACTAGGAGGACCAGGGGTTTTCTGTCGGGGTCTCCTTTCCTTAGACCATGTTCAGATGTTGGTTCATGGCACCTTATTTCATTTGGTGCACCCCTCTCCCCCTATCCACCACCCAGGAGACTCGCCTCAACACCATATGGTCCCAGCACGAGGGGTAAGACCTATCTATACATAATTTGGATGACCCCTCGGAAAAAGTCAAGGTTCAGAAGAGGTTGACAAATGTGTATAAAATACAGATTTTTGATAGAATTGTAGTTATTAATATTATTATCAACATTTTTGCAAACCTTTTAATTAAATTTGGCACAAAAGTAGCCGATGATAGACCCTCTTATGTATACTGATTTAGTCGACTCATCGCAGTGGTCTAGGGTCATGTGTTTCAATTAAATTTTGAGAAAACATGGATTTTGTTGGTGCACAAGCCATCCCTTTACTTATGCTGAGTTGGTATACCTCGCCCTGTGCCTAGGTTAAACGCACCAGCGGCGCCATTGTTGCACCATCGTAGTTGAAGTACGAGAGATGATCACACTACAAGTACAATGGACTTGATTCAGGGGCATGGGACGTGACACAAGCCTCCGCCATCTCCAAGTCTACACAAAACTGGTGCACAGTTCTGTTGCACATGACCAGTCTGAGCGACCAGTCTTGTGCGAAAATAGCAACAATGGCACCGCTGGTGCGTTTAACCTAGGTACAGGGCAAGGTATACCAACTCAGCTTTACTTATTGTCACACATGTGGATCAGTCATACACTGAGTCATACATGTGAGCCATTAAAGCTTTGCCTTTCTTGTTTCAAATACTATTTACAACTTCAAACCCAAACTTGGTCCAGAGATACCTTTGTATGCATGCTAATTTGCTTGAACCCTTGGAAAGGTCAAGGGTCGTAAGAGATCGGCAAGCAATGTGAACAAAGTCAAAGTTTAGCTAGCTTTTATCAGCACTTTTGCAAAACTCTTCGACCAACTTTGGCAGAAATGTAGCTGATGAGACCTTTTTATGTATATTATTTTGGTTCACTACTCGCAAAGATCAAGGGTAATGGGAGATTGACAAAAGTGTGGAAAATTTTGAGAAAACACCACAGGTACAAAAGCCAACCCATTACTTATGTTAAAACTGGATCGTTCATGCACGTGAGCCTTCAGGGCTTTGTAAAGCAGATGTTGTATCACTTATCCATTTACGTACTAAAGTTATGTACTAAATACTCCTATAAATGGTGGCACTTTATGTGTATGTTTGTATATTTCAGCCTGGGTGTGTAAATACAACAGAAATAGACATCAAGAAAGCCTGCAGAATGAACAGGCATTCAAAAATGAGCCGGGTAAGTAGCAAGTAATTAGAGCTCGTTATTTACAGAAGAACTCGTTTTCAACAACCACCTTTATAAGAGATCGCCTTTTATTAAAGACCATCATTTGCTCACTGGAAATGGCAAGCAGGCCATTGTGCCATTTCTTGGCAGCAGCAGCATTCTACCCATTTCATGACCGATAGTGCTTTTAGTATAGGACTTTGGTAAGCAAAAGGCCCTCAGGCTGACATTGGCTGCAGTTGCGCACAACCGCATGCGAGCCTGTTGGCTCACACATGGTTGTGCCCAACTGCAACTGACGTTGGCCTGAGGAATTCTGCTTACTGGAAAGGTTCTACAGTGTACTGTCATCTCTGTTACTTGTGCCATCCTCTGAACAGTCTATAGTCAACCTCGGATGGGTATAAACTGGAGGTATGCATGAGGCCATGTCTTGCCAGCAAGAGGCATAGATTGTCATGAGTCCCTGGAGGGTCTCATGAGAATCTGTGCCTCTTGCAGATAGAATGGACTGACTGAATCCACTGAATGTGTGAATAATCTGAATATTTTTACCTACTTCTGAAATGTATGAACTTCATACAGTTTTGGCTCAAAAGTGAGTCTATTAGGGTTTGCTACTCTTGTTCATATTTAATCCTGGAATGTGTAAACTTTGTGCTGTATTTTTACATATATACTTCTTATTCAGTGGTAATTTGTATGTTGTTTCAGCCAAACTATGCTGTTCCTGGTGGAAGGATAAGCCCCAGTGTATCAGAGGCCGATCTACACAACCCCACAGATTCTATAAAACACGAGGTATGTTATATTTCTCAGCCCCTTTGTACATGCAGTCACCGTACCATACTGTTTGCTGTCCTAGCGTCTGCATCCATGATGGTGTTAAAGATACTTTTCCAAGGAGTAATCCCCTAGACAGGTACAGACAGTACCGCTCGCCAGAAAAGGCGAACGGTATTTGTCGTTGCAGTCATGGGGTTTAACCCATCCGCACACAACCCATCCACACACTATTGATCCTTCAGGTGACAGAATAGAATTCTGTTTGCTACATACAATACCATGCTTATATTGTGTGTGTGAGTCTCTGGCATGTTGTCATAGAATTCTTGACAGCTGAACAAAGTCTATTCCGCTAATGCTGCTGCTTAATATCTCGAAGTTTTACTTTGCAAAGTGACCAAAGGGCACATCGGAGACTTTTCGGTGAAGCTACTTTTGTCACTTCCGCGAAACCATCAAAGTGCCTCCAAACTTTGACAAACCTGCTCGTCAAAGTTGATTCAGCCTTGACTGCTTCTGATTGGTCAGTCAAACGGAGGATATTCAAACCAGGGACTTTCAAAATGGCTAGGAGGTCGTCTGCTTTGTGGTGTTCAGTGAAATTAGGTCTCAGTTACCTCCAAGGAATTACCTGTAGTGACTCTTGTGATTTTGGGGGATAATCAGTCAAGTAGTGTTGAAGATGGAATTCGACTGATTTTCAATACAAGAATAAAACGGCCAGACTAAGGGCTTATCTACAGGTCGGTTAGCAGACACTTTCAGCAGACTCGGAGTTCGGCATACAGTGTTACATTGTCGGTTACAAAACGTAGACAATAAAAACTGAGGGGCTACGCAACAACAAAAATATATGCAGGGGTTATACAATACCTAAGGCACCCACTCCACACCCAAACAACAGTAAAACTGCTATAGTATAAGCAGCATCATCGAGGGAAAATTCCAGTTGAGCTGGCCACGTGCAAAGGAAGGCGCCGCTATATGGCTGCCTTCGGTGGACTGCGGGCGGAGAGAATGCTTCGATATATTAAGTGGGAAGAGCTTGGTGATGTCCTTCGTGAAGTAAACTTCGGCGATGAGAACATTGGACACTTTGGAATATTAGCATTCTCTTTTGGCAAAAGGTCTTTGGGCACATAACAACTACCAATATATCAATTTACAGCACACATCGACCGGAAGATCTGTGCCATTCCGGGATGCTGGCGGATGGACAGTGACATTTGTAAGGTTTTATTAACTCAAACTCCCAGAACTAAAGAATTCTGCTGAATGGAAGTTATTTAGTTCTGTGAGTTTAAAAATTAATCATAGTCAGTTGGTAATTTTTAAGATTTATCTGAATTAAGTTCAATTCTAAAATATTTAGAAAGTTACCGTTCAAGACATGCTGCATCTGATACGGGCCATAAAGCTACCTATCTGAACATTTGTCGCTATGATTCCTGCTGAAATCATTGTGACAAAAAGCGCTACCGACAGCCAAAGGGTTAATGTGAGACCGATACCAATTTCATGTGGTATACTACCTGATTAACCCATTAAGCCTCGACGCCCTAGAGACGGAGATGGATCGACCATGATAATTCAAAGTTAGTGCCAGATTAGCTTGGCGCCTGCAGGCGCCGAGCTAATCTGGCCGAGCTAATCTGGCACTAACCTTGAATTATCATGGTCGATCCATCTGCTGCAAGTGGTACATAGTCTTTAGGTGATACCTCTAAAATTTGGGAAATGTGGTTGTGCTATGAGATGGGTTAATTTGGCGAAAGTGGCTCTTTCCTTTTGACAGTTTGGGTGAACAGCCTGCTATGTAAATGTTGTTTTGTTTTTTGCAGATTGACGTATTAAAAAAGAAGATTGAGAAAAGACGGGTGAAAATTTCCAAAGTCACAGAAAGGTTTGTATTGCTGCTTTTTCTGTTATGGTTGTTGCTATTGAATGAAACAAAAGAAGAAAAAAAAGAGGAAAATTTAATTTAAAGAAAAATACAGTATGTCTGTAGGGGCAGTACGTTAGATAACTATCATTGCATAATGCACACACAGAAACATATGAGAGGGAGAGGTTGGGTTTCGCCAAATACAATGGTTCTAACAAATTCCATCAACCATTTCGAAGTTTAACAAAATTGTTTACCGTGTAAGAGAGACTTGGCTATATTACATAGTTTAAAATGAACTTGCGGTACTCGGCTCTCCCTCCTGAAAGGTAAATAAATTAAGTTAAATAGAAGTATCAAATAAACTTCACAAGATTGTCTCTTGTTTTCACTGCTGCTCCCACGTTTGACCAATTCTCCCTTAATTAAATGTTGTAGACTAATTACCTTCACGGCTGCATAACAATTTACTTATCTGGTCTGCTTTTGTGACATACTCTGGGTAATTTCCTGGAATGTGATTTGTCAAACCGTGCAAGCATAGAGATTTCACAAAAAATGTGTTAAGTTGGGAATGTGCATGGGGCAAGTCTTTGCGAAAGAGACACAGATTCTCATGGGACACTGCAGCTGGAAGGACTCATGCAAATTTGTGTCACTTGCAAATGAAATAGGCAGGGTGGAAGATTGAACCCAAATTTAACCCATCTGACCTCTGACATGCAGGAGCAGAGATGGATCAACCACGATAATTCAAGGGTAGTTCGCCTAGCTAATCTGTCACTACTCTTGAATAATGGTCAATCCGTCTCCTGCAACTGATAAGTGGTCTTTCGACATCTCCAAAATGTGGTGTGGGGTTACATGGGGTAAGGGCATTGGGCTGTTTTAAAAAGATACAAGATAAATGTGGTTGTATTTTATTAGTTCTTTAGCTGTCAGCCCTTTTAGTTGTGATTCTGGCAGGAATCACCTTGACTGAAAGCGCTGCCAACAGGCACAGGGTTGATTGTACTGCTATTTTTTTACTATTGTGCGAAGCCAAAGTTAGTCTATGTTCTGGGCCAGTGGTCAGCCATTCGCAGCTGTCCGAGGTAAACTTTAATGTTGGCATTTTCTCGGAGACTATTCAAGCCAGTGTCTTCAAACTTGGTCCAAGGATACTTTGTGACAAGACCGTCCTAAGCATATCAAATTCAATTACCTTTCTCAAAAGTCAAGATGGGGGGGGGGGGGGGGGGGTGTAATTAAAATTAGCCATATTTTGACAAAAGGTGATTTGTCTCAAAAGCTATTTTCAATTTTAAGCCCAAACTTGGCACAGAGATACCTGATAAGACCTTTCTATGCATACTAATTTTGATGACCAATGAAAAGGTCAAAAGAGGTCAGGAAATGTGAAAAATGCCAATTTTTGGGTATAATTTTAGTTTTCTTCAGCATGTTTGCAAACTTTTCAAACAAACGTGGCACAGAAGTAGCTGATGATAAGACCTTACTGTGGATACTAAATTAATTTACCCCTTGCAAAGGTCAAAGAGGGTTGACAGATTTGTGAAAAATGCACAGATTTTGAAAACTCGTGGATTTTGCTGGTATAAAGGCTTGATGTGAAGACACTTGATCACTTGCTTATTTCAGTGACCTATGGGAAAGGTCAAGGTGACAAAGGTCAGACTAATTGCATTGATTGGTCATGCATGTGTGCCATAAAGGCATTGCCATTCTTGTTTGTTATTATTACAAGATGTACCCACCTTGTGCATGCAGCTACTGGTACTGTTAACACATTTGAGACATGATGGCGATGTTGATACCTGACTCAATGCCACATATAGGGCACATGGCTTTATTCTGTGTGTCAGGATGCATCACATCTCAAATGTGGTGGCTGTGTGCACAAGTGGGTTAACCCTCTTTACCTCACGGCCGCATTTCCAAACATTTTGCGGCATTGTCTAAGAATCATGTACCAGTTGTAGGAGATGGATTGATCATGATAAGTCATGGGTAGTGCCAGATGAGATTGGCGCCTTCAGGCGCCAAGCTCATCTGTGAAGGCGCCAATCTCATCTGGCACTGCCCTTGAATTATCATGATCAATTCATCTCCTGCTGCTGGGCCCTGGGGGGTAAACGGGTTAATTGGTCTTCTTCTCAGTATTATGTAATGGTTTAACCCATATCATACTGAGGCTAAAAGCTTCAAATTTGTACACTACCATATGCAAGCTACATTATAATACTCACAGATAAGGTTATAGACCAATGGCTGTAGTTCAAGGGTGGTGCCAGAATAGCTTTGGCGCCTAGAAGCACCAAGCTGTTCTGGCACTACCCTTGAACTATTTTAGTCGAACTTATTTCACACACTGGTGTATTCCGAATGATAAAGTTGAAATGTCTACCTTGTGAATTGTTGCAGCTTTATAGCCTACTACCAGCAATATGCAGAATACGATGCCTTTATCACAAGTCCAGACCCTTCCAACCCCTGGATCGCAGACAGCACAGAGTCTTGGGACCAGGATCGCACATTGTAAGCATTCCACAATCCAGAAACGCAGCTATCTTCATTACTCTGATTGTTTTACCACTCTTTCATAGCATTGAATACCTTGCAACTCTTTATGCAGCGCATGGAGCTTTTTAAGGATTTGCGCTTTATAAATAAGGATTACTATTATTATTTTTGAGGACTTCTTGAACAGTTAGAACGACATAACCAGTTCACTGCCAAGAAACAGTGAACAACACCAAACTGCAAGAGGCATAGATCCTCATGAGCCCCCTGCAGTTGAAGGGGCTTATGATGATCTATGCCTCTTGCCGAAGCTGCTTTGAATCCATGTTCCTTTGACAGCTGGGAATTTTTTTTAAAGTTACAATTGTTTCAAAAACACAATTTGTGTCGACTGGTAGTGAAGGGATTAAGGGGTGGTGCTGTATCTTAACCTCTTCACCCCTGAGACAGCAAATAACACCGTTCAACAAGCATAGATCATCAAGAGCTCTCACAGATGCATGGGCTCATGAGAATCTATGCCTATATGGTGTCATACATATGTATGTGGTTATGAAAGTACATCAGAACCTGTTTTGAATGACCACCCTTAAGTCCACCTGTCGTTAAAGACCATCAGCTTAAGAATGGTCTTTGATGACAGGCAATGCTTTTCACCCTTTCAAGACTTATTTTGAGAGAGCACCTGTCATGGGAGACCACTTTTTTTTTTGCAAAAAAAGATTGTTGCTCAAAACAAGTTCTTCTGTGCCTTAGTTCAACACTAACTGATGTTATAAATGATAAGCAATGGACAAATTGATATTTCTAATATGTCAGGAGTGCCAGAGAAATCCCTCAGCGGCGAGTAAAGCGATGGGCGTTCTCCATAGAGGAGTTGTTGCGAGACCCATCTGGCCGCGATCAGTTCACCAAGTTCCTTGACAAGGAATTCAGTGGGGAAAACCTCAAGTAAGCCTGGAATTGCATTGTTATTGATTTTGTTCAAGCTATATTGCCATTTTTTTCCTGCCATGTGGCCAGGTTGATTTTTTCTTCCATACCCTTACAGGGTCCGGTCCCGAAGGTGTAGCTTGGGTGCAGAGCACTGAGGTGACACTGTTTTATCGCAGATGGCTAGGATTCAAAATACTCTCTGGGACTGTTTATATAGGCCGGCCAATGGTCTAAATTGTCATGGCCGATCCATCTCCCTCAGCTGGTACACATTTTATGGGCAGGCAGGTTTCACATTATTTAGAAACCAGATCAACAGAAAACTTTGCATCACGTTATTTTCTAAACTGTTTAATGTCTTCGTTCGTAACCGATGTGATGCACAGTAGGAGCAATATACTCTCTATTAACTTTTGTGTGGAGAAAAAATACCAAAAGGTTGCAGAGATATTGGTGTTAACAATGTGACAGACATGGGGATTTACTTCGATAAAATTTATTTATTTTGATCTTTAATAAACTTATTCTCATTTTTTTCTGCATGTACAATTTTAATCAAATATTTTAGTGATTGTGTAAGACTAGAAGAAAACAGCTTGTAGTTTAGGAGCTGTTGGAGCTTTATTTCTGTCTGAGATGAACTTTGTGTTCACTACGGATTTAGCTTGTGTTTTGAAACCCCTCAAAGCACATCTATTTGTCCGATTTTGTTGCAAATTATTGTCAAATTGTACAGGGGAAAGAACTATGTTTTATCTGCAGCTGAAAAATTAAGAAAATTTTGGTAAGTTTTCGCTGCCTGTAGCGTGAATTGTGTCGGCACACCCCAAACATGATCCCAAAATTCATTATTAGGTGGAAAAAGTGTTTAGTCCCTCAGCTTCTGTAAGTTCTTATGTCAATGATTAATGCTTTTGGCTGTCAGTAGTGCTTTTGTCAAAATCATTGTGTCAAGAACCATTGTGACAAAAAGCACTACTGATACCCAAAGGGTTAATTACCACACGGCTTTCAGCCAGGAACACTATGGCTTAGTTGTTAACCCATCAAGCCATGACATGCTACTGCAGGATGTGGATTAACCTTGATTGTTCAAGGGTGGTATCAGAATAGCTTGGCGCCTGCACTATCATGGTTGATCTGTCTCCAGAACTGTGATGTAGACCTTTTTAATGAATTTGAAAAGAAAATTGATATCATACTCAGGATGTAATGAGTTAATGACAACTAAGCTAGCAGAAATGCGAACATTTATAGGCCTAACCCAGTCTGAGAAAAAACAAATGGTGCTGACCTGCCAGCAAGAGGCACAGATCCTCATGAGCCCCTAATGCCTGCAAGGGCAGATGAGGATCTATGCCTCTCACTGGCAGATTTTAACCAATTATATTCAGACTGACATTTTTTCAGATTTGTGTATTGTCCTGTGAAGGCAACATTACAGGCTAGAGACAGATCAACCATTTTAGTACTTTGAGGGTGGTGCGAGAACAGCTTGACACCACCCTTGAACTATCATAGGCAAATTTATTCAGTCCAGATGCACTAGGGATACAGATTGGCAGTAATTGTTCGGGGGTTCTGCCTAGGTGCCAAGATATTCTGACTTTAACTACAGCTGTTGAGATGCCTCCTAAACTGTTATGTTGTCATCTTGGCAACTGCCACTTTGAGAATTTGATCCCATGACTCGATGTGCAGTTGGTGCATGACACGCTATTTTCAAAATTAGTCAGCGGGACACTACTGCCCATTATACACTGTTGTAGTCGTGTTTCACTCGTTCTTTGTTATGGTTCTCGTTGGTTGCATTATTCACAAACACAGTTTGTTACAGTTTCACGCACTTTCTTTCAGATTCTGGTTGGCATGTCAGGAGTTGAAAGGGCTGCCCATGCGTGAAGTTAATAAGAAAGTCCATGAAATTTTCACGTGAGTTCATGTCTTGTTTGCGTCATCGTACTTTTGCTCATAAATGCTTGATCAGATATTTAGGCAGGATTTAGCGGTGTGTTTGTATGACAGCTTGCATTATTGAATTTGTATTGTCTGTCGGTGGTTACAGAACTGCAGGAGTATAAATAGCGCCCTGACTGAACTTTCATTGTGAGGCATTTCATAAATAGTCTAGCAGCTGCCCTTCATAGACAATCAGCCATTTATGAGATAGTGATTTTCTTCAGAGTAACAAAGGTTTGGGTATGTCGAAATGAAGTCTAGTATAAAGCTCTAGTCTAGCTCCGTACCCAACCGACTCCCCTCCCCCTGGCTCACTGACGACATAGCTGAAGCCGAGCGCGAGCGCCGACAAGCGGAACGCCTCTGGCGCTCATCTGACCTCACCGTTCACAGACAGATCTTCCAAACAACTAGATCCAAAGTCTGCAAAATGATCTCCGAATCTAAACGCAAATACCTTCAAAACCAAATCCTGGAATCCACTTCTTCCAAAACCCTCTACGCCACCATGAACACACTCCTAGGCACTTCTAAAGACTCTCCTCTCCCCAACACACACAGCAAAGAAGAACTCCCGTCTGCTTTTTCCACCTATTTTTCGGACAAAATCCAAACTCTGCACGACACACTCGACACCCTGCCTTCTCCGCCTTGCCCTCCCGACCCCACCTTTTCCGGCACTCCCCTCTTGTCCTTCCACCCCGTCTCTCAGGATGAAGTACTCAAGACCATAAAGTCCATGCCCTTCAAAACCTGCGAGCTAGACCCCCTCCCAGCTTCTCTCTACCGTGACGGCCTTCCAAAACTTCTGCCCTTCATTACCGACATCACCAACGCATCTCTAGAAAACGGCTCCATCCCCGATATCTTCAAGTCCGCCATCGTCCGTCCTCTCCTCAAAAAACACAACCTCGACCCAAACGAACTCAAGAACTATCGCCCAGTCTCCAATCTCTCTTTCCTGTCCAAGCTTCTTGAGAAGGTTGTTCTCAACCAGCTCAACCTCCACCTCACCGACAACAACCTCCTCAGTCCATTCCAGTCTGCCTATCGCAAACATCACAGCACTGAAACAGCCCTTCTACATATCTTAAACGATCTGCTTCTCTCCACCGACTCGGGCAACATCTCTCTTCTTACACTACTTGATCTCTCTGCCGCCTTTGACACTATAGACCACTCTATCCTCCTCCACCAACTCCACCACTCCTTCGGCATCACTGACTCTGCTCACTCCTGGTTTCTCTCCTACCTCTCCGACAGACAGCAGTCCGTCACCATCAACGGCGTCTCTTCCAACCCAGTCACGCTCTCCTGCGGAGTTCAACAGGGGTCCGTCCTGGGCCCGGTCCTTTTCACACTCTACACCTCTCCTCTGTCCAACATCATCCAGTCTCACTGCATACACCACCACCTCTACGCTGACGACTCACAACTGCTAGACAAAGACAAACTCGACAACACTCGGTCACTACTGACTCGCACGGCTGACTGCTACGAAGACGTGAAAAAATGGATGACAGCAAACAAGCTAAAACTGAACGACGACAAAACGGAAGCCATGCTGGTAGGCACTCGCCAGAAACTCTCCCAGCTCCCTCCCTCTCACCACCTTCAACTCGATAGCACCCCCATCTCCCTCTCTGACTCGGCCAAGAACCTCGGCGTTATCCTCGATTCCTCTCTGTCCATGACCAGCTTCGTCTCCGCCACGGCCCAGGCATGTTATTTCCACCTCCGCCGCATCAGTCAGATCAGAAAATACCTCACTACCGAAGCTGCCACCAAACTTGCTGTCTCTCTCATCTTATCTCGCATCGACTACTGCAACTCTCTCCTTTCCGGCCTCCCTCACTCCACCATTTTCACTCTCCAATGCGTTCAGAACAATGCTGCCCGCCTCATCCTCAGAAAGAAAAAATCCGACCACGTCACACACCTGCTCAAACTCCTTCACTGGCTCCCCATCCCCCAACGCATCCAATACAAAATTCTGTCGCTCTGCTACAAATCCCTGAACAACTGCGCTCCTGCCTATCTCTCCAACTTACTTCACCCCTACACACCTTCCCGCTCCCTCCGCTCTGCCTCTGACCCTCTCCGCCTCCACATCCCCCACACCAAACTTAACACTTTTGGTCCCCGCTCCTTCTCCGTCTACGGTCCATCCACCTGGAACACTCTCCCACTCTCTCTCCGTCAGAAAGACTCTCTCTCCTCCTTCCAGTCCGCCCTCAAAACTCACCTCTTTCAACAGTTTTAGCACTATATCACCACACTCCCCACCCCAAGCTGACCGTCGTAATGTATTCCACTGTTTGTGGTACGCAAGTCATTGTCTAAAGCGTGCGCATGTGTGCGCGAGTTGTGAGTGCGCGCTTAGAGTTATAATTATTATAAGATAAGCGCATTATAAATACCGTAATTATTATTATTATTATTAAAAGCAGTGCGCACTCATCTCAGGATGGAGACATTTTTCTGTAGCACATTTTGTTTCCAGTACAGCTGCAGACGAAACCAGGACAGTCGCAGCCATGTTTTCTGGGGATCGGTAGTTTACACGGGCTCATTGTTCCTGTATTTTTAGTTGTAGTATGCACTGTATGCTACTTAAAAAAGGATTTCCATTTTATTTTTAAGGTATATTTCCACACTTAATTTATTAAGAGAAGAAACAATTATGAAAAAAACATGCCTTGAGCTCAAATATCGTTATTCAACAATAAGGTATCCCAAATCACGTGATCTTTACATGATACAAGATGCATGCCAACTCGTTGCCATGAATTTCGGTGTGCGGAAGAGTTCTTTTGATTTGTTCTACATAAGCTTGTTTTTTTCCCAAGAAAAGCGAACGTGCAAAGTCGCTTTGTGTATTTTTACGTCTTATTAAAGGTTTGTCACGTTTATTTCCATTCAGTTTACTATCGCTTTGCCCATTTCATTAAACACCACAGCACCAAAACAAAGTGCAACCCACAAAAACAAATGCTATCTTCGAAACCGATGTCCGAAGCGCTGCATGCTGTAAGAGAGAGAGTGCCACACCACTTGGTTTTAACTGTCATGGATGAACACAGTTTTGGAATTTGATTAATTATATATTACTGTAACATATAATTCATTCAGTTGCACTGGTAAGCTATGTTGTGATGTGTGATCACCAATGCAGTCTCGGTGATCACTGATGGTACAGTACACTACACATGGAAAGAATACACAGCACAATGTGAACACGCTTGGAAGTTAATGCAATGCTTTGTTTAAAATTAAACCCTATCTTGCTAGCAGTAGCCTAGCTGCACAAAAAAGAAAAAATGTATTTTGCTGCTGTGTAATTTGCAGTTTGTCTGCATATATTGACATTTGAAGTTTGCTGCAAGGATTCTTAGCAGCTGGCATTAGCACTGAAACTCATATATATTGGGATTAAAACGATAAAAAATAAAAATGAAGAAAGGTGACACAGAGATGATTTAATAAATCAGTCGAGTAATCAATGAATATATGTTTCATGATCAACAGCTAGTTTTAGGGGGGGGGGGGGGGGGGGGTGAGAAGAAGGAAGCACGTACTGCATAATGTACACGTACTATTTCTTTCACACACTATTACTGTTTCTTTCTGTGTTTCCATCACCCACTCATAACACCATTGGGCTCAATCTCATGTTTTATTTGAGTGATTTACAAAATACATGTACTTCCTTCTGTTAGTTATTTTCTTACTGGCTTTGACATTTCGCTGGAAGATTTACATTCCCATACTTTAAGCCTGTCTCACGTAATGCATACGGAGGTTGACTATATCTGATATGTGTGTGTAGGTAGCATTTTGTTTGAGGTGGCAGCTGTGGCCTCATCTTTAAGTTTGGTTCCCCTGTGCATGTGGCCCCCAGTACTATTTACTATGTGCATGTTCATGGTATCACTGATCAATGTGTATTGGGCAGCCTATTGTTTGAAGTGATCAGTGGTGGCATCATCCATGGCTTTGATGTCTGTGTGCATTTGGCCAATGGAACTGTTTACAAAGGTGCTGTTTACAGAACCAGTGACTGCTTATGCATATTAGTTCTGTTATTATTATCAGATGTGTCCTCATCTCTAAGTTTGGTGTCCCTGTGCATGAGGCCAACAGTACTTTTCATAAAACTGGTGGCTGCATGTGCAGTGTGATAAACTGTGTAATTGAGATTTGTAGGTGGGCGGCTAAAATACAGGCAGTCAATACAAGCCACTTTCTTAACCTCAAGTTTCTATATAGGTTGTACAGTCCACTAATGCCCATCAGTATACAGTTGTGCATGTCTTTGGTGGGTGTTTGCGGTTTTGTGTGTGTATGTGGAGTGGGGTTGGGAGCGGGCGGTATGGCACCTATTACTGTGTATGTAGAAAACCTACATGACAAACAAACAAAAAATAAATACAAAAATAATTGAAATAAATAGTTATTTGGGTTTAACACCGAGCAGGCGACTAAGGCCATCTCACGGCGGTTAAATAAATAAGATAAAGTAAGTCAAAGATACCTGGGACATAAGATTGCTAAGTAATGGATAGATTATAAACATGCACAGGTGTACATGTCTTTTGGTGGGTGTTCTGCAGTTTTGTGTGTGGGGTGGGTTTGGGAGTGGGCAGTATGGCACCTATTACCATGTTCTCAAGTTGTAAGCTGATGTGTATGTACAAAACCTACATTACAAACAAAATAAATAATAATAATAATAAAGGAAATTTGTTAAGCGCTTATTCTAAAAGTAGCTCAAAGCGCTGATACAATGAAAACACACACACACAACATATGCGCGTGCACACACACACACACACGTGACAGTGGTGATGAATTGTGCATGGCTGGGGAAAGGAACTAGTAAAAGGCAGCATTGTAGAGATGGGTTTTGAGAAGTGATTTGCATGAGGAGAGCGTTTGACAGTTACGGACAGGGGCGGAGAGGCTGTTCCAAGTGGCGGGGCCAAGATGGGAGAAGGCACGACCGCCACGTGTTTTACATTTGAAATTGGGAAGGTGAAATTTACGTGTCTCAGAGGTAAATTAAATGAATAAGATAAAGTAAGTCAAAGGTACCTGGGACATATAAATGCCAAGTAACGGATAAATTATGAACATGCACAGATGTGCATGTCTTTTGGTGGGTGTTCTGCGGTTTTGTGTATGTGTGGTGGGGTTGGGAGCAGGCGATATGGCACCTATTACCATCTATGTAGGAGTATATTTTCTTCTTGTATGCCGATGTGTACAAAACCTACATTACAAACAAACAAAATAAGAAATAAATAATAAATGTAAATAAATAAAATAAGTAAGTCAAAGATATCTGGGACATATGAGTGCCAAGTAAAGGATAGCTTATGAACATGCACAGATGTACATGTCTTTTGGGGGGTGTTTTGTGTGTGTGTGGTGGGGAGCAGGTGGTGTGGCACCTATTACCATATATGTGTACATGTATGTTTTCATCTTGTATGCTGATGTGTATGTGCAAACCTACATCACGAACAAAAATAAATGAATAACAACTTTAAATAATAAATAAAATAAGTTGGAGATATCTGGGTCATATGAATATGCATGCTAAGTAAAGATAGATTATGAACATGCACAGATTTGTGCATATTGAAAAATTTCTTTCTTTCCTATCCACTAGTGATCATGTTCATCAAGGAATTCTCTCCTTCCATAATTAAAAAGATAAATAATAAATAAATATGCAAATGAATACATAAATGAATCGATAATAAATAAATAAATAAAACATGTAATACAATGGAGAGGGCTACTATATGTATTGTCTCATGCAGTCCTGATAAAGCTTGATCATAAGAGTTCTTGTGAGTACTTGAGTGCAGATTGGTTGAATGGGTTGCAACAAAAAAAAAAGAAAAACTTTTTATAGGTGTTCAGCTGAAGATGGAAATGGTTCGGAGATGGATTTCTGTCTGCCTGGCTGTGCCTAAGACCAGACTAATAAGACCGTGTTTGACCAGTTAATCCCATCTCCACTAATAAAAAAGAGCAGGGCTACACATAGAGCGTTAGGCTGGAAAACAGACGAACATCATGCAAGTTGTATATGGACAAAAAGTCTTCAGAATGTTGAAGATGGTCGGCAGGCACAATGCAAAGAAGTACCCAACGGAGAAAGAAACACGCTTAGAAAAGACGGGTACAACACAATTTATTAATATTTTGGGTAAATACCCTTTGTCAAAATAGACAAACAAACAAACAGAGATTAGCCGCTACTTATCTTCATTGGCAGAAGGAATGTGGCAACTGAAGGAGGTGACGTAAAATAAAATAAAAGGAAAGGAAAAGAAGAACAAAAGTGCGGAAAAAGTAAAAATGACGTCAACGAAAAATCGTAAGAGAGAGACTCGGAAAGAACCTGAACACGAGAGACAAGAGTACCAACAGGAATAATACGAAGGCGAATACATTTTTTTGAGAAAAGCGAGATGACTGGAGCATAATGCAAAACATGCTCGAGGCGAGTTTACTTTCGATATGCTTTCCTCCCACAAAAGATCGAGTTCTATGGGAAAGGCTGCTTTCAAGACCAGGAAAAATAACGTATATGATGTAGTTCAAAGTTCAAATCCAAAATAATCTCTGTATCACTTCAGGAGCAAAGTAAACCTGCATCAACCGTGTGCATCTGACTGACTTCTTTCGATGGCATCTTGCTGACCGCCATTTTGAAACTAGCGACGCGAGTATGCTTACGGCATTAAAATATTACTTTTAAAATTATTTTATCGTAAATATGTATACTTGTTTACTTGCTCATGATTTTAATTTGATCACTGGAATAAACTTGTAACGTGTATGATTGAAATTTTCAATGTTATGCACAAAAAATGTCTTGCACCTTATCTAGGCCATGTACGAGGACTGGTTCCCCCACAACGAACAAATAGCGCTCGAAAAACACTTTTAAAAAAATGTCTCCATCCTAAGGACAAATACTGTTGTTATGCATAAACCATATGGCATTGTTACTCTTTAGACGAACTACTTACCACTGCAGAAATTGCGTAAGCTGCTAGACTAAAAGCACAGTGGAGAGAGGAAAGGTTGGCCAGTAAATGTGTGCTTGTCTGTGGGATGTTGCTGATCTCGACCCAAAAGGTCCAAAATCACAGACAAGCATGCCCATTCGAAATTCAGTACTTCACTGAGTACAGCTTTTATGCTATACTGATGAGCAAAAGAAAAGCAACATTTTTATAATTATTGGAAACACTAACGTGTTTTGGATGATTACAAAAATGTTGCATTTATTTTGCTCTTCAGTATGTATTATTTTATTTCATTCCATTGTATTCTGCTTTGTTTTGTTCTCTCTTTTTATTTTTTATTTTATATATATATATATATATATATATATATATATATATATATATATATATATATATATATATATATTATTTTATTTTATTTATTTTATTTTTTTTTTGGGGGGGGGGGGGGGGGGGAGAGAAAACTGAGTGACCTCCATGTACGGTGTATTTTCACCATTGCTGTCTTGTACCAACACAATTTTGGACAATGTGTTGCAGGGAGTTTCTTGCCCCAGGGGCGCACAACCCTGTGAATGTTGACTGTCACATCATGGAGTTGGTACGACGAAGGATGGAAAACAATCCCACACGCTTCTGCTTCGAGGAGGCTCAGGTAAAATTGTGCTGAAAATATTTACCAGGTTTCCTACTCTTACCAGTAACAACAAGATTCATTGATTCTCTCTCTCTCTCTCATTTATATTGTTGGTGTGTGTGTGGTATAAGATGAATGTTAAGTGTTATTATTATTTTGTGTCATTTTTTTTAAATTTTATTGTTGCATGAAATAATATGTATAAATATAATTCTTTATTATTATTATTATCTTTTAATCTATTTTATGTTGTAGATGTTAGCAACGGCATGTTTGTAAAATGACGATTTGTTTCTGTCAAAACTTTTTACCGTTGATAAATAAAGTTTCATCATCATCATCATCATCTCTCTCTCTCTCTCTCTCTCATTCCTTTGTGTCTGAAGACAGCTTGAACATGTTGAATAGTATTGTTTGGATTTAACCCTTTTCTTCCTGATACACTACTGCTTGAATTTTATTTGACTACTGATAGTTCTAGGGTGGTGACAGAGTAGCTTTCATAGGAAAATAAGCAAATTAAAAAAAAAAAATCAGCCTCATGATGTAATGGGTTAAGCCCCTGACTTGCTGACAATAGCGCCAAGCAGAAAAGACGCATAACCACGTGCCTTTTCCGTTGAATGGTATGGTCAGTAAGACTCATGGTCGTTTAGCCCCAATGCACCACAGCAGGAGATGGATAGACCATGATAATTCAAGGGTAGTGTCGGCGCCAAGCTAATCTGGCACTACCCTTGGGAGTATCACAGCCGATCTATCTCCTGCAGCTGGTACAGTGTCTTTAGATGATGCCTGCAAAATGTTTTTTAAAAAGTGGCCGTGGTGTTAAATGGGTCAGTGTGCATGTTTTTTTGTCTGTTTGACAATGCACCGGCCTTAACCCTTTTCATCCTGATACTCTCATACCTTGAAATAAATTTGACTACGGTAGTTCAAGGCTTGTGCCAGAATAGCTTGGCGCCTGAGGCGCCAAGCTATTCTGGCACCACGCTTGAACTAAAATGCTTGATCTATCTCCAAAATGTGTAATGTAGCCTTCATATGTCAATAAGCGCTTTTTTTGGTTGTGTGTTAAAATCAGCCTCAGGATGTAATGAGATAATGGGCCTTTGTTTTCAAACAATTTAAATGGGATTTTGAATGTGTACTGTTGACGTTCTTCCCTTCTGCTGTAGTGTCTGAGGGCTGAATGATTGAAAAGTTTCTGTCTGCACTTGTTGCAGGACCATATATTCAAGCTGATGAAGAGCGACAGTTACAGCCGCTACCTGCGCTCCGATCAGTACAAGGAATTCCTCAGCGGCACCCGCAAAAAAGTGAGACTGCTCTCGGGTATCCCTAGTGAATGGGCCATTTTCAAACACCGCCTCCCACTCCCTCCACAACCACCACCTTAAAAAACAAAACACCATCATCAACACCACAACTACTGTCCTCTGCTGTCACTGTCATGACCCCTTGACTGTCACCGGTCATAATGATGTCTCCGCAGACGCAGCAGATCATTGCCGGGTGAACGTGCCTCCCCAAGGCACACGAATAAGACAGAGCCCGGCAAGAGGCATGGATCGTTAGGAGCAGCCCCCGCCGACACGGGAGCTCAGAATGATTCACACCTCTTGCATTTGCATGTTGTCTGTTGTGCTTCAGCAGTCTAGGGGTTAATTTTCTTCTGCCTTTGCTTTGCAGTTCATGTCTGTTTTGTGTTTTATTATTATCTGATTTCATTTTTATTTGAGCTCATTCAGCCCTTGTAGTCATGATAGGTCGAAAGCCGTTCAGTAATATCAGAGTAGGAATTGAGCTGGTCTCATCAGCAGGCAGCAACGATTCTTATGAACCCCTCGCTGAGTGCTGTGTGTATAGTTGTCACAAAAAACGCCAAGTGAATCTTGCACTGCCTTCAGCTGTCATAGTCAATCACAAAAGGTGCCAAGCTAATTTAGCATTACCCTTGTACAGTCATGGTCAGTTGATTTGATATTCCTGCTGTAGTTACCTCGAGTCAGGGCTGAAGGAGTGAAACCCCTCTGGTGCTGAGTGTTGTTTTGTGATTTTGTTCTTTAATTATTACCTGTGGTACTGCTGTTTCCCTCAATTTTGCATCGTGGGGTGATGTTGGTGTGTAGGGTCCAAGTCTTATCCCTGTTGCTGTCCATAGTGAGAGTTGTCGAGGGGGATCACCCGGACAAGAACCGCTAGTGACAGCCAAAGGGTTGATTGCTACACAAGTTTGCAATGAACATGAAAATGAGTGGTGACAACTGACACAGTACCACCAAGGTCCTCGAGATGACCACAGCTGCAGATGGCTTATGCACGGACCAAGTTGGCCTGTGGATCTTAACACATTTAACCCCAAGGCCCCATTTTGCAATTTTAGAGGTGTCACCACACGACTATGTATCAGTAGCAGGAGATAGATCGACTATGATAATTCAAGGGTAGTGCCAGATTAGCTTGGCGCTGTCAGGCACCAAGCCAATCTGACACTACCCTTGAATTATCATGGTCGATCCATCTACTGTAGAGTGTTAGGGCTAAATGGGTTACTGGAGGTTAGCAGGCCATTTGTGGCTGATGTCAGCTAGAGCATCTTTTGCTTACTGGGGACTGTCCAAAGATGCCTTTAAGAAATAAGAGAGAAAATACAGTTATATGCACCCCCCCACCCACCCACACAAAGCTGCGTGTCGTATGACATTGGTGCAGGCAATGCTGTATGACACGTCCACAGCTGTTGATGGGAGGCATCTTGGATGAGTTAAACACCGCAAGGTCCTGTCTTTCAAACTGATTTCGCAAACTTGTGTATCAGTCACAACTTTGTAAACGTAGAGTATTGTCTGTTGTGGTGCAAACTCTTATTTCTCATTTTACTCGTTTCTTTCCTGCAGAGGCCTCAATGTTTCAAGAAGTAGAGGCAGGTTATATATACACTTTATAGTTAAAGCACATTGTTCTGACTTCTTGTTCCCCAATGTTTCTGTTGAAACTCAGGTTACTCATACGAAATGTGTGCCGGTCTGTTATTTTGGGCCTTCGGCTCTGCAGAGCCGCAAGGCCCAAAATCACTGACCAGCACACAAGACATACCCCTCTGCTCGTTCCCATATCCAGCAGTGTCAGATTTGAGCACAACACAATTCATTAGGTCTCCATTTATTTGCATTTAAATTCTTATTAACAGTAATATTTAATGTGCATGGTCCATTCATCGCTGTTGTAAATACTGTTCGCTGTTTTGAGGCACATCGCATCGGAAACTGACTGTACAAAATGTTAAATCTGTGATATTTTTGTAAATGGTATGTGTTACGTACAAGAGCTGTGTTTGTACATATGATCTGTTACGTATGGACAACAGCTGGCTGTTCATCTCAGTCATGGTTTTATGGATATTGTGTGGCACTAAAGAGAACAGCTGATGCACATAGATGGCAAAACTCCAGTGAGCAAAATTTCCTCTGGTTGACATCAGCTGCAGTCAGCCCACACACAGCTGACATTGCCCCAAGGAACTTTGGGACTGAATGACATTGATAAAATCAGTTTTATGGCTGTTTCAGTTATTTGAGCTGAAGGCTTGTTGAAAGTGTAGTTGATGAAATCGGCGTTGAAATCGGCATTCGCACCATCTGTATGAGCATTTGGATCTGTGTGATATAGTCCTTGCTGACAGCATCGTGTTAAACCCCTTCAATCAGTTTAATCTGAACACAGGTCAGCCTCAGTATTTTGCGGTACCCGGGAGCCATAAAGTCGCAGCATGTTATGTGTGATTGCATTACTGAAGTGCTGAATTTACATCAACGTGTGAAAAAAAAAAAAAAAACACTTGGGAAAGAAAAGGTTCTCAAGTCAACGTCGGCCTCTGCTGGCCTGTGTTTGGGCCAGCTTACCGGTAGGCTGACGTTGGCCGGATTACCTTTTGCTCCCCAGGCATTCCTTAACCTGTAAAGCCCTGACATGCTACAACAGAATGTGGATTGACCAAGATAGTTCAAGGGTGGTGTCGGAATAGCTTGGCACCTGTCGGCGCCAAGCTATTCCGAAACCACCCGTAAACTGTCATGGCCGATTTGTCTCCAGAACTGTGATGTAGAGACTTCAAAGGATATCTAAGAAAAATAATATGTAATTTCATCCTTAGGATGTACATGACTGTAATGAGTTCGGGAGCAAGAAACCTGTTGGGAGTTGCATTCGATACCGCAGTATACTAGAACGTGAAAACTGTAATGCTGAGCCTGACCTGTAATTGCTAAACTTTTCAGATTGATCTCTATTGACATGAGCACTTATTGGCCAAAATGTTCACTCTTTCATGTTAACCCCTTCATTGCTGGAACACGAGAAACATTCAAACGCAAGAGGCTTAAATAAATCGGCAGTTGTTCCAGAGACGTTAATGCCTAGAGATTGGCAGTGAGCAGGTTAAATATTCTTGGTTAACCCATTCAGACCGACGACCGTATTTCCCAAATTTTGGAGGCGTCATCGAATGACTGCACCAGTTGCAGGAGATGGATCGACCATGATAATTCAAGGGCAGTGCCAGATTAGCTTGGTGCCGACAGGCACCAAGCTAATCTGGCACCGCCCTTGAATTATCATGGTCAACCCATCTCCTGCTGTAGTGCATCAGGGCTGAATGGGATAAATTGTTGGTTTCTTGACACAAAGTGCAGTTTTTTTATGAAACAGTATTTTTAGTTTTTCAGGGAGAACAAATTCATAAAAGCATTTTAGGTAATCAAATTGTTGCTGTTTGATTAGTTTCTGCCATGCTTTTTGGTTCAGTTTAGTTTGGTTACATGTTCCATTCTGAATTTATTTTAAAGGATTTCTTCTTGTTTTCTTTGTTTGTTTTTGGCTCACTTGCGATAGTAAAAGTGTGTCTGTGTACTGTGCCTGTGGTCATTCGTCCGTCTGCTGTCATCCGTCAGTCTGCTGTCATCCTTGGCAAACTTGAACGTTCGCACTTTCTCAGAGACTATGTAAGTCATAGGTAAAGGTCACGGGTCCCAAAATATCCATATTTGGACAAAAATGGATTTTCTCAATTATTATTTTCAACTTGGTACAGCTGTACCTGTGCATGCTAATTTGGATGTCCTCTCAGATAGGCCAAGGGTCAGAAGACAAGGGCATATGTGTGAAATGCCAGCTTGGTAGAATTTCAGTTTTCATCAGCGGCTTTGCAAAATTTTCAGTCAAATTTGGCACAAAGGTACCTGATAATTTCTGTGTGTGAAAATTTAATTGATCTTTTGCCAAGGTCAAGGGTCACAGAGGGTTATGTAAGCATGAAAAATAAATGCATTTTGAGGAAAAGTGGATTTCACTGATACCAAAGCCTTACATTAAGACACTTGAACTTGACACTTATTTCACAGTGACCTATCGGAAAGGTCAAGGTCACAAAGGTCAGATTACATGTAAATTATGTTTTTTTTAAAAAAAAATTATTATTTGTGCTCAGAGTCAGATGCAGCATTATAACATTTCTTCTGAAACTTCAGCCCACTCAGTATTATAATAGATAAACTGCTAAAACATGTTTTAGTTTACCTCCATCAACATTTTGTTATTTTCTGTTGTTTTTCCTTGGTTTTATTGTTTGTGTCAGTTTGTTGGTAAAGGGAACAGTGCAATAAAACACTTTTTGTTCATTATTGTTTTAGCACATTTACTTATTGCCATTTGTTGGACAAGAAATAATTAAATTGTAAAAATAGAACAATACATGTCTTTAATTTTTTTTTTTTTAAGGCCCTAAAAGTGTTTGGGGCTGGACAAAGAGAAACCAAGAGCCCAAACACTGAATTTACAACTGGTTTTCAGTTTGTAACATGAATTTGTAAATCTGTGATTTGTTATCCTTTTGTGTGTCAGTAGCGGTTTGTGTCATGATGATTCCCGTAAGAATCTTCACAGCAACAAAAATGGCAACGACACGCAAAGTACTAAGGCTACACGGTTTGTTGGAAACTTCAAAACTTGTCATGTCAACCCTTGGATTTGGCAAGTGTATTAATGATTACCGGGTACATAACATTTATGGTGGATAGATGTACCTTGTGTGTTCAAGGGTAAAGCTAGACTATTAGGTAGTTTGGCATCAGGGAAGGAGCTAAGCTATTCCAGCACCACCCTTAGCAGGATACAAGCTAATCAGGCACAACCCTGGATTTGTCTCTTTTTGTGAGTAGGCACTGGATGAGATTGTGCGCTAACCTGTGATTCTAGACACTGTGGCTTCAGCCACAGGGTCGAAAATCACAAGCAAGCGCACATATTATCCCACAAGGTCTAAAATCACAGACCAGCACAAGACCTGTACAGTGTTTGTTTTCAGTTTCATGTACTGGTCTTTCACTTTTGCAATAGTAGCATCACTCCTCTAAAACAAATGTTTGTACTATCTTGATTTGATGTTGTGTTATAACTTTTTTTCTGGATTCATATGCATTTTCTGTTGCCAGTTTTCATTTTGTTTCACTTTGAACTCGCACAGTTCATTCTTTGTTTTCTGAATTAATTACTTCGCTGTTGACTCTGATACGATTTATTTTTCTGTACATAGACCTCTGCATTACTGTACAAACTTGCCTTTAATTCACTGGTTTAATTTATTGATTTAATTTCAGTATTCTGAATTTGTGAGCAAGAGCGTTGCTATCATCATTTGCTTGAATTTGTAAATATGACTATTTAGTGATTCATACTAGTCAGCCATTTGAGTTTTGTTTGCGTTTACTAGAATATGTGCCAAATGAGCGTATTTCTTATCCTACAGTGGTTCTTGGCTGTTTTGTTAACGTATAGCCCCCTTTCTTTGTATGGCCACTAACTGTCAATATCGGTGGTTACGTGCACATGGGACACACCTGATCATGAAAGAAAAATATTTATTTGCAATTTTAACCCCTGCCCCGCCAATGGATGCATGTATCGTTTCTGAAATCTTTCTTCCTTCAATGACCCAAATCCGCAACCATCCAAGGGACATGGATCCGTGCTGGTCTCAGCAAGAGGTATAGATCTTCATGCGCCCCCGCCCCCGCCCCCCCCCCCCTCCCCCCGCCCCCCCCCAACCCTCCTCCTCGCAACCGCTGATGAGGATCTATATGGTATGCATACCTCAAGCAGTTTGGTGGTGGTTGATTTTTCTCGGCAGTGAAGAGGTTAACTCATTCAGCCATGATAGTTCAAGGGTAGTGCCAGAATAGCATGGTGCCCCCGTAGGCGCCAAGCTATTCTGGCACCACCTTTGAACTATCACGTTCGATCTGTCTCGAGATTTGTAATACAGTCCTTCAGAAGGCAACTTCAAAATTTGGTGATTTTGGCCCTGGGGCAGAAAGTGTTAAGTAATTAAGCTTGCAAGTAAGCGTGCGTTGGTCCTGTCAGGCTCACTTGGCGTCCTATCAGGCTCACTTGGCGGCCCCTCACACAATTGTGCAAGGGGGCAAGCGAGGCTGATGACTGGAGGACATTTTGCTAACCAGGGATCCCTTTAACCCTTATCATTCGGAATACACCAGTGTGTGAAACAAGTTTGACTAAAATGCTTCAAGGGTAGTGCCAAAATAGCTTGGCGCCTCTAGGCGCCAAGCTATTCTGGCACCACCCTTGAACAAAAGCCATTGGTCTATATCCTTATATGTAAGTACTATCAGCCACGAAAATGCCTGCAGAAGACATGGGCAAGCCCTATAGGCTTCGTGCGTCACGTGATCATTGTCAATGCGTCCGCCATGTTGGAAAGGTTGACGTACTTCCTTTTACAGCAGAGAGAGTAAACAGAGCGTGTTTTTCTGTTTTTAAAAATGGAAAAAGTGAAGGGAAAGGATACTAGAAAATATATTGATCGACTGGACAGTGAACATAGGGTTCGGTACGAAGAAAAAATTCAATTTTTGAATGGTTTTGAGAGTGCACAACTCAGTGAAACATATCAGTACTCGCCAAACATATCAGTACCTACACCGCCTGTCGGCCCACCCACCAGCAGTCTTCAAAGGACAATTAAAAGGGAAAACACTCCGCATCGCAAGAGACTGCTATAACGCAGCTGAAAGAATTTGTAAAAACGAAAGTTGAACCTCACAAACACTAGGATACAACTCGATGCGAGAATCCTTCCGAAAGTGAGCCAACGACCTACTAACTCAAGTCAGTAATAAAGCCCTAGAGCTATCAATCCTAATCCCCAGCCAATACGGGGGATAGGATTAAACGGAGATCGAGATACGTGCAGCAGAACGCTACACTAAATTCTCTTCTCCACGGTTTGGTCCGCTGACGATGAGGAGTACCGGCAATTTAAAGCAAAACTTCCTCGAAACACACATGAACTAGACATAAAAATTCAGACTGACTTGTGTCGCTCGAGTGTGTACGGCCGGCCGATAAAAACAGGCCATTTCATCGGATAGTGTGCGATGTGATACACTTTTTTACAAACTTTTTATCATCTGCCAAAAATAACAAATGCACAAATGACAAGAAAAAAACGACGAACTCGTCAATGTTTTCAGCCCACGTCTGTGTAGGGAAAAGAGAAGTCTTTTGGAAAACTGTTAATAAAACTGACAGATAACAGAAATAATTAATAAAAGTAAGTTGAAATGAGCGTTACCAGCGTGAAAATGTCTTGAGCAAACACGACATCCTTCTGAAGAATGCGAGAAAGTGATCCTCTCCAAGTTGATAGCGGATACCCAAGCCAACCTTCTCCTACTTGTCAAATCTTTCATTTGCGATCCTTGGTTTGTTTTAACTTTAGGAATGCGAAAAAACTTAACATTTTCATTGATTCTGGCTCCAGTTGTGTTATGTGAACTCATAAAACAATCTTTAACGCAGCAACGCGCACCTTTCTCAGGCATTTTCGATGGCAGATTCGACGACTATAAACGACTCGACAGTGTACTTTCAGTTTCTCACCTTGCCGTCATGGCGTCGCGCAAGGAGTTTTGGGATTGACTGACGTCACATTCACGAAGCCTATAGAATCTTCGTTCGCGAAGCCAAGCCAAGAGATCAGGTAGCTTGCATAATTATGGCGGCGTACAAATTTGAAGCTTTTAGCCTCAGTATGATATGCAGTCACCTTTTTGGTCTGGATTGCTCAGTATGATATGGGTTTTAATTGTGCATGCAAGCTGCGGGTATACTATTTACAGCACCGCAGGCGGAAGGGTAGTTGACCCCTTCGCTGCTGAGAAAGGTAACAGGATCCAACTGCTACAGACATGGATCTTAATGAGGCCCTCCCCCTCCCCCAGTCGCAGGGCTCGCGAGGATCTAAGCCACTTTGTCTTTCTGAGGCCATTTCTTATCCATGTTGATTAGGCAGCTGGTGCTTTCTGGTGTTGACCTGGGGAATAACCTCAGGAATATAATTTGCGACCAGTGGCAGTGAAGAGGGTAATAAAGTGACACTGTTTTAACCCTTTTCATCCTGATGCCCCCATTGTTTGAACTGAATTTGACTATGATGGCTCAAGGGTGGTGCCAGAATAGCTTGGCGCCTGAGGCGCCAAGCTATTCTGGCACCACCCTTGAACAGAAATGGTTGATCTATCTCCTAATCTGATAAGTACGTTTTATCAAATCAGCTCCAGGATGTAATGGGTTAATGGAGTGTATTTCTCATCTGATATGGTTTGTCAGTCTAGCTTAATCCTCTATCAATAGTGATCAATACCTAAACAGCATTGCACACAAATCAAGCTGCTGTGGATAAATATCGGTGTGCTATGGCAATATTTGCTGTTTTGTGCAGCATCTTAGAAGTAGAGATCCTCATGAGCCGCCCCAACTTTTGGGGGTCATGAGGATCTGTCTCCTGTAGATGATCTGCATTCCTCTGCCAAAGTTGCAATGTAACAGAATAAATTAGATATGTTTAGAAGAGAAGGAAAACGCAGCAATTGGGGAGCATGCTCAAAACAGACGTGACATTTTACATGACATGATGTACTACTTGTAGTGTGTATAATATATCTTCCGGGTATTCATGTACCATACTTTGGATTTTGTGAGCGAATATAAAAAGACCGTTTGTTGGTTGAGTGCAATGTCTCTGATGTGTTCAGATTTTCCAAAGTACTCTCCCTGTGTAAGTGAGCTAGATAATAATAGCAAATAAACACTTTCTTGTTCAATCTTTTTTCTTCTGTTTTGTTTTCTTGTCTGGTAGCATTTGCTTTTCTTGACAGTTTTAAAAACAAGCGAGTGGAGGTCACAATTGTTGTCTTTTCGCAATCACAATCTCTACCACCACCCCACATCTCCCCCCCCCCCCCCCCACCAGCAGCCCATGCACTGGTAGCCTAATGTCACCCTCAGTGCAGTTGCTTTCTGTTCCTTATTCCAACTACTTTCGTCCAGGGGTCGGTTGCATTAGCGAGCTTAGTTCTGCACCAGCCACTAAGCAAGGTGCTCCGCTATAGCGGAGCATCTTGCTTAGTGGCTGGCGCAGGACTTAAGTTCACCCATGCAATGGCCCACTGGTACCAGACACTCTTTTCAAAAAGCTGATGTGCACAATCACAGTGCCTTGCGAGCAAGTCATACACCATACTGGTTGTCTCTCTTGATTCGCTGCCGCTGTAGGAAATCGAGGGAGACAACTAGTGTGGCGACTAGGGTCTCGGGCTTCATTTCCTGTGTTTCTGCTGACATGGTTGTCTGCTGTTGATCACGTCATTTTCACAGGTGCTAACCTTTTTTAGGGAATGGTTTATTAGGGGTGTCAGACAGTCACTTGAGATGGCATTGGGCTAACTAAGCCTTTGGCTGTGGGTAGTGTGTTTTGTCCAGGTGATTCCTGCAGGAATCACCTTGACAATAAAAAGTGCTACCCACAGCCAAAGGGTTAACATGCTGTTGTAGATTTTCCCCTGTACTTATTGCTTGCTTATTGTTGCATGTGATTATTTCCATGTTACACCTGCATGAATGTATGTGCTTCGTAGACTGCAATTTTTTTCCAGCCACTAAAACCTCAAATCAATAAAATTCATTTCTGTATATGTGCTGGCCTGTGATTTGGTACCTTATGGCTCATGTTGTAATGGTCCAAAGTCACAAATCAGCACATACATACCTTTTAATGTAGTCGTCTGGTCAGTGATTCTGGGCCTTGGATCGCAGAGCTCCAGACAACAATGATAAAGCCAGCTGATCACAACCTGAAATCAAATCATCGATCCCTACCCCCACCCCCACCCCCCACCCCCGCCTCACTTACCCTTAACCCTCCTCGCACCTGCCTCGCCAACCTCCCTCCACTGACCTGCACCATCACTGCAAAATAGATGTTCTGAGATGTCTTTGTTGCTTTCAAGCGTAGTTCAAACAAACTGTATGAAATCCGATACCAAAAGCGGCGACTGCCTGCACCTGTATTGTCCAGGAGAACGTACCAAGTGGGTAGGGAGAAGCACTGATAAGGGAGAGAATTGTGCATTGCGGGCAAGATTCTTACATGAGCACGGATTTTGCTGGCCGCTTGTGTATGTATGTATACATCTTTGCGTGTTGCCGTATTTGCTTGATGAAAATTGGATATTGCCATGCTGATGTACGTATTTGCAGTACTGCATGTGCCTTGAGACCTTTCACTTCCAGAGTCGCACGGCACTGCCCATGAGCTAAGGGGTTGCATCACGCGTTATGTCTTTTGTGGGGAAGCATCAGACTGGGGTATTTCCCCGAGCATGTTTGATGTATCTCCTGGGTTTTTAGCGAGCACCTTTCGCTCGCTAAAAACCCAGGAGACAGGTCCTCAGGCCACAATTGGCCCGCGTGCAGTGCACGCACATGGGCCATAATATGAGAATCATTTGCTCATTTGTGCAGGAAGGCTCTGGAAACAAAAAGTCTTCTGTAACAAAGCCTCAGAGATCAGCTGAATTCCAACCTCATGTCTTTTGTCATGTCCTCGGTTTATATCAGTGAATGTGTGTTGATTGAAGACAACCTTAGTGACAGCCAGAGGGTAAAAAAAAATTTAAAAAAAAAGATGAAAGATGAACAGGTGCCTATGAGTATGATAATATAAATCTCTGCCTTATTCTTTGTGTTTTTCATGACGCCATTGGCACAGGCTGGTAAGTGTTCCATACAGTATGGCGGTGATCTGACACACCAGAATTGCTGAATTACGCTGTCCTACCTTTTGCGCCGCCTCAAAGCAAGTGACAGATTCAGAAACTCGTTCAGCCGCGACACACCACAGCAAGACGCAGCTCGAGCATGACAGTTCAAGGGTGGAGCCAGAATTTGCTTGGCGCCTATAGGCGCCAAGCAAATTCTGGCTCCACCCTTGAACTGTCATGCGCAATCTGTCTCTAGAATTGCAATACAGTCCTTCAGAGGGCAACTTCAAAATTTGGGGTTTTCGGTCCTGGGGCAGACTGTGTTATGCTATGAACTGGAACAAGACATAGGAGCCTGTACAATACGGAACACTTACACGCCTGTGATTAGGTATGCATGGCTCAAGCAAGTTGTTTTCGTATAAGAACTTTGGATTAACCCGTTACATCCTGAGGCTGATTTTTTTTTTTTTTTATTGCTTATTGTCATGAAGGCTACATTACACATTAGAAGATAGATGAACTGTTACAGTTCAAGGGTGGTGCCAGAATAGCTTGGCGCTTCAGGCGCCAAGCTATTCTGGCATCAACCTTGAACTATCATAGTCCAATTTATGCCCAGCAATGGGTGTATCAGGATGAAAAGGGTTAACAACAGTAAGATGTGTTGTGTCAAAAGTCCGGAACACATTTCTGCCATGAAAATGCTTTGTTTTAATCACATTTCATCAAACTTTGAAAACAACATAACAAACAGCAAAAAAAAAAAAAAGAGAAAAAATCCTTGTCTCTGGCTTTTTGTTACTGTCTGAAGTTCAGTGTAAATGTATTTATTGTACTAGACAAAAGAGTGCAGGCCAAGTGTGCATGGGGTAGTAACACCAACACCCCAAACCCCACCCTTCTGATCTCTGGTGCTCTGATGCATGCTGATCGTCTTTTGCACACTCATCTTTTGCTTTTTGTTTCTGAGCACCTTTTCCTCTTCTGCAGCTAACCAGGTCCATTATACCCAAGCTGCCCAGCTTAAGCATCGGGGGAACGTGATGCTAGACTGTGGACCCGACGTGGCAAGGGTTAATGCTAAACACTGAGACTGTCCACCCGAGATTTTGACGGATTATCTGGGGGGTTTAACCCACTCGGCTTTGGTGTCCATGCAATACTTAGAGAAACAGACATTCAAGACGGTTTAGGAAGCCTGGATGTTGTAAATAGCTGCAAAAATGTTGTATAGCCCTGCCATATGATTAATGCAGCTATTGATGCAGGTGCCCTGAATGAGTTAACCCTCTGTGCATGCAACCACTGGTGCTGTATGCAGTACTAGTGGCTTCAAGCACTCAAAAAGAGGGTTAACCCTTTGCATGTTGGTAGTGGTTTTAGTCACGATTCCTGTAGCAACTAAAACTGCTACTGACACATAAAGGGTTAAACCTGTGATTTTGTGGTGTCCATTTGTAGAGTGAAGTGAAGGCTGTAGAACTGAGTTGTGCGTTCAGCATACAATCAAATCTGGTTCTGGAAATGCCCGTCGCTTGACGTTCAGTGGACTGTGGACATTGTGCTCTTGATTTTGACTGTCGGTGACTTCAGTTTTGACTTCTGTGTGCTGGTATGCGACTTTAGACCTTGCAGCCCTAGAGCTATAAGTTTGGGAATCACAGACCAGCACACAGTTCCAAGCATGTACATCTAGGTTTGGCTCAGATTTAACCCCTTCACTGCCAGTGGTCGCAGATCGAGTTTCTGAAGCAAATCTGGTAAATTCAACGATCCTTGGCCGGCAAAGAAACATGCATAATTTGTGGTTTCAGTGAGAGGTATGGATCTGCACCTCCTGCAGTTGGGCGGTGTTCCATTTTTCTTGACAGCGAAGGGGTTGGAGTTCAGAATAAGTTGAGAGACCATCGCAATACGTCGTCACCAGTTTGGCATTTAACACTTTCGAGACGTGTCGCATCCGGATTCGCGGCCTTAGGCCGCGAATCCGGATGCGTCACGTCTCGAAAGAGTTCAAACTGAGGACTATTCTGAGAACTGTGATACTTTGTCAGCATTGTCACGTTAGTTTAACTCAAACTCCCAGAAGTAAATGGCTTCCATTCAGTAGAATGGAAGTCATTTAGTTCTGGGAGTTTAAGAGTTATAACTGCGAGGATTGTCCTGGCACTGACCTGATAAACGAGATGATGGATGACCTGGCTGCTTGTCGTAATGAACCCTTTAACACACCACTTAACCCTGCACAGTCAACTCGGCTGCACTGCTGTTGATAAGTCACTGCACCTGTGCGCGTTTTTAGCCTTCGTTTTTTTTTTTCACGCATACTTGTTTGAACTACTGCTTTTCTGTTGGCTGTAATCTGTGCATATTTACTGTACACATGTGTATACTTGGCATAATGTATATAATACTTCTGTACATATATCTATTGCTTTGCGTGGCATGCTCTTGTACTGACAGTTATATCATCACGTCTGGCTGCCAGTAGCGCTTTTTGTCGAGGTGATTCCTGCAGGAATAATCTTGACAAAAAAACTCAGCACTACTGACGGCCATTGGGTTAAACTCGCAGGCTTGAGACATAGCAGAGCAGTTCTGTCACTTCCAAAGCTAAGTGTGACATCGTACAATCGTCTTCTGAGCATTGTAAGACTCGGAACGCAATAGGACAGTCAAATATTTCTGGGCAACCACTTCCCCCCCCCCCCCCCCCCCCCCAAAGGAAAAAATGGTGTTTAACCCTTTTACCCGCAAGGTCCCATTTCTCAGATTTTGGAGGTGTTCCCTAATGACTGTGTACAAGTTGCAGGAGATTGATTGACCATGATAATTCAAGGGTAGTGCCAGATTAACTTGGTGCCTTCAGACGCCAGGCTAATCTGGCACTACCCTTGAATTATCATGGTCAGTCAATCTCCTGCTGTAGGGACCCGGGGCTAAATGGGTTAATGACAGGTGTCCTCTCAAGGGAAGTTTTGAAGGGCAAAAAGTATTACATCAGTCAGGTGGCGACAGCCAGCTGAAGGATAGTTTTTAATGACAGGTAATCTCTCATAAGGGTGTTCGCTCATAACAGGTTGTGCTGTGCTCACAGACTGATACAGTGGTAACGGAGCAGCTTTTTCACATCAAGAGATAAATGTGACTTTGCACCTTTCGTCATTTGAGTATTGTAACGCTCAGAACGCGATTCAAAAATGTCACATCTTACAATCTGCAGAGGACAGATTGACTATCATCGCTCAGCTGTGGTGCCTCACATCAGGGGCTGCCACTCACACTGAGATGTCATGGTCATTCCGTTTTCCGCTGTTGCCTCAACAACTCATGAAATAATGTATCAACATTTTTTTTTTCTTTTTGGGTACGCTCGTATACTGCTTTTTTTTCGTCTCTTCACTGTTAGATAACTTTTGTAGCGCACTGCCATAGCCGTCTACTGTGTAACACTTGTCGCATGGATGTCCGTCTGCTCTAAAGCATGGATGTGTTTAACCCCTTGACTGCCAAAGCACAGCAGCTAATACCAGCTGGAAGAGACACAGATCACCCCGAGTCCCAGCATTTGCAGAGGCTCATAAACATCTATCCAGTGTGCTAACGGTCATCGGGCTGATATCGCTCGCTGTTGGTCTGCCAAACTAAAGCGGCTGATATTGGCTCAATGACCATTTGCACACAGGAGTTGCATAAGGGAACTTAATCATGCGCCAGCCACTAAGCAAGGTGCTCCGCTACTGCGGAGCACCTTGCCTAGTGCCGCTGGCGCAGGACTACGCTCTCGCATGCAACTGGTCCTGGGTGTGTGTACCTCAGGCAGACAGGGTTAATTTGCCGTGATCTTCAGTGGTATCTGAGCTGCAGGTAGTGAAGGGGTCACAGTTTTGAACTAATGCGATACTGCAAATCCTGTGCATTGCTTGTCTTTTTTGTGTAAGAGCCGCCTTTCTCTAAGGCTTCATGGTAGTGGAGACAAAGTTTAGACCAGTGGTTTTTACATCTGTGTTCAGTGGGCATGCACTGGCAGCGTTGAAAGTGTCAACGGTGCGATCTCGGTGGCTCATACTTGCCATTACGTCTTTCTAGCTTGTGTGTACTCAGTCCGTCACTCAAACCTTCTTCGTCACAATGGCCCCCACCACGTCCCTCGAGCTTGCAGAGCACGCATTTTATGTTTGGAACAGCAACGGAGTATGTTTTGTGTTATGATCTGCAGTGGAGTACATATTTATCTGAAAGTGAAAAGGATTTCGTTTTGTGGAGTACCTGTTATGTTTTAATCTGCAGCGGAGTACATTGGTATAAATTTCACAGTGCGGCTGCCGCCAACTAACCTGCTGCATTTTATTGCCATTTTCAGAGTCGGAAGCGCTTGGAGATAAGAAAGGTGTAGCACAGGACTTGCGTGGTGGATGGACATATTTCTCGTCTTTGATTGACGGACACGTTTGTCGTCTCAGATGGACGAACACATTTCTCATCTTGGATGGACAGACAAATGTCTTATCTTGGATGGATTATGCAGATGGGAGACAAATTTCCTGTCATGGATGCCGGATGGCCAAATTCAAGTCATGGAATTGCGTGTCTCTTCCTGCTAATTCTGCAATTGTGCAGTCTCTCTCTCTCTCTCTCTCTCTCTCTCTGTCCTGTGGTAGTGAGCTATCTTGCTCATGTGAGATGATTCGGGAAGGATCAGCAGACCTGTGGAGAAGATGTGCAAAACGTGGAATATGTGCTACAAGATAGCTGGTGCGGGCTCCCACAGCAAGATGGAAAACAGCATATAACCGGTGATCTGTTCAAGATTTCTACACCACTGACCGGAAAATGAGGAAAAGAATTCATAGACTTAACTCCCAGTAAACACAGGACCATACGCACACAGATGTAAATCCTGGAGATGTAAATCCCCACGAGCCTTTGCAGAGTGCAGAAACTCATGAGTTTGCATGATTCCTACAGGCATCGTCGCGACTAAAACCGCTACCGACACGCAAATGGTTAAATCTCTAGCTACTGCACCACACGAAGATCTGTGGCTCTTGTGACAGTTGTTAGCAGAGACCTGCATTGGTCTTTCAGAGAATTGATACTTTGTTTGTATAAATGATTGGTGAAACACTGCCTGTAAAACCTGTGCTCCAAACTAAACACGTGTGGCGGCCGAATTTTTGTTCACAAAGCGGACTGGAAAGTGGAGAGACAACATGGTGCTGCAAGCTTATTTACCCATTCAGCCCACTACAGCAAGAGATGGGTCGACCATGATAATTCAAGGATAGTGCCAGATTAGCTTGTCACCTGTCGGCGCCAAGCTAATCTGGTATTGCCCTTGAATTATCATGATCGATCCATCTCCTGCAACTGGTACATAGTCATTAGATGACACCTCCAAAATTTGGAAAATTCGGCTGTCGGGCTGAATGAGTTAATACAATTTATTTCTTTCTTTCTTTCTCTCTCTTCGTCGATTCTCAAAGCAGAGAACTAGACAGTTTGTGCCACAAACGCCCAAAATTATCCAGCTGTCTGAAGCTGCCATTTTGTGATATCCTTGTACATGGTGTATTATGTCATTGCATTACAAGGACAACTCACTGGTCGTGTTGTAGACATGAACCAGAATTGGTGTCGTAGAAAAGTGTGCGCAGTAGTTTGAAATGTTGAAATTTGTTTAGCCATCAGAGTTTGAATGTGGAAACTGAAATGACTCTTTCCACCTGAAGAATTTGGATGTACATGTACCAGTGATTAAGGCCAGCAAGACATATAGATCCCCACAAGCTCCAACAGATGAAGGGACACATGGGGTTCAATGTCTCTTGCAGTTGTTTGGTGTTCGCTGCAGGATTTGTGCACAAATGACAACAGACTTTCGACATGTGTTACAATTGACATCAGAATGTCAAGACTTTTGGTTACTGTTATGGTGTTCAGGCCATGTGACTGTTGCACACTGTGGTGATTTTGAGAATTCAGGCTGTCCAATATCTGTGCGAAATATGGATATGTTGTGCATTTCTGCACAAACTGAAAGTGTTGCTGTGAATTTTCACTTGGAATTAGATTGATGCTGTCACTTGTCCTTTCAAACTAATAGGCCAGCCTTCAGACTTCTTCAATCAAGTTTTCTTTCATTTGTTCACTTTGGACTTTGAGTTTATTTTCCACAGTTATATTTCTACAGCTACAATGGAAGAATTTCATGCGCAATCAGAATTTTTACTTGATAGAAATCAGGAATTCCAAAATACAGACTGTTTTATTATTTAACTCATTATAGCCTGCGGGTGAAATTTTGTTTATATGACCTGTGAGGTCTACATCACAGTTCTGCAGACAAATACACCATGATAATTCAAGGGTGGTGTCACATTAGCTTGGCAGCTACAGGCGCCAAGCTATTCTGACACCACCCTTGAATTATCAAGGTCATTCCACATCCTGTCGTATCTTTTCAGGGCTTTATGGGCGAACAGACACCAAAACTTTTTTCAAATTATAAGTTAGATTTCATCAAGGTTTTTCATTTGGAATATAAGTTTGGAAAAGAAAAGAAAAACAACTGGTTGATGCTATCTTTTATATGGGTTAAGGTAAGTACCGGCTGTAACACTTGTGTAGCATAGACTGGCATGGTATAGTGCAGTGCTATATCACCTGTTGTTTTCTGTTTGAATCCAGGAGTCTGAGGCTGGCAGCGTAGTGTATTCTGGGTATATTATCTGATATTTCCCTGTAGCCGTGCAAGAAGTTTACTTGTGGTTTCATCACTGTCAAATCGAACAATTCAGCTCAAAGTATCTAAGAGAAGATTTCCGGAAATCAGACATGGGTCAAAATTGCATGTGTGTTGACAAAAACTGTGGATCAAAAGCCCAGACAAATGTGCGATATGGCATTTTTGTCTGGACTTTTAGGCCACTTTTTTGTCAAAAAAAAAAAAAACATGCAGTTTTGACTTATTTATAATTTCCGAAAATCGTCTATTTAAATTCAAGTGTACTCCTTCAGTACTGCCCTGGTGGTCGGTCCAGCTGATGAGTACGCTCAAAAAAGGTACTGGACAGTTCTTCCAGACATGAACCAGAATTGTGTACATGTATGTCGTAAATTCTCTGGCGTGGATCTTTGCTGTTGGTACCGTTAAACTGCAGCATGCTGGCAGCAGGTTCACAGCTTACAATCAGAACCTGAAACGAAACTGAGGTTTCATTTGCGATGAACAACTGCCGACAATGAATGAGAGCGAAATCGGGGTTGATAACCATACAGCTTGTACCATCAGCATAGACAACACTCCAAACTTCTCCAAGAGGCATCGATCCTCATGAGCCCGGAGTGCTCATGAGGATCTATGCCTCTTGGAGATGTTTGGAGTGTTGTCTGTGCTTAGGGTACAAGAGCTTGCTATCCGCCACAACTTGGCTCTTGTTCGTTGTCGGGAGTTGTTTGTTGCAAACCAAACCTCACTAAAGTGTGACAGAAATAAGCCCTTGACTGCTACCGGCCATTGGTGGAAATGACATGCAGTTGCGCGTCTTGTCTGCACAGCAGTATCGTCAGCAGCGGTCAATAATAATAGGATATACTGTGGCTTGTCAGTGCACAAGGTCCTGGGGGTCCTGAGGAATTCCTGCTCACTGTGGGTTTCTGTGAAATTGTGTCAGATGGATTCCAAGTGGCTAGAATATGTACATGGCGGCCATTAGCCAGATGTATTGTCGGATTTTTATAAAGTGCACCTGAGATATGGATGCTTATTAGAGTCTGTGTCCTTGGCAGATGTGTAGCTTTCACTGATGCAGAATGTACATGCATGCTGGCCAGGCATTTTGGACCTTATGGCTGAAGCTGTAAGCTCCAAAATCATAGTCCTGCACAGATTTGGCGGACATCACTCAGAAATTTCAGTGAAAATGGATTCGCAAACAATTGTCGGAACAAACAGCCACATTTGGCCAGGAGCAAAACTGTGGAAAATGATGAACTGCAGTTTTGGGGCTGTGGTGAAAACTTTCAAACCACCTGCGTCGGTGTGCAAATCAAACGGAACTAAGACTCTCGGCCCTTACCCCCCCCCCTGATGCCCTACTTAATCTTATAAACTCACACGGGTCATGTATGTTTTCTTGTCTTGTTTGTTAATTTATTGAATCACTGTTAACAAGTTTTCAACTTGCAAAAATCTTGACGGCTGTACCATATGAATAACTTGATTGTCGTAAATTTGTACAGAATGTGCTTTTCATTAACTGATGAATTGAATTGTGCCAGTTGCACCCCATGTTGACTTTTTGAATTTTGTTTTCCATCAAGTCAGAAGACTGCTGAGTTTGTGAGGAAGGGAGTGAGTTAACTTGTAGTTGATGTTCCGTCGCCCATATGCATTAACCCATTAAGCCCTGATGCCATACAGCAGGAGATGGATCGACCATGATAGTTCAAGGGTAGTGCCATCTTAGCTTGGCACCACCCTTGAATTATCACGGTTGATCCATCTCCTGCAACTGCTGTATAGTCGTTAGTTGACGTCTCCACAAAATTTAGGAAATGCGGCCGTGCGGTTAAATGCGTTAATCTGTAGGTCCACCAGATTTATGAAGTGTGCTGATCTGGCATTTTGGTCCTTACTACCTACAGCTGTCAGGTCAAAATCACAGGCCAGCATACATTTTATGAATAACATGTTTTGAGCAGTCTCTTGCTTTGCTAGAAAATGAAAGTGGTCTTAACTCATTCGCGGCCAGCCGAATCCGGATGCGCGGCTTATGCCGCGCATCCGGATGCGGCTGGCCGTGAATGAGTTAAAAGACGGGTGCGCTCACAAGAGAAGCCTTGAGGG
Organism: Semisulcospira habei; assembly: GCA_036245525.1. Classification (NCBI taxonomy): domain Eukaryota; kingdom Metazoa; phylum Mollusca; class Gastropoda; family Semisulcospiridae; genus Semisulcospira; species Semisulcospira habei. The sequence continues at coordinate 68,177,592 of BTPG01000004.1, read as the reverse complement.
CAAGAAAGGGTCACCTGTCGTTAACCCCTTCAGTGCCGAGAAGATCTGGCCAACAACCCGACTGCAAGAGGTATAGATCCCCATGAGCCCCCCGCAACTGCGGGGGGCTCATGAGGATCTATGCCTCTTGCTGACACCACTTTAAAAACCATGTTCCTGGGACAGCTAAGGCTTTTTGGTGTTGAACTAACGCAGATTGCAGAAACACAATCTGCATCAGCAGGCACTGAAGGGGTTAAAACCATGATTTAGACTGTTACAGCCTGATGGGATTTTATGACAGGTGGTCTTGTAAGGGCGGTCGTTCAAACAGGGTGTGCTGTACTGGCATCCAGCCTTGGAAGTCTGTTGTATCTGTTCTTGTGGGTACAATATCAACTGGCCCATCAGCTTTTTTCTGCAAGACAGTATGTGCATGTAAGAGTTTAAAACTCGATAAGATTAAATTGAGCCTCCCAGTGAGATTGGTTTTTGTTTACAATGGCATGCACTTAATTTAGTTAAGAGTCACTCTAAGGACATATTTTATCATAAACGTTTTGGTGAATGGAAATTTAATATTAAAAGTTGATCATTTTAGCTAAACTGGCACTACCCTTGAATTATCATAGTCGATCAACTTCTGCAGCTGGTACATTGTTGCTAGATGACACCTCCAAAATTTGGGAAAAGCGGCCATGGGGTTAAATGGGTTAACCAGGTATATTTGTCAACATTTTCCAGTTCATGCATCAAGCAACTTGCAGCAATGTTTGGCTTTACTTTCATCATCAACCTTTTTTAATGTCTATTTTAATGGGTTTTTTTCTCAGAATCAAGAAATTGTTGTCGAGAAAACTGCCTCTAGAACTTCTGCTGCATAGAGGACTGATGCTCATGACCTATCCTGGTCTCAGCCTGCAGGGTCTCATGAGCGTCTGTAACTATTGTAGATGAAGGGGTGTTCAGGTAGCACACAGATTTAATGAACTCTCGATCTCGCATAACGTTTGTATGTTGACCCCTTCAGTGCTGAGAAAATTTGAACGCCACCCCAAGTGCAAGAGGTATAGATCCTCATGAGCCCCCGCAGTTGCGTGGGATCATGAGGATCTATACCTCTTGCTGACACCACTCTGAAGCCGTGTTCCTAGAACTGCTTGGGGTTTTTGTGTTGAATTAATGAAGACTGCAGAAACACAGTCTGCGTCAGCTAGCACTGAACGGGTTAATTCATTTCATACATTGTAAATGAAGCCATCGTAGCAGTAGATTGAAAACCCAATGATCTCCTCTGGCTGGGGAGCAGAGGCAGATTGGGCCTTAGTCACATTTTGGTTCTCTGTGCTGAGGTGCTTTTGTACATTTTGCGACATGCAGTCTTTGAAACTTAACTCTTATGCTCCTACAACTAAATGACTTCCATTCTATAGAATGGAAGTCATTCAGCTCTGGGAGCTAGGAATTTGTTGAATGCTTCATGCATCCAAACTTGAACTATATACTATGGACAAAAGAAATGCAACACTGATGATTTCAGTGATGCTGCATTTCTTTTGCTCTTCAGTATATTTGCAGAAAAGTCATGATTCGATGGCCTTTTTTGCGTGTCTTTCCACGGGTTTCTTCATTGCTGATTGTGTAAATGTTCCTTTCCATCAAATGTGCTGGTCTGTGATTTCGGACCTTATGACTCAAGAGTTGTAAGGTCCAAAATTACGGACACTTAAATTGTATCACTATCAGCTCTTCGATCCTTTGTCTTGAAAATGCCATAAGCTTGTAGGAAATCGTAGGCTGCTGTTTTTCATGTTTTTGTGGCGATCTGAAAACGTGGATTAATTAGTGGATGGTCGCATGTGACAACAAGGAAAGTGTGTGTGTCTGTGTGCTTGCCCAGAGAGAGAATGTGTAAATGTTAGAGATTGTGTATGTTTGCATATTTAGATTTGATTCACATGACTTGATTACTCTGTGACATTAACCCGTTTAGCACCAACACCCTATAGCAGGAGATTGATTGACCATGATAACTCAAGGGTAGTGCCAGATTAGCTTGGCGCCTTCAGGCGCCAAGCTAATCTGGCACTACCCTTGAGTTGTCATGGTCAATCCACCTCTTGCAAGTGGTACATAGTCGTTAAGTAACACTTTTAAACTTGGGGGAAATGCACCCATGGCGCTAAAAGGGTTAAAGGCATAAAAGTTCTTGGTACACATTTTATAAATGATCCTATATCCAGAACATGTATTTTGCTTTTGAAATTTGTCCAGCCATAGACCGTCAAAAACATTCAGAGACAACACTAACTTATTTTTTTCTAACTTCCTGCTCTTCTAATAAAATAATAGACAAAGTAACACGCTTTGTCAAGGTCATTGCAAAGTGTTATCATTTTGTCAATTATTTTATTGCATACATGCTGCAGATTTGCTCTTCTGATTTGAACCCACCCACCCCCACCCCCTTATTAAGCCCCTCCCCCACCTTCCCCCCAAAAAATGCATACATGTACTGGCATTTCTAATGTAAACGATGTAAAATTCAGTATAGTTTCCAGACCAATCGAATTTGAGAAGCTTATGAGCAAGATAATCATAATGTTACAACTATAAAGAGCCTAGACAGCAAAGTAAACAATACATTTTCTAGGAGAGAGAGAAATGTTTTTTATCCTTTTCCTTTTTCTAAAGTAATATTTGAAAATTTGCAAACATTGGCATAAAGTTGCAATGCTTTTGTTTCAGTGTTGGAATAAACTGCTGCTTGATTTTAGAATTGCGTCAGCATGTTCTACTTGCATGCTTGCAGCGTTGACTGTATACCCTCCTTACGAGTTTTCTTCTTTCATTTTTTTTTAAAAACTGCACGTGTTACTTGCAAATATGATACTTAACCCCCCTGTACATGCAACCACTGGTACTGTTCCTGGTACCGGTAGCAGCATGTGCAATGGGGTTCAACCTTGTATTGTTGAATCCATTTCCCAATTCTGTTCTTTGCTTTGAATGCTACCGATAACCCCAGTAGCAAAAACGCCTTCAGGCCCACGATGGCCGCAGTGGGTCCGCGCACGGCTGTGCACGGGCCCACTGCGACCATTGAGGGCCCGATGACCTTCGATTACTGGGAATACGCCTCGGCCCAAAAGACGCGTAACGACTACTTACAGCAGAAAGCACGCGCGACTACTACTGAGTATACTGTACATTGGAAAACACGCGTTGCAACTCCCAACGAATGGTATCATCAGTAGCAGTCAAGGGGGTATAACATTACATCCCGAGGCTGAAAAAAAAAAATTGCTTATTGTGATATGAAGGCTACATTACAGATTAGGAGATAGATCAACCGTTTTTAGTTCAAGGGTGGTGCCAGAATAGCTTGCCGCCAGAGGCGGCAAGCTATTCTGGCACCACCCTTGAACTATCATAGTGAAATTAATGTCAAGCAATAGGCATGTCAGGATGAAAAGGGTTAAGCGGGCATGCTGACACTAGTTGGATTTGATAGCTGTTTCACTTCACAACCATATGGCTGTCGGCTGTAAATGGAAGATGGGGAGACTGGTCCCTAATGACTCCTCGAAGGGTGGTGCCGGATGGACTTGGCACCAAAAGGCAGCAGGCCAATCAGGCACTACCCTTGAGTGATCATGTTTGCTACCTTTTAGCTGTTGGCAGTGCTTTTTGTGGCGATTCCTGGAGGAATCATCACGACAAAAAGTGCTACCAACAGCCAAATGGTTAAATGGAGAAAAATGTCCCATGGTGGGCGGACTTCAAAATTGTAGCATATACTAAATATACTAAAACTTGCAACCTTTAAATTCTATGTACAAATTCGAACATGGCGATTTACCTGGAAGTCACGGTCATATTCCACAGCAGCTGTGAACCGCTGTTCACTTAGTTCAAGATGTTTAACCCATTACATCCCGAGCTGATTTTTTTTTAAATAGCGTATCGTCCTAGGAAGGCTATATTACAGATTAGGTGAAAGATCAACCATTTTAGTTCAAGGTTGGTGCCAGAATAGCTTGGCGCCTTAGGCGCCAAGCTATTCTAGCACCATCCTTGAACTATCATTGTCAATTTTATTTAAAGCAGTAGTGTGTCTGGATGAAAAGAGTTATTGAAAATAATTTCAGTTTGTTAGTTAAAAACAAAAAATTGTTTAACCTGTTCCCCCAGATATTTTGTTTATAAGAAGTGTACTGATGTGCCCCTATACAAAGAGCACGGGCTGTTTTAGAGGTGCAAGCATGCATATTGTGCAGTAATGCATGTGAACTAACATGCATGCATGTACATAATTTACAACCACACGTGTCTATATTTGCTCCCCTTCCCTTTGTGTTCATGTTGACCTTTTATGTCGTCCCCTCCTTCCTCGATTGTTTCACCCCCCACCCGGGTTTGCCCTGGGGGACTTGGGTGGGGTTAGGTATTTTTTAGTTCCCAGGGTCACCCTGGTCAGCCCCACAGGGTGGGTTTTTCTCTCTATTCTGGGGCATGTGTTTCTGTCTACCCGAGGTCCATTCACCTGTCCCCCACCCGGGTCTGCCCTGGGGGACTTGGGTGGGGTTAGGTACTTTTTAGTTCCCAGGGTCACCCTGGTCAGCCCCACAGGGTGAGTTTTTCTCTCTATTCTGGGGCATGTGTTTCTGTCTACCCTTGGTCCATTCACCTGTATTTGCCTTTTTAAAACTCTCCCTACTGTCTGCACTGCCTGTAGCTCTTGATATTGGATGTGTGTTGCTAAATGGTCTTAGCTTTATTTAGGCCCCATGTGTTAGGTTTATTTAATGTATTTGACCAGCTGGCGACATACATTCAATGTTCTGTTTATTTCTTTTTCACAAGCAGTGCAGGCACGTCCTGAGAAAGCCTTGTTGCTGTCGGGACGTTAAGCAATGTACAATCAATCAATCAATCCATTCACCTGTATTTGCCTTTTTTAAACTCTCCCTACTGTCTGCACTGCCTGTAGCTCTTGATATTGGATGTGTGTTGCTAAATGGTCTTAGCTTTATTTAGGCCCCATGTGTTAGGTTTATTTAATGTGTTTGACCGGCTGGCGACATACATTCAATGTTCTGTTTAGTTGGTTGTTTTTTTTCACAAGCAGTGCAGGCACGTCCTGAGAAAGCCTTGTTGCTGTCGGGACGTTAAGCAATGTACAATCAATCAATCGATTGTTTCACGCAGACATCGGACACAAAAACCGTTCATTATTTTTTTGTTGGCCATATCATGTTTGTCTCTACTGTCAGGGCATGTATGACTGTTACTTTAAATAGCCACAGGCTTAAAATGTCAGCAAGAGGTGTAGATTCTCATGTGCCCCTGCAGCCGCAGGGGCTAATGAGAATCTACACCTCCTGCAGAAGAGAGGCGTGTATGCGCGTTTCTATGAGGAACTGTTAGATTGTTTTCTTTCCTGTCCAGTTACATTTTTCAAGAAGACAGGTACTTGCTGTATCGATCGATTGATCAATTCAAACAGTTTTCGTCTCTCATCCTGTGCTGCATGCGTTTGATGCATACCGAGCTAAGATGACGAATAAATGCAGTCTAGATGGTTTTCTCTGGACTTTGTGTTTTCACGAGCGTGTGTGACTGTGTGCATTTGCAATTGCATCATTCGCTTTTATTCATTTGAAAGGCTGACTTTTCAATGTGATAGCAGTTAAACACTGAGTTTATAAATTCAAAACCACCAAGCTAATCACACAGATGAGGCATTACTCACTCACCAGCCAATAACCTGCAACCGACGGTACTGTACCAACAGCAAAAATATCTCTAGCAATTTTACATGCACATTCTCATGTTTGTTGACAACCTGTAGTGAGTAAATTAAATTGAAATGGAATTCAAGACGAAAACTTTTTTTTTTCTAAAAGAAATATTTTATTGCAATCATATATTCTTTACAGGCGCCCTGATGCATTCTTGTGTTCACTTCAACACATTCAGACAAAATAGCATGTTACATATGCATCAGTTTCATATTTTTGTGTATCATAATCACAGAAGCAAGGCAAAAACAAGAGTAATAACAAGATTTTAACCTTTTGGATGTCGGCTGCACTTTTTGTCATGATCACTCCAACAGGAATCGTGACTAAAAGTGCTGACAGCCAAAGGGTTAACAAAGGAACTAGCAACTGAGTTGCGAAAGATTACAGTAAATAGACCATCTGCTTTGGTCTGCAAGAGGTATACACTGGTTGCCACCATCGACTTGCTACCACTGACAGCAGCAGCAAAACGAGACAACCAGTGTGCGCAAGACAGAGACTGAGGAGCCCTTGCAGCTGCCTCTTGCTTGCATGTATACTCGCCCACAGTTCACTCAATATCCGCTTTAGTGTATCAGTGTGCTGAAAGAATAACAGTATTTCTAAATCATTAGAACAAATCAATGCTACTGATGTGCAAACCATCATGTGCTGGTGGATGATTCTGGACTTGAAGTTCCAAAACATTAAACATTTAGGGTTTAACATCTTGTCTTTTAGGTGATTTTACAGATGGGACACCAAAAAGGGTCTGAATAAAGTTTTACCCCAGCTGGGTTCAAACCTGTGACCTTTCGGACGAAAGTCAAACGCTCTGCTAACTTAGCAACCCAGCTCTCCCTTACTAAGCTATAAGGTCCACAACTAGAGTTGCACATGATAATCTTTGCGAATAGAATACCCCAGAACAAATTGAATTTACATGTGCAAATGAAACACTGAAATAAATACACATACAATAAAAAAAATTTAAACAATATAACATATGACTTATAATAGCACACACACTCAATCTTACCTGATGCATGCTTCAATAAAGTTTGTTTTTTATATCCTGCAAAAAAAAACGTTAACAGCACCCAACATTAAAAACAGGAAAAAAATTGCTGTACCTGGAAAACCACCATGGCACAGGCAAAAACAACATAAACGCCTTACCACACCTGTCCTCTCTCTAACCCTTTGTCGGTAGCGATTTCTGTCGTGATGATTCCTGCAGGAATCGTCGTGACAAAAACAGCTATCGACGGCCTATTGCGAAGATGAAAGCACAGTTGCTTCATTTTCCTCGGACGCTAGACCAGGAAGAAAGTATACCAGTTACCACGCGAGATATGCCTAGAACTACTAACCTATGCCATCAAGCACTGCATCTATATGCATGGTCAGCCTTTTAAAACTAAACTATCTTCCAATCAGAAATATAAAATGAGTGCTGGTCTGTGATTTTGGACCTTACAACCTCAAACCGCAAGGTCCAATATCACAGACCGGCACAATTTTCACACAGCAAGCATTTACATTTAAAACAGCAGTTGTCTATACACAATTTATACAGCTTAGCACAGCAGGGCCAGTTCTGAGCATTTTTTGCAAGCAAAAGGAGGTCTTAAAAGACAGGTGTTCTCCTGAGTGAAGTCTTAAAGGGCAAAAGGTGGCATGTCATCAGAGACCATCATTTAGGTGGCTGCAGCCACCTAAATGATAGTCTTTAATGACGTGATCTCTCATATTTCTGGGTTGCTCAAAACAGGTTCTGTTGTAGCATACACTTGAGAAAATTACAAGTATGCAAAAAAGAAGGGAAGAAATTGCAATGTCACGGAATGGATGGGTACATTGTCCCAAGAATTGAGTACAACTGAATATGGAAATGAAAAATGCTTTCAATCCATATTGTCTAGTTGCACATAGTTGTCAAATATGGTGAACATCAAACCTTTGTTCTCACAGAAAACATACAATCACACTAATCAGTTTTTCTTTCCGTTTGTTGACTAGCTTGTGTTTGTGCAGAATAGTTGAGCACTAATTCTTATACGTTTCTTGAAACTCAGCACGTTTTTCAGTTTCCAGCTTTTTTGTTTTAAAATGTTGAAGGCAGCAAACTCCATGTGAGGGACAACTAACGTTTGATATTTGTCAGGAAGAGGCATGATTATATGGGATAGGCCAGGTGCCAGATTGAGCAAAACTCCTGATGAAGGTATAAAGGAGATCACCTAACTTACTTCCCTTGGGCGACTAAGTCTCTTACGAACACTATGAATTTTCAAGGTTCTTGTAACTGCCCAAATACCCGTATTAACACACAGATCTGGGACTTGTCACCTTAAGACTACATTACAGTTCAACAGACAGACCAACCATGATGGCTCAAGGGTAGTGCCAGAATATCTTGGCGCCCATAGGCACCAAGCTACTCTGGCACCATCCTTTTAACTATTATGGATGATCTATATCTTGTGTGTTAAGGCTGAATGGGAAAAGTAAAGTATCACCACTAGTTTCCTCAGGATTTCAATGTCTGAACTGTTTCTTTAACAGCAGAACCATGCTGTTTTGATCACGACAATTTGAAATGTACTCTATCTGAAAGTATACATGTTGAACGTACCCAGACAATATCTATCCTGTCATGGGTTTCATAAGCTTGTCAAGAACTCGCATGCCTTTCTCTTGATATTCAGACCTCATCATCCAGAAGTCGTCTTTGTCCTTCATGATGTCCGCCAACACTGAGCCACCGAGGAACACCATGTGTTTACGCCGTGGAGGGTCTTCAATGCGGATCTTGAATTTCTGCAGACAGAAAATATGCACATGTGCACTGCGGATTATTGGTTACTAAACAATGATCCTTAAGGCTGTCTTTAGTGCCTTCCATCGCGGTGATTTCTGCAGGAATAATCCTGACAAAAAGAAAAGAAAAAGCCCTTGTGGCTCACGTGTATGACCACACATTTCTGACAATAAGTAAAGGGATGTCTTCTGCATTAACAAAATAAATGTTTTTTTCAAAATTTAATCAGTTTTCACATATTTGTGAAACCTCCGTGACCCTTGTAAAAAGTCAACTAAATTAGGATACATAGAAGGTCTTATCATCAGCTAACTTTGTGCCAAATTTGATTGGAAAGTTTGCAAAAATGTTGATAATAACAATTATTGGCATTTTACACACATTTGTCGACCTCTTGTGACCCCTGACCTTTTCCTAGGGGTCATCCAAATTAGTATGCACAGAGAGGTCCTACCATCAAGTATCTCTGTAGCAATTTTGGGTTTGAAGTTGTTAGCAGTAATTGAGAAAAAACATTTCTCGTCAAAATATGGCTATTTTTGACCTATTTCCTGAGCTCGTGACCCTTGACCTTTCCGAGGGGACATCCAAATTAGTATGCATAGAGAGGTCCTACCATCAAGTATCTCTGTAGCAAGTTTGGGTTTGAAGTTGTGAATAGTAACTGAGAAAAAACATTTCTCGTCAAAATATGGCTATATTTTTTTACCTATTTCCTGAGCTCTTGTGACCCTTGACCTTTCCAAGGGGACATCCAAATTAGTATGCATAGAGAGGTCCTACCATCAAGTATCTCTGTAGCAAGTTTGGGTTTGAAGTTGTGAATAGTAAATGAGAAAAAACATTTCTCGTCAAAATATGGCTATTTTTGACCTATTTCCTGAACTCTTGTGACCCTTGACCTTTCCGAGGGGACATCCAAATTAGTATGTATAGATAGGTCTTACAATCAGGTATCTCTGTAGCACGTTTGGGTTTGAAGTTGTGAATAGTAATTGAGAAAAAACATTTCTTGTCAAAATATGGTTATTTTTTTTACCCATTTCCAGAGCTCTTGTGACCCCTGACCTTTCCGAGGGGTCATCCAAATTAGTATGCATAGATAGGTCTTACCATCAGGTATCTCTATTGCAAGTTTGACGTTGTGAACAGTATTTGAGAAAAAAAAACATCGTGTCAAAATATGGCGATTTTGGACCTATTTCTTGAGCTCCTGTGACCCATGACCTATCCGAGGGATCAACCAAATTAGTATGCATAGAAAGGTATTACCATCAGGTATCTTTGTACCAAGTTTGGGTTTGAAGATGTAAATAGTATTTGAGAAAAAAATTATGTCAAAATATAGCTATTTTTTACCTATTTCCTGATCCCCTGTGACCTTGACTTTTGTGAGGTTACTGAAATTGGTATGTATAGAAAGGTCTTGCCACAAAGTATCCTTGGGCCAAGTTTGAAGACTGTAGCTTGAATAGTCTCCGAGAAAATTCCAACATTAAAGTTTACAATAGACGACGGCGGAGGGACGACCACTGGTCCAGAACATACTCACTTTTGCTTCGCACGTGAGCCAAAAAGGACTACCGATAGCCATAGGATTCATGGACACTAATTCTGAAAAGCGTAACAAGTTCAGTATACATTGTTATCGATCCCCTATTTCTTCCATTGTTCTGAAAACAGTCCTAACTGTCTCTGTCTTCTCCGATCCACCTGAACAGACCTCACCCTTCTCCCCTCCATTTTCCCTCCAGTTGTCACTCTGAATGACTACACTTCTTGACCAAGGACCAAGTCCAAAACATCCAGTCCATCATGTCTATTACTATAAGAAAACAACACGTTGGCCACACACGTAACATGTTATAACTCAGTGGATGCGTAATGTCTGATTGCCCTAACTTGAAGGTTCTGTAGCGACGTAAACAACAAGTATGCAGACTTTAAAGGCCAGCATCATGAAAAGGTTGCGTAGAAATTCTCAACACTACGCCACTGTCTTAGGCAAGATGCTGTAATAAGATAGCACGCAACATGGCGACAAATGCGAGCATTCAATGCTGCTTGAATTTTTCTGAAAAAGACCGAGGACGAATACTAATAGAAACGATGTGTTAAATGTAGGTACCTGGACGGTAAAATTCTCCTGTCTGATAATTATGAGACCAGCCTTGAGCAGGATTTTGGTTTGCTTTGTTACATCTGTTACATCTCATGCAGCCAATGAGCAGCACCCCCCCCCCCCCCAATTTATCCCACACATACACACACTATGCAAAATCCTGCACAGTATAACAAAAGTATTCTTTCAACAATGCGTGCTTAGAACATTACAATACGTCATAAGAAGAACATAATAATTATTACGTAAAAGATTTCTGGCTCGTGCATTTTTTGGGTCAATAGGTCTACTGGTGTGCTCTTGACACCCTGTCTTAAAATAGGCACTTGGATTGGAAAATGCCTGTTCAATTTCAAACGCACATTGCCCGCAACACTTGGCGTCAACTTTTCAGTTATCCCATTTAACCCCGCGGTTCCACTTGATAAATTTTTCAAGTGTTACTTAATGACTATGTATGTGTTGCAGGTAATGGACTGAGCATGCTAATTCAAGGGTAGTGCCAGATTAGCTTGGCGCCTAAAGGCGCCAAGCTAATCTGGCACTACCCTTGAATTAGCATGCTCAATCCATCACTTGCTGTCGGGCGTCCTGGCTAAATGGGATACAGGCGTTGCAATATTCCTAGTGGCAGACTTATGATGCAGTTCAACTGGAATGTAACTTTTATTATCACGTTTGTCTCTATTTTTTCATCTTCACAAGTTAACGAACATGTGATGGATTGAAACAGATTAACAGTCTTGACAGAGTAAAGTAAAGGCATTTCTCTTTCTTCTGCACCATTAGTGATGCTCACTACAGACACTGCTGGGAAATCAGCAGTAGGTCAAAACCGCAAGTTGCAACAAAAACAGTGGATTAACTCATTCGCGGCCAGCCGCATCCGAATGCGCAGCTTACGCCGCGCATCCGGATGCGGCTGGTCGTGTAAGAGTTAAAAGCTCATTCTAACATGTGACATCACATCTTTGTCCAAGATTTTAAGCCACTGCTTGCATCAAAAGATGAGCATTGGTTTTTTTTACCTACTTCTAGTAACTTCTACTTTTTTTTAATACCTACTCATTGTGTACCTGCTCAGTACTTCTTAGAGGACAGAGTAAAACATCATACAGAAGGTCAGAAAATTTTGAAGTAACCATCATCACAGGTATGCAACACCACATTTCAGTAACTAATGCATCCACTGAAATGGAGAATAAGCACACTATATACTTGCTAGTCTTTTATTTTGAACCTTAGGAAAGTGTGATGTTTGTCCTGGTCTGTGATTTTGGACTTACAGGTCATGCCATCAAGTCCAAAATCATAGACCAGCACAAACATAGGTAACAAATTTTTATACATATTTTTTTGGGGGTAAGTACTCACGGCAAGTCTACTGGTGTCGCCTTTCAGGACTCTCTCTAGATAGAGCTGCTTGATTTCACGCTCTAGCCGGGATGGCAGGCCAGGGTACATGGTTGACCCGCCTGAGAGCACAATATGTTTGTAGAACTCGGGCCGTGTGTCCATATCGGCAGCCTGGATCGTGTTGAAAAGAAGTTCCGCAACTCCAACACCGTCTACATTGATGAGGTGAGGCTGGAACAAAGCCTCGGGTGCTTCAAACCTTTCACCTCCAACCTTGATAACGCGACCATCCGGCAGCTGAAAAAAAAAGTGAGGTGCCAAATCACATACGGATACCAGAACACATTCTGCTTTAACCCTTTTGCATTCATTTTGGGAGTAAACGGGAGCTATGCATGCGGCCGCTACTGTCTGTTCCGGAGTAACCGAGAGCATGTGCTTACAGTTTTTCCATCGCTTTCTTCACCTGGCTTCTCAAATAGAACCAACCACTGCTGGGGAAACCTCACGGGATCCAATCATATCTCTTAGGGCTATTTTTGCATGCACACACCCTCCAATTCATGCAGTAGAGAGTCTAGAGCTGACCACATTATTTTCATTCACAAATGGGACTCGGAAAATGGCTGCTACGAGCAATGGGGGCAATATTTCTGACTATACAGTTCTTTACATGTTATTTTGAGAAGCTGAGAAATAATAAAGATAAAAATTACTAGAATCAGATATTAATTTTGAAGATCACTTTGATGCAGATTTAAACACTGTAAGTGGCTTAAACGATGACGTTCCTCTCATGATGATTTGTCATAATGGCAGTCAGCGCCGTGAGCAATACCAGTGCCATAGTTGGTGGAAAAAACGGGTCCTACTCACAATCTGCAATAGCAGCAGACAACTAGACTATTTAATTTTATTTCTCCCTCTATCTCAGATGTATATTTTGTGAAAACAAACATCAACAAGAAAGGTAGAGCCATTATGGCTCACGGTTATGACCTATTTACATGTGTGACCTTTGTGACAATAAGGGATGGCTTTGCACCAGCAAAATCCATGTTTTCTGAAAATGTAAGCATTTTTCACTTATCTGTCAACCCCTCCCACTCCCCACATGAACCTTGACCTTTGCGATGAGTCGACTAAATTAGTATGCATAGGAAGGTCTTATCAGCTACGTTTGTGCTAAATTTGATTGAAAGATTTGCAAAAATGTTGACAACACCTACAATGTTATCAAAAATTTGCATTTTACACCCATTTGCTGGCCTGTTGTGACCCTTGACTTTTCCGAGGGGTCATCCAAATTAGTATGCATAGATAGGTCTTACCATCAGGTATCTCTGTACCAAATTTGGGTTTGAAGTTCGAATAGTATTTGAGAAAATTTGTTGTTTTTGTCAAATATGGCTATTTTTAACCTATTTCCTGAGCTCTTGTGACCCTTGACCTTTTAGAGGGATCAACCAAATTATTATGCACAGAAAGGTCTTCCCATCAGGTATCTCTGTAGCAAATTTGGGTTTGAACTTGTGAATAATATTTGAGGAAAAAACATCTTTTGTCAAAATATGGCTATTTTGGACCTATTTCCTGCGCTCCTGTGACCCTTGATCCTTCCGAGAGATCAGCCAAATTAGCATGAATAGAAAGGTCTTACCATCAGGTATCTTTGTACCAAGTTTGGGTTTGAAGTTGAGAATAGTATTTGAGAAAAAATAAATTATGTCAAAAAAATAGCTATTTTTAGCCTATTTCCTCATCCCCTGTGACCTTGACCTTTCTGAGGTCACTCAAATTGGTATGTTTAGAAAGGTCTTGCCACAAAGTATCCTTGGGCCAATATTGAAGACTGTGGCTTGAATATTCCCCCGAGAAAATGCCAACATTTACTACGGACGATGGACGCACGACCACTGGCCCAGAACATACTCACTTTTGCTTCGCACGTGAGCCAAAAATGGAAAACAAACACTGTGGCCACGTGACACTACATGTAGAACTGTGGACATGAAACTTTCTGTGACAATTTGTGGCAACGTCAACAGCATACGATCCATTCTCAGGGCTTGGAATCAGATAAGGTAGGGCACAGCATTCACTTTTCAAGTCACTTCTAAGGGGCTTTTTAGAACGGGTCACGGTGGGGCGAATTTAATAGCATGTCCATGATGTCAAAGGCAGGCAGGCTAAACCTCAAACAATTGAAGTAACAAGATAAAAATTACATCATGTCTAGTTACGCTAACCTCGCTGCTGAACGTACATTTGGCGCGAAGCGCCGTATGTGCATATGTAAACAAGAGATTCTCCTATATTTCTGTACACACAAGCTTGAAGCTTGGTGAAATACTTTCTTAAGTGGGTGGCTAAGAGAGTCTCTGAGCATATTGTAATTGAATGCCTCATTGAAGACATAAAGAACCGTTTATTGGAAGTCAGTTGACCCAGATTAGAGTCCGGATTCTTTGTTATATTTACTTCAACTTTATAGCTAGTTTGGAGAAAGACATTGGATGAGTTCGTTAGCCAGCTTTGTATCCTTTCAACTTCTTTAGTAAAAATTAATTCTTTTCAGAAAAGAATTAAAACACTAGAAAACCTTTACTTTCAGAGAAAGACAGTGGCGGTGACGTAAAAGAGGCAACTCCGTCACCATGCAGACACTGACATAATACTATAAATATGACGTCATTCTCACTCTCGCGCGCGCAGCTCTGTCTCTCACAGAAACATGTGCACATCTCCAGGAGGAATAGATCCTCATGCGCTCTCCAGGCGCATGAGGATCTATGCCTCTCGGAGATGTTTGGAGCGCACGCACGCACTAATACGCATACACACATCGATGTGCTTTCAGAAGAGTTGGTTAGTTATTCGAGTTTAACGCCGAGCAGGCAACTAAGGCCATCTCACAGCGGGCTTTCAGAAGAGCATGCAGGTGACCGTGTACTTAGTATATCATGTAGCTAGGTAAAGTCAATCTGCTTTCAAACAAATTATAGCAAGACTGAAATTGTACCGTGAAGTTCTAGTTTTGTCACCATTTTTTCAAGCCTATGAAGCGAAAGTGAAACTCATATCACGTAAATATAAAATTACGTAAAAACTAAAATTTACGTCATGACAAATGACATTTGACAAATCAACGACACCTATGTCCTGCACCCCTTGTAGAACTCACTAATGCATTGGCAGATCTGCGAGACTTTTTGAATAGAGATAATTCAACATCAGAATCAGGTCAAAGACAAAAGGTAGAGACCATTGACAGCTCTCATATAGAGTATGGTTCATCCCATCTTGTTGGACACACACACGCAACTTTAGAAGTGCATGATTTGTTTACTAATAGTAATAAGTTTTGTCACCAAGATTTGGTGACATATTAGGGGACAGCGACATGACCCGTCCCTTCTAGCACCTTGACATGACCTCACATGTATAATGTAGCCACTTTCCAATACTTCTGCCAAATCTCAGCGCTCTACAATGTCAGGCAAACCCATGCTGGCCTCTCAAACAAAACACCTGTATATTTCTTGTTGAAACATAAAAGAATCCAACACTAGGAGTTTTTTTTTTAGTAAGAATCCGAATGTAAAAGGGTTAAACCTCTCACTGCAAGTAGCTGTTTTTGTAGTGATGATTCCTGCAGGAATCATCTCTGATGAAAACTGCTACTGACAGCCACAGCGCTAAGACTTAACACATTGAGCACAAGTTCAAAAGTACAAAATTTGAAAACTGTCTTTGAAGACCACATTAATGTTATACTACAGTTCAGGAAAAAGACCAGCCATGATATATCAAAGATGGTACCAGAAACGCTTGGCACTGGCACCTCTAACTATTGCACAGACCTCCCAAACCCTACACAGCAATGGTAGTAGCATTTTGGACAAGTGGTAGTAGTTTTGGAGATGTCAAAAGCAGGCCTGCCTACCCCCAACTTTAGCTTTCAGGGACCAACCTCATATAAATCAGGGACAGGGACTTTTTTCCAGGGACACACATCGCGACTAAACCTCGCGAAAGATGTCAAGTCGTTTCATGCGCGGTGATAAGGCCAAAATTAATGTAAAAATAATTACAAACTGCATCAATACACACCAAGTATAAATTATAAAAACAAAAAAGAAGAGATTTACCTACTGAACACACTGAACTGATGATAATGCAGGAGATCGAGATAGTTCTTATGTTTACCTTAAAACAAGAAAGGCAAAGCCATTATGGCTCACGTGTTTGACCGATTTGCATATGCATGGATGGGACCGAAAAAAAAGTTGAATCCTGAAGCGAGGGTCTTGGGGCACTTTTTAAGTGAAAAAAAAAAAAAAAATTTGAATCGGGAAATCTGGCTGTAGCCGGAAAAGTCCCACCCATGCATATGTGTGATCTTTGTGACAAGGGCTGGCTTTTGCAGCAGCAAAATTCATGTTTTCTGAAAATGTAAGCATTTTTCACACATCTGTCCACCCCCCGTGACCATTGACAAGTTTGGTGGGAAAAATTCCATACTTTTTAAAGACCTTTTCAAGACTGATAACAGTTTTCCAAAGTTCACTAGTATATACGCCAAAATCATGTGATAATGGAACATGGTACCTATTTTTCGGGACAAACTTTTTTTAAAATGTGAGATATGCTGAGGCAATCTCCCTGGGTATGTGTGCCTCGCCTTTAACAGTTGGAGGGTCACACATACAGAAATAAGATAACACACATAAAGGTGGAATGTAACATATGCATGCAGTCTTGCTGTAACTTTGATTTCAAGCACTTTTTATTTCAAGCAGTTTTTGGTCGATTTCAGACTCTATGGCTAAAGCTTCCTCAGAATTATCTTTTGCAGATCTGCGGAGTGCATTAGACTTTGCCAAGAATGTAAACTATAACGTATTTATTTTTACTTTTGTTTTAAAGCCTCTACAAGGAATAAACTTTTAGAAGAAGAGAAGTGAGTAAGAGAGAGAGCATCCAATTCCAAGTGAATTCAAACAAAGTAAGCGTAACTTACTTTGCAGAAGATTTACCTCGTTGAAAAAAATTCAGTCACCATTCCAGGCTTTCCCTTCGATTTGCTTTCGCTATACTTCAAAAGCAGTAAATGTTTTTAGCTGACCGCATGGATTTTTAATGCAGCTTCACCCATGTTGGTGATGTCGATATCCTTCTCACACACAACGCATCGAGCCTTGTGCTTTGCTCTGTCCGACACTGGCGCTAACCAAGCTTTTCTCTAGCCATAAATGGCTAAAGATGCACTTCTCCATTTCTATCTTTAGCAAAAATCATGCAAAGGACGAAATGAAGTTGAAAGATTCTAACTACGCATGTGCAGCTTTTCTACAAGGGAAGTCACTGCAGAAGAAAAAAAGGGAAGTCTTCTAGCGCTAGCTTGATGAACGATCAGCTTCAGACATACTTATGAATTAAATTATAGTCTTCAGGTTACGTTTTCAAACTTTCAGATTTCTCTTGTAAAGTAAATTGCATGTCCGTG
The DNA here is from genome assembly GCA_036245525.1 of Semisulcospira habei. Taxonomy (NCBI): domain Eukaryota; kingdom Metazoa; phylum Mollusca; class Gastropoda; family Semisulcospiridae; genus Semisulcospira; species Semisulcospira habei. The sequence continues at coordinate 68,160,016 of BTPG01000004.1, read as the reverse complement.
TAAGAATGGCATATTTTTTAATTTTCCAAAACTTTTCCATACATAGCTTAACACAAACGAACTTTCCATAGTTTTTCCAGCCATGTAAAAGATTTTTGTATTTTCCATAGCTTTTCCAGACTTCGACTGGACGAACCCTGCATTGACCTTTGTGATGAGTCGACTTAATTAGTACGCGTAGGCCTTAGCATAAACTATCTCTGTACCAAATTTTTTATTTGAAGTTGTGAATAGTATTTGAGAAAAAACATCTCTTGTCAAAATATGGCTATTTTTGCACCTATTTCCTGAGCTCTTGTGACCCTTGACTTTTCCAAGAAATCAACCAAATTAGTACGTATAGAAAGGTCTTGCCATCAGGTATCTTTGTACCAAGTTTGGGTTTGAAGTTGTAAATAGTATTTGAGAAAAAATAAATTATGTCAAAATATAGCTATTTTTGACCTATTTCCTGATCCCCTGTGACCTTGACCTTTGCGAGAGGTCACTCAAATTGGTATGTTTAGAAAGGTCTTAACACAAAGTATCCTTGGGCCAAGTTTGAAGAGTGTGGCTTTAATAGCCTCCAAGGAAATGCCAACATTAAAGTTTACCACGGACGACGATGGCGGACAGATGACCGACCACTGGCCCAAAACATAAACTCACTTTTGCTTTGCACGTGAGATAAAAAAAATGTTGAAAACAGAATGCTGTTGTCGAACAAAGTAAGTACAGACCAATTTTGAAGCTCTTCAAAACTCAATCTTTCTTACTATTTAAGCCTGTTCAGTACTTCTTAGAGGACAAAAAAAGAATCGTCACTGGACATCAGTCGCAACAAATCATCATCACAGGCACTGTTCTAAGCTCATTTCTAATATTTCAAATTCAGACTCACACCCTGAACAGTGGCACATTAGTCAAGCAGTACCCACATGCTATCAGTCAATTTTCCACAGCTTGCCATTGCCCTGAAGTGTATGCACTATTCTCTGTGTATGATTTGACCTGTACAGTGCGCACTAGTCATTTTCTGTCCCCCTCCCCACCCATCTGCAAAATATCTTCCTCTTGCGGGCATATATCTGTTTCTTTACATTCACAACTGGTGAAAACGTATAGAGACAAGCATTTTCCACATATTTCTGTGGCCTCTCCTGCAATGTAGACATAAAATTTATATTTATGCTATTTAGGAAAGGCCTCAAATTAACCAGTTTACAAATTTTCAACTTTCACCCGTGCACAGTCATACAGACTAAAAGTCTGTACTCACAATGTAGGGCTCGACAAGAACTGTGGTTTCCAGTGCTAGTTTCTGTTCCTGTTCCACATCATAGGCCACATAACACAACTTCTCTTTCAGCATGCGCACGGTCTCAAAGTCCGCGGAGTGGTTGAAGGCGTATCCTCGCAACAGCAAAAGCTGCACACACAACAAAATAACGTAAAGATTCTGCTTCTATAGACCTGCGGGTGGAACAGATTCTCACAAGCCTGTGTGGCCACAGTAGCACACAAAAAAAGATGTCAACAGATTCCTTCAGGTAGATTGCTCCAAGTCCATAGATCTGCAAGAGGCACAGATTCTCAGGAGCCCCAGCAGTGGCAAGGGCTCATGAGCATCAATACCTCATGCTGCTTGAAATCTCCATTTTTCTCCTGCTCTAACACTTTCAGATAACTTTCACAATTTACGTGTGTCGCACTGCCCCTCCAAACTTGTGTATGCCACCAAACTCAATACCTGTAGAAACTGTGTATGCCAGCCACTCTAGGTAAGATTTTACTACCACCGTCTCACACAATTTCAAACAAAACTGTTATCATTATCAATAATTATGGCCATAAAGGCATAGTTTCCCGTTCATAAAATCACACTTTGACAATACTATCATTAGGTACAGGCAGCCCTTAAACTACACAAATCTCTTGCAAATATGATATCAAGAAAAGAATGTATTATTAAAGTTCAAGCAAAAATAAGCACAACCAAAAAAACAGCAAATGTCTAGCTCAAATAGTTTCAGAGATAGAAGGAAAAGACTTTTGCAAAAAATTGTCACGTCTGAGGCTGTTTTTGGGAAATTGCATGGCAAGCAAACTTTGACAATCCACAATTTCTTCAGATCTATTCTAAATTGGCTGAAAATCTGAGATTCTGTTTAAAGTATTGGTCAGTGTAAGCTCAATGTTTTTTGGTGTGATGGTAATAGTGGTTTCTGAATGCCAGTTAGCTGAAAATGCCTCTGCAGCTAAAATCGGCTGGCGGAAAAAACAAGGATAATTTCAAAATAACACAACTTTCACATTTCTTGTCTGATTTTAACATTTTAAAGTATTCTGTGAATATCTTTAAAAATGCTTCAGTTTGATATCCTACAACATGCTGATATGCCAGTTTTTAGTGTTTTGAGTCCTCCCCCCCCCCCCCCCCCCCCCCCCCCCCCCACAAGCCATTTCTTAACCGTCACATAGGTTAGGTTTCCCCGTTTGTTGTGCTATTCTGCACAGGATCTGATAAACACTCATCCCCTGAAAACAAATGCCGTTACGTATTTTTTGCTAAGTCACAGTGAAGTTGATAGACCATGACTAAATGGTATTTAATGCTTTAATCCTTCAGAAATGTGCCCGTAGCTCACCACTCGCCTTTGCTTTGCGTAGCAGCCGACGCATAGCCAAGAACCATAACGTTACCGTAAGTTGAAAATCGATCGCCAGTGACCAATTTTAATTTTAAAATAATAAAATATCGGCTGGTTACTTTTTACTTTTAGCTACAATAATGCAAACTAGAATGCTCAAATTATACGTTTCAGCATAACAACGATAAATATTCAGTCGGAAACCGAACAGAAAAAAATGTACAAACAGCGTTCACTCGCGAGGCCTACTTAGCTGAGGAAGCATCATTTAGCTGCTTGCACAGCGATCAAATTGCACGCGATTACATAAAATCAAACTTTATAACACTCATGAAAATAAATTGGCATTGAATCAAAATGGATATAGAAGACATTTACATTAATAATGATGTGAACTTATTTAGTTCATCGCTGATTTTTGACGAAATTATCAGTGCACTGGGGGCCGCTCCAGTGTTATGCGCCCACTAATGACAGTGACGAGGAAGAGAAACAAGAGTTCTACGACCGACTCCAGAGTGCCTTGGACAAATGTGCGGAGCGAGACATCACCATCGTCATGGGCGATTTTAATGCCAAAATAGGGGAGGACAACACCGGATACGAAGAGGTGATGGGGAGACAGGGACTAGGCTTGGAGATGAGTGAGAACGGGGAGAGGTTTGTAGACTTTTGTGCTCTAAACCGACTTGTCATTGGAGGCAGCATCTTCCCACACAGAAGAATACACAAAGCAACTTGGGTCTCACCTGACCATACAACAGAGAACCAAATAGACCATATCTGCATTAGCAAGAAATTTAGAAGATCCCTTCAAGATGTTCGAGTGAGGAGGGGAGCAGATGTCGCCTCAGACCACCATCTGCTTACCTTAAGAATGAAGCTCAAGCTAAAGAAAAGCCGCACAGAGACAACAAGAAGACAGCGCTATAATGTAGGCCTCCTGAGAGAAACTGGAGTTAGAGAAGACTTCAAACTGGTGCTGTCCAACCGGTTTCAAGCGCTACAGGAGCTAGTAAATGAAGAGGAGGCGGTCACCACAGAGCAGCAGTGGAAGGCAGAGAGGTTCTGAACTCAACCTGCAAAGACACTGTAGGGTTCAGGAAACACCATCACAAGGACTGGCTGTCGGCACAGACCTTGAAGAAGATAGAAGTGAGGAAGCAGAAGAAAGCAGTTGTCAACAACAGTCGCACGAGAGCAGCCAAAGTAAGGGCACAGGGGGAATATTCGGAAGCCAACCGCAAGGTGAAGAGTAGTATCAGGCAGAGTGGTGACCGCCTCCTCTTCATTTACTAGCTCCTGTAGCGCTTGAAACCGGTTGGACAGCACCAGTTTGAACTCTTCTCTAACTCCAGTTTCTCTCAGGAGGCCTACATTATAGCGCTGTCTTCTTGTTGTCTCTGTGCGGCTTTTCTTTAGCTTGAGCTTCATTCTTAAGGTAAGCAGATGGTGGTCTGAGGCGACATCTGCTCCCCTCCTCACTCGAACATCTTGAAGGGATCTTCTGAATTTCTTGCTAATGCAGATATGGTCTATTTGGTTCTCTGTTGTATGGTCAGGTGAGACCCAAGTTGCTTTGTGTATTCTTCTGTGTGGGAAGATGCTGCCTCCAATGACAAGTCGGTTTAGAGCACAAAAGTCTACAAACCTCTCCCCGTTCTCACTCATCTCCGAGCCTAGTCCCTGTCTCCCCATCACCTCTTCGTATCCGGTGTTGTCCTCCCCTATTTTGGCATTAAAATCGCCCATGACGATGGTGATGTCTCGCTCCGCACATTTGTCCACGGCACTCTGGAGTCGGTCGTAGAACTCTTGTTTCTCTTCCTCGTCACTGTCATTGGTGGGCGCATAACACTGGATGACGTTCAGCTTGAGCTTTTTCTTGGTTCTAAAGGCTGCTGTTATAATTCTTGGCCCAAGAGGTTCCCAGCCCATCAGCGCTCTCTGTGCCACTGGTGACAGCATGAGTGCTACTCCTTCTGTATGGGGGGCATTCTCCTCTTCATGACCTGAATACAGAATCATCTCCCCACTTAACAGCCTTTTCTGGCCAGACTGCGTCCATCTGGCTTCACTGATGCCTAGCAGGGAAAGGTTGTACTTTTGCATTTCCGCTGCTATCTGGGCGGCCTTGCCGCTCTGGTACATGGTCTTGACGTTCCATGTGCCCATGGTTGTGTCCCTGGATAGAGAGAGGCGGCTCGGTCCTGTGGCTTCCGAAGACTTCCGGCTTTCACCACAGGACGTCATAAGTCTTCTAGTAGAAGAACCTTCCTCCTCCAGGAAAGGAATTACTGTTAGTCTTTTCGTCGGCGTTTTTGTAGCTATTTCCTTTTTTGCAGGGTGGGGAAGCTAACCCCACGCCCAACCCCCTTACTAGGAGGACCAGGGGTTTTCTGTCGGGGTCACCTTCCCTTAGACCATGTTGGTTCACGGCACCTTATTTCATTCGGTGCACCCCTCTCACGAGGGACCCCCTATCCACCACCCAGGGGACGCGCCTCAACGCCGTATGGTCCCAGCGCGAGGCAGGCAAGTATGGCCATACAGAAAGACCAGTAAAAGACAAAGAAGGCAAGCCTATTGCAGACAGAGCAGACCAACTCGACAGATGAGCCAAGTATTTTGAAGAGTTACTGAACAGACCTAGCCCACCCGACCCTCCAGACATCCAGCCGGCAGAGACCGACCTACCCATCAGCTGTGACAGACCCAGCCGGGAAGAAATCAGAAGAGCAATGGCATTTTTGAAGAACGGCAAAGCAGCAGGCCCAGATGGCATCCCAGCGGAGTCTCTGAAAGCAGACCTAGAGACGACAGTGGAGATGCTGTACCCACTGTTTGGAAAGATCTGGGAAGAGGAGGTGATGCCGGCTGACTGGAAGGAGGGGTACCTAATCAAGCTTCCCAAGAAAGGCGACCTCAGCAAGTGTTCCAACTACAGAGGAATCACCTTGCTGTCAGTACCAGGAAAGGTCTTCAACAGGATCATCCTGGAGAGAATGAAGAGCTCCGTTGACCCCCAGCTGAGAGACCAGCAAGCAGGATTCAGGAAGAACCGATCATGTACAGACCAGATCGCCACTCTCTGCATCATCGTGGAACAGTCTCTGGAGTAGAGCTCTCCGCTGTACGTCAACTTTGTGGATTATGAGAAAGCATTTGACAGTGTGGACCGAGAGACTCTGTGGAAACTCCTACGACACTACGGTGTACCCACAAAACTCGTCCGCCTGATCAAGAGCAGCTACGATGGCATGACATGTCGCGTGATCCATGAAGGGCAGTTCACCAGGGAGCTCCAGGTCAGAACTGGTGTCAGGCAGGGGTGTGTGCTGTCTCCGTTCCTCTTCCTACTGGCCATAGACTGGGTCATGAAGATGACCACAGAGCACAGACGAAGTGGAATACAGTGGACACTGTGGACACAGCTTGACGACCTCGATTTTGCAGACGACTTGGCATTACTGTCCCACACTCATCAACAAATGCAGGACAAGACCACGAGGCTTGCTGACATCTCGTCCCAAGTGGGCCTCACCATTCACAAACAGAAAACAAAGACAATGAGGCTGAACGCAACCAGGCAAGAACCAGTCTTGCTTGCTGGCACCCCGTTGGAGGAGGTGGAGTCCTTTACCTATCTCGGGAGCATCATAGACAAAAAAGGCGGCACTGATGCAGATGTCAGAGCACGAATCGGTAAAGCCAGAGCAGCCTTTCTCCAGTTGAAAAAAGTGTGGAGTTCCAGAGAGCTGTCACAACACACCAAAGTCCGCATTTTCAACTCCAATGTAAAAGCAGTTCTCCTATATGGAGCAGAGACATGGAGATTGACAAAAACTACAGTCAACAGAGTACAGACCTTCATGAACAGTTGCCTTAGAAGAATTTTGAAAATCCACTGGCCAGAGAAGATCAGCAATGTCAGACTCTGGGAGAGAACAGAGCAGATAACAGCAGAGAATGAAATTGGGCGAAGAAGATGGGGATGGATCAGTCACAGTCTGAGAAAGCCAGCTTCCAGTATCACTAGGCAGGCATTGTCATGGAACCCCCAGGGAAAGAGGAAAAGAGGTAGGCCGAGAAACTCCTGGCGTCGAGACCTCCAAGCAGACATCAAGAGACTGGGAACCACCTGGAGTAGAATCGAAGAAGAAGCACAGGACAGGAGTTGCTGGAGGTCTCTCGTCAACGGCCTATACCCGGGTAGGGGTGACAGGCGTAAGTAAAGTAAGTACTGGGGGCCGCCATTTTCGTACACAACTTCGGCATATTTGACTACAGGTGACCTCGGAATTTCAAGCAATGGACGCGTACGATACATGTAATCTCATCGGAAACGAGATTTTAGAAAAGAAAAATGAATGAACTTTTGAATGATACTATGCAAACTATGCATAATATTTCAGCAAGAGGACAAATTTTGAGTTCAAAAGTTACAATTTGCAATAAAAGTCATTGTTTTTAAAAAATGTCTTTGATATTTGGCACCATTGCAAAGCTCACGACGAGTACTTTCCAGTGACGTATACCATTGCATTGTTCTATTTATAGTACACGTCCGGCGAGCATTTGAAACGGCGTGACTGCAGTGAGCTTGCTTCAGGAAGCGAGCAACCGGTGCGGTTTCGACGAAAATGGTCATTTTTAACAACTGCTTTTTTTCACTAACGGTACAACATCCACACTCACACTTGGACTCAAACGAAAGAACGCAATGTTTTCTGCAAATGCATACAAAGTTTATTGCATGGAAGCCTAAATTAAAAGAGTTTGGAGGGCAAAAGTCAGCTGTATGACAGTGTGCTCTGTATAGGGCTGCCGGTACCTACTATCATTGATGTGTGATTTTCTGAACAGGAAACTATGCCTTTACATGCACGAGTTTGTACTATCATGCAACAGATACAAAACGCATTTTCAGCCTTGCAGGTACATGATTTCTTGTTTACATGGAACACACAGCTTTCATTTACATCTGCATACATCTTGATATTTCTGCATACAAAACACCAGTTTTGTGTTTTGTAGGCCAATGATTTACCTTGATAAGGTATCGTGTGATGTCTCGCCCAGCAATGTCCAGTCGCCGAGTCAGATGAGGTAGGGAAAAACCATCGTATACGGGGCAGATGTGGGTCACACCATCACCAGAGTCTACCACCACACCGGTCAGCAGACCTGTAGTTAACAAAGTTACAGAATATAAGTTCACTGAACCATAGGAATTGAACAATGTCGGTCAGCAGACCTGTAGTTAACAAAGTTACAGAATATAAGTTCACTGAACCACAGGAATTGAACAATGTCAGAAAGATAAAAAAACATGCTTCACAAAAACAGGGGAAAACAGCTTTTCCCCCCCAAAGCATCTTTCTTTTGGACTTTGTTAGTTATTATCTTGTATTGTACACTTTTGACAGCCTTTTCGTAAGGAACCCTCATACGGACCATGTTTCCTTATTAACCCATATCATACTGAGGCTAAAAGCTTCAAATTTGTACACTGCCATATACGCAAGCTACATTATATTACTTACAGATAAGGATATACGCCAATGGCTTTAGTTCAAGGGTGGTGCCAGAATGGCGCCAAGCTATTCTGGCACTACCCTTTAACTATTTATTCACTTATTTCACACAATGGTGTATTCCGAATAAGGGTTAACCCATTTAACCCCAAGGCCACATTTCCCAAATTTTGGAGATGTTACCTAATGACTATGTACCACTTGCAGAAGACAGATTGACCATAATTCAAGGGTAGTGCCTGAAGAGCTTGACCCCTAAAGGTGCCAAGCTAATCTGGCGCTACCCTTGAATTATCATGGTCAATACATCTCCTGCTGTAGGATGTTGGGGGTAAATGGGTTAAAATACTTCATAAATGTCCTATGATGACTTGAGACCAACAGCTGCTGATTGAGATAGTGACTGCTCAAAGGTAGCGCCAGATTAACTTCACAACTACCCAGGTGCCAAGCTAATCCAGTACTGCCTTTGAATAAAATCCCCAAGTCCTGGAGCAAGTAAACAATGTTGGATGTCCTATGCAGAGTGGGGAAAAACTCCTGAAACCTTGCACCTCTTGGTACAAACTACAATATAAGTTATCGGCCCATTCACTTCATTAAGTTTAAGCCTGTTCAGTACTTCTTAGAGGACAAAAACAGTTAAGTCATCACACTGCAAGCAGTATGCAACCAAACCACAAGTCATCATGACAGGCAGAGAAGAAAATAACAAAACCACCATCTTCTCATGTCTTTGTTCTTTTGCTCATTTTTAGGACTTTATATTAGCTTTTTCACTCATCAGCTACTAATCAATAATGAGTTCGTAGAGCATTTCCCAGATTAAAAGTTTCCTTACAATTTTAAATACCTAGGAATGGAATTTCTTTTTCAAGACCAGGCAACTAACAAACAGTTTAAATCAATCACCTGCAATTACAAAACTACTCAAGAAAAACATTCTTGCTCAAGATTTGAATGTGACAATTTTATTTTCAAACAAGATTAGAATATTCCTCTCACTAAAATAGTGCATTTGCTCAGATAAATTGTATTTATGTGAACACATTTTCAAACTTTCAAACTCAAAGGCTCTTGTAATTTGTAAATCTGTCTACATTCCTGGGCTTTTCATGCCTTGAAAATGTCACTTCGCCCTCCAAATACATCTACTTCCAAAAGACCTTCAAAGACCATTTGAACCCTGGTACCATCCTCAAGAACTGCTGAATAGTGATCAAATGTGTCAACTATAACTAGGTAGTGCCTGATTTGGACCTGGCTGTGTCACAAGTTAATCAGGCAAGCTACCCTTATCCTTAGGGATCCAAAGTGAAAGGGATTACAAACACAGCCTGTTCAGTACTTCTTAGAGGACATGAAGTACAATCGTCACACTGCCAGATGCACTCAGCACATCTGCAAGCAGTTCGCAACCAACCATATCATCATTACAGGCAACGTGATGACTTGCCAACATGGGAGCATCAGGCACTAACCGTGGGCTGTCAGTATCATGCATAACTAACCCCCTTGTGAATACAGTCACTGGTACAGGCAAAGGTAAAAAAACTAGAAGTGACTGCATGTGCAAGGTGGTATCATCTCTTGGTATTGAAAGCGAATGATCAGCTGAAAATAACAACAAATTTACCCTGAAGATGTCACACTGAGAGTGGGAGATGCATCAGCCATGAAGGATAAAAAGGGGAGTGCCAGATCAGCTTGATACCTGGAAGTGGAAAGGCACCATACTAACCTGGCATTCTCCTTGTAATTGCACTATCATAGCCGAACCATCTCCAATATCAAGTACACAATCTAGATCCTCCAAAAGTTGTGAAATTCATTATGAAGCGTAACTGAATTTATAAATATTGCTGGACATTACCTTGAGCGTACAGGGTTAACACAGCCTGGATGGCAATGTGAACGCTGTCGAACTGATACTTCTCAAACATGGTCTGAACAAAAAGAGTGAGAGGAAAAAAAGACAATAGATTATATCATCAACAACAACAAAAAAAAAAGATTTATGGTGAACAGTGGTCAAAGGAATAGCAAGAGCTCATAATGATCTCTGCCGCATGCAGTGGGGTGATGTCTGATCTGTCCCTGCAGTGAAGGAGCTAGTTTGGAGAACTGACAAAAATATAGACTCAGAGCATCATGAAATATACAGTCGAACCTCCTCTAGCATTTACAATTACATAGTGGTCACCTGTCTACAGCAGTCAAAGTATATCTTCCCTTCACTTTTACTATTATTGTATTAACATGGGTGACTGATACTATTATATAGTGTCAAAAATTGAAATGACTGAAACGGTCTACAAGTTTCACCTCTGTTCAGCTGTCGAGTTCCATGGATGAGTAATTCAAAATGTGGATGTAACTGTGGCAGAGTCATGTCAGCAAGAGATATAAATTCTCATGAGAATTTATGCCTCTTGCATATGAAACAGGCTGGCCGAAGGGATATTCTGTCAGAAAAAAAGCTAAAATTAGGCTTTCTGGGATCTTGAAAAAGTTGAATCAGCGTCCAGCATGAAGACTGACAGTGACACCCATGTATTAAACTTTTTTAAAGATAAATAATAATAATTACGGTATTTATAATGCGCTTGCGTGCACTCACAACTTGCACACGCATGCGCACGCTTTAGACAATGACTCAGTCACGTAACACAAATAGTGAAGATACATTACGACGGTCAGCTTGGGGTGGGGAGTGTGGTGATATAGTGCTAGAACTGTTGAAAGAGGTGAGTTTTGAGGGTGGACTGGAAGGAGGAGAGTGAGTGTTTCTGACGGAGAGAGAGTGGGAGAGTGTTCCAGGTAGATGGACCGTATACTGAGAAGGAGCGGGGGCCGAAAGTGCTGAGTTTGGTGCGGGGGATGAGGAGGCGGAGAGGGTCGGAGGCAGAGCGGAGGGAGCGGGGAGGAGTGTAGGGGTGAAGTAAGTTGGAGAGATAGGCAGGAGCGTAGTTGTTCAGGGATTTGTAGCAGAGAGACAAAATCTTGTATTGGATGCATTGGGGGATGGGGAGCCAGTGAAGAAGCTTGAGCAGGGGAGTGATGTGGTCGGATTTTTTCTTTCTGAGGACGAGGCGGGCAGCATTGTTCTGGACGCGCTGAAGAGTGAGAGTGGTGGAGTGAGGAAGGCCGGAAAGGAGAGAGTTGCAGTAGTCGATGCGAGATAAGATGAGAGAGACAGTGAGTTTGGTGGCAGCTTCGGTAGTGAGGTATTTTCTGATCTGACTGATGCGGCGGAGGTGGAAATATGCCTGGGCCGTGGCGGAGACGAAGCTGGTCATAGAAAGAGAGGAATCGAGGATAACGCCAAGGTTCTTGACCAAGTCAGAGAGGGAGATGGGGGTGCTGTCGAGTTGAAGGTGGAGAGAGGGAGGGAGCTGGGAAAGTTTCTGGCGAGTGCCTACCAGCATGGCTTCCATTTTGTCGTCGTTCAGTTTGAGCTTGTTTGCTGTCATCCAGTTTTTCACGTCTTCGTAGCAGTCAGCCATGCGAGTCAGTAGTGTCTGAGTGTTGTCGAGTTTGTCTTTGTCTAGTAGTTGTGAGTCGTCAGCGTAGAGGTGGTGGTGTATGTGGTGAAACTGGATGATGTTGGACAGGGGGGAGATGTAGAGTGTGAAAAGGACCGGGCCCAGGACGGACCCCTGTGGATTGATTGATTGTACATTGCTTAACGTCCTGAGAGCAACAAGGCTTTCTCAGGACGTGCTTGCACTGCTTGTGAAAAAATAAAAAATAAACAGAACATTGAATGTATGTCGCCAGCCGGTCAAATACATTAAATAAACCTAACACATGGGGCCTAAATAAAGCTAAGACTATTTAGCAACACACATCCAATATCAAGAGCTACAGGCAGTGCAAACAGTAGGGAGAGTTTTAAAAAGGCAAATACAGGTGAATGGACAAAGGGTAGACAGAAACACATGCCCCAGAAGAGAGAGAAAAACCCACCCTCTGGGGCTGACCAGGGCGACCCTGGGAACTAAAAAATACCTAACCCCACCCAAGTCCCCCAGGGCAGACCCGGGTGGGGCGGACCCCTGTGGAACGCCGCAGGAGAGCCTGACTGGGTTGGAGGAGATGCCGTCGATGGTGATGGACTGCTGTCTGTCGGAGAGGTAGGAGAGAAACCAGGAGTGAGCAGAGTCAGTGATGCCAAAGGAGTGGTGAAGGCGGTGGAGGAGGATAGAGTGGTCTATGGTGTCGAAGGCGGCAGAGAGATCGAGTAGCGTAAGCAGGGAGATGTTGCCCGAGTCGGTGGAGAGAAGCAGGTCGTTAAGGATATGTAGAAGGGCTGTTTCAGTGCTGTGATGTTTGCGATAGGCAAACTGGAAGGGACTGAGGAGGTTGTTGTCGGCGAGGTGGAGGTTGAGTTGGTTGAGGACAACCTTCTCAAGAAGCTTGGACAGGAAAGAGAGATTGGAGTCTGGGCGGTAGTTCTTGAGTTCGTTTGGGTCGAGGTTGTGTTTTTTGAGGAGAGGACGGACGATGGCGGACTTGAAGATATCGGGGACAGAGCCATTCTCTAGAGATGTGTTGATGATGTCGGTAATGAAGGGCAAAAGTTTTGGGAGGCCGTCCCGGTAGAGGGAAGCTGGGAGGGGGTCTAGTTCGCAGGTTTTGAAAGGCATGGACTTTATGGTCTTGAGTACTTCATCCTGAGAGACGGGGCGGAAGGACGAGAGGGGAGTGCCGGAAAAGGTGGGGTCAGGAAGGCAAGGCGGAGAAGGCAGAGTGTCGTGTGTTTTGCGCAGAGTTTGGATTTTGTTGGAGAAATAGGAGGAAAAAGCGGACGGAAGTTCTTCTTTGCTGTGTGTGTTGGGAAGAGGAGAGTCTTTAGAAGTGCCTAGGAGTGTGTTCATGGTAGCGTAGAGGGTTTTGGAAGAAGTTGATTCACTGTGGAGACACTATAGAATTGCAAAATTCTCTTTTTTAAACTAAAGTTTAATCACATTCAAAATGTGTCCCAAATGTCACACACACCAATTATACAACTATCACATCAACACTTTTAAATAATAAATAACGTCCCTCGATCTACTCACCTCAACCATCTTTTCTCTGTTTTTCATGGGGTTCATGGGTGGCTCGGTGAGCAGGATGCGAGCGTTACGTGTGTCGACGTTGAGGCGATCCTTACCAAAGGTGTGGTCATAGAGATGAATCATGTCCTCCCAGTTGCGCACTATGCCATTGTCCATGGGGTAGTTAACCTCCAGCATGGAGCGCAATTGGCTGGCCTCATCTCCAACCATCAAGTCCTTAAATAAGCGTCAAATGTGAAAAAATAATTAAAGTGCCACGGAAGTCAACTTTTCCTATTGTTCAATATGCTATTTAACTTAAGTAATTTACAAAGGAACTCCACCAGGGAGGCCCCTTTCGGGGCTTAACTGCCTGTCCCAAGTCAGGATAAAGGAGGAGGGTTAGGCGTGGGGCTAGCGACTCCACCCTGTAAAAAGAAACTTGCTACGGAAACGACAACAAAAAAGTCGCCTCAAGCACCAGACGGCGCAGAGAGGACTGAATGAATGAATTTACAAAGGAAAGTGTTAAATGACCTCGCAAAAAGCATCATAATAATTAATATAAGTCCGTGTTTAGTAACAAAATATTTTAGTTAAACCATCGACTGGCATACAGAAATGCATGTGCAGTCCCGACACTTCACTTGAATCATAACCGTCAGCAGGGCAGCACAGTGCTACCAACGTTACACTTAGAGCTGTAGCCACTTTCTGCACATAGATCTTTACTGGTATAAAACAGTACCAATGCTGCACACTAATGGGGATAAAGGGTTGGGTGCCAAAAGTACACCCTCCGCTATATCTGCAGAGCACACAGCACTATCTATGCTTTCAAGCTGACAATCAAGATTCACATGAGTCATCAGGAGAAGCGCACATTAACGTCCGATGGTTTAAACTTAAAAGGGACAGCAGTACATTATTAGTAAGGGGAGCAATTTAGTGCATTACCTTGATTTCAATGTTTCCAATCTTGGTTGTGGATCGAATGATGGGTCGTCCCACCAGTGACGGGAAGATGTGGGCAGGAAAGTTGGATCCTGCATAGCCACACTTGACAAACTGTACGAACAGAAAAATCCATTTCAATCCCATCAAAACAATTAAATTACTGATGCACATACACTGAACTCCAGACATAAGCCTTCTCTAAATTGTCATGTTATTCAAGTTTATGTAGATGCTTTAAGGCACATTTGTGGACCTATATGAATCAGCAGCTCTGTAGTTGTATGAGGAAAATTTACACAACTTCCTCGTTTATTCATTTTTTGTTTTGTTGATGTATTGGTTTGGGCGTTCAAAACGGAATTTTTGTTAAATGCATCATAATGACCACTCGACTAAATCACTAATGTAGAAAATAACACTGCCTTGATCAAATGCGTTTAGAAAATCTAACTTTACGAGAGATAACACAAACGGGACAGGCAAGATGACTAAATATGACAAACTTTGACACTTGATCTTTTCGGCTTCCGGGTTTTTCGCTAGACGATTTCAAGTGTAAGTACAATACATCTTAAAGAGCAAAATGTCAGAGTAAATGCAACACTTACCCCTGTTCCATTATCGCAAACTATAACTTTTCTTCCCTTCGAATCCATGGTTGATTATTGCAGATTTTGTGGGACCCTCTTTACGATCGCCAACCGTCCATTCGTGATGCCGGAAGCACCGCCCAGTTAAATGCAGCGATTTAGTGAAACCTGCCCTCATTGGCTTTTCTAAAAACAGAAACCAATCAACTTTCTTGTATCAATCAGACACTTTACAGACATGGCGTTTGGTAGACAGTCAATCTGGCTTTTGTTACAGGTGTTTGCAGTTGTGTTCTTCGTTGTATGGGTGGTGAGAGCAGAATACAAGCTCAAAGAACTAGAACTGAATTTCAAATCTGACGATGAAATGCCAAGGATTTTCACAGCTGAAGACATCGCCGAGTTTGACGGAAGCGACGTACGTGTTCTTTTCTAACAGCGGGAAGAAAATCGTCTGCTCTCATACATTGTACAAGTTTATGTTTGTTCACCATATATTTTGAAACTTAATGTGTAAGACGTGACTGTGTGTTTGTAAACGTGTGTGTTCCTGTCTTTTTTTAAACGAAATGTCTTATCATGTCTTGCCTTATCTTGCAAAGTCTTATCGTGTCTTGCCTTACCTTGCAGCCGAATAAACCTATCTACATGGCCGTGAAAGGCGTTGTCTTTGATGTCACATCTGGGAAAGGTAAGCATACTGAAAGCAGGTGCAAACACCAACCCTTATATTAATTAGAACTGGATTGTTCATGCATGTGAGCCTTAGGGGCTTTGCCTTTCTTGTTATGGTGCAGGTAGGATGTAAATTTACATATATGTTCCTTAGAACAAAATAGAAGGAACTCAAACTTTTTACCAAGGATGCCACTAGACATTTCAGCAGATGGGTCAAATGTCCTGGGATTGCCAACATGAATAGGACATATGTCTGCCATATATATATATATTATAGAAATACTGACATGCAAAAGAAATGTGATATATTTTGAGTCACTGGAAACACTGAAGTGTTTCCTATGACTCGAATGATGTCACATTTCTTTTGCTCGTAAATATGTATAACATTCATGTATTCATGTGATATGATTAGAATAAAACAAGATGCAAGTGTTGACTGCAAAATGACGGGAAGGGCAAAGAATGGCTGATGACAAAGGACCAGCAATAGAAGTACATGTATACACATAAGATATTGTTTCGTGAGTGGTCACTGCCTGCAATTCAGACTTGGACTGTTAATATGCTATGTAAAATACAAATTTTAAGACAACAGAAAAGTGATCGGACATAGGTAGCTTTGAGGCAAATGTAATCAGACATTTGACCTATTTGGCACCTACAGTGATCGATCATTTTAGCCTTGCTGTCGGACTGTGACCGATCTCCGATGCCTAGTTGCATCCTTGTTTAAACATAAATTATTTAAAATGAAACAAATTTGTAGGGAACTGTGGAGTAAAGTTTGTAAATTATTGTGAATTTGGAATTTTTGGGGAATTATAGGCCATTTGCCATAGGAGCGCACATTTTCCCCACATATCTGCAAAGAAACACTTTTCTGTACCACTTTAAGAACAAATATCACTCAGTGCCAATTGACCTAATATGGAATATATTTACTGAACTTCTATAATTTGTCAATTTTGCTGTACAGTCGTAAAGATTTGGCGAAAAGACAAAAACAAGCCATTTTCAAAGACTGAATAGAGCCCCGGCAGATTTCAATATCGAGGTCAAGCATGCAGGCTTCTCATATGCCTGCACTGTTTCAGGTTTCAAAACTTGGCCAATTCACGTGAAAATGGATCTTATACTGGACTTAATAAATCTGGGGCACATTTAGGGATGTAATCTTAGACATTTCATGAAAAATTTTCAAATTATTACGACTATACAGCAAAACTCCTCGCGCTGGGACCATACGGCGTTGAGGCGCGTCCCCTGGGTGGTGGATAGGGGGTCCCTCGTGAGAGGGGTGCACCGAATGAAATAAGGTGCCGTGAACCAACATGGTCTAAGGGAAGGTGACCCCGACAGAAAACCCCTGGTCCTCCTAGTAAGGGGGTTGGGCGTGGGGGTAGCTTCCCCACCCTGCAAAAAAGGAAATAGCTACAAAAACGCCGACGAAAAGACTAACAGTAATTCCTTTCCTGGAGGAGGAAGGTTCTTCTACTAGAAGACTTATGACGTCCTGTGGTGAAAGCCGGAAGTCTTCGGAAGCCACAGGACCGAGCCGCCTCTCTCTATCCAGGGATACAACCATGGGCACATGGAACGTCAAGACCATGTACCAGAGCGGCAAGGCCGCCCAGATAGCAGCGGAAATGCAAAAGTACAACCTTTCCCTGCTAGGCATCAGTGAAGCCAGATGGACGCAGTCTGGCCAGAAAAGGCTGTTAAGTGGCGAGATGATTCTGTATTCAGGTCATGAAGAGGAGAATGCCCCCCATACAGAAGGAGTAGCACTCATGCTGTCACCAGTGGCACAGAGAGCGCTGATGGGCTGGGAACCTCTTGGGCCAAGAATTATAACAGCAGCCTTTAGAACCAAGAAAAAGCTCAAGCTGAACGTCATCCAGTGTTATGCGCCCACCAATGACAGTGACGAGGAAGAGAAACAAGAGTTCTACGACCGACTCCAGGGTGCCGTGGACAAATGTGCGGAGCGAGACATCACCATCGTCATGGGCGATTTTAATGCCAAAATAGGGGAGGACAACACCGGATACGAAGAGGTGATGGGGAGACAGGGACTAGGCTCGGAGATGAGTGAGAACGGGGAGAGGTTTGTAGACTTTTGTGCTCTAAACCGACTTGTCATTGGAGGCAGCATCTTCCCACACAGAAGAATACACAAAGCAACTTGGGTCTCACCTGACCATACAACAGAGAACCAAATAGACCATATCTGCATTAGCAAGAAATTTAGAAGATCCCTTCAAGATGTTCGAGTGAGGAGGGGAGCAGATGTCGCCTCAGACCACCATCTGCTTACCTTAAGAATGAAGCTCAAGCTAAAGAAAAGCCGCACAGAGACAACAAGAAGACAGCACTATAATGTAGGCCTCCTGAGAGAAACTGGAGTTAGAGAAGAGTTCAAACTGGTGCTGTTCAACCGGTTTCAAGCGCTACAGGAGCTAGTAAATGAAGAGGAGGCGGTCACCACAGAGCAGCAGTGGAAGGCAGTTAGAGAGGTGCTGAACTCAACCTGCAAAGACACTGTAGGGTTCAGGAAACACCACCACAAGGACTGGCTGTCGGCACAGACCTTGAAGAAGATAGAAGCGAGGAAGCAGAAGAAAGCAGCGGTCAACAACAGTCGCACGAGAGCAGCCAAAGTAAGGGCACAGGGGGAATACTCGGAAGCCAACCGCGAGGTGAAGAGGAGTATCAGGGCAGACAAGAGGGCCTACACAGACAGCCTGGCAGCAGAGGCAGAAAAGGCAGCAGGCAGCGGCAACATGAAACAGCTCTACGACATTACCAGAAGATTGTCGGGTAAGTATGGCCATACAGAAAGACCAGTAAAAGACAAAGAAGGCAAGCCTATTGCAGACAGAGCAGACCAACTCGACAGATGGGCCGAGTATTTTGAAGAGTTACTGAACAGACCTAGCCCACCCGACCCCCCAGACATCCAGCCGGCAGAGACCGACCTACCCATCAGCTGTGACAGACCCAGCCGGGAAGAGATCAGAAAGGCAGTGGCATTTTTGAAGAATGGCAAAGCAGCAGGGCCAGATGGCATCCCAGCGGAGTCTCTGAAAGCAGACCTAGAGACAACAGTTGAGATGCTGTACCCACTGTTTGGAAAGATCTGGGAAGAGGAGGTGATGCCAGCTGACTGGAAGGAGGGGTACCTAATCAAGCTTCCCAAGAAAGGCGACCTCAGCAAGTGTTCCAACTACAGAGGAATCACCTTGTTGTCAGTACCAGGAAAGGTCTTCAACAGGATCATCCTAGAGAGAATGAAGAGCTCCGTTGACCCCCAGCTGAGAGACCAGCAAGCAGGATTCAGGAAGAACCGATCATGTACAGACCAGATCGCCACTCTCCGCATCATCGTGGAACAGTCTCTGGAGTGGAGCTCCCCGCTGTACGTCAACTTTGTGGATTATGAGAAAGCATTTGACAGCGTGGACCGAGAGACTCTGTGGAAACTCCTACGACACTACGGTGTACCCACAAAGCTCGTCCGCCTGATCAAGAGCAGCTATGATGGCATGACATGTCGCGTGATCCACGAAGGGCAGTTCACCAGAGAGCTCCAGGTCAGAACTGGTGTCAGGCAGGGGTGTCTTCTGTCTCCGTTCCTCTTCCTACTGGCCATAGACTGGGTCATGAAGATGACCACAGAGCACAGACGAAGTGGAATACAGTGGACACTGTGGACACAGCTTGACGACCTCGATTTTGCAGACGACTTGGCATTACTGTCCCACACTCATCAACAAATGCAGGACAAGACCACGAGGCTTGCTGACATCTCGTCCCAAGTGGGCCTCACCATTCACAAACAGAAAACAAAGACAATGAGGCTAAACGCAACCAGGGAAGAACCAGTCTTGCTTGCTGGCACCCCGTTGGAGGAGGTGGAGTCCTTCACCTATCTCGGGAGCATCATAGACAAAAAAGGCGGCACTGATGCAGATGTCAGAGCACGAATCGGTAAAGCCAGAGCAGCCTTTCTCCAGTTGAAAAAAGTATGGAGTTCCAGAGAGCTGTCACAACACATCAAAGTCCGGATTTTCAACTCCAATGTAAAAGCAGTTCTCCTATATGGAGCAGAGACATGGAGATTGACAAAAACCACAGTCAACAGAGTACAGACCTTCATGAACAGTTGCCTTAGAAGAATTTTGAAAATCCACTGGCCAGAGAAGATCAGCAACGTCAGACTCTGGGAAAGAACAGAGCAGATAACAGCAGAGAATGAAATTGGGTGAAGAAGATGGGGATGGATCGGTCACAGTCTGAGAAAGCCAGCTTCCAGTATCACTAGGCAGGCATTGTCATGGAACCCCCAGGGAAAGAGGAAAAGAGGTAGGCCGAGAAACTCCTGGCGTCGAGACCTCCAAGCAGACATCAAGAGACTGGGAACCACCTGGAGTAGAATCGAAGGAGAAGCACAAGACAGGAGTTGCTGGAGGTCTCTCGTCGACGGCCTATACCCGGGTAGGGGTGACAGGCGTAAATAAGTAAGTAATACAGCAAAACTGAGACATTGTTCAAGTTTCTTAAAAGTAAATCATATAATGTCAACTGTTGCTGAATGATATTAATTTGTTCTACGATTGGTATAGAAAAGTGGCTCTTTGCAAAGATATCTGCGATAAACGGTGTGCACTTCGATGTCAAATGACCTATATATTGTCCACTACTGAATTTTTTTTCAGATTATATTGTCTACTACTACAGTTTATCTAGTTACATTTGTACTTTCTTTTTCAAAACATCTCACAATCATTTCTGTGTTCTATGAACAGATTTTTACGGAAAGTCTGCTTCCTACAATGTGCTGGTTGGTAAGGATTCCACAAGAGGAGTGGCCAAGATGTCCCTGGAGCCAGAGGATTTGACTCATGATATTGTGAGTGCCACTGCTCTTTTTAACTCATTCTACCCCAGACACACCACAGCAAGATAAGGATCGACCATGATAGTTCAAGGGTGATGCCAGAGTAGCTTGGCGCCTATGGGCGCCAAGCTATTCTGGCATCACCCTTGAACTATCATGGTTGATCTGATTCTGAGACCTGCACTGCAATGCAGTCGTTGGAGGACAACGGCAAAATTTGGGGATTTTGGTGTTGGGGTAGAATGAGATAACCCTTTACATGTCAGTAGCTGATTTTATCACGATTCATCACAAATCATCAAAAGGAATCGTAATGATGGAAGCCGCTATCGACACGCAAAGGATTAAGACATTCAGCCCCAGCTCACTACAGCATTGATTGATTAGTTTAGGGTTTATTTTAAGGCTCATTCAAAGAGCTCTGCATCAATCACTGTGGAAGTGTTCTATAGCGTTGCTGCCAGCTATACGACACTTTTGCAACTATTGCTGTGGGGCGCCTTGAATGAGTCAATGTTCACAGCACCAGATTGATAATGGATGGCCCTGATGAGCTGGTTATGGGGGAAGGGGCCAGCTGTTGCCTTTGATGTAAGATCTGAACACTGATCAATTCAGGTGCACTGCAGCTGTGCAGCTTTGATTTACTGGGACCTTTCAACAGACATGCCATAGAACAAATCTTTTTCTTTTCTTTTTTTTGCCAGCCTGGGATAATCATCTTTTTTGTATTGCATCAGGGCTGGGTGAGCTAACCCATTCAGAGTTCAAAATAACCAGGGGCCCAGGGCAAAAAGCCCCTTACTTTGGCCTCGGGCCCTCTACTTTTATGTCCACGGGGCTGGGCAACCCTTTTCAGACCTACTTTGTCTCAAAGCAGCGGTAGGCAGTAATCAGCGCAGTCCCGACTTTCCTGTGGGGCCCCCTACTTTTACTAACAGGGGGCTCGAAGGGCCCTGTACATTTGAAAAGTATTTTGAACCCTGCCATTACATTCTCAGGCTGATTTAAAAAATGTACTTCTTGTCCTATGACATCTACATTGCAGATTAGGAGATAGATCAACCATCATTTTAGTTCAAGGGTGGTACCAGAATAGCTTGGCACCTGAGGTGCCAGGCTATTCTTGCACCACCCTTGAACTATCACACTCAAATTAATTTAAAGCATGAGTGTATCAGAATGAAAAGGGTTAATAGACAATTTGAGAGTTGTTTCCCTTGTTATGGGGGTAGCTTGTTCATGTCTGCCATTATTTGGCAAAAACCAATGTGTCCATTTTTTTTATAAAAGCAAAATTTTCATTGTTACACAATGAAAATCTCACTTTTCTCAAAAATACACATACTGCGTATGCCATATAATGGCAAAATCCAGACCAAAAAGGTTACTGCCAAGTGTGTAAAATGCAGAGAATAACCAAACGGAGAAAAAAACATGTTTAGAAAATAAAGTCAGTGTTGATTCTAGAGCGCGTTTTGCGCGATTTCTCGCAATATTATGCTCCAAATCGCAAAAAAAACACCGATAGCGCGGCCGAAGAATCGCAGAAAAAAAGAAACTGGACTCTTTTTTTGCACGACCAGCGCGGCCGCACCGCTGCTGCGTAAAAGCCTGCTCGAGCGTCTTGGTGCAGTGTGGCCTGAGTCGAGCCAGGGCAATTTCACTATTATTCACCTGTTTAACACGAACACAGATTCCATTCACAGAAAACCAATTCACGTGTCGCTCTCGCGCTGTGGAAGTACACATGACAGATCAGAGCGAACTCTAGTCTGTGATTGGCTGAATAGCCTTTGGCTGTTGTAATCTGTCTTCTCATTGGCTAGCATTTCTGTACTGTATTCATGTTGTATCATTCGTGTACCAACACAACCCTTTTACCGATGCGGGATTGTACTTCAGCCTGTGTTGCTTTTACCTGAGGATTGTAACTTAGTATGGATTTTACCTGATGGATTTACATTAAATACTCGAGCTGTACACGTTTCCTTGTGTTTTCCTAGCGAGCTGAAGGTATGCATAGAAAGTACGATAATGTCGTGCACTTTTAACCTGGTACTCATTCACGCACACGTCTAACACACTTAACACGAAATACGGTTAACACGAAGTGATTTTCCGTGTCCCCAGAAATTCGTGTTAGGCGGACTCCACTGTATGTATGAATGTGTGTATATTACTATATATGTCGTTTTAAAGTAAGCAGTGCAACGCGATTTGAGGGCCTCCCTTTTACACCTTGAGGGGCTCCCTTTTTTGATTAGAAGGAGCCTTTGGGCTCACTTTTCTGAAATCCTAGAATCAACACTGTAAAGTTACAACGCATTTTATTATACATCAGGTAACAACCCTTTTTCAAAATAGACAAACAAGCAAGTATGCAATTCACTCGTTACTTATCTTGCCTGCAAAGAAGCAAAGTGGTAATTATTAACAAATTGTGTTGTGACCATCTTTTCTAAGCGCGTTTCTTTCTCCATTGGGTCCTTCTCTCTATATAATGGCAGATAATAATAATAATAATAATAATAATAAGCGCATTAAATAGGCGCTTTATCCCAATTGAAAATCGGCTCAAAGCGCCGCCGCGAACTGAACCCAACAAGCACGCTCACGTGAATCACGCGCATTCACTCACACACTGAACGTAAACACAGAACTTTCACGTGGTGCTAAGGGCAAGCTCAAGCGAGCTACTGTAGTTTTTGGAAATTCAAAATCGTTTGTATTTGAAATTTGATTAAGTGGACTGAAACTGATACCAAAGTGGAGGGGGAGGAAGAGCCGGAGTACCCGGAGAAAGAACCCCCGACGGTCCGCCCGAATTAACGGTGACACTTACTAGAGGAGAAAAATCCGACGCCGGAACCCGTAATCGAACCTCGCACCTTTAGCATTGGTGGCAGGCGCCTTAACCACTGCGCCACGGACCGCCCAGATGTGCTGTCTTATCTGAGGGCTTGCCTAATTTTCCTGAATTTATTTTACGCCCAGCAGAAAGTAGATGGACCGCAATAGTTCAAGGGTATTTGTAAGTGTAAAGCCTTTCTGGCATTATGATTATGAACCATTATGATTTGTCCTGTCTTTTAGAGTTCGTCAGGTCTGAATGGTGAGACCTTTTTATTTGGACCAAAGGTTCCAAACAGTATTTATCTTCTTCACTTGTTTAACCCTCTGCACGTCGGCAGCCGTTTTAGTCACGATGATTCTTTCAGGAATCATCGTGACTAAAACTGCTACTGACACTAAAACGGTTCTTCTTTTTTTTCAGTCAGGACTGCCAGCTGGGACTCTGGAGGCTCTTGACCAAGTATTTGAGGGGACCTACATGGCAAAATACCCTGTGGTGGGCTACATGGATTATGTGCTGAAGCAGTACTCAGAAAAGTTCAAGATGATGAGTAAAATGGAGCTGTGATACTGCGTTATGCGATTGCTGAGCCCTGCTGTCACATGACAAAATGCTGCAGGTGCTCCTGCTCAAGGGTAGTGCCCGATTGGTTTGGCACCTTGCCATATGTTTGTGGGCTTCAACAACCATTTGTGTGCTTGTCTGGGTTTTGGATTTTTTTTATAGCTTTATATCTTCAGTGTAGGGAAAATGTGAAATCCACCCATCTGCAAGAGGCAAAGAACCTCATGATGTGGGGGCTCATGAGGTTCTCTGCCTCGTTACAGATGTGGGGAATCATGAAGCTCTTTGCTGCTTGCTCATGGTAATTTTTTTCTCTTTCTCTCCCCATATAGATCCATGTTCCTTGAACAAATGGGGTTGTTTGATATTGAATTTGCCCTGGTTTCAAAAAAATAACGTGAGGTAGCTTGCAGTGAAAATGTAAAAGCATTAAGGTTCAAAATCACAGACCAGTGCACATTTCCACAATTAAATGATAATGTGTTGTGAAGTTTTTGTTAAATGAGAATGAGGCCTTTTACGTTGAACATTGAAACCACCGCTTATGAACTTATTAGTTTGAAGATGTTTTCTGTATGAATCAAGAAGCCATCTTTACACAGCTTATGTGGAGCAGTTTCCACCCTGTATTGATTTGAAGTATTGTTTTCTTATGTGGTTCATGTGTGTTGCCAGTGTTAAACTCATTTCCCTTTGAATGTGAACTTCAGATGCAACGAGATCTCTTCCTCTAGAATAACCCCACCCGGGTCTGCCCTGGGGGACTTGGGTGGGGTTAGGTATTTTTTAGTTCCCAGGGTCACCCTGGTCAGCCCCACAGGGTGGGGTTTTCTCTCTATTCTGGGGCATGTGTTTCTGTCTACCCGAGGTCCATTCACCTGTATTTGCCTTTTTTAAACTCTCCCTACTGTCTGCACTGCCTGTAGCTCTTGATATTGGATGTGTGTTGCTAAATGGTCTTAGCTTTATTTAGGCCCCATGTGTTAGGTTTATTTAATGTGTTTGACCGGCTGGCGACATACATTCAATGTTCTGTTTAGTTGGTTGTTTTTTTTTCACAAGCAGTGCAGGCACGTCCTGAGAAAGCCTTGTTGCTGTCAGGACGTTAAGCAATGTACAATCAATCAATCAATCTTCCTCTAGAATAATATTGGCAGCAAGATCTGCCCAGCCGAGCGTGGCTTGAAGTGCATGTATGTGGCTATTTTTAGGGCTGAATGTGTCGTTATACTTACAGGTAATAACCTGACGTGCACTGGAGCCAGAAATTAATTGTTAACAAAATTACTGATTGTAAAAGTACATTTAAATTAGGTGGAGTTTACAAAGAGTTAACTCATTCTACCCCAGACAGACCACAACAAGATATGGATCGACCATGACTGTTAAGGGTGATGCCAGAATAGCTTGGCGCCTATAGGTGCCAAGCTATTCTGGCATCACCCTTGAACTATCATGGTTGATCTGTGTTCTGCACTGCAATGCAGTCTTCAGAGGACAGCGGCAAAATTTGGGGATTTCGGTCTTGGGGTACAATGAGTTAAACCCAACCAATCAATATATATTATCAGTCAGTTTGATCTATTTTTATGCTGCAAAAGGAATGCTGTTAGGTATGATAATAATACCTGTTATAAAGTATAAGCTCAACGAACTGACTCTAGTATCACACACTGAACCCAGCATGCTCACGTCAAACATTTATATTCAACACTGAATTTGTATTGATGGGTAGTGTCTCGTTTCATCATGCCTGTTGTTTGAGTTTTTTATCTAGCTATATAACTGTGAAAACATGGGAGATCGCTTCATGTTGAGCGGGCAGAAAAACTATTGGATTCCGTCAGTGCATGAGGCAAGCTTAAAAGGACATGAAAGATCCATATTAAACCAGACCAACATTAGTACGTTATTGAAAGGAACTCTAGGGAGACTTCTGATGGGTGGATGGAGCACATATGAGCCTTTTTGAGCGCAGAGATCCCATCTTCACTGAACTGAACTGAACCCGTTTCAATAATGATGGGAAGCAAAGATCTTCTAAACTCCGCACCCCCACCCCCACCCCCAAATGCCAACCCCCAATTTCTCATCTTTTTTTCTCTGTTGACTACATACATTCAGTGAGAGTTTTACTAACACATTCAAATCTACCAATAATACAAGTGATCACTTAAAACTTTTGGCAGCATCATTCAAGACTATATATTAGCTGTGGGAGATGGATTGGCCATGATAGTTCAGTGGTAGTGCCAAATTAGCTTGGTGCTTTTGAAGGCACTAAGCTAATCTAGCGCTACCTTTGAACTATCATGGCCAGTACATCTTCTGTTTGTGTAGTGTCTTAAATGGGAAAAATTAAATTACATTAATGTGCCTTAATAGACTTTGCTTTATCATTGTTTACAAAACAATCGGTGGATCTGTGAGATCATAGAGCGTATGCATATATCTCTTTTTTATTCAGAATGTTATGTTTATATTTCGTCTTCACGTGATTTACAGATGTTAAATATTGTGAGAAATCAAATGTGATTTGGTGAATGGGGCCTTTGGTATCTCTGATATTTATAAATGAGTGCAGAATGAAGAATGTACCGACAGGAATAAAATATGAATATATATTTATAGTAAATATATGATTCTGTTGTTTTGCATTTAATTACAGTGCTGTTTTTGTGTTTAACTGCTGTAACATTGTTTAAATAACTCTGAGAATATTGCACTCGCTGGGCATGAGGGGGAGGGGGGGGGGGGGACATATTAATTTTATGCACAACTGTTTCCATCATTCTCAGAAAAGTATAGTCTGATAAATCACCCCAGCACCCCTCCCCCCATGATCCTGCATCCCCTCTATCCACACACGCACACACACACACATACACCAAAAAATGAAAACAAATAATCTTTCTTTGGAACACTGTACATGAGTATACTTTATTGCTGGCTTAACATGAAGGAAGATATTATTTATATAATGCGACACAGAGATATGATACAAAAATAGTCTCATGCAGCTGAAAATCATATACATTTAAAATAAAACAATATCTTCAAAAAAGGAATGTTAGTGTGTGCTATGTGAAAGTACAATTAACCCCCTTGTGCATGCAGCCACCCAGTACCACTTACTGCATGCACAAGGGGATTAACCATTTGGCTGTAAGTAGCAGTTTTTGTCACAGTGATTTCTGCAGGAATCAGCAAAAACCGCTATTGACAGACAAATGCATTAAAGATTCTATCCCGCGAATATGCATATCCCAACAATGTGTGCAAATGCGGACAACACATGATGTTGCATGTGTAGGTCATTTATCTATCTTAACCCCTTTGTGCATGCAGACACCTGTATTGTAAACAGTACTGGTGGCTGCATGCACAAGGGGCTTAAATCTGAAAGAAATCGCAGAGAACCATTAACCCTTTGCATGTCGGTAGCGGTTTTAGTCGCAATGATTCCTACAGGAATCATCGCAACAAAAACTGCTACTGACACGCAAATGGTTAAAAATAAACGCATACAATACAACCTTGATGCAGACAGCGGGTGCAATTACAACACTGAAAAAAATATATCCGCAAACACATCAAAAATGGTGTTGGGACATTGGCCTGGTGTTTTTGCTATGACTGGTTTCCTTTTCACTGTAACACTGGCAAAAGCTTTAACTCATTCAAGGTACCCCGCATCAATAGCTGTCAAACTGTCGTATAGCGTTGCTGGAACCCTTAATTGAGTTAGATTATCCATGAACCTCCCAATAAAATCCTTTGGCTAGCTAGCGCCTTTATCTCTTTAAGTCCTGATAAGTCTTTAAGTTCTAACATGAGATGCATTTGACCATGACTGATAATTCAAGAGTGGTGCCAGAACAGCTTGGCGCCCACAGGCACGAAACTGTTCTGGCACAACCCTTGAACTAGTCATGGTCCGTCTATCGCCAGAACTGAAATCTACACTTCATAGGACAACTCGCAAATCTGAAGAAAAAAAATCGGCCTCAGGATGTAATGGGTTAATGCAAAGGCGCCCACCAAAAGTGCATTCGGTCGTAATACATCACGATCATATGGGTTTCTCCCAGTTAATTACAGTGACGGGCGCCTTTGCTTTTAATGCCGCTTTAACCGCAGATGTGGAACATGAATCGACCGAGTGCCAAGCGGACCAGGCACTACCCTTGAGCTATCACAGTCGATCCATCTCCAGCAAAACGTTCAGAGCGCATTGTAAATGAAAATTAATGAGGGCTATTTGCATTTTGAAGAGAAAAAAAAGTGTTTCCTGCAATACAGTAGCCGCAACAGTACGCAGGAAAAAAAGGTGTGCATATATTTGATTTAAGTGCATACACACAAGTGTGATATGATAATTTGAAATGTGTGCTGGCCTGTGATTTTGGACCTTACGGCTCTGAAAGGTCTAAAATCACAGACCAGCATAAACAAAAATTCACCCATCCATTTTCGTTGTAATCATTCTCCCAAAAAATTGTAAAGTTGGTCAAAGGAAGGTTTTACAAAGCAAGGTTGATAAAAAAAAATTTTAAAGAAAAAAGATTCATGGCAGTACAGTTATCTGGGTGTACAAAATACAAATCAACACAGAAATCAATCTCCAATATGGAACCGGAATGTTGCAGTGTGAACACACTCGCATTATCAAATTAAATGTCTGCAGATCATCTGTAGGACACAAAACATGTTCAGTAAAAAATCTTCACAATCGCAGTGACAAAATAAAATAGATAACAAAAAAACAGAATCAAAACATAAAAGGAAAAAAAATGACACAGAGTACACTGGCGTTCCAAACACGTACGTATTTAACTCATTTAGCCCTGATGCACTACAGCAGGAGATGGGTCGACCATGATAATTCAAGGGTAGTGCCAGATTAGCTTGGCGCCTGTCGACGTCAAGCTAATCTGGCACCACCCTTGAATTAGCATGGTTAACCCCTCTTTTGCAACAGGTGCATAGTCGTTAGATGACGACGCCTCAAAAATTTGGGAAATACGTGCGCCGAGCTGAATGAGTTAACAGTGAGATTATTTGATAAACATTTAAAGTGTCTTTACAGCTGAGAGGTCAGGGTTGTTTAGTTTTTTTTTTTTTTTTGTAAGTACAAAGTAACTAACCAGTTAAGCTCTGACACACTACAACAGGAGAAAGACTGACCGTGATAGTTCAAGGGTGGTACCAGAACTGCCAAGCGGCCAAGCTGGCTGCACCCGCGAACTATCATGGTCTGTTTCAGTGCTGACACTGAGGTATGTGGCCTGTGTGTAAAGAGAACACCTCCCACATTTTGGCCTTAGGGCTTAATGTGTTAATTAATCCATTGACCCATTTAACCCCAAGCCCCCATTTCCCAAATTTTGGCGATGTCACCTAACGGCTAAGTACCAGCTGCATGACTGAGATGGGATCGACCAAGATAATTTAAGGGTAGTGTCCGGCATTGGCGCCTGATGGCGCCAAACAATCTGACACTACCCTTGAGTTATCATGGATGAACTATCTCCTGCTGTAGTGCGTCGGGGTCGGCTAAATAGGTCAAGGTCTTTGGGGTATTATTATGCAACAACGAAATCAGCAGCAGATGGGACTGCATACTTAATTAGTTGCAAACACGTAAACGATTGGACAACACACAAAAATCTGAAACTCAACTATGAGGGAAGAGGAGGCATTTAATTTTTTGTAGCTTTTCTCAGTTTCCAAAGTGCAGACGACAATACTAGGCGGTCTGTGATTTTAGACTTTATGGCCTAAAGCTGCAAGGTCAGTCCCGGCAAAATCAGAGACCAGCCGCACAAATACACTGTCGTCATATCTGCGTCTCATCGTGACAAAACAGGGGAGAAAATACAACACTGATCAGCAGTAACAAACAAGGTCAGTGTGCAAATGTGAGGCGAGTATCAGAATTGCCAAGTACAATTGCGTCAGATATCCCGATCACTGTCCAACAGCTCAGACGTGACGAAGAAAGTTACACTGAGATACACAACAGAAACATGGGCAAGGTTTGTGCCTGGAACCGCTGCATATTAAGTATCTGCCCTGTCAGTCCGAAAAGGCAGCTAGATCATTTTTCGTGAAAAGCGAGATTTTCCATTGTAACAACGAAAATTTCGCTTTTCTCAAAACAGACGTCTTTTGACTTCCAAGGGCAGATTCTCTCTCTCTCTCTCTCTCTCTCTCTCTCTCTCTCCTCTCTCTCTCTCTCTCTCTCTCTCTCTCTCTCAGTCTCTCTAACGGCAGATTTGAAAAATGGCATTGGCCTCTGGCATTGTTAATACCGTTGTAAAATAAAGATTCATTGATTCTCTCTCTCTCTCTCTCTCTCTCTCTCTCTCTCTCTCTCTCTCTCTCTCTCTCTCTCTCTCTCTCTCTCTCTCTCTCTCACAGTCTCATGCTATTATTCTAGAATAGGCCTATCAGTCATTGTCACAAGCGTGTCGGCTCTGCAAGTCTTGAGTGATGTGATCATTAAGACCTACTGTCTAACAATAAGTCATACAGCCAAGCGTTTTGTCATGGGAATAACTTAACCCCTTCACTGCCAGCGGATGCAGATCATCTTATGTTTCTTTCTTAACTCATTCGCAGCCAGCCGCATCCAGATGCGCGGCATAAGCCGCGCATCCGGATGCGGCTGGCCGCGAATGAGTTAATGCAACGCCGGCCGAAGAGCCCCAGCCGGCCAAGGACTGAACATGGATACAAAGTGGTGTTAGCAAGAGGAATAGATCCTCGAGAGCCCACGCAAGAGCGCGGGGGAGGTGGGGGGGGAGGGGGGGGGGGCTCGTGAGGACCTAAAACTGTGAAAACTGTAATTCATATGACAACTGTAAAAAGGTCTGAAGACTGAGGGGAAAAAAGGGACTTCGCGCCGGTAACGCTTTTCAGTTACGCCACTACCCCCACCCTCCCCCAGCAACAAAAAAAAAAAAAAAAAAAAAAAAAAAGCAGCAGTAACTACTGAAACAGAAAAAGTCGAGTAAAATGATTTGCATGTTATATCAAGTTGAAGGGAAAAATAGGATAAGTTCATTAACTTTGTGGCCGAGTACCGTGCACTTTCAATATCGCTCGGCAGGAATGACGCCGGCGTACCTACGCGTCTTCAGTTCCGCCGAACGGTATCGTCAGTAACAGTAAAGGGGTTAAAAACGAAGTTTACAGTTGATCACTGTATTTCATATCCATCTTGCAAAATGCCTTGGACATTTTTGTCTGCTGAAGGAATTAAGTCACGCGGTCAGTGTCAGTGTCCATTTTACGCTGAAGCATTTGCATAAATGCAAACTGTTTACTCTGACAACACAAGAGCGAAGTATACGTTCAGGTCAGAACAAATGTACTATGACGGATCACTGAGTATCTTTCAAACCAGCCGGTTTTTAAGTGTTTACAACAGATCACCATCATCACCATTTTAACTCAACTTGAGTTTCGCCGCCACGACAGCAAGAAATGACAATAACAACAACAAAACGGGAGCTGGAGTTACCATGCTAGTTCAAGGGCAGTGCCAGATTAGATTGGCGCCTTCCCAGGCGCCACTGAATCTCAGTAATCGTGCACTACCCTTGGACTGCCCCGATCAATCCACTTCCCGCAACTCGTAGGCAGTCAACACCACGCCTGCTACTGATTTGGGAAGCTATCACCGATTCGTGATAAGCCGAATGCTCAGTATAGACACAAATTATTAATAATGGAAAAACAGTACTAGAGTAAACAAACGCATCTCCGGCCGCTAACACTGATTGACCGGCAACGGACAATAGTCAATGAAACCGGCTTCGTACCCTGAGTTGACACACATTTTCCTTCTCCAACAAAACACAAAATTTAACCCCTTCACGACCAGCAGCGAGAACTTAATTGTGTTTCCGAGATCATCACTCCGAGACACACTGGTATGTGAATGAGGCCGCCAAGAAGCATAGATCCTCATGAGCCCTCGCGTCTGCGGGGTCTCATGAGGATCTATGCTTTTTGCTTTTGCGTTTTGTTAGCTGCGTTCTAGCAGTGAAGGGGTCATAATCAGAACAAACTATAGTCGAGTAGTCGAGGTAACTGAGTACTAAACGCACGATATAAATTCTATTTACACTCTTCAATATACGTTAAGCACAGTTCAGTGCGTAACTACGTAATAATGTGCTATTTTACATAACAAATAACAAAATGTTCGTCGAATAATTCATACACCAACATGTGCATTCACAAATTACTTAATCTGGACTTCTTTTTTTTTTTTTTTTCTTCAGTGTCTTGAGGTTGTGGGTGGTTAGGTGTGTCTTCACGCCTTTTGCCACCAAAACGGTGATGTCAACGACAGGACAATTCAGTCTGTTTTTTTTCGGTGTCTTGAGGTTATGGGTGGTTAGGTGTCTTTTCACGCCTTTTGCCAACAAAACGGTGATGTCAACGACAGGACATTTCAGTCGGACCCCCTGTTTGAGAGCGACTAATATCCCAGTGCGCAAAAGCCATCGGGCCGACGTCGGCCGCCGTTGGCCCGCGCACAGCCGTGCGCGGGCCAACGGCGGTCGACATCGGCCCGATGGCTTTTGCGCACTGGGATGGTCCTTTGGGTAAACTTCGTCGGGGCACTGAACTTCGCGATCGAAACTGCCACGAACAGAACGAACCAACGCTATTAAAAGCCTTGCCCAAATAAAAACTACGGGGACGCTTACAACTGAATGACTAAGTGTCGCTGGCGATTTGGTCTGTGACTTTGGACCGTATTGCTCCAAGTGATAAGGTCCACAGTCACAGGCCAGAACACATTTTATCAGTCGTGATCGGATTTTTTTTTCTTCAGGATGCATGTTTGTTTGTTGTTGTTTTGTTGTTTTTTCTTATGCCAACGGTTTTTTTTTTAATGGACACCATTTGTTTACCATTTACGTGTCGGTAGCGGTTTTCCTACAGGAATCATCGCGACAAAAACCGCTACCGACACGCAAAAGGTTAAAACCAAATTGGTCATGCATACTTTTTAACTCATTCCATACGAACATTTATTTATATAAACTTTTCCTCACATGGGGATTTGTAAGTATAAAGTTTGACCATATGAAATTTTGTACATATGAAGTTTCGCCCATGAGAAAAATTGTCCTTTTGTAATTTTGTCCATATGAAGTTTTTTCTGTATGAAGTTTTGTCGGCATGATGTGCGATACAAAGTCCAGACCAAAAGTTCCAGGTAGGTATGGAATATGATGTTGTGCGAGTCAGAAATCTTCAGACAACTCCGTATCGTTTATCAGCTGCCCAAAATGTAAAAGCCCACCAAAGCTCTGTCGAAATAACTTTTGTGTCATTAATGGCTTGATGTCCCTAGGTCACAAGCTCACAACACACAAACCAACTATGTGAGCTGGTTTGTGACTCAGTTTAGATCTCACGGCTTACCTCATTCAGCTCGACGGCCGTATTTCCCAAATTCTGGAGGCGTCATCTAATGACTATGCACAGTTTCAGGAGCTGGATCGACCATGATATTTCAAGGGCAGTGCCAGATTAGCTTGGCGCCTGTCGGCGCCAAGCTAATCTGACACTACCCTTGAATTATCATGGTCGACCCATCTCCTGCTGTAGTGCGTCAGGGCTGAATGGGTTAAAGCCACGCCAACCTTGTGCTAGTATGTGATTTTGGACCTTACGGCTCTTTAGTGCCGAAGGTCTAAAATCACAGATCAGCACACAACAACGACCGATAACCTGTATGCGAACGATCCACCGAGTGCAAACACGCTAAGCTTGTCTGTTTGTAGTCTAGATTTTCTGCCTCACTTCGGCCAGGGGGAAAAAAAATCCACAAACCAGACTTATATCCACAAACGAAATCCACTCCAAATATTGCCTCGAGGCCTTTGATTTGTTGCAACTGGTGCATGCGAACACTGACAGACCCAAATAACCGGTCGCTTTTCCGTCGACAAACCAAAAACCGCCCTATGTCCAGCAAGAATTCTGGATTACAGCAAGAATTTGCCTTCCGGCTGACAAATCTTCAACTTACAAATAACAACCCCGGCGTGACGTTTGCGAGAGCACGAACTCCTTCAGACAGATCTACTCCGGAAGTACGCCACAAGTACATTTCTATTCAAACGGCATGCTTAGTATGGGACGCGATAACATGACAATTAGAAGACGAAGAAGAAAAAGAAGAAGAAGAAAAACCCGGATGGAATTAATCTCAGTCATCGCATACGGCTTTCATACCTCTAAGTTCACAGTTGCAAATCTCCCCCGCTGTTTCGCGACCATGATGCAAACAATGTGTCTGGTTTGTCAGCCTAGAGCCGAATCATTGATGATCTGTGATTCTGAAGGCTGTTGCATGAGTGAGCTTAGTCCACCGCCAGCCACTAAGCAAGTTGCTCCGCTATCTGGCCCCTGGACTTTACGGCCCTACACCCGGCGTCAAGTAACAAATCACAGACCATCACTCATGCAGACCCTGCCTTCAAGTTTAGTTGGCTTTTGATTCGTTGTCGGTCGGTGCAGAGCCATTCAGCCAAGTTCTGCTCAAAACGTTCAAGCAGTCTAGCAGCCACGGTTTCACAGCACGAGGCCGCTGTTTCCCTGTTAGCACCAGATCCTCGGACCGACGACGACCTAAGGACATTTTGCTTACTGAGTTCTGCGGGTGAGTTCAGAGATCGGCTATGTACAGCAAAAGTCGATGTACACATTTTGAAATTTGGCTACCATCGGGACGACCAGCAGCACCTCTAGCTGCGGCACGTCAATGATCTATACCGACGAGCAAAATAAATGCGACATTTTTAGAATTTAAAAAAGTCGCCTTTTTTTCGCTCGTCAGTATAGATTAAAGCATCATAAAGAGACTTTCATCACCCAAACAAAGATGGCCGTGACAGACTGACGGTCAGCCAACACAATCGCCAGCCTGTCTGGGACATCGCCAAGAAGAGCTGTCATAATCATGCATGCTGATATCACGCCTGAATCTCTTCGTCCAACTGTCCGGTTTCCATTCCGTTTTGTGATTTTACCATACAAAAACAGGCATCCAGCTCAGATCGTCTGTCATCAGTCCGCCTGGGCCAACCTGCATACTTGGCGTCAGTTCCAAACCATTCCACCCACAGTCCCGCACACGTCCACAGCAAGAGAGGGCGTGGAGCAAGGTCATTCATTCGCGCCCAGCTCTGAAGCTGGAACGTCTTGCCTGCCTGACCATCTGAAAGAGCCTGAGCACGAGGCGACTGCTGCAGCTACTTTCGTAAGCGGCTGAAGACTCGCGGCTTTGTAACCGGAAGCACCCGCAGACGTTGAAGACTCCTCCTATGGGATCCCGGCTCTTCTGTCGCTGCTTTCTAGTTCTTGTGTATGCTTCTCCTTTACTGAACTCCTTCACTAGTGCTGACGATACCGCTCGGCGAAACAGACACGTCACAGACGCGTCTTTTCCGCCGAGCGATACGCTCGGCGGAAAAGACGCGTCTGTGACGTGTCTTTTTCGCCGAGCAGCACGATACGTCAGTGGCAGTCAAGGGGTTAAAACTCTCCCGAAGCGCTTCAGTTGAACACACATGATCTAACTCACTGGATACAAGCGCTGCATAGACGAACATCATCGTCATCATTATCATCATCATCACTGCGCATAGTTTCTCACTTAAAACGGCGGCGTCAGTTTAGCAGCTGTCCAGCTGGCCGATTTCTGCTTTCAATCAGTTCAGTCTCGTCAAAGCTGTTAGCAGTCGGCATCCGCTTCGCCGCTACCAGCGTTGATCATCAAACTCACGCTCTTGGAATTGGCGTTACTGTCCGAACCTCCCACCAGCCCCACCTCCATCCCAACGCCGGAGGTCGTCGATCCCTTCAAGTGGGGTAACGTAGGCGATGACGTCACATCCGGCCCGTTTGTCGTCACCGCGGGAGACGAGCTTCGACTGGAAGATATGGAGTTTGACAGGTCAGACATGTTGGCGAGGTTTTCCCGAGCTTTGAAAATGTCCTTTCCCGGCAGCGCGCGCGGCGGCTCCATTTCCGAGTCGGACTCGGCGTTGTCGGCGTTGGATTGCTTGCCGGAGGTCGTGGAGTCGTCGTCGTCGTTGAGGGTGTTCTTGTCGGTCCAGTCACCGACGGAGTCCACCTGCAAGAGGCGCAGTCATTTGACAGAGGTACTTAACTCATTCTACCCCATCACCGAAATCCCCAAATTTTGCCGTTGTCCTCTGAAGACAGCACTCTAGTGCAGGACACAGATCGACCATGATAGTTCAAGGGTCATGCCAGAATAGCTTGGCGCCCATAGGCGCCAAGCTATTCTGGCATCACCCTTGAACTATCATGGTCGATCCTTATCTTGCTGTGGTGTGTCTGGGGTAGAATGAGTTAACCCATTTCATCCTGATACACTACTGCTTGAAATTAATATGACTATGACAGTTCAAGGGTGATGCAGAATAGCTTGGCACCTAAGGCGCCAAGCTATTCTGGCACCATCCTTGAACAAAAATGGTTAATCTATCTCCTAATCTGTAATGTAGCCCTTTATAGGACAATAAGCTTTCTTCTTTTTTTTTTCCTAAATCAGCTTCAGGATGTAATGGGTTAACTCATTCAAGGGGGCAACCGCATCAACACATGATTTCGCGACAAAATGTCACTTACGAGGTTGCATGCGCACACCACTGATAGTTCATATCTAAATAAAACACAAGCTGAGCTTGCAACTCTTCATTTTGTAGTAATTGTAGTAAAGAATCGTCTGGAAAATATATTGACAAGAGAACGGGATACGCGACGTGACTGGAATGATGTCGCATTACTTCTGCTCTACAGTATAAACGGAGAGGATGACACGAGAGCCACTTACGTGATGGATCTCCGAGAAAGAGCCGGCCCTGACCAGCCGGCGTTTGCCGGACCAATCCAGCCCTTCCTCTCTGTTCTCCTTGTTGTCGTGGTGCTGGGGGTGATGCTGCACGTGCTCGTCACGCAGGGAGCTCGCGCGCACCATGCGGTCACGTGACGTACTGCGACTCGTGCTGGCGCTGTGGAAACGAACAAATCTACAAGTGCATTTGTTAGCTAGTTGGAGTAGAGTGCCGAAAGGAAAAAAAAAAAAAAAAAACGAAAAAAACAAAACAAACAACTTCCATGTAGAACAATGCAACTTATCTGAAAGACACACCTGCAGATCTGTGTTTGACAGTCGTCTCCAGCCCCAAAACTAAGCCATTCTGAATGTCATTCTGAATGTTCCATAATTCATGACAAAATTAAAAGACAGAAAAAGAAGAAGATGGCTACAACGAGAATGTTTTCATTTTTTTTTTTTTTTTTTTTTTTGTGGTTGCTTTGCAAAGAAATTTCCAATTTTTCGGACGATAAAGTGATTTGCGTTAGTATTCGTATACAACAAGAATAAAAAGGACAATGATAATAATGAATGTTGGCCTTACGGACAATGATAATAATGAATGTTGGCCTTACGACTACCCAGACAGCATAAGTCTTCGGGCCACCGTCGGCCGTGTTGGGCCCAAGAGGACCTTTAGCTTCCAGGGTAGGTCGTCAGGTCCAAAATCACAGGCAAACACAGCTGAGGACAATGAAAATATTAGTGAGGTAGCAACAACGAACGTGAGACAAATTGCGGCAGGTACGATAAGCATAGACAACAGTCCAAACATCCCCAAGAGACAGAGATCCTCATGAGCCAGGAGGGCTCATGAAGATCTATGTCTCTTGGAGATGTTTGGACTGTGTCTATGCTTACGGTTCGCCGCGATTTCGCTGTCGTTCGTTGTTGCGAGTCGTTCGCTTCAAACGAAACCTCTCTAATACCTGCTGTCACGACTGCGAATTTCCACGTTCACCGGCCTCCCCGTCACCACGTCGTCACGAACTTCGAAGGCCACACCTCCTCGGGGAGCCCTCCCCCTTCCTCTAGAAGACGAAGCCTCGCTGCTGCTGCTACTGTCGCTCCGGGCGTGGGGCGGCCGGTGGGCGAGCTCTCCGTTCCTCACGTCAGGGGGAAGGAACTCGTCGTGGATGCCACCCTTCTTGCCTCCCTTTTGTATTCCAGCCCACCCTTGAGTTCCCGGCGGGAAAGCGTTCATTGCGATCATGCGTTCTAACGCTTCGTCATCGAGTGGGGGTTTCTGCTCTTTCTTCTTTTTCTTGTCTGAGGAGGGTTTATCAGGAGTTTGTTTGGCAGAGCTAGGCAAAGGCGCGGCTTGAGCATCTTTGGACGCCACTGCTGCTTCAATAATCTCCTCTTCCACCTGACAGAAAAGCAAATCAGACTGGGTTGGATCCGATCACATCGACAAAAATCACATTAACTCATTCAACCCGACACACCACAGGCAGACATGAATCGAGCATGATAGTTCAAGGGTGGTGCCAGAATAGCTTGGCGCCCATAGGCGCCAAGCTATTCTGGCACCACCCCTGAACTATCATGCTCGATCTGTCTCCAGAATTGTGATACAGTCCTTCAGATGGCAACTTCAAAATTTGGGGATTTGGGTCCTGGGGTGGAAAGTGTTAAACTGAACAGGGTCAGACTTGATCAAATCAAATGAAATCAAATCTGGCTTTACCCTAGAACTATCATGGTCGGTATCATTCCTTTTTCAGAGTACAACCTTCAAATTTGGGAGTTTTATCTTTAGATCTCATATTTTTAGTGCCTGACTGAGTACTTGAGTTCAAGGACATCACCTGATTAGCTTGGCGCCTCCAAAGGCGCCAAGCTATTCATGTGCTGCCCTTGAACCAACAGTTTATAAATTATATTTATATAAAAAAACCCACACAGCTCCACAGCCGAAAGCAAAAGAGGCATATAAATTATAATACCCACCTCCTCCCATAATGGCCGCGGCGGGGGCTTGTAGTCCAGCATGGTAAAGCCTGCTAGCGTGTCAGGAGAGGGAGGTCTCTTCTCTGCCCTCTCTTCCGGCTCTTTGAGCTCGAACTGTATGTCGTCGTTGCCAATCACAACGTCTCGCTTGACGAAGAACGGCTGTATCATCTCCTCGTCAACCTCAGGGCCTGTGGGTTCAAAGCCTCCAGGAGCAGACTCCGCTGCGTTGGCTGTGAAAGCTTTAAAAGTCTCCTCCATGCCGTTGAACTGAATGTCAGGGATGTCCACGGAAGAGAGACTGGAGTTGCTTGGCTT
The DNA here is from genome assembly GCA_036245525.1 of Semisulcospira habei. Taxonomy (NCBI): domain Eukaryota; kingdom Metazoa; phylum Mollusca; class Gastropoda; family Semisulcospiridae; genus Semisulcospira; species Semisulcospira habei. The sequence continues at coordinate 68,121,047 of BTPG01000004.1, read as the reverse complement.
CTTCTTACGTTCCGGTTTGTTGGGAGGAGTTTTGGGCGATGCGCTGACATCTTCTGCGGTTGAGGATGCGAAGGGGTCTTCATCGTCGCTGCGTTTCGGCCCTTCCAGCATTTGATCCATGAGGCTTGCAAACTCGCGCGCGGCTTCTGTATCTAGTCTGCTCTTTTTCCGCCCTGTGGAAGTCTCGTCTTCAATGTGTGCCTCTGCCTTTACCGGCACTGCCGACTCCACTCCCTGCAATGTGCTTGCTGAGAAAAACGCACCTTGCTGGCTATTAACTTTCTTCACTGGGGACCCCAAGTCAATGGTGGCTTCTAGTTCTGGTGCGTGCACTGTGACATCATCCGTGACATCAACTTTGGCGCCTTGGTCGGAGTAGGTCTGGGACAGCCCTTTGGATTTTCTGTCTGCTTTGTTTTTGTTCTTCTCCGGAGAGTCCCGCCGCGTTTCTGACTTCATCTCGCTCTGAGTTCTCTTGGGCTTGAAAGGCGCTTCCCTGTTGTTGATGCGTTGAAGAGCGTCCAATGATTGAGACCTGCGCAGGAAAGTAAGCAAATACTGGTGAAAAAAAGGTTCACATATTTTTTTCCAGAGGAGGGGAGGCGGGAGAAGGGGAGGGGCGTACTCGTTGCTTGATCGATTGTATTAGTCAAATCATGTTGGCATTCTACCGACGCCTACTATTATTTATTATTAAATCCTCTTTATTATTCCGCTCACCCAACCCACCCACCCCCCTTCCCTCCCCCTCCCTTCTCTCCCCCCACTCCCCCTCCCCTTTGCGGTATTTTCACACTGGCCAACTTCTCACCCAAGCAGACGAGCACAAAGCTACAGACCATAAGTGAGGCAGACCAGTAGACACTGTCCACATACTAAGGGGCATCACTCATCGCTGGACAAACAAACAGTTAGATCCCTTGACCCTTTCTTCAGGATGAAGTCAAGGGATTTCTTTTTTTCCAGCGTTGAGTGATGCCCCTTAGTATATAGACCAGCGCTCTCTCTCTCTCTCTCTCTCTCTCTCTCTCTCTCTCTCTCTCTCTCTCTCACACACACACACACACACACACACACACACACACACACTCACACCACACACATTAAACAAAGGTCCTCGGGCCCATGATAGCCGCAGTGGGCCCGCGCACGGCCGTGCGTGGGTCCACTGCGTCGGCCATCGTGGGCCCGAAAACATTTTGCTACTGGGGAATAGTTTTGCGTTACCTGTAGAGAGGATGGTTCAGCTGTTCACTGGAGCTGCTCCTGTTGTCAGTGGAAACGGACCTCTCCTTCTGCAGGGTGACCTTGACTGGGTAAGGCGAGGCGTAGCTGAGGATGGTCAGCGCGTCCTCGTACACGATGTTCTCATAGGAGATCGTCACGCTCACGATGCGGTCGCCTGAAATAGGTCAAGGTTAACTCATTCGAGACGGGCCGCCTCCGGATACGCGGCATAAGCCGCGTATCCGGAGGCGGCACGTCTCGAATGAGTTAAAGTTTTCGAAAACTAAAGATTGTAAGGTCAAGGTCTATTTTCTAAAAAGAGTTCGGGGTCACGAGCAATTTTGACTTTATTATGAAAGTGCAGGATACTGCTTGTTACGCCAAAGTAGCTGCGAAAGTAGAGAACGCAGTTTGAGATATTTGTCTCAAGATCACTGTTTAGTGTGTTCATGGGTAAAAAAAGAACTTTAAATCACAATCTCATCACTAAAATGTATACCTACAGTGTGAATGAACTGAACCGACATAAAATCTGAAGACGAACCCCCCCCCACCCCACCCCCACTCCCCCCCCCCCCCCCCGCCCCCCCCACTTCCCCCCCCGCCCCCCCCTACTCCCCCTCCGCCCCCCCCCCACACCCCCACCCCAATGTTGCATTTTTGTTCTTTTACGAATCGCGTTTTTTTTTGTTGTTTTTGGGTGCATTTTTTTTCTTATTTCCTGTTTTTTTACACGCTTGTCAGGCACAGTTTTGGTTCGGGAATTGAGCAGGCGACCTACCGACTTTGATCTTTCCCGACTCGATAGCGGGACCCCTGTTGTGGACTTGGCTGACGAATATTCCGTCACGCATGTTGCCTGAGATGTTGAACCCCAGCCCGATAATGTCCTGACTCTGTAGCCACACACTCTCCGTCTGCGGGCCCTGTCATCATCATCATAAAACCAAGTCATATAAAATCATGTCTCTACAACCACGCACTTTCCCTCTACAGGCCCCGTAATCATCAACATCGTCATCACCATCATCGTCGTCGTCATCATCACCATCATCATCATGCTCATCATCATCATCATCATCATCTCATCATGAAACCAAGCCATATAATGTCCTAGTTCTGCAGCCAGGCACTTTCCGTCTGCGGGCCCTGTAATAATTAATTTCATCGTCATCGTCATCAATTTTGCTATCGTCACCATCATCATCGCCGACATTATCTTTTACCTAGTAAGGAAAGGACCGTCGGGCCGACGTAGGCCGCAGTCATCAATAATCATCACCGTCTTCATCACCATCATTGTCGCTGGCATCATCGCCGACACCACCATCCACGTCATCATCATTATGGCCAACGTCACTGTCGTTATTTTCATTATTCACGAAAACAGACCACACCGGCAGATGCAAAAGACAGCAAGCCCATTTTTGTGAAAAGCGAGATTTTCATCGCAGTACAACGAAAACCACGCTTTTCTCCTAAATTGGACTTGATGTCTTTTGCCGTCGCAGAGCGGATCTCCTAATTACATTCTCTCTCCCCCCCCCCCCCCACCCCCCCCCCCCCCAAGATGCTAACTGCTATGCAAGGCTGGAGGCTGACGGCTTTGAAAGCCTGCTGCTGTCCTAAGATGCTGCGCTATTCTAAGCCCTGTGAAATGCCACATAGGGCCTACGCACCTGGCTGAGATAGTTATTGTCCAGGGATCCGCAGGAGCCCTGCCGGTGGAGTCCGTCCGGGAAATCTCTCGACGGCGGAAAAGACGCCCACGTCTTCTGGTGGCCATCTTTGGCCGGCGACTACACAGAGGTAAAAGAAAAAAGCAAGGCTAATCGTATTACTGTAAGATATGTGAGGTGAGACCAGACTGCTGACCTTAGAATATTAACTCGTTCGAGACATGCCGCATCCGGATATGCAGTTTTATGCCACGTATCCGGATGCGGGCGTCTAGAATGAGTTAAAGCCCGCAGAACATTCCCCCTTTTTTTTTTGAGGGGACAAAACTCATCACTGCCAATGCAATGCCCAGATTATTTAGTGGCCGCGGCGGCGGTTGTTCCATATGTGTCAGGGTTGGGGTCATTTATAGTTCAGTTTTCCTGGGTAAAATTAGGGTACTGTTCGGCGCGCTTTATAGTCAAAGGTCGGCATAAAAGTCCTACATCTCGGAGTTGCCCCATGAAGACAACGTACAGTTCAGGCATACCGACCGTGATAGTTCAAGGGTGGTGCCATAAGGCGCCAAGCTATTTCGGCACCACCTTTGAACTATCACGGTCGATCAATATGTTCGTTGTATCTTGTCACGGCTGAATAGGTTAGCTCATTTCCACTTGACCCCTTGACTGCTACTGACGATACCATTGGGCGGAAAAGACGCGTAGTCACAAGGGGTTAAGAATGATTTTCAGCAACTTCTGGAGGCGCGGATACAATACTGTGACAATACAATACAATACAATACAATACAATACAATACAATACAATAATACTTTATTAATCCTTCACGTGAAAATTCACTGTCTGTCTATTCAACACTGACATCATCATTCGCTCATTCAATTATTTAAATAAACTATAACTCTCAGATAAAGAAATAAGCTGTAGCAGACGTTACCTTTGTAACACTCCTGGCATGTGACAAACTTATGGTTTATGCACCATGTGCTTCTGGTGTCAGTAATGTTGCAATGAACTACTGAATGGGCGGCCTAGGACTAAAGAACTAAAGACAGTGCGTGTAAGATGTGGCCCATGGTTAAGCCATACTAGTGCGAGGGCACCGCAAAGACTAGCTGGCCACACATTCTTATAATGTGTCAGTGAACTTCATAAAGTGTCTTTGACCCTTGCATGTTTACAAATACAGTACACGCGCTGTAGGCCTACATACACACGCATGCAACAACAATTTACAACTGACAACGCACGCACATACACACACTTAACACATTCTGCCCCAGGACCGAAGTTGCCCTCTGAAGGACTGTATTACAATTCTAGCCTGAGAGACAGTTCGAGCATGATAGTTCAAGGTTGGTGACAAAATAGCTTGGCGCCCATAGGCGCCAAGCTATTCTGGGACCACCCTTGAACTATCATGCTCGATCCATGTCTTGCTGAGGTGTGTGGGGGCTGAATGAGTAAAAACAACTCGACAGGGCAGTCCGCACTTCTCCATGCGACTGTGGAAAATACAATGTTTGAACGCCAGAATTCTACATTCCCCGCCTTTTTCGGCACCTCCGGCGCCAAACGCAGAATCTCATATCGACCGTGACAGCTGAATAGTATTGCTTGATTAGCTTGGCATCTGTACAGGCGCCATTGTATTGTATTGTATTGTATTGTATTGTATTGTATTGTATTGTATTAACCCACCCCTCAGCTGCTAATGGTAGATTTGTAAGTAATGTTTAGTTTTTTACGATTCTGAAAGGAGAGCTAGTTGACTCCGGAGAGTAAAGGGATTTAGAGCTACGGACCTGTATAAGTCTAAGAAAAACACGAGCAATACGTTTTGACAATATACCTATATAGCCATGTTCTCAGACCATAGCACCTAGGATTACATAATACATGAAATAGTCACACCTGCCCCGTGAAGCCAAAAGAAAGTTAGTCCATTTTTGCGAAAAGCGTGATGTCCGTTGTATTGCAAGAAAATATCGCTGTTCACAGGGCCAACATATTATTGCCGGCCTACAATGTCGTCTAGTATTATCTTAGCCTGTTTAAATCAATATGTCTCATTTGTGTGTTTTATGTTTCTGTGAGCTAAAGAAAATTGTATGCATGTCGTTTAATGGACAATACAGTTTATTCAATTAAATGGTGACCAAATCTCTGCACGACAGTGCGCGGGTCCACTGCAGCCGACTTAAGCCCGATCGACAGCCTTCTGTGTACTGGACAGGGGCTTCTTAACAACTAAATCATTCAAGGTTACCGCATCAATAGTTGCGGTTGTGTCGAAAAGCGTCGATGACCTGAATTTGTATCCGCGTTCATGGGACTACTACTGGGGCTCTTTGTGGGATTGAATTAACTCATTCTACCCCAACACCGAAATCCCCAAATTTTGCCGTTGTCCTCTGCAGACTGCACTCTAGTGCAGGACACAGATCGACCATGACAGTTCAAGGGTGATGCCAGAATAGCTTGGCGCCCATAGGCGCCAAGCTATTCTGGCATCACCCTTGAACTATCATGGTCGATCCTTATTTTGCTGTGGTGTGTCTGGGGTAGAATGAGTTAACTCAGTTAAAGGCGTCCCGCATCACTAGCCGGCAACGGTATGCGCGCGACGATTCCGCATCTATTGATGCGGGGCGCCTTGAATGAGTTATCGCAAATTTCAGAAACCTAATCTGAGAACACTGGCAGTGAAGGGGTTAACACGTTTTCAGTGAAATTAGACTGTTGCATGACCATCGCATTTGATATACTGACGAGCAAAAGAAATTCGACATTTTTTGCATCATCGGAAACACCAAAGCGTTTCCGATGATTTAAAAAAAGAATGTCGCATTTCTTTTGCTCGCCAGCACACTAACTGAAAGAACAGCGAAACGTTCCGTCGATCTTTCTGGAGACATCTGCATGTCATACATTTGAACTGTCACTGAATAAATACACGGATATAACGCACAGCGGCTTACCTGTTTTTTATTTGGTGATTGGTTCTTCTTTGGAGAATATTTCACCTTACCTGTAACAAAATAAACAACAAGAGTAATGACAGACACACACGACCAATAAAGGATTACATTTTCGAATGAATGAATGAATGAATAAAAAGTCCACAAAACTTCCTTGCCCAAAATTTCTCCTGCCCGACCTCCCCATCCCCTCGGCCCTCGGTTTACCACTCCTCTATAGCACCGGCGCGAGTCAAGCAACGAGTTCTCACGATTTATATCAATGAACAGTATCGATCTCTTTTGTACGCTATCAAAGAATTCTGACACCATGCAAAAGTGGTCGATACTGTGTTTCTTGAACCATACCTGTGCTCTACATCCCCGCCAGCCCCCCTCCCCTCCCCCCTCCGACCCCCCCTCTCCCCCCCCCCTCCTCCCCCCCTCCTCCCCCCCCCCCACTCCTCTTTTTTTTTTTTTTTTTTTTTTTTTTTTTTTACAAGCACGACGCAACGATCTTTTTCTTAAGCCTTTCTTTTGAGGCGTCCGAACACGACACCAAAATTCCATTTCCTCTGCACTGTGCACACAATTCACGTCACCAACACCGAGCAAATCTACAGTCTCTGCTCTTAGTCTTAATTCTTTCCGTCTCTCCCACAGGTATAGATCCTCATGAGCCATCTCTCAGCAAGACATAGGTCCTCATGAGCCTCCACAGATACGGGGGCTCATGAGAATCTATGCCTCTTGCTGGACTCCTTTACCTGTATGTACATGGTTTCTAGACAGGACAAACGATCATTTTTTAAGTGTAAAAAAAACCCAAAAAAAACACCAGCCTCCGGCAGCAGGGACTCAGGAGGATCTGTAACTCCTGCTGGCCGCAGATTTGCATCACAAAACTGTTAGGTCTAAAGCTTAAAACTTTTCACGTTCAGCGAAAACTGCACGAGACCTACGAAACGACCATGACAGCTCTACTGAACTCATTCTACCCCAGACACACCACAGGAAGATAAGGATCGACCATGATAGTTCAAGGGTGATGCCAGAATAGCTTGGCGCCTATGGGCGCCAAGCTATTCTGGCATCACCCTTGAACTGTCATGGTCGATCTGTGTCCTGCGTTGCAATGCAGTCTTCAGAGGAGAAGGGCAAAATTTAAGGATTTCGGTGTTGGGGTAGAAGGAGTTAAGTGAGTGTTTGACCATCTGGCACCAGCAGAACTAATGACGATCTCTGCGAAGTTAGCTACATGAATCGGCTGGGGGAAACACATAAACTGAACTCGATGAGCAACCAGCACAGGCTAAAACGCGCGCCGGTGAAAACACTTCCAGCAAACATTTCCACTTTCCCCCCAACTATTTGCGGATATTTTTACAAGAGCATTCGCTGTTTTGAAGTGACAAAAAAAGTGACCGTCTGAAACAGAACCCCTACAACCTCCTCTACCGGAGGTAAATAGATTGATATGTGGCCGGCAAGAGACAGATCCTCACGAGCTCCCGCAAGTTAAGGGACTCATGACGATCTATGTCGCTTGCAGATGGGTGGTGTTCATTTGGCTGTTTTGTGGTTAGGAAGGTTTGTGTGTGTGTTTCTCTCTCTCTCTCTCTCTCTGTGTGTGTGTGTGTGTGTGTGTGTGTGTGTGTGTGTGTGTGTGTGTGTGTGTGTGTGTGTGAGAGAGAGAGAGAGAGAGAGAGAGAGAGAGAGAGAGAGAGAGAGAGAGAGAGAGAGAGAGAGAGAGAGAGAGAGAGAGAGAGATGCACAGTTGCAGTGTGAAACTTTGTCAAGGCTACATCCTGGAAGAAGAAAAACTCGGACTGGCTGGCTGGATTGCTGGACGTATGGGCAGGTGGATGCATGAATGAATTAACTAACTGATGGGCCCATCCAATCAATCAATCAATCAAATAAACAAACGACCAGCCAACCATCCAATCCGTTAACCCATTGGAGACGTGCCATATATGGATACGCGGCGAATCGCCGCGTATCCATATACGGCGCGTTTCCAATGAGTTAAATTCCTTTTACACAGGCCTATTAGGCGTCACAAACATCACCCGGTAGAGCACCGCACGGTAATGTGCAAGGTATGGCAAATGACACAAGACGACAATCCGAAGGATGTATGCACTGTCGCGTACGACCCACTTATCGGAAAGAAAAAAAAAAAAAAAAAAAAAAAAAAAAAGCCACTGCCAAGGCTGCCTTCAGACTAGGTATGGAATGCTAATGCTTCATACAAATAAACGACTGAACAAAATTTGACCTTTTGGCTATCGGCAGCGCTTTTTGTCGCTGCGATTCCTGCAGGACACAATAGCGCTGCCGATGGCCAAAGGGTTGCGTGTGTAGGGTGAAGAAAAAGGGCCTGTCTGCAGGGGAGTTGTATCCCAGGAAGCAAAAACTACTCTAGCCGACTGTAGGCCTCAGGGCATTTTGCTGCTCTTACTGGAATGTGCTGTGCCTTGCTGAACCTAGCCGGCCACGTCTCCAACGCTAGGGAACAGGCTTCAGTTGCGTAAGTGAGTTTATTATTGCGCCAGCCACTATCGCGGAGCGCCTTGCTTAGTGGCTTGCACAGGACTAAGCTCACTCACGCAACTGAGCCCAGTTTATTTTTAGGAACCGGGAGAAGGGGTGGAGACTATGCCTGGTAGGAGACTATGCCTAGTTAGCCTTAAAATGACACCAGACATCCATGCATGACGTCAAAGACACACAAACTGTAAGCGCCATTGTTCAGCCGTGACCCCAGTGTTCACTGTCTGTGAGTTATGGCAGGGAACTGCAAGCTATATATGTGTGTGACGCTTTAAGATTTTGAAACATACGGCTTGAGTCGTGAGACGAAAAACCCCGGACCAGAACACACACAGCATCATCTTGCTAGAAAAATATAATTTAAAAAAAAATAATAATGAAAAAATAATAATAATACATTTACAGCCATGTCTTAAATCGCGCCAAACATAATTATTATGTAATTTTACCTTGACTGAGAAATCAAAACTTTCAATGAATCTAGTTATCCCTTTTCCGCCGCAGCCACTAAATAATTTGAACATTTGCAATGATGAGCTTTCCTCGCGCTGGGACCATATGGCGTTGAGGCGCGTCCCCTGGGTGGTGGATAGGGGGTCCCTCGTGAGAGGGGTGCACCGAATGAAATAAGGTGCCGTGAACCAACATGGTCTAAGGGAAGGTGACCCCGACAGAAAACCCCTGGTCCTCCTAGTAAGGGGGTTGGGCGTGGGGGTAGCTTCCCCCCTCCCCCCCCCCCCCTTGCAAAAAAGGAAATAGCTACAAAAACGCCGACGAAAAGACTAACAGTAATTCCTTTCCTGGAGGAGGAAGGTTCTTCTACCAGAAGACTTATGACGTCCTGTGGTGAAAGCCGGAAGTCTTCGGAAGCCACAGGACCGAACCGCCTCTCTCTATCCAGGGATACAACCATGGGCACATGGAACGTCAAGACCATGTACCAGAGCGGCAAGGCCGCCCAGATAGCAGCGGAAATGCAAAAGTACAACCTTTCCCTGCTAGGTATCAGTGAAGCCAGACGGACGCAGTCTGGCCAGAAAAGGCTGTTAAGTGGGGAGATGATTCTGTATTCAGGTCATGAAGAGGAGAATGCCCCCCATACAGAAGGTGTAGCATTCATGCTGTCACCAGTGGCACAGAGAGCGCTGATGGGCTGGGAACCTCTTGGGCCAAAAATTATCACAGCAGCCTTTAGAACCAAGAAAAAGCTCAAGCTGAACGTCATCCAGTGTTATGCGCCCACTAATGACAGTGACGAGGAAGAGAAACAAGAGTTCTACGACCGACTCCAGAGTGCCTTGGACAAATGTGCGGAGCGAGACATCACCATCGTCATGGGCGATTTTAATGCCAAAATAGGGGAGGACAACACCGGATACGAAGAGGTGATGGGGAGACAGGGACTAGGCTTGGAGATGAGTGAGAACGGGGAGAGGTTTGTAGACTTTTGTGCTCTAAACCGACTTGTCATTGGAGGCAGCATCTTCCCACACAGAAGAATACACAAAGCAACTTGGGTCTCACCTGACCATACAACAGAGAACCAAATAGACCATATCTGCATTAGCAAGAAATTTAGAAGATCCCTTCAAGATGTTCGAGTGAGGAGGGGAGCAGATGTCGCCTCAGACCACCATCTGCTTACCTTAAGAATGAAGCTCAAGCTAAAGAAAAGCCGCACAGAGACAACAAGAAGACAGCGCTATAATGTAGGCCTCCTGAGAGAAACTGGAGTTAGAGAAGAGTTCAAACTGGTGCTGTCCAACCGGTTTCAAGCGCTACAGGAGCTAGTAAATGAAGAGGAGGTGGTCACCACAGAGCAGCAGTGGAAGGCAGTTAGAGAGGCGCTGAACTCAACCTGCAAAGACACTGTAGGGTTCAGGAAACACCATCACAAGGACTGGCTGTCGGCACAGACCTTGAAGAAGATAGAAGTGAGGAAGCAGAAGAAAGCAGTTGTCAACAACAGTCGCACGAGAGCATCCAAAGTAAGGGCACAGGGGGAATACTGGGAAGCCAACCGCGAGGTGAAGAGGAGTATCAGGGCAGACAAGAGGGCCTACACAGACAGCCTGGCAGCAGAGGCAGAAAAGGCAGCAGGCAGCGGCAACATGAAACAGCTCTATGACATTACCAGAAAATTGTCAGGCAAGTATGGCCATACAGAAAGATCAGTAAAAGACAAAGAAGGCAAGCCTATTGCAGACAGAGCAGACCAACTCGACAGATGGGCCGAGTATTTTGAAGAGTTACTGAACAGACCTAGCCCACCCGACCCCCCAGACATCCAGCCGGCAGAGACCGACCTACCCATCAGCTGTGACAGACCCAGCCGGGAAGAGATCAGAAGAGCAGTGGCATTTTTGAAGAACGGCAAAGCAGCAGGCCCAGATGGCATCCCAGCGGAGTCTCTGAAAGCAGACCTAGAGACAACAGTGGAGATGCTGTACCCACTGTTTGGAAAGATCTGGGAAGAGGAGGTGATGCCGGCTGACTGGAAGGAGGGGTACCTAATCAAGCTTCCCAAGAAAGGCGACCTCAGCAAGTGTTCCAACTACAGAGGAATCACCTTGCTGTCAGTACCAGGAAAGGTCTTCAACAGGATCATCCTGGAGAGAATGAAGAGCTCCGTTGACCCCCAGCTGAGAGACCAGCAAGCAGGATTCAGGAAGAACCGATCATGTACAGACCAGATCGCCACTCTCCGCATCATCGTGGAACAGTCTCTGGAGTGGAGCTCCCCGCTGTACGTCAACTTTGTGGATTATGAGAAAGCATTTGACAGTGTGGACCGAGAGACTCTGTGGAAACTCCTACGACACTACGGTGTACCCACAAAGCTCGTCCGCCTGATCAAGAGCAGCTACGATGGCATGACATGTCGCGTGATCCACGAAGGGCAGTTCACCAGGGAGCTCCAGGTCAGAACTGATGTCAGGCAGGGGTGTCTGCTGTCTCCGTTCCTCTTCGAACTGGCCATAGACTGGGTCATGAAGATGACCACAGAGCACAGACGAAGTGGAATACAGTGGACACTGTGGACACAGCTTGACGACCTCGATTTTGCAGACGACTTGGCATTACTATCCCACACTCATCAACAAATGCAGAACAAGACCACGAGGCTTGCTGACATCTCGTCCCAAGTGGGCCTCACCATTCACAAACAGAAAACAAAGACAATGAGGCTGAACGCAACCAGGGAAGAACCAGTCTTGCTTGCTGGCACCCCGTTGAAGGAGGTGGAGTCCTTCACCTATCTCGGGAGCATCATAGACAAAAAAGGCGGCACTGACGCAGATGTCAGAGCACGAATCGGTAAAGCCAGAGCAGCCTTTCTCCAGTTGAAAAAAGTGTGGAGTTCCAGAGAGCTGTCACAACACACCAAAGTCCGGATTTTCAACTCCAATGTAAAAGCAGTTCTCCTATATGGAGCAGAGACTTGGAGATTGACAAAAACCACAGTCAACAGAGTACTGCCTTAGAAGAATTTTGAAAATCCACTGGCCAGAGAAGATCAGCAACGTCAGACTCTGGGAGAGAACAGAGCAGATAACAGCAGAGAATGAAATTGGGCGAAGAAGATGGGGATGGATCGGTCACAGTCTGAGAAAGCCAGCTTCCAGTATCACTAGGCAGGCATTGTCATGGAACCCCCAGAGAAAGAGGAAAAGAGGTAGGCCGAGAAACTCCTGGCGTCGAGACCTCCAAGCAGACATCAAGAGACTGGGAACCACCTGGAGTAGAATCGAAGGAGAAGCACAGGACAGGAGTTGCTGGAGGTCTCTCGTCGACGGCCTATACCCGGGTAGGGGTGACAGGCGTAAGTAAGTAATGATGAGCTTTGGCCCCTCTGATGAAGGTAGGGTGAGTTAGAGGTCAGTAAAATGCATAGCAAGTTCGGCGCGCCTTAATCCGGGTGTTAGCATAACCCTTTTACTCCCAGAACTAAATAACCGTGACTTCCATTCCATAGCACTCTTTGACTCTCAGAACTACATGACTCCCATTCCACAGAATGGAAGTCATGTAGTTCTGGGAGTCAAAGTGTTAACTTATTCGCGGCCAGCCGCATCCGGATGCGCGGCTTATACCGCGCATCAGGATGCGGCTGGCCGCGAATGAGTTAAGGCGACCTGTAAAATTTACTACAACGGGTTATCAATGTTGTCTTGCCTACGCTAAAACTTTTCAAATCTACCCTTCTTTTCACAATCCGTCTTTGTGAGTGGCTATAGGGCTCGGGAAGCTGACGTCATCACGCCAGTCGTGGCGGCCATCTTGTGAGGATACGGGACTAAGCGCTCATAGGGAAATCGCTTTTTTTGGTAATGTCAGGAAAGTCCTGACGTACTATAAGCAATAACAGCAAGTCTTGCCATCACTGTAGGAAACCGCTCACCAGAATCTGTTTTTGTTTGTTTCCAAAGAGGAAGAAAAATGAAGAAAAACGTGTTAAACACTCAGTACTTCGCTACTATCAGGGGCGGATCCAGGGGTGTCTCGACGGGGGGGGGGGGGGGGACCAGCCCTCCTTCCCTCCCCCCCCATCCCCCCGTTTTCCAAACTGTGTCATACAAAAGAAATCCAAACCAAAACAGTGACGATCAGGCGAGCATAAATTCATAACAACGAAAGAAACGCGCTTAAAAAGAACAATTACAAATAAGTTGTGTTGAAATTATTCTTTTTTGATGATTTTCTTTTTGGGATTTTCATTAAAATTGTACTATAGTGTTGTAATCGTTCTCTCTACGCGTGTTTCTTTCTTTCTTTCTTTTTTTGTTTGTTTGTTTGTTAGGGTTTTCTGAGACATATTTAGAGTTTGCAGAGGTTACGATTTTTATTTGTTAAAACGTTTCTTCTTTCATCTCGGGACACAGCACCTCTTTTGGCACTTTTAAAAAGTTTAAAAGGAATTGCTAATCATATCTATATGTACTTGTCCTCCTCCCCGCCTCCACCCCACCTCCCTAACAAAACAAGATTAATCGGGCACTTCTGATTCGTATCTGGTGTTAATTTTTTTTTTATTGAAAAGAATGTTCTACTTGGAGTTTCTACAGGAGCAATCACGTTGTGTTTGACAACAACACTACACTATCAAATACTCCTCCGCCTGAGGAACAACACAGCCATTTGTGAAAATTGTGATACTGCTCTATATGAGGAACACAGGGTCAGATCACAGAAATAGTCATTATCACTCATGATGTATAACTCTTACACTGACTGACAGTTACTTAAGGGTTAGTTCAAGGTTGATCAAAATCTAGACATTTCACACCTCCCCTCTGGTGACACGCATCAATGACCACATTGCTACTCTGATGGGCACTTGTGCATGTCCACTGATGACAAAGCTATGCAATCTGTGTGAGGCTGGAGACCCACTGTGCTCAGAGAGTGTTGCGTGACAGGATTAGGGGACTAGCAATTACCTGTGACACCCGGGCCAGTCGGAGACACAGCGCAGTTGATTTCTCACTTTCTGATCACAGTTGGCGTGTACACAGGCGTAGACTTAAACCTAGATGACTGCCACGTATGAGGATGCAATACCATTCGTATGGCACAGAAAGAGGTAATGCTTTTCATTAGCCCCTGTGACTGAAGGGGCACATGAAACACCATGCCTGGCTGAGGGACTGATTTGGGCCCCAGTTCAGCAAGGATCGGACACTTTTTCACCCCTGGGGTTGACCAGCAGTCTGCGGTTTATTGCCAGATGGCTGCCTCAGTCTGAGGATGCAATGAGGACTGTATCGCACAGCACTAAAGAGGCACCGATTTACATGAGCCCCTGTGAGTGCGGGGCACATGGCACTCTATGTCTGCGTGAAGTACTGTGACAGGTGCAGGTAAGGAGTGCCAAGTGAGGATATTTGACTATAGGCCCATGAACACACTATGCTCACCCACCGATCCCGTTAGATAATTGTAAAGTACGCCGTACAAGAAAAGAAGAACCATCGAATAGTAAAACACACCTTCAGAAAATAACTATCAATTTGTTGTTGTTGTCAGGGCTGACGGGGGGCCAGGCCCCCCTGGACCCCCCCCCCCCCTGGATCCGCCACTGACTATCTGACGCCTACGGTATCCTCTTATGATGGCGACTGACGCGCTGACCCTGACTTCCCGAGCCCTACACGTAACAGGGGTTTTCTACTGCCCCTCGTGCGTAACGAAAGAAGTTCTCTGCGTGCAAAGCGGCATTTTACAATATACTCTAGTGAGCACTTTTGTCCAGCACCATTGTAAGACATACTAAGAACATGTACACATACCAAGGGGAATTACTCAGCGCTGGACAGACAAACAGTTAGATCCCCTGCCTTTGCGAGTCCAAATTACTGTTTGTCCAGTGCTGAGTACTTCCCCTTGGTATGTGTACAGTTCTACCAGCGCTAGCCTCACCTATCTGGTTTTTTTTTTTAATATACTAAGAACATGTATATGGAAGATATTGTTAACTAGTAATCCTTTTATTGCCTGGGGCAGGTCCCCTTTAACTGACTGGATGCGAACCTAATAATGACTTTTGCCTCTTTTCATGAACCGACAATGATAGTTCAAGGGGAGTGCTAGTGATTAGCTTGGCGCCCTAGGCACCAAGCTAATCTAGCAATCCCCTTGAACTATCATGACCGGTCCATGTCCCACTACCTATTTCCATTTGCGCACTATGTCATTTTTTTCCTTCTTCTTTTCATTTCTTTCCTATTTTACCGTAATCAGGAAAGGATCTGACAAGCGGGTGAGCAACATATAATTTAAAACGTAAGGCTGCATCATTACTCATGTAGGTTTTTACAAGGCCTGTAAGCGATGATACGTACAAGGAGGGACAAGTTGAATTCAACCGCCAACCTTCTGAAGGTTTTGGTTGGTTGGTTGACTGCCTGACTGACTAATCGATCGATCGCTCGACTGATTAATTAATGGCTGGCTGGCTGGCTGACTGGCTGGATGGATTGGTGAACGGATGGATGAACGGGTAGACGGACGGACGGACGAACTGACTGACTGACAGACTGATTGATTCTAACGCAGTTTTCAACCAATGTCACCATCACCCCCCCCTTTCCCCCCTCCCCCCCCCCCTTTACCAGGGTATGTAGACAGGACCGCGGTGTGACCCACTAGGCTGCAATTTATGCTTATCTGACAATATATAAGTCGATGTTGTTCATTTCAATATTGACTTACATTTCGTCTGATCCAAGCATAAATTGCAGCCTAGTGGGTCGTACGGGACGTAGTCCTTAAATCCGCTACGTGCACAGGCGTAGTCCTGTCTACATACCCTGCTTACCCCCCCCCCCCGCATCCCCCCTCCCCCCCTCCCCCAAACCATCCCCAATATGCATGCAGCCACCGGTACTGTAAACAGAAACGGTGGCCACTGGTGGCGACAAGGGGCACATGATTAGCTTTTCATGAGGGGGCAACTCAGGTACAAAAGACAGAGCCCAGTGAGCACAAGGTCATCGGGTCGACGTCGGCCTCCGTTGGCCAACGGCGTCCGTGGTCGGCCCGACTGATGACCTTGTGCGCATTGGGAGGACAGACGGCGTTTGATACAACGTATGATACAGGAAGTGTCACCGCAGGCACTTTATCACTCGCGTTCTGAATACATTACGGGGATTCATGAATGAAACGAAACGTGAAAAAGACTAACATCTTTTACATATGCATAATGCATTCACGTCTATAGTGACTTCCGTGTGACAGATCACCTGTCTTTAAAGACCATCATCAGCGACGGACTTTAATGACAGGTGACACTGTTTGCCCTTTAAGACTTCTCTTGAGAGAGCACGTGTCCTTTAAGACCACATTTTTTTTTTTTTTTACAAAAAAAAAAAAAAAAAAATGTTGCTAAAAACAGGTTTCTGTACGTTGTGACATGCACATTCCGACGCTTAGGTCCACTTGTTCTCCTCAGCTATGTTGCGAATACAAGCACACCCCTCATAGGCAAGAGGCATAGATTCTCATGAGCACCCGCAGCCGGCGGGGGCTCATGAGAATATATGCATCTTGGTGATTTTCTCAGTGTACCCGTTTTTTTCTCCCGTAGACCAGTAGACAGGTCCCAGGGTGTTCATATCAAAGCAATTGTAATTTTCACCTAACCGATTTCGCAAAACAGGACACCAGATGGCAAAAATAGTTAATTTATAAGCGCACCCTGCTGAGTCACAGTTACATTTTTTACTAGGTTTTTCATGTGTCCCTTTCAAGATTTTTTTTGTTACAGGTGCTGAAAAAAACCCAAGCAGTGCTCAAAAGCCTTTATGAACATACTCCTCAGAAAAATGCAAACGGACGCAACGCTCTTGAACGCGCTTGTATGCTACTAACATAAGGTTCAAGCTGTTTGCAAGATGAAATTCAGAGTGTTCAAAAAGAGAAGGCAGCAAAGGCATCCGTCTAGCGCGCGTTTGTTTAATTATTATTTACCGTATACATTATTTTTCGAGTGTACCCTGGCGCGCCCTGTGCAGCGTCACAGCAGAAACGTTAAAGCGTTAAACGTTTAGGGCTTAACGTCTTTTCAGTGTCAACCACGATGGTGATTTCAAGGACGGGGCACCGACTAAGGTCTGAACAAATGTTGACCCCACCAGCGAGACGAGAGTGGAAAGCTCACCACCGAGCCACCGGTCCAGTTTCTCGCAACAGCACAAGGTCTGTATCGGGCGCGCGAGGGGTTCACGGCTCCACGATGCCGTAATAATGTGTACATCAACAAACATTTAACGGGCGCCTTTGGTGTGTGTGTGTGTGTGTGTGTGTGTGTGTGTGTGTGTGTGTGTGTGTGTGTGTGTGTGTGTGTGTGTGTGTAAAAAGGTGGGAAAGGGGACGGGGGTGAGGGGCGGGTGGGGTGGAGGGTGGAAGGGTTGTCTTGTCCTTACAGTAAGGAACATTTTGAACAATCTGAACAAGCGCATTCCCCGCATACAATCTACCCCCCCCCCCCCCCCTTTTCAACATTTTCTAGATACTATCCTGCAAGAAACATTCCATCTCATTCAATACTCTCTGAATAAAAGGTCATACCACAGTCCTGAGCCTGAGGCATAGATCCTCATGATCCCCCCCCCCACCCACCACCCCATTGTAGCAAAAGGCCCAGACCCGCATGGTTCTTGCATCAGTGCTGCGGGGGCTCATGTGCATCTGTGCCTCTTCGGATGGTCTACGCTCGCACTTTCGGTGCGCAGATACGTTATATACAGAAAATCAAACACTCACTATAAATCCTATAGGAGGGAGGGGGAGCGGACCTAGTAAGCAAAAGATTCTCGGGCTGACGTTGGCCCGATGGTCTTTAATTGCTCACGAGGAAGGGCTCATGAGAATTCATGCTCTGATATACAGAAAACGAAAGGTAGGTGGGGAAAGCGACGCTCCGGCTCTAGCTGATGGTGTGAACAGACGAGTATACGGCGTTATTAACCCACATCATACTGAGGCTAAAAGCTTCAAATGTGTACACTGTCATATGCAAGCTACATTATAGTACTTACAGATATGGATATAGACCAATGGCTTTAGTTCAAGGGTGGTGCCAGAATAGTTTGGCGCCTAGAGGCGCCAAGCTATTCTGGCACTACCCTTGAACTATTTTAGTCAAACATATTTCACACACTGGTGTATTCCGAATGATAAGGGTTAAACCCAGGCCAAAAGGGCGACTGCCATGCAAGTGGGTGAAACGCATAGAGCAACCCAACGAAGAAAGAAACACGCACAGAAAAGACAGTTACCACACAATAAATTAACCCGTTCACTGCCGAGAAAAGTAAACACCACCCACCCAACTGCAAGAGGTATAGATCCTCATGAGCCCCCGCAGTTGCGGGGGCTCACGAGGATCTATGCCTCTCACTGAGACCAATATGTATCCATCCTGCTTGTACGGTTCTGGCTTTTGGTCATTGCACGAACAAAGATTTCAGAAACAAAATATGCGTCCAATGGCAATGAAAGGGTTAATATTTCGGGTTTAAAACTCCTTTTTTTTCAACGTTGACATAAAAACAAGTACACAGTTTGCTATAAATTAGCTTTGATTGATTGATTGATTGTACATTGCTTAACGTCCCGACAGCAACAAGACTTTCTCAGGACGTGCCTGCACTGCTTGTGAAAAAAACTAAACAGAATATTGAATGTATGTCGCCAGCCGGTCCAATACGTTAAATAAACCTACGACATGGGGCCTAAATAAAGCTAGGACCATTTAGCAACACACATCCAATATCAAGAGCTACAGGCAGCGCAGACAGTAGGGAGAGTTTAAAAAAGGAAAATACAGGTGAATGGACCAAGGGTAGACAGAAACACATGCCCCAGAATAGAGAAGAAAACCCACCCTCTGTTGCTGACCAGGGTGACCCTGGGAACTAAAAAGTAGTTAACCCCACCCATGTCCCCCAGGGCAGACCCGGGTGGGGGAAAATTAGCTTTGATGAAGGCAAGTGGCCAGTATAGATTATGACCCACAAACTGGTTGGGAGGTGCTCATAGTGTATGTCAGTATTAAACTTAGTCTTATGATATATATTAACCAGTTTTACACCCGACTGTGATCCTTAAATTAGTGACATATTTACTCTAAGATATACTGTTTTCATTTTAAATGATGTACCCTTAATTAATTTAGACTTCCTAGATTATGATGCGTGTGTGTTGTGTGTGTGTGGTAGATGAGCTTGGGTGTGTGAGTGGGCACGTATCGGTTTGTGATATTAGTTGTTTAGTTTTAAAGTTTTTACAGTGTGTGTAGGTCATTGGGTATGTGTGTTAGAGTATTAATTATTTCTTATTGTTAACAGTGATGTTTGTAATTGTCTCGACACCAACACACATTCCTATGTTTTATGTTTCTTAAGGCAAATGGCAATAAACAGTATTTATCTATCTATCTATGAGGATCTATGCCACCTTGAAGACGAGATGAGAGGAGGGGAAGGGGTGATCGCTGATAGTGTAAACATATACACAGATAGGCAGGAAACATTCCATCTCTCACGAAAAACAGACCTATTACAAGTGCATCAATGGACGAGATCAAAATCC
The DNA here is from genome assembly GCA_036245525.1 of Semisulcospira habei. Taxonomy (NCBI): domain Eukaryota; kingdom Metazoa; phylum Mollusca; class Gastropoda; family Semisulcospiridae; genus Semisulcospira; species Semisulcospira habei. The sequence continues at coordinate 68,101,524 of BTPG01000004.1, read as the reverse complement.
CAGCTCCTAAGGTAAATGGTGTGCACTGATGCGCAGCCAAGCCTAACGCCATCAGAAGTGTGTTAAATTGGGCTGGATGAGTCACCTGCTAGAACTAGGTGCCTGCTATTCAGAAAGGTCACAGCGATACGTAGGTATACAAGTGCACAAGTGTCCTTCCCAGTTTGTGGTCTTTGAAAAAAAAAAATTCTTAGTGCAAAATGTATTCAGTCCGATAACACGAAGATGTTCAACGAACTGAGGATTTGTTCTAACCCATTTTAGCCCCGACGCACTGCAGTAGGAGATGGATCGACCATGATAATTCAAGGGCAGTGCCAGATCAGCTTGGCGCCTGATGGCGCCAAGCTGATCTGGCACTGCCCTTGAATTATCATGGTCGATCCATCTCCTGGGACTGCTACATACTTGTTAAGTGGCACCTGTAAAATTGGCCTTGGGGGTTAAATTGTTAAATGTGGCCTTGGGGTTAAATGGGTTAAACGCGCGGATGTTATAACCCTTGTGCATACAGTCGCCGGTACAGTAAAGCAGCGCGTGGCTGCATGCACAAGGCGGGATAAAACCTGCTGTCTTTGGTACTGCCGAGAGAAATAGCAGATCGATGATGCCAACAGACTGAGCTGGCATCTACTCAGTGTAAAATCCAGACTAAAAAGGTGACTGCCAAGTCTGTAAAATGCAGAGAATAGCACAACGAAAGAAAGAAGCACGATTAGAAAAGACAGTTACGACACAAATTATTAATATTTCGGGTAAAGCCCTTTTCAAAATAGACAAAAGGCGCACCCTTTTCAAAATAGACAAAAGGCGCACACAAATAAAGACGGACACACGGCGCTTCCCGCTATTACTGAGTACGCTCTGTGGGCTAGTGTAGCGACAGGAAGCCATCTCCTTCTACTCTAACCCACCCTCTGATCCACACACACTGGCACACAGAAATAAAGACGGACACACGGCGATTCCCGTCATTTGTAAGCTCTGTGGTCTAGCGTAGCATAGCTATTCTGAAGAAGAAGAATAGCATGAGCAGCGAAATGACGTAACTTCAAGCTTCACGTCATGCATGGCATCATTAGCCCCCACGACGCCGTGTTCATAGTGACGACTCGATGTTATACGTCTTCATCGCAGTACTAACATTTGACGTATGAGAGGATCAACTTTGCAATTTTCTTGCTGATTTTTATACCTACAGCTTACAGATCACAATTTGACCTAATCCTACCCCAGGGCCGGGACAAATAGCAGGCTTATGCAAACACTGTTGATGAAAAATCATGCGGGTATTAATGAGAAGATTTTTTTTCGTAAATGAAAAACTAAAGTTATGTTAGCTGTTTTACAAAAGACTCTAAAAAAAAGTGGTGCAGAAAATTGTCTGATTTTCACACCTAGGGCATACAAGTCACAATTGACCTTATCGTACCCAACAGCAGAGACAAACTGTAGGCTTATGTAAATACCGTACACAAAAAAAAAAAAAAAAATCATGCGATTATTAATGAGAAGATTGTTGTTGTTTTTTTCGTAAAAAAAAATTCATTTGTTTTAAGATTAACACATATAATCGAGAAATTAATCCCAAAAACGTTAAAAATATATTTTTTCACAAAATATTTAATTATCACTCAAAACGTTTTAGAGGTACAATGCTGGTTAACGAACTCATTCAACAGCACCCTTTTATTTAGCTATATGCAATTCTAGCAAAACTAAGAAAACGTACGGACTCCAGTGTGAATCAACAGGCTTTTGTGATACGGCCATTTTCTCGCCAATGAGCATATTAATCAAAACATCGGAAAAAAAGGCCTAGAGATAATTCTTTTAGGGAAGATATCCTAAAATTTCAAGCTTGTCCGTCCTCAAACGCGGGCTCTAGTCGCTGTCACACACACACACACACACACACACACACACACACACACACACACACACACACACACACACACACACACACACACACACACACACACACACACACACACACACACTATCAATGCTTTGCAGCTTCTGTAGAAGTGTAGCTGGGGCAGTAAAGTAGACTTCCTGGCCATATATAAGTGTTGATCGAACTAAAGATGCACCAAGGTGTAAAACAGTTTTAATGTCCTGACTCCATGGGTTGTGAGTTTATAATTTTTAACAAGTCTTTTTCTTGCCTTATTTAATATGTCGTCGATATGAATTCTCCAAGATAATTTTGATGTAAAACGTACGCCTAAAAACTGTACACACTGTTGGTAGTTTAAAGGCGTCCCGTTTAGGGATAATCACTTAGGTAATGTTTCAGCACTTAGTCCCCATTATTATAAAGCATTGATAGTAAAGCAGTTAAATTAGCCATCGGAGTGCCAGTTCATACTAATACTGTAAAAACTTATAAAGAAGCAGGTATTTTTTCTTTATCTGACCAAAGTAAATTAGCAACTGCAAAATACATTGTCCGAAACCTGTCCGCCCGTCCAAAATTCAGTACGAGAAGACATATTTTTAGACGCAGATGTGGATTTCCCGAAGAGAGCGCAAACAATCCTGTATCTTTTACCTATACGTAACTATGTCAAAGATGCTATTGTTGGCATCCTTCTGTCTCGGAAGACAATGGAGTATATGCGCTTGCTGGGCAGTCCGTGTGACCTCTCCAGGGCGCAAGCCTGGGCGAAGTGTATGGAGATCCTGGGATGCCCAGTCGTCAAGATCCCCCTCTCGGCCTCGCCGATGTAGTCCAAAGGAATGCAAAGCAATACGTTTGGCACCAGTTTGGCTGCAGGAGCTGCCAGAACAGTGCGTGAATACAGGTAGCTGTCTGTCTTCGGGGCTCCACTCCTGATTTGATGGGCTTACTCCCCCACATTTGGCCGTTGGATCAAGCCTGATCTATTTCGTCCTTTAGCCGTTGGCTGTCAAAAACAGCTCATCCACCTAGTGGTGCAGTGTGAACACCACCCCCTCACGTGGTTTAGCCCACCAGCTGAGGTGGTTTGCCGGATGTAAGGGGCTCTGGATAGAGGTAGTACCTTTGCTGTTCGGCAGCTGCGTCCTACACTATGATAGGACGGACGGGCACCACTGGTCCTCATCCAACTCCTTAATCTCTCACGTGCTGGCTCCAAGCGCCACAAAGATGCTATAAAAACTACAATATAGTATCAAGTTTATTCCAGTTTTACACTATACCTCCGTGGGAACATATTAATGTTACTTTCGATATAGATTACACAGATTTGAAATAAAGATGAGGATGTGAACGTTTTAGCAAATTTAGTGAAAGAAAAATTACAGAAAACATATTTTAAACATTTGAAAATTTTCACGGATGGGTCTGTCTTAGACTGTGGTGCAGGCTTTGTTATTCCATATCTCAAAGGAAGAAATCTTTTTATCTCGGTAAAGGATTTTCTATATTTACGTCTGAACTGTATGCGATTCTCATGGCACTAAATTTTATTCAACTTATCCCTTATGATATATTTAGCATTTTGATTTGTGTCGATTCTAAATCTGTTCTATATAGTCTAAAAACCTGGGACTGTAACAATAGAAAGGCCGATTTAGTATATGAAATAAAACATATTATGAGCTGTATTGTGTCCAGCGGAATAGGGATCGATTTTCTTTGGATACCCTCACACTGCGGAATTTATTGGAATGAAATTTGTGACAGACAAGCAAAAAAGGAAGCTATAAATAGAGAAAACTCAGCAGTTTGTCATAATACGCAATTATCTCTACATGAAATGTACTCTGTGCTAAACTGTACAGCTTTTTTTCACAAAGATGATATGAAATATACTTATCATGTTCCACCTTCTTCAAGAAAAAGAGCTTCGTTGATATACAAGTTAAGACTAAATTCTTGGAAAACAAAATTCGCAAAAGACATCAAATGCGAGTGCTTAAGCCCCATCTCTGTTAAACATATAATCTGTGAGTGTCCTATTACAATGAATCTGTTGACAAAAAACAACATAACAGTTGAAAAATTAGCAGAACATATGTATGACATCTTACATAGCAATATTGCAATTCCAACAGATAATATCCTAATTCATAGTCTGGTGGGTAAACTATTATAATAAGTAATTTGTGTGTGTGGTTGTATGTTAATTATTGCATTTCTTTGATATTCACATGTTGTGTGTTTGATTGTTGATTTTTTTTTTTTTGTCTAATATCACCAATGTGTGAAAAGACGTTAAATAAAATCCTGATCCTGATCCTACACACACACACACACACACACACACACACACACACACACACACACACACACACACACACACACACACACACACACATACGGCGCTGGCGCCAAAAAGACGTTCTCTAGCAAGGTTTGCGTAATTAGGCGTGACGTCATTTTTATCTTTGCCAGAATTTCTGCCCCGCACGCCATAAACGTCATGTGCATGCTCCGGAATGCGTACCGACCAGCCCCATTTCAAAATCTACTGTATTTTTTAAATACTGTAGACAACAAAACAAACAAACGAACAAACAAAGCGAAAAAACTCACCCTCTTCAGCGTCTAAAGCCTCCTGACCAGAAAAGGCGGGATTCTCATACGCCGTCAGGTCATGTGTGTGTTCTGGGCTGGTACCATCTTCCATCACACCCGCTGACTTGCGTGTCCGTTTGGTTAAGGAGAATGCTGCAATAACACACACAAAAACCCAAATCGTTAAAATGTTACCATACTGCCAGTAGTTTGAAATCACTGCAAGTCAATTCAGCATCAAAGATCTGTAGCCGTATAAGGCTCATGGATGCAAAGTGGTGTCAGCAAGAGGCACAGATCCTCATGAGCCCCCGTGACTGTGGATGCTCATGAGGATCTACACCGCGTCAAGCTGTGTGGTGTTCGCTTTAAGTCGGCAGTGTACGGGTTAAACCACACACGAAGGCCCTGAACCCTAAACGAATTCACCCACTGATCCCTGACACATCAGAACAGATAGGCACCGACCATGGCGCCTCAAAATAATAGAGAACTATTACCGTCGATCCGCGTTCTTACTGACGTCATCGCCAACGTAAAATCGACTGGCTTGACGTCAGTCAGAATGGGTCGAGCAGTATCATGCTGTAGTGTGTCAGGGCTGAATGGGTTTAGTTCTTTAATCAAAATGGAAAATACTACGCTTATGATAACACGGGTGATCATTAGGAGATTTGACAGGGATGGGAGTGGGGGGGGGGGAGAGTTTGGGGAAGGGGGGGGGGGGTGAAGGAAGGAAGACTGGAGTCATTACGGTCTAATCCCACTTGACCCGCGCCAGCGCTTGGACGCAAGTGGTCATGATGACTCACAAGGTGGAAGTGATTGATTGCGTAACTGACCGATTCTGTGACTTGATTTCCGCGTCCGTCTAACCCTTTCAGCGCCAACACCCTACAACATGAGACTGATTGGCCATGATAATTCAAGGTAGTGTCAGATTAGCTTGGCGCCTGAAGGCGCCATGCTAATCTGGCACTACCCTTGAATTATCATGGTCAATCCACCTCCTGCAAGTGGTACATAGTCATTAAATAACACTTCCAAAATTCGGGAAATGCGCCCATGGCGCTAATAGGGTTAAAGCTCTATCCCAGTGCCGCAGGTCTGTGAATCGTTGAAGAGTGGTCATACCTCGTCAACAGCAAGACCGAGCAAACCAAACCAGGGCAAGACAAGACAAAACAAGACAAAACAAATAACCGGACCAAAACACAACAAAATAAAACAAAACAACCGAGCCGAACCAAACGGAAACGAAACGAAACAAACCAGTAATCATCTCCAAAACCAACCCAATGTTTCTGTCATCGCTTCCCCCCCCCCCAACCCCCACCCGCCGATATAACCAGTGTTTTAGAACTCTTGGAGTGTGTTTGTGTGTGACGCTTTGAGTGTGTGTGTGTGTGTGTGTGTGTGTGTGTGTGTGTGTGTGTGTGTGTGTGTGTGTGTGTGTGTGTGTGTGTGTGTGTGTGTGTGTGTGTGTGTGTGTGTGTGTGTGTGACATACCCGTGCCTTTTTCTGATACTTTATGTACGTACAGACTACGCGTATCTCATCGATTAATAAAGTCCACGATCATAATCATAATCCCTTCTGTCTAACGTCACAAACTGTGACAACTAACGCGTGACATAACAGTCACAGGCGCAAAACTTCAAAACCTCCTTAGACTGAATAAATGAGAAATATGTTGGTACATCCAACCGATCCGATTTAGCAAGAGGCATGGGTGCTCGGCATGAGCCCCTGCGACTGCAGGGGCTCATGAGAATCTACGCCTCTTGCAGATGGCTGGTGTGAGGTTGTGGGACGTGGCCGCGATCGATTGCAAAGCACTGTCACGCTGATCTGTGTTGGAATGTGGCAAAGAATGCCACAAGTGTGCACCAGAATAGAAACACTGATTAGCCTCATCCCTCTCCCATATGCTGATCGCTAATTGCTGTGAAGCTGTGACAAAACTGGTTCCTCGCATTCATTTCAAAACCCGGCCGTCAGATTTTCGCGGAAGGAGTAATGACCCTGTTTTTAACCGGCCTTCGCCGGGCTGTCGGTAGCAGTTTTTGTGGCGATGATTCCGACAAAAACGACTACCGACAGACAAAGGGTAGTTAGCAGGATGGGCGGAATGTCAGTGACCACAAACAGCTGTTACGCATGTCGTTACTTCCTTATATTATATATATACAACTAAGCTACCCGACGCAATGATGCAATTTTCCTGTAAAAAACTTGCGTCATTTTCGTTAGACGCCGGATGCGAATTCGTGCACCGCATCGGGCTTATGGAAACACAAACATGAAAAGGACTTGCGCGAACTTTTCTGTTTCGGACCCGCTTCGGACTGACTCGGATCGAGTTCGTACCGGATTCGTGTTTATGGGTCGCACGCTGAGTACAGCTGCGATTCCATAAGCACGAATCCGATACGAGCAGATCCGAAATCGACTGATACGGCAATGCAGTTTTCCTTCAAAAATTGAGTCATGTTCGTTCGTAGTCGGATGCGAATTCGGTTGCGCTTTGGACATATGGAAACACACAAACATAGAAAGGACTTGCACGGACTTTTTGGTTTTGGACCCGCTACGGATTCAGATCGAATTCGAATCGGATTCGTGTTTATGGAAGCGTAGCTAAAGATCAGTGAATTCTTACAATCGGAAGGGATGCAAAAATAATTCTACGATTGTTTGCATGTTTGGTGAACTCATGTAGTCCATGCCAATCCTGTCACTACCAGCGCATCTGTACGTCATGAATGCTGCTGATGCCTACGGATAAAGGCATTTCCAACACTCAGTGTCTGTTGACACCAAGACGTGACCAGCATTAATGCACACAATAGCCCCTTCCCTGCCAACGAACGTACGTTTTGATTCCTAAATCTGTATTCCCTGAACGACCAAAAGCCCCAAATGTCCAAAGAACATGGACACAAAGTGGTCTCAGCAAGAGACCTAGATCCTCATGAACCCCCGCAGTCGCGGGGGTTCATGAGAATCTAGGCCTCTTGCAGTTAGATCCGCGCGTTCACCTTTTCCTCGGTAGTGAAGGGGCTAACGCCTACGTTGCACTATACTGCGTCAAAACAGGTTCTACCCTCGAGCAATCATGGTTGTTGATCCACCTCCCGCGCCTACTAACTGAAATTTGTGCTTAGCACACGGGGCATTTCTGACCTGCCAGCCTTTCTCCTGGGCTGCGGAAGACTTGGGAGGTTACGTTTGCGCCGGACGACTTCCAACAACGAACGAGAGCGAAGTCATGGCGAAGTCATGGCGTACAACTTCAGTGTACCACACACATAGACACTACTCCAAACATCTCCAAGAGGCATCGATCTTTATGAGCCCGGAGGGATCTATGCCTCTTGGAGATGTTTGGAGTGGTGTCTATGCGTATGGTAGATGCTGGCAATCCGACCTTAATTTTCTCTCGTTCGTTGTTGGGAGTCGTTCGTCTCAAACGAAACCTCGCTAATGCACTCATGGACAAGACCCGGTCTGCACCGCGAGTTAGCCTGACAGTGCATATATCCATTGAAGATGCAAAAGGTCATCGGGCTCGACCTCGGCCGCAGCTCGCCCGCGCACAGACGTGCGCGGGCAAGCTGCCGCCGAGATCGGCCCGATGACCTTCTGCTTACATTCTTCAGGCGTCCCTTGTCAAGGGAGACCACTGTTAGCTGTCAGCGCGGGACGTAAGAGGAGGTAATGAACGAAGAGTGCTTGGTGTCACAAGGTGTAATGTTTGTCGCTATGTCACGCGCGTCGCAGTGAGACATCCGTCACACACAACATTATGCAAATCGCGCACCATCATCATCACAGCTGATGTGAAATACAGGGAGACTTGTGTAAGAACTAAGAGCAATAAGCACGTTAATTACCAACCGGGCCGCCTTGTCGGACTGAAAATCCCGCGGGGGCCCTGCTCAGTGTATCTACTGAAGAAATGTGTAAGAGAAGCATAGAAATATTTCTCTGTAACCCCTTGAGTTTACAGGAATCATCGCGACAAAAACCGCTACCGACGTGCAAAGGGTTAATACAACGCATCAACCCTGCTTAACTGCTACTGACATTGCCGACGAGAACGCGTCAGTCTTTTCCGCCGAGCTGCCTCGCCAGTAGCTACTAAAGAGTTAAAGACTGAAGTCGAAGTCCCCAAAATTAATCTGAGAGCTGTCTTCCGATCACACTATTAACCCTTTGGGTGTCGGTAGCGGTTTTAGTCGGCGATGATTTTTGTAGGAATCACCGCCGATTAAAACCGCTACCGACACTCCAAAGGGTTAAAATTCGGCCGCGGTGAGATGGCCTGTGTCGCCTTCTCGCCGTGAAACCCCAATAACTAACTCAAATTCGCCGGGAGACGCCAGCACCTACAATGATAGTTCAAGGGCGGTGACAGCGACCTCAGGCGTCAAGTTATTCTGGCACTACCCTTGAACTATTGTCGTCGACGTAAGCCTTGGTGTCGTATGTCAGGACTAAATGAACTAAACATTTACTGGTAACTGTATAGTGTATTCATCAAACGCGCTGTTGCCACTCTGTGACCTGATTTGTCATGGTTTGGCAAGGCCGGGCGGGTTGGATGGACCATGATAGTTCGGTGTTGCGTCCCAGGGCGGTCATGTTCGATTCGTCTCGCGCGGGCTGGTTGCGTGGTTACTTCTCAGACGTGTACCACAAACAGACCGTGGGGGCTGAAGCGACCAAGACAGCTATACCGATGGTAAATAAAGGCTTAACTCATTCGAGACGTGCCGCCTACGGATACGCGGCGGTTCGCCGCGTATCCGTAGGCGGCACGTCTCGAATGAGTTAACCCATTATTTACCATCAGTATACAACAAAATATACTGAAAAGCTCGAGAAATGCGACATTATTTCCGATGATTTTAGTGTTGTCGCATTTCTTTTGCTCGTTTGTATATTATGCTGCATGATAAGTACAGTGGTAACGTAATACAAAAGTATGAGTCCGGCGTATAGTGTGTACATGAAACGCGTGCAGCCCGGATCAGTTGGCAGTGGAACTGAAAGGGCTACTACGCCAGCTGAGAGCAACTGCTCTACTGAACTGACTTTTTAATATCTCGCCGTCAACCGGCAGTATGCAGCCATTGATCTCACAACATCTGCTGCTCCGGCGTTTTGAGGTCAATCGGTTATCTCTGTACTGTGAATGCAAAAGAACAGCAAGTCGATTTTTGCGAAGAGTGCGATTTTCATTGTATTTCAATGAAAATTTTGCTCCTCGCAAAAATGGACATACTGCTTTTTTTGCCTTCAAAGGGCAGGTCTATCGTAATTTATACTAAAGGTCACAACTTAAAGGTCCACTTTTTATCGCAGATGCACCGACAACACCACACAAATAATGTAACAATACTTGGAGTCAGTACTTTGCTAATTTATTCAGTAACAACTTCATTTAAGTTTTGAGTAAATCAAGCAATTGTAACAACAGCAGTACGTTAAAATGTTCATCCACCCCTCATTTGAAAAGTCACACAAGACTCGTCCAGTCAGTAGCGAGTATGCCCACCGTTTGCAGCCAAGCATTCAATGTAGCGTTGACGCATGGTGTTCACCAGGGTTCGGAGAACATGTTGTGGGATCGCTTTCCACTCTTGATGCAGGAACTGAGTCAGCTGGGGGATGCCTTGAGGTGGGGGTGGTTGCTGACTACACGTTGCGCCAGCACGTCCCAGCGTGGCTCGATGGGAGCCAGATCAGATGAACGAGCTGGCCACTCCATCCTCACGATGCCCCGTTGCTCAAGGTATTCATCCACCACACGGTTAGTTAGTTATTGGGGTTAAACGCCGAGCAGGCGACTAAGGCTATCTCACGGTCCACCACACGGGGGCGATGAGGTCGAGCGTTGTCGTCCTGCAAAACAGCATTGTCGCCTATGGCTTGGAGAGCTGGCTGGATGAGGGGCTGCACAATCTCGTCCCGATAGCGCAGTCCAGTCAGGGTGCCTCGGATGACGTGGATGGGGTGTCCTGCCTTCCCTGCTGAAGCCTGCCCTGACCATGACTGAGCCTCCTCCGTAGCGATCCACCTCTTGGACGCATCCATCCGTGAATCGCTCGCCCTGGCGTCTCCAGACACTCACCCTGGCGTCGTTGAAGGAAACAGTGAACCGTGACTCATCAGTAAACAGAACCTGAGTCCACTGGAGTCTGTTTCACTTCACATGTTGATGACACCAGACAACCCGGGCTCTGCAATGAGCTGGAGTGAGGGGTATTCTCACTGCTGCTCTGCATGAAGCCAGGCCAATTTCGCGCAGACGTCGGCAGACTGTGCTTCTGCTGACGTTAACGTTTGCAGCTTGCATCAGTTGACGTCTCAGAGTGGATGACGTGACAGTTCGGTCGCGCAGAGCCGCCACACAGAGGTATCTGTCCTCCCTTCTGCTGGTGCAGCGCGGGCTTCCTGAGCAGGGTCGTCGTTCTGCCCTTCCAGTTTCTTGGAATCGTGCCAGCATCCTCTGGATCACTGAAGACGTCTCCCAACTTATCGTCCGGAAATTCCATCCTGCAGCCATGCTAGCGCCCGGCCTTGATCTACTGGCGTTAGGCTTCGTCGTGGTGGCATGGTTAGGCAAGTGGTTAGGTTATTTCAGGAATTATGCCCCTACTGTACCGGTATTTGTAGCGAAACAGAGGTGCTCAGTGTTCACGACTTACCCCTTCACCGAGTTTTTCCACCTGCCTGCCTTTGGTACGCTTGCCAATATCGCACAGCTTTTCACAAAAAACTAACGATGTTTCACGTGCATCTGACAAGTTCGTGGAAATTGATGAATTGTTGTCGTTTGTTCCCTGTACAGTGGACTGTCTAAGGTCAACTTTCAACCCATTTGGATCAAAAGAACATTGTATTTTATTAGCGTACTTGCGACGATAAACAATAACACAAAGTGGGCCCTTAAGTTTTGACCATTAGTATACATCACGACTCACACCACAAAACACCCGTGATATAGAAACGTCACTATGGAAAATGAGTTTATCTTGGCGACGGTCTTTCAGGGTGGGAGGGTTAGGAAAGGAGGTGAAAGTGGTGGTGGTTGAGTGTGTGTGTGTGTGTGGGGGGGGGGATGGTGGGGGTGGAGAAGGGGCGCCGGGGGAGGAGGGGGGAGGGGGGGGGGGCGGGTTGAGACAGAGGCGTTGGAGAAGTCGAAATCATGACGCGTGATTGGTTTCGTGAAGGGCTGCGGACCATCGCCGTGATCTGTGTTTTAACTGTTGTCGTGTGTTAACCCATATCATACTAAGGCTGAAACCTTCAAATTTGTACACTGCCAAATGCAAGCTACATTATGGTACTTACAGATAAGGATCTAAACCAATGGCTTTAGTTCAAGGGTGGTGCCAAAGTAGCTTTGCGCAGAGGCGCCAAGCTATTCTGTCACTACCCTTGAACTATTTTTGTCAAACTTATTTTACACATTGGTGTATTCCGAACGATAAGGGTTAAAAAAAATAATAGCCAAAATTATAAATGAAGATTTCGAGAAGCAGTGACTCCGCGTTGGCTACTCTTTTCTTTGTTTTTCGAAGAAAGGCAAGATAAAATCTATTCTAAGCCCTGCTGTACGTTCTCAATACGCGCCTAGTAAAGTGTGACCCATCGACCACGATAGTCCTTAATCACACACCGGAAAGTAAATAATTCACAGGGATGGCCGCGCGGCGTGTAAGATTGCAAGACTATCAAGCAGCGCTGCCTGTGACAATAGTCGGTGTGCGCTCGATTGATTTGTGTGTAAAACTTCAGCGTCATGACGGGCAGTTGTCAGGCCATAAAACACACACACAGACACACACACACACACACACACACACACACACACACACACACACACACACACACACACACACCGGCACACACACACACACAAAACAGATTTACCAAAGTGGGACGCAGTATGATTTGTTTCCTATCAAAGTAACAGCAAGAGGTATAGATCCTCAATAACTCAAGCAATAGCGGGGGCTCATGAGGATCAATACCTCTTGTAAATATGTTTTGATCGCTCTAGGACAAGCGTATAGTCCTTCAGTCTTTGTTGGTTGTTATTACGTCGATAGCATCCGCGTGATTATGGACTGGGGTTTCGGGAGTAGGGACTATAGAGCACTGATCAATCTCATGCGCACAGCAACTTTGTCACTTGGTTTTTATCAGGACCTTTAGAACAAGCCCGTCTTCCTCCCCCCTCCCTCCCCCCCTCCTTCCCCCCCCCCCTTCCCTGGATTGCGAGCCACCGGCGCCGGGACCGTGCCTCAAACTTAGACCCGGTGCTCCTCCGTCTGTCTGACTAAGTCTATGCCTTTTAACACTGTAGCTCCTTGCAACAATTTGTTTAAAATACCCACCATTAGCTTTCCACTCCGGTGTAAAGAATAGTGAGGTTTTGTTTGCCCCGAACGACTCCCAAGAGCGAACGAGAGCGGAGTCATGGCGTATAACCTAGCTTTTACCATAAGCACATACAACACTCAGTACATCTCCAAGAGGCATAGATCTTCATGAGCCCTCCGAACTCATGGGGATCTATGCCTCTTGGAGAAGTTCGGAGTGTTGTCTATACTTCCTAGTACACACTGGTTATCCGCCGTCACTTCGTTCTCGTTTCGCTGATGGAGGTCGTTCGGCGTAAACCTAACGGCCTCTCTAATGACCCGCCATGTCAAATCCTGCAGAGTCAGTTTGGCTTATGACAGATCGACCAGGTAAGAACGACCCGGAGTCATTTCGATAATGGCCGGCCGACCGACCCGGAGTCAGTTCCGATAACGAAAGATCGACCCGGAGTCAGTTTCGATAACGTAAGAACGACTCGGAGTCAGTAACTTTCGACTGTGCCAGGTCAACCATGAGTCAGTTTTGACAACGTAAGAAAGTGACCCGGAGTCAGTTTCGACAGAACGACCCGGCTACGCAAAATCGACCCGGAGTCAGTTTCGAGTACACAAAATCGACCCGGAGTCAGTTTCAGTTACGCAAGATCGACGCGGGAACGCTTTTGCTTGGCAATTTGACGGATACCTTTGCCGCCAACTTCTCCCCCCCCCCCTTTCCACTCCCCGCGTCCTCCCACCCCCTCCTCTCCACGGTATCCCAACACACAAACACATCCCTAGCACATGGTTGACTTGCTAAGCACGCGAGGTGGCTGATTAGCACGCGTTCTTCGCGTTACCTGGTCAGCACAAGATCAAAGGTTCTGTCACCGCCCGACAGGTGTCGACCAAACGTATTTAAAGGGGCACAACTGAACTTTTTGAAGGTAGACGTAAAGGCCTCACAAGGGTCCTAAACAACGTACCCGTCCTACTTTCAGGCAAAAGGAAAGACCAAACCCGACTAACAAGAATCAGATTAGGGGGCGAGAGATACCTAGTCCACCCCAACCCAGTCATATGTACATGCGGCCACACACTCACAACAGAACATGTACTCCTAGACTGCTCAACCATAAACCACGCCAGAGCTAGACTAGAAGACGTATTAAACTCACCCCTTACACTGAAAGGTCTCATAAACCCCACCCCAGACACCTGGCACACCACCACAAACCACACAATACAATTACTTAACAAACACCCCCTGATCGAACACATCTAAACAAACGACCCGTCACTGACAAGAACGAAGGAGACTCAACTCTCCACACACCCCACCCCCACGACTCGACCCCCCCCCCCCCCCTAGGGCGCGGGCGGTCATGATACTAGATTTTTAAAAAAATATATATATATTAAAAAATATAAAAAAAAGCGATGGGCGGGCATCAGCGACAGACAGCCAGAGTGACCCCCCCCCCCCAACCCCATGGCCCACCCCTCCTGGACGAAATCATCGCCAGCTGGAAGTCCTTGTCCCTTCAATAATAGCATAGCATAGCATTTTTGAAGGTGATGCGCGGGCATCAGCGACGACCACTAGACAGAACATAGACCCCCATCCCCCTCCCCCCTGTCCTCCCCCTCGCCCCCCCCCCCTCACCCTGGACGAAATCAGCGAGAGCTGGAAGTCCTTATCATGCAGAATAGCACTAGCACTTTTTGAAGGCTTCAGTTCGCAAAAGCTTTTACTGGGCTTCAGTATACATACCCACTTACCAGATGCTTTCTATCGTCCGTTCAAAGCGAAAAGAGGCCCACCGAAATCTTGTGACGGGACACAGTGAAAAGATTGCTTCTGATAGGCGATGGTAGCTGACGTCATAACTATTCTATACAACCTTAGGTCATCTGCATAATTATAACCAATCAGAGACAAGATGGTAGATGAACCAGCGAAGAATGAAGAAAGTATCATCGACTCGCGCCGACAATGACAGACTTGGAATTGAAGGGAAGAAAGAGGCAGAATTGACATCGGACAAGGGAATATGGACATGCGGCAACACGTAAAGCAAGAGCTTGGCTTGACCGCCCATCCGGAATTTGTCGATTTCCTGCTCTGTGAATCAGTAATCTACGGTCATTGTCGACCTTCCTATAGTTCTGCGAGCGCTAGTGATTTTCAGAATTCATGATCTTCAGTAGAATTTATCTCTAACTGATTTCGCAAGATTTTAAACCTGTTTTATCATAAAGTTACCAGCTAGTTATCAGATTTTATGCTGCAAGGATCTGAAAACTACGGTGTGTGTCAAAATCATGTTGCATATCGCTGGTCGTGACACGTTTTTGTCTGTGCGGGCTCTCATTCACTCAGATGGTGCATTTGTCGTTTCCAGTGATGCTTTAAGTTATGTACGTAGACTTCGATGTGTGAGATGTGAAATTGACTGCAGTGCAGAAAGTGGGTATAATTACCAATGTTCTGTTTCGTGTTTCCGAGGGATAAAGGATCAAAGGTCAAACTAGGCACCGTGGACGCTAGCTCAGTCGCTTTGCGCGGAGAGTCGAACAAGCCACGCCCCCGGCCGTGCATTGACGATGCAGCACGATCGTTACTAGTAAATACTAGCAGGTCAAGCGGAACCCGCATTGTGATTTTGACAGCATTGCGTGTATGGAAGGTTTATTCTACATCTCGTGGAAAATTACGTCAAAGGGATGCCGGAGAACATCAGTACACACCGATGACCTCGTGACCTGCAGTATTGCGATAAACTGACAGTCGGTCGGGTTCTGCGGCCTTGTGACGTAGGCTCATAAGTACGCATATTAATTCAAAAACAGGCCGATGCAGACGATAAATCCGCGACTCGGGTACCAAAACAATACACCCTGCAAAGGATGAATTTCGACATTTGGCATAGTACTTACACGATAAAGCCCTAAGATAGTACACAAAGCAGCATCTGTTGCAGACAGTTTTCTGACTGTGTTGAGATGCTTGATCCTGGGCAATATAACTTTAAGCGACTTCACTTTCAGGTGTGGACTGGGGAGAAATACCTAAAGGCGAAAAGCGAAATGTGTGCTGGTCTGTGATTTTGTACCTTACGGCTATAGAGTCGTAAGGTCCAAAATTACAGACCAGCACACACATAGGAAAACAAGTGTGAAAGCCAGGAAGTATGGAAAGTGGTTCACAACGACACACTTGTGTGTGTGTGTGTGTGTGTGTGTGTGTGTGTGTGTGTGTGTGTGTGTGTGTGTGTGTGTGTGTCTGTGGGTGTGTGTGCGTGCGTGTGTTGTAGGTTTTCCCACCTCACTTCTCTCTACATAGCCGCAGTTTCCCCCCAACTTCACCATAGTTTTTTTTGTTTCTTTTGGGGGGTTATGGACCCCTCCATCATAACCCCTTGCGTGTCGGTAGCGGATTTAGTCGCGATGATTCCGACAGAAATCATTGCGACTAAACCCGCTACCGACACGCAAAGGGTTAACTGTTTGCAATGAATAACTTGAGGGCAAAGGACATGAAGTCCAACTGATTATTTATGAAATTGAACAGGGAGATTTGGATTGTTTTACAATGAAAAATCTCGCTTTTCACAAAAATGAACTTTTTGTCGTTTGCCTTCGTAGGCGGAATTGAATACCCACTACCGCTGTAACTGTTCAAAGATACACTTCTGTAACAGATGGTTACGAAACGCTACACACAGGTCTAGTTATGGTTCATTTAGACACAGGACAATCCAGTTCAGAACACCGCGTCGTCTATACATCAAGTAATCTGACAAGAACTCTGCTCCGTTCTGGAAATACGCTTTCAGTACGAGAAACAGCTAAAATAGATTGACACGCTTACGGCAGAGCAAAATAAATAAGCGCGATTACGCGTGTGCTTTTGCTGCCTGTCCAAACTGCTGTTAAAGTTCATTAGGTGTGTCGACAAGGCATAACAAACACAAATGGTGCAGAAACGTGTCTTCAGATTTATGCGTAATGGTACTTTAAGTTATGCTGTCGTGCGATTTTCATTTAGCTCTAGGCCGAAAGGTCCAAAATCACAGACTAGCAAACACATAATTTACGTATTTTCTCTCGTGGACACACAGCCGCTGTGTACGCACGCGAGTGCTACCTCCTCTACTCACAATTGATGTCCGCCGACTGTCGCTAATTCCCGCAGCCTGCAAGAGGAACAGATTCTCATGAGACCTTCAGTGCAGGCTGCATGCTCATGAACATTTATGCCACTTGATGTCAGAGATCGGCTCCATCTGCGCCATCGTCTGACCGAGGAAGCATGTGGGTTTAGTGTGCGGATTGTCAACGAATGATGATAATATAATACGTTTACACTCGCATCCCCTCCCGTCTCTCTCTCTCTCTCTCTCTCTCTCTCTCTCTCTGTCAAGAGTCAAATTATCCCATTCGCTGCCGGAAAACAAACAACAACACCCAAATGAAAGAGGCATAGATCTTCATGAGCCCCCGTAGTTGCGGGGGCTCATGAAGATCTATTGTCTCTTATTGGCATTCAGTTTATGTCGGTGTCCCTCAGTCACTGAGACATGCAGTTTTCTCTACACCGAGTCTACGATGTTTTTTTTTTTTTTTTTTTTAAGCTCTCGCCGTTTGCGGCGGCTGTCAAGGACCCGACTGATTAAGCTGTTCAGTTCTACAGCCAAAATAAAAATAAAAAAAATAGGTTCCAGAATGTCGTACTGGAAACTCAGTACGAACAAACTACGATGGATGGACCAGAACGCTTATGGATAGTGCCTGTGAATAGCTTGGTCAGTGTCTCCGCATACTTTAACCCCGTCACTAAAGAGAAAAAAGAACAGGACCCAACTGCAAGAGACTCATCAGTCCTCATGAGCCCCTGCGACTGCGGGGGCTCATGGGGATCTATGCCTCTTGCTGAGACCAAATATGTACGTACAGTTGCAGAGAAGGAGTTAACTCCCGGTGGCATGCACCCACCCGTTCTGCGAACAATACCGGTGATTGCATGCACGTGGTCTTCTTCATTCTACATTGTGCTGGACTGACATTACGGCGCGAAGCCGTAGGAAATAAAGAATCAGGCACTACTCTCGCGCTGTCAGTTGGCGCCAGAATTAAAGGAAATAATAGCGAACCTGCAACAGATGTTGGTCGGACAGGTAGATATTTGTGGTATCATTACAACTTGACGTGACCCCAGACCGTTATCTTGTCAAGTTGTGGCTCCAGAGATTCTGACATCTCGCGACAATCATCTGCCCCTGCTTTTACATCCAGACAATTATTGCTTCCCCTTTTTACGTCCCATAAATATAGCCGAACGTAATGGGTGATGTCCCCTTTGGTTAGATTTGTGCTGGTAAAACCGTCTAGTATCTCTGTACAACCAGAGCTATTCATTGTGCCGGAGAATTTCTGTAAAACCTAAACTGTATTAGCAGAAGAAACAAAATGCAAATGGCGTAAATCTAATGACACTTCTGTTTGCATCTGATTAACTCATTGTCCCCGAGGTACGAAATACCCACATTTTGAAGTTATCCTCTGAGGACTGCCTTACAATACAGGAGACAGATCGACCTTGATAGTTCAAGGGTGGTGGCAGAATAGCTTGGCGCCTATAGGCGCCAAGCTATTCTGCCACCACCCTTGAACTATCATGGTCGAGCCATATCTTGCTGTGGAGGTGTGTCGCGAGCAAAATGACAGATTAACTCCTTGACTACTACTGATGCTTGACCAGATCGCCACTCTCCGCATCATCGTGGAACAGTCTCTGGAGTGGAGCTCCCCGCTGTACGTCAACTTTGTGGATTACGAGAAAGCATTTGACAGCGTGGACCGAGAGACTCTGTGGAAACTCCTACGACACTACGGTGTACCCACAAAGCTCGTCCGCCTGATCAAGAGCAGCTACGATGGCATGACATGTCGCGTGATCCACGAAGGGCAGTTCACCAGGGAGCTCCAGGTCAGAACCGGTGTCAGGCAGGGGTGTCTGCTGTCTCCGTTCCTCTTCCTACTGGCCATAGACTAGGTCATGAAGAGGACCACAGAGCAGAGAAGTAGCGGAATACAGTGGACACTGTGGACACAGCTTGACGACCTCGATTTTGCAGATGACTTGGCATTACTGTCCCACACGCATCAACAAATGCAAGACAAGACCACGAGGCTTGCTGACATCTCGTCCCAAGTGGGCCTCACCATCCACAAACAGAAAACAAAGACAATGAGGCTGAACGCAACCAGGGAAGAACCAGTCTTGCTTGCTGGCACCCCGTTGGAGGAGGTGGAGTCCTTCACCTATCTCGGGAGCATCATAGACAAAAAAAGGCGGCACTGATGCAAATGTCAGAGCACGAATCGGTAAAGCCAGAGCAGCCTTTCTCCAGTTGAAAAAAGTGTGGAGTTCCAGAGAGCTGTCACAAAACACCAAAGTCCGGATTTTCAACTCCAACGTAAAAGCAGTTCTCCTATATGGAGCAGAGACTTGGAGATTGACAAAAACCACTGTCAACAGAGTACAGATCTTCATAAACAGTTGCCTTAGAAGAATTTTGAAAATCCACTGGCCAGAGAAGATCAGCAACATCAGACTCTGGGAGAGAACAGAGCAGATAACAGCAGAGAATGAAATTGGGCGAAGAAGATGGGGATGGATTGGTCACAGTCTGAGAAAGCCAGCTTCCAGTATCACTAGGCAGGCATTGTCATGGAATCCCCAGGGAAAGAGGAAAAGAGGTAGGCCGAGAAACTCCTGGCGTCGAGACCTCCAAGCAGACATCAAGAGAATGGGAACCACCTGGAGTAAAATCGAAGGAGAAGCACAGGACAGGAGTCGCTGGAGGTCTCTCGTCGACGGCCTATACCCGGGTAGGGGTGACAGGCGTAAGTAACTAATGATGCTTAACTCTCTACGGCGGAGTAACAGTATCGGCAGTAGCAGTCACCGCGTTAAAAGATTTTGTAGTCTGTAAACTTTGTTTATGCATAACAACTCTGACATGTAACATTCTTTGTTTATAGCAACTCACACATTATAACACCTCGGACATAACAACGGTTTTTTCGAGGTCCCGTTTACACTTATTCTAAGTAAATCATTTCTGATAATAACAAACTTCTTGGGGTACCAGCATGCAAATAAGGGTCCTCTGCCGTTCTTGGAGTATAGGATCTGAAGCCTCCCGAGTCCTCAGTGGCAAAACGTCCTCGGGCGACGACGGCTGTAGTAGGCCCGTGCACAGCTGTGCGCAGGCCTACTGCAGCCGTCGTCGGCCCGAGGACCTTCCTCACTCGGCTGTATCTGATTTGAACTAATTGTAAACCTGGTCTGCAATTTCGCACTGAACTTACGGCTCCAAACTGCGCAGCCGCACCCAAGCGCATACGATTGATTGATTGTACATTGCTTAACGTCCCGACAGCAACAAGGCTTTCTCAGGACGTGCCTGCACTGCTTGTGAAAAAATAAAAAAGAAACAGAACATTGAATGTATGTCGCCAGCCGGTCAAATACGTTAAATAAACCTAACACATGGGCCTAAATAAAGCTAAGACCATTTAGCAACACACATCCAATATCAAGAGCTACAGGCAGTGCAGACAGTAGGGAGAGTTTTAAAAAGGCAAATACAGGTGAATGGACAAAGGGTAGACAGAAACACATGCCCCAGAATAGAGAGAAAAACCCACCCTGTGGGGCTGACCAGGGTGACCCTGGGAACTAAAAAATACCTAACCCCACCCAAGTCCCCCAGGGCAGACCCGGGTGGGGTCCAAGCGCATACATCTAATGACTTTCAATGATGATTAGGTTGTTTGATTCTAGTCGTTTAGAAACTTGGCAAAATAGAAAACTCTGAGCATAATTACAGTAGCGGTAGGTATTTTTCTTTCTTCTTTTTAGTTCAATAAGTCATCATGTATGCAGAGAGAGAGAGAGAGAGAGAGAGAGAGAGCAATCCAGACCAAAAAGGTGAATGCCAAGCGTGTAAAATGCAAAGAGGTACCCAACGGAGAAAGAAACACGCTTACAAAAGACGGGTACAACACAATTTATTAATATTTCGGGTAAATACCCTTTGTCAAAATAGACAAACAGAAATCAGCCGCTACTTATCTTCATTCGCAGAGAGAGAGAGAGAGAGAGAGAGAGAGAGAGAGAGAGAGAGAGAGAGAGAGAGAGAGAGAGAGAGAGAGAGACAGACAGACAGACAGACAGACAGACAGACAGACAGACAGACAGACAGACACAGACAGACAAACAGACAGACAGACAGACAGAGATGTTGATGATGATGATGATTCTTTTATTGCAGGATAAAGCTATTAGGCAACCCAATGCCTGTCCTACAAGCTGTCCTGTATACAAAACATAACACAACAGGAAAACAAACGCATCATACAAAGAAAAAAAAAAATCAAGGAAAATTTAACGAACACAATATTTTATATATATATATATATATATATATATATATATATATATATATATATATATATATATATATATATATATATATATATATACACACACACACACAGAGAGAGAGAGAGAGAGAGAGAGAGAGAGAGAGAGAAAGAGAGAGAGAGAGAGAGAGTGAGTGAGTGAGTGAGTGAGTTAGTTAGTTAGTTGGGCTTAACGCCGAGCAGGCAGCTAAGGCCATCTCACGGCGGAGGGAAAGAGAGAGAGAGAGAGAGAGAGAGAGAGAGAGAGAGAGAGAGAGAGAGAGAGAGAGAGAGAGAGAGATGGTGATGAAACGTTTATTATGATAAAGTTTTAGGCATTGAAATACCTCTCTTCCAAACTGCCCTTAGAGAGAATCAATGAATCAATGAATCTTTATTTTACAACGGTAAAGATATTAACAATGCCAGAGGCAAAGCCATTTTTCAAATCTGCCGTTGCTACATCTACAAACACAACAATTACATTACATTAATACATGTATAGGACCAACGCCTAAGGGTGTGTTGAGGGGAGGGGGAGCAATGGTAAGGAAGAAAAGAAAAAAAAAGCAACAACACAGCAGCACTATACATACACAGCAGTGGAATGGGTACATTACTAACAATAATATCTACGTATAGAAAGCAAAGCTTGCAGATAGTTATGGCTGCGAAGATATATGTTTAAAAAGACTTTTCTTGAAACATGATACCGTTGAAGTGGTCTTCGTGTGGGATGGAAGCGAATTCCACAAAGTCGCCCCCGAGAATGCTAGACTGGTTTTAAATAAGTCTATTCTGGTTTTGGGTACTAAATACAGGCTTTTTGTATCGCCATAGCGGGACTGTGACCGAACTAGCAGCTGGGTTAGATATTCCGGAGTGTTTTCATTCTGAATCTTGAAAAGGAGAACACCTTTGTTGAATACAAACTGATTCTTGAGAGAAAAAAGTCCCGCTTTGTGAATCTTATCATCCGTTGTCAAAGTAGGATCAGGTAAAATTAATTTCGCTGCTCGTCTGTGTAAGGAGTTCAGTCTTTTTAAATGTGCATCTCTGCAGCCATCCCACACCGTCGAAGCATAATTAATGTGGGACTGAACAAGTGCATAATAAAATAATTTTCTGGTTTCAAAGTCAGTGAAGTGCTTCAGTTTGGACAGCAATGAAAATGTTTCTTTATGTGTGTGTGCCTGCCATTTGAGCTGATCATCTATGATAATACAAGGAGGCGGTGTTCAGACACTTGCTCAATAGAATTGTCTTCGAAGTACAAATCAAGTGAAAGGGGGCTTAGTTGATGTTTTTGGCGTGTCGCAATTACCAGTGACTTAGTTTTTGCTGTATGGATACTCACTGAGTTGCGTTCACACCAGGCGAACACCTCATCAAGGCTCTGTTGTAGGTTTTCTGTAACCACATTAAGGTTTTTTTTTTTGGCCGTGTGGATTGAAGTATCGTCAGCAAACAAGTCACATTCGACAGATTCGGACGTTAGGTGAAGAGGCAGATCGCTGATGTATAAACAAAGTAGAAGAGGCCCTAACACTGACCCTTGAGATACTCCAAACTTAACCTCCTTCACTTCAGAGTGTGATCCATTAACTACAACCTTTTGCTTTCTTCCCTTTAGATATGAACTAAAGAAGGAAACTGCTGAGACGTTTTTTTTTAAAATAATGACTAAGTTTGCTTATCAGAGTGTCGTGGTTAACCAGATCAAACGCCTTCTTAAAGTCAAGGTAAATAACACCCGTCAGTTGAAAATTGTTTACGTTAGATAACCAATTATCTGCAAGTCTGCTTAGCGCTGTATGACAGGAATACTTCGGACGAAACCCAGACTGGAAGGGATGAAGCATATTATTTGTCTCTAAATACTGAGACAAATGTTTGTGTACATGTCGCTCCAGAGGTTTGCTTAACACGGACAGTAACGAAATCGGTCTATAATTATTCAGATTTCCCCTGTCCTTGGATTTCGGTAGTGGAATTACTTTTGCAAGTTTAAGCTGTGTAGGAAATACACACTGATGGAGACATAGGTTGTAAATGTATGTCAGCGATTCAACAATATAAGGTAGAGATAGTTTCAGAACTTTAGGATTTATGTCATCAGGGCCTGATGACTTCTTGTTCGCGAGACTACTTATGAATTTACCTACTTCATGTATTGCAATCGATGGAATGCTAAAAGGAGCCACAGTTTTCTGATTGCAGTAGTTAATAAAAATATCGAAATATTTATCATTGACACTTCCTTGCGTTGAGAAAACTTCAGCAACAGATAGGAAGTGATTATTAAACATGTCAGCGGATAGATCACTAAGGATTACCGTGGATGCACTAGAGCCTCGGGTAAAGGAATTCAGGACGCGCCAAATAGCTGACCCGTCTTTGTTGTTCTTAATAGTATTTCTTACAAAGGCTTTTCTCGCTTCGCGTAACATATATACTTGACGCGATTACGCTGCTTTTTAAACTCGTCAAACTTTTTTCTCTCCTGAGGGTGTTCCTAAGCTCCATGGCCTGCATCAGTTCTTTTGTAATCCATGGGGGTAGTACCGCGCTTTTGACACGCCTCTCCCTGAGGGGTGCGTGTTTGTTGAGTACCCCAAGGAAAATGTACCATGCAGATAGAGCAACCTCTGGGTCGTTGGACTCGGTTACTGAGTCAAAGCACGCATTACTCATGTAAAAATGCGTTTTGGTTAAAATGTTTAAAAGAGCGATATATTACGGTGACATGACCTTTCTTTTTAGTCTTTGGAATTTGCACAGCCCAGTTACACACTACAGGGACATGATCGGTAATGCTCAAGTCGGGAACAGAAACGTCAGTCACAGATTTAGGGTTATTGGTATAAATATGGTCTATGAGAGTGGACGATGCAGCAGTAATCCTAGTGGGTGACTGCACCAGCTGCACCAGCCCAAATAAGGAAGATGTTGTTTCCCATGCGGTGTGGAGTTTCAGTAAATTGATATTGAAATCACGATGTCGGAGTTTACTTTATAGACTTATTCTAAGTTACAGGTGAAATCGTCGTACCAACTAAAGTCAGCCGCCGGGTTACGGTACAAGAAGCCTACATATGATGGAGCCCAAAAAAGGACGCTTTACTTCAATCCACACGCACTCAACATCTGCGGCTTCTAGATCTTGCCGTCTACGGACTAAGTGTTGAATAGACTGGTGGATGTAGACGGCAATGCCTGTTTGGCTTGGGGAGAAAGGATCTCTTCTAATTACAGAAAAGTTAGGGATACTAATGGCTTCATCACTGATGTTCGAGCTCAAGCGTGTCTCAGTGACGCCAAACAAGTGAAACGATGACGGTGTGGGATTGTTAAGAAAACAAGCTAAGTCAGGTATCTTATTGTAAAGATGAAACACGTTACGGACGACCTAAACGTAAGGTACATTCCCTTATGCTCGCTTTCGCCATTGAGGCTAGCACAGGCATAAAAGACTATAACACAAAAAGAATGTAAACTGTGTTTCACAACACACACACACACACACACACACACACACACACACACACACACGCACGCACGCACGCACGCACGCACACACACACACACACAGCACACACACACACACACACACACACACACACACACACACACACACACACACACACACAAAAGCAACAATCATACACACAGTGCAAACCGGAAAGGTAAAGGTGAACCGTCAAACAGAACTCTACACAAAATAATTTGATAAACTGACAGTGCAAGAAAACAAATTAAAGCAATAGCGCGATTTCACTGCAAACTAGATAATGTCCAGTTTTGCGCTGATAATGTCAAGCAACGAGGCTGCACAGTCAATACCACAGAGCCAGCGGAAAAGACTATTTTCCAC
The DNA here is from genome assembly GCA_036245525.1 of Semisulcospira habei. NCBI lineage: Eukaryota > Metazoa > Mollusca > Gastropoda > Semisulcospiridae > Semisulcospira > Semisulcospira habei. The sequence goes on along the minus strand of BTPG01000004.1, from coordinate 68,076,290 downwards.
TCGCCCAGCGGATTGAGTACAGAGGTTTTAAGTGACCTCTGATTCTTATATAGATGTGGCACAGCGCACAAACTAAGTCACGCGTTGCTCTTTTCAACAATTAAGTCACAATCACGTTAGTCCACAAGCTATAAGACGTGTAGCTTTATCATATATGGATAGTGCAGTGTTGTTGCATTGTACACCAAAACCTGTGGACAATGTCACTAGTAACTGACACAGCCTGCAACAGTCACCACTGGCCAACAGTCTAATCTTGTCAAGAGACACCACCGTGCACACACACTAACGACATAAAAAGGCAAAATGAAATGTTCCGAAAGGAAAAGTCTGATAGTCACGAACTATAATCAAGTGTCGAGTCGTAATCTGAGATGAAGGCACCGTTCAAACTTCCTTATGTAACGCGGTTAACGTCTCTTCGCCGCACACAACTAACATTACATAATTATCAGATAGTCATAAGCAACGCGTATGTGCGCCGCGTATGAGTAACCAATAATTACTATTTCGGATTTTATCAAGACAAATGAGGGGTATGGATATTGGATTATTACCAGATAGTCACGTGCAGCGCTCATGTGCGCTGCAAATGAGTAACCGATAATTAGTATTTCCAATTATCAAGGCTAAGGGAAAGTGTATCGGATACTCACAAGCAACGCTCACACGCATTACAAGTGATTAGCCGACAATTAGTACTTCGGTAGAACAGGCAGCAGTAGTTGGGCGATGATCTGCATGACCTGGGCTGAATCGTGGCTAGGGTTGCCCGTTCATCCTGATTGTTAATCCCTCGGGGGCTTTTAATCATGCTTGTGGCGGGCGCAGCAAACGGGTGACCGACGACTAGAGAGAGAGAGAGAGAGAGAGAGAGAGAGAGAGAGAGAGAGAGAGAGAGAGAGAGAGAGAGAGAGAGAGAGACTGTGAGACGGAGAGAGAGAGAGAGAGAGAGAGAGAGAGAGAGAGAGGAGATGATGATGATGATGATGATGATGAAACGTTTATTAGGATAAAGTTTTAGGCATTGAAATACCTCTCTTCCAAACTGCCCTTAGAGAGAGAGAGAGAGAGAGAGAGAGAGAGAGAGAGAGAGAGAGAGAGAGAGAGAGAGAGAGAGAGAGAGAGAGAGAGAGGGGAAATATCAAACAACTCTAGACCTCTCCCATTTCGTATTCCAAACATCCTCTGTCAACAAATTCACCTCGCACCTACCGTCCACGCCAGCTGTGAACAACCTCCTTTAAAATGGGACCATCTCATTAAACCATCATCAAAGAAACTGGTGAAAGTAGGTCACAAAGGATAGTCTCTTTAAAATGTCCTCATTACACAAAGCACGCGTAATTCTTTCACTCCCAATGCAAACTGTAGGGGATACAAATTTATACGATGATAACTAGAGGATAGTGCGTTATAATCTCAAGGGTTGTGTCTCTTTAACCCTTCGGATGTCGGTAGCGCTTTTTTTGTCATGACTGATGATTCCTACAAGGAATCATCGTGACAAAAAGCGCTACCGTCAGCCGAAGGATTAACTGCTTGATGGTGCCAGAAGAAACCACGTATCTCCATGTGGTGTTCGTGAGACACGTGCCCGAAATCTCGTAGCGGTACGATACGGTTTTATACCTTCTGAGCCTAAGCTAGGACAGTGCCGAATTTCGCTCGACGCTTCTCGCCGGGGTTTAACTTTTTTTCTGAAAACCTTACGGATAAAATGATTGATTGATTGATTGTACATTGCTTAACGTCCCGACAGCAACAAGGCTTTCTCAGGACGTGCCTGCACTGCTTGTGAAAAAAAAAACTAAACAGAACATTGAATGTATGTCGCCAGCCGGTCAAATACATTAAATAAACCTAACACATGGGGCCTAAATAAAGCTAAGACCATTTAGCAACACACATCCAATATCAAGAGCTACAGGCAGTGCAGACAGTAGGGAGAGTTTTAAAAAGGCAAATACAGGTGAATGGACAAAGGGTAGACAGAAACACATGCCCCAGAATAGAGAGAAAAACCCACCCTGTGGGGCTGACCAGGGTGACCCTGGGAACTAAAAAATACCTAACCCCACCCAAGTCCCCCAGGGCAGACCCGGGTGGGGGCCTTACGGATAAAAGCCTGGAGAAGCTCCAAGCATATCAGGTTAACAAGGTCGACCCAACGCCCACAGGCGACATGTGCGTCGTGCTTAACCCCTTCACCGCCATTGGACGTAGACTGCGATTTGAAATCATTGTCAAACTCAACTTTAGAGCTCCCCAGCCGTCCAAGAAACATGGGCACGGAGTGGCTTCAGCAAGAGGTATAGATCCTCATGAGCCCCCGCGACAGCGGGGGCTCATGAGGATCTATACCTCTTGCAGCTGGCTGGTGTTCATTTCACTGTAAAGCGTGTGACTACGGAGGTGAAAGGGATAATGCTTCCGTTTCACAAAGCACGTATACTTCGAGTGACCCCTCCATGTCCCATCACCAACAACATGCAAAGCAAAGACCCATGAACTTAACGAACCTACATCTAAAGGAGAAAGGGACGCCTACTTATGCGAGGAAGTAAAAGGTGAGAATCTGTTGAATGTGTGCCTGTGCAGTTGTGTATCTTGCCGGTTTCCGCGCATTCAGTGTATTCCTTTGATATCTAACGTGGACACACACACACACACACACACACACACACACACACACACACACACACACACACACACACACACACACACGCACGCATGTGACCTATCTTTTTTCTTATGCACTACTGTATAGTTAAGACGTACATTAACTCATTCTACCCCAAAACCGAATTCCTTAAATTTTGCCGTTGTCCTCTGAAGACTGCATTGCAGTGCAGGACACAGAGCGACCACGATAGTTCAAGGGTGATGCCAGAATAGCTTGGCGCCCATAGGCGCCAAGCTATTCTGGCATCACCCTTGAACTATCATGGTCGATCCATATCTTACTGTGGTGTGTCTGGGGTAGAATGAGTTAACCTTTTTATGGATTTTCAGTGCTTTAGCAATCCTTGGCGGTACCTGTTCTTGTAACGGTGTGAGTGTATATTTGGGTGAGCTTTGATTTGTGTCAATTTAGTTGTAACATTTATTGTAGCTTTTATTTTCTTGTAGCATTATTATTTGTTCTGTGATTTTTGGTCTTGTAAAGCGCTTAGAGCATCATTAATTTGGAGGTCAAGCGCTATATAAATGTACCTTATTATTTTATTATGTAACATGAACAAACACTCTGTGCGTGCGTGCGTGCATGCGTGTTTCAGTGTTTGTTTGTTTGTTTGACTAATTGATTGATTTTTGGGTTGATTGGTTGGTTGGTTGGTTGTTTGGTGGTTGTTTCAATGCCAAGCAATGCTGAAGAAAGTTGTGGGGTTTTTTACACTTTCAGAGGACTAATGTCACTTGCTAGCCGGTTGGCTGTTCAGTCCCTTAAAATAGTACTTTTAGACAAGAATTAGAACTAGGTCGCTTAGATTTTTCTGCAAGCGAGCCCTGCTCTTCATCCCAGATCTCTACCACTCATACTGCGGTGAATGTTGCCACTGAACACAAATGAGTTTTTTTCGCTTGAAGAACATGGATATAAATTAACCCTGCAAGAGGGACAGATCCTCACGAGCCCTAGCAATTGCGGGGACTCATGAAGATCTGTGCCTCTTGCATATGGGTCTTCTTAACCCAAAAACCGCTACCGACACGCAAAAAGGTTAATGCGGAGAGGGGGCTCATGAGGCTCCCTGCCTCTAAACACGTTTAGTGACGGACTACTCACGTTGGTGTGAAATTTTTCGAAGTCTTCCGCGCTGGTGTGTTGGTGCGGAGTGTGGTAGCAGCCGAAAAAGTCAACGGTACGGTGAGATTAGCAACGACTCGGGAAAATGACGCTGGGATTTTTTTTTTTTTTTTTTTTGAAGTGACTGAAAGCTAAGAGGTCTGAAGTCAGAACGGTCAGCGACTCACCATTTAAGGCGCTGAAACGTCCGATTCAGTATCCGAAAGCATTCGCCGTGAATGACGACTGTGCGTTCATCCATTTACCAATCCATCCACCCGGCCGGCGGTTCATTCACCCGTACAGTTAACCCATTCAGCCCCGAAGCTATGCAGCTGGAGATGGATCGACTATGATAATTCAAGGATAGTGCCAGATTAGCTTGGCGCCAAAAGGCGCCAAGCTAATCTGGCACTACCCTTGAATTATCATAGTTGATCCGTCTCCCGCAAGTCGCTAGGTGACACCTCCGACATTGGGACTGAGTACGCGGCATTGGGGTTAAATGAGTTAAACATTCATTCGTTCGTTCATTCATTCGTCAATCAATCCTTCCGTTTGTCCGCGAATTCAATCCAAACTCCACCCACCCGCTCGTCCGTCCGTTGCCCATGCGTCCATCTTTCTATATATCTGTCCACCAACCCGCCCATCCGTCTGTTCGTCCGTCTTTCCGTCAACCGGTCCGTCCGTCCGTCTATCAAACCCACCCACCAACCCGTCCATCCGTACGTCCATCCACTCCTGTCCGTCAATCCACTCCATCTGTCCGTCCATCCACTCCATCTGTCCGTCCATCTCTTCGTTTCTCCGTAAGCAATCAAGTCAATTGTCAAACAGTTCAAGGCATTCAGTGTGCCATCCAATGAATCCAAAAATGTTATTCGCAAAGCATGAGACGGTCTGAAAGTCAGGGCAGATAAATAGTCACTGAACATAGTTTGCAGCCGTAACCGCTATATACTACTCCCCCCCCCCCCCCCCCCCCCCCGCTCTCCCTGAGAGTCCGAAATATCTCAGGCGGATAAGCGTCGGAGCAGGAAAGCGAAGGGAATCGCCGGGTCGTGGGTTCGAATCCCCGTCCCGCCCCTGTAGCTGGACTCGCAATCCAGGGGGAAAAGACGGGCTTGTTCAATAGCATGTCCGTTGAAAAGTCCTGGTAAATCAAAGTGGCACAGTTGGAGTGCGCCTGAGTTGATCAGTGTTCAGGTCGTACTCCATAGGTAATAGATTTCCTTGTCCCCCATAACCCGCCCGTCAGGGCCGTCCATTATCACTTCGGTGCCGTGGACGTTAAACCCGAACTAACCAACCAATCCCCCGTCCCCCTCTCCCTCTCTCTTAGACATTTCCTTTAAAGACCTGTGCGACATTATAGCATGAACTATTTTTAAGATATCTTGTCTTAAGACCTTCTTTTAGTCTGGCTGGCCAGATTTTTCACCCATCCCGCCGTGAGATGGCATTAGCTGCCTGCTCGGCGTTAAACCCAAATAACTCTCTCTCTCTCTCTCTCTCTCTCCTCTCTCTCTCTCTCTCTCTCTCTCTTAATGGAAATTGCACCTCACTGTTGCCCTGGGGGAGACGGGGGGGGGGGGGGGGGGGGGGGGGGGGGTCGTGTGAGTGTGTGAGTGTGTGTATGCGTGTTGTGTAGTGTGTGTGCGTTGGTGTGTGTGTGTGTGTGCGTTGGTGTGTGTGTGTGTGTGTGTGTGCGCTGGTGTGTGTGTGTGTGTGCGTTGGTGTGTGTGTGTGTGTGCGCGTGTGTGTGTGTGTGCGTGTGTGTGTGTGTGTGTGTGTGTGCGTTGGTGTGCGTGTGTATGTGTGTGTGTGTGTGCGTGTGTGTGTGTGTGTGTGTGTGTGTGCGTGCGTGTGTGTGCGTGTGTGTGCGTGTGTGTGTGTGTGCGTGTGTGTGTGTGTGTGTGCGTGTGCGTGTGTGCGTGTGTGCGTTAGCGTGTGTGTGTGTGTGTGTGCGTTGGTGTGCGTTGGTGTGCGTGTGTGTGTGTGCGTGTGTGCGCGCGCGTGTGTGTGTGTGTGTGTGTGTGTGTGTGTGTGTGTGTGTGTGTGTACGTGTGTGTGTGTGTGTGTGTATGTGTGTGTGTGTGTGTGTGTGTGTGTGTGTGTTTGCGTGTGTTGCAGTATGTGCCTTTTATTTACTTTGTGTGAAACTGTTGTTTTGTTTGTGATGGTGTTCAATGGTAGTTCTTAGCTTAATGGTAGTAACGGCAAGTTTGAAAATTGGTCCCGTTACCAAATACTTTTACCGTTATAAAATAAAGGTTCATTGTTTATTGTTCATTGTTCTCTCTCTCTCTCTCTCTCTCTCTCTCTCTCTCTCTCTCTCTCTCTCTCTCTCTCTCTCTCTCTCTCTCTCTCTCTCTCTCTCTCTCTCTCTCTCTCTGATGGATGTAGTGAGGTCCATTTAACGAGACTCAATTCCCTACACAGACGAGTGGCCAAAATAATCTGCCCTGATCCACACCTAAGCACTGAAGAAAAGCTCTCAAAAGCAGGTCTCCTGCCTCTTCAAGGTCATTTTAAATATAACAAAGCAATCTTTATGTTCAAAGTGTGTAAACGCAAAACACCTGAGTACATCTCTACTTTGTTCCGTAAGTCTGAGTCCAAGCTTGGAAACATCAGAAAGCTTTTCATAGTCCCAAAACCAAGGATTGATCTATATAAAACTAGCTTATCCTTCTCAGGGGCACTTATCTGGAATGCTCTTCCGGACCATGTAAAATCCACCTCCTCGCTAGCTTGTTTTAAAAAGGGTCTCTGCAAACATTTTGTGGATCATTCGTAGGGATGCCTTAACCACTTGTATTATATGTTTCTTTTATGCTGGGTCCAAATTATTCCCAATTAAGGTTGTTATCCTTTTCATTTATCTTTTGGACTACTTAGCTCTGTCTATGTGGGAAGGGGGCGGGTGGGGTGGAGGGTGTCTGTGAGTCTATGAGTATGTCTGTCTATGTGAACAGTGTTGTCATCTGTTTGTAAGTATTATGTTTACTTATATGTATGTATATTTGTAGTTAGTCTTGTAGTTGTTAGCAACGGCAGGTTTGTAAAATGGCCGTGTCGATGACGATGTCAATGCCTAAACCGTTGTAAAATAAAGTTTCATTGATTCATTGATTCTCTCTCCAAACACACACAGAAAAGATCAGCCAAACATTTCACATTAACCCCTTGACTGCTACTGCGTAAACGCGTCTTTTCCGCCGAGCGGTATCGTCAGCCAAGGGCCTTAGGGGTTAACCCCTCACTGCCCCCCCCCCCAACTCTCCACCACCACCCCTTATCCCGCCCCCACCCCACATCCCCCTCCGCTTTCCATGCCCCTACATTCAACCCTGTCTGTCCTGTACCCAAACGATTTACAAACAGATTTCGCCAAAAACTTCAGACATACTAAACCTGTCTTCGAGAATTTGCAGCAGAAATTCCGACAAAGCAACGTACCAACACACGTGCTTAACCCGAAATCACCTCGGCAAAAAAAGAGGTAGCCACAGCCAAAGGGTTCAATCACAGCTTGAAGTCAAGATTATAAGCCCTATGGATTTTGTACTGACAACACAGTGTGTGTGTGTGTGTGTGTGTGTGTGTGTGTGTGTGTGTGTGTGTGTGTGTGTGTGTGTGTGTGCCGTGTGCCGTGTAACGTGTGTGCGCGTGTGATGAGGGGCCTGGGGGTGGGGCAACTCTGCCTGTTATTCAGTCCTGCATGCCTGGGCATGTCTACAATGCCCAATGCGCAAAAGGCCATCGGGCCGACGTCGGCCCGATAGCCTTTTGCGCTTTGGGTGTTTACTTGAATTACAAGTTCTGAATGGGCCGGCAAAGAATGTGTGGGGCAATAATTCACAAACTGCCTTATCATTGAACAAAACGCGAGTTCTAGTTTTCTATGTCTTCTATACATGCACGCAGACATGCGCATAACACTGAGCGTGATAACGCTGCAATGCTGCAGGTTTTCTCTTTTATTAAAAAAAAAAGCCCCTTCACCCCCCCCCCCCACATCCCTCCTCCCCCCCCACCACCACCACCACCACCACCACCACCACTCGCACTCTAGCAACTACAAAATCCAGACCAAAAAGGTGACTGCCAAGCGTGTAAAATGCAGAGAAGAACCCAACGGAGAAAGAAACACCCCTAAAAAAGACAGTTACAACACAAAAGTGTTGTAACTGTCTTTTCTAAGCGTGTTTCTTTCTCCGCTGGGTTCTTCTAGCAACTACAAATAATACACAAGTTGTATTAATTCAGAAGAATACGCACTCCCCCGTTGACTTTAACTATTTCACGGCAAGCAATGACTTTGTTAACTTTATAATCGACCGTGACCGTGAGTTAACTCATTGTATCCTAGGTATCAGATACCCACATTTTGGAGTTGTCCTCTGAGGACAGCATTACAATTCAGGAGACAGATCGACCATGACAGTTCAAGTGTGGTGCCAGAATAGCTTGGCGCTTATAGGCGCCAAGCTATTCTGGCAACACCCATGAACTATCATGGTCGAGCCATATCTGGCTGTGGCGTGTCGGGACTGAATGAGTTAATGTCCGAATGTAAACACCAGAGCAGCACCGTGGGTGGCGGTAGTGCTAGTCCTGAGTTGGTGTGGGGGGGGGAAAAAAACTACGCTCATGAACTACCCGGCGGCTGTCACGACGCGGCCAATGAGATCCACACCTCGCACACAGGGTTCCAAAAACTACTCAGGAACTACCCCTTAACCCATATCATACTGAGGCTAAAAGCTTCAAATTTGTACACTGCCATGCGCAAGCTACCTGATAGTACTTACAGATAAGGATATAGACCAATGGCTTTAGTTCAAGGGTGGGGCCAGAATAGCTTGGCGCCTAAAGGCGCCAAGCTATTCTGGCACTACCCTTGAACTATTTTAGTCAAACTTATTTCGCGCACTGGTGTATTCCGAATGATAAGGGTTAAGCTATCATGATCACGGTCCATTACTAAAAACCGAGTTCGTACACAACTAAGTGCAGTCTCAGTGTTGATCGTTGTGCCATGTCATTGGCTAGTTAACACGTACACTGACCTACCCTTGAGCTGTCTACATCCTGCTCCACTCATAAGTGCAATCTGTTTATCACAAAATGTCACCAACTAAACACGCCTGACCAGTGAGCAGAAGGCCCACGGACCGACGTCGGCCCGATCAACTTGTACTTACTGGGTACCCATACCTATATACCCGCACTCAATGTCAAGCCTACCCTCCCACATTCCTCAAAGCTGGTGACGGGTACATAAACGGGGTCAGAAACAAACGGTGCAAGTTACCCACCGCACCCTCTCCGTCACAAACTCATGTAAATCTGCACCTACTCCCCCCCCCCCCCCCTCACCAACACCTCACCTCCCCCACCCCATTTTGTTTTCCACCAGCCTTGAAAAAGCATAACAGTATCTTAAACAGGTTGAAGGCAGCTGGTCTACTAGACCGGAAAGAATTTAACACATTCAAGGCGCCCCGCGTCATTAGCTGCGAAAGTGTCGTATAGCGTTGCCACCGGCAACGCTATACGACACTTCCGCAGCTAATGATTCGGGGCACCTTGAATGCGTTAAACAAAACATTGGAGACACGCGTGCTACAGTCGGCAAAATGAATGAGTCGAAGAGTTCGAATTTGAGTTGCGGTGGCAATACAATTTTTGGCATTGACGACAATCTAACATTAATTTCTGCTTCAGCAACAATAAAGTTATCTTGAGTCTTTTAAAAAAATATCGTTACAGCGCATGTAAAGTTTGAGTTTGGTTCTAACCAAACCGAGAAAAAGACAGTAACCTAGTTAGGCCGCCATCCAAGCACGCAACGCCGATATGTTCCCACCGAAGTGCGAGACCCTAAGGTTATTTGAAAGTCTTCATGCAATACCGTGCCGTGACAGTATTACCGTATGGCCTGGCCTGGTGTAATTCAATGCTTGTACTGTGCAGATGATCGCTGACATTGATTACACTGCACCTACCTTTTCAACTAGACCCATGTCTGTGTAGTGCGGCCGGATTATTTTCAAATCGGAGTTCAGCCTGTTAAATTGAAAGCCGCAATTTAAAGACCCCGTTGACTACCGCCGTAACTGTTCAAAGATACACTTCTGTGACAAATGGTTAAGAAACGCTACACACATGCCCAGTTATGGTTCATTTAGACACACTACAATTCAGTTCAGCACACGTCGTTTCGATATCAAGTAATTTGACAATGACTCTACTCCGTTCTATAAATACAAAGCTTTCAGTATGAGAAACAGCTAAAAATAGATTGACACGCTAACGGCTGGACAGAATAAATAAGTGCGATTACGCGAGTGTTTTTGCTGCCTGTCCCAACTGCCGTTAAAGTTCATTAAGTGTGTCGACACGGCATAACAAACGCAAAGGGCGCTAAAATGTGACTTCAAATGTACGCGTAATGGAACTTTAAAACTGGAAGCGCGTATCGCGGCGCACAAGCCGTTACGCAAAATGGACAGTATTGCGGTGTAATAGTGTCGTTTGGTTTCGTAACCCTGTGTTGTCTGTCGGTGGCAGGTTTTTGTTGCGATGATTCCGGCAGGAATCATCGCAACAAAAACTGCTGCCGACAGACAACGGGGTTCACCCCTTCCCTGTCACTGTACGTGCATTTTTTGTTACCGCTGAAATTTGTGTTCATTCAGGGACCAAAAGTCAAAAGCCGTCCAAGAAACATGGATACAAATTGGTCTCGGCATGAGGCATAGATCCTGGTGAGCCCCCGCAATTGCGGGGCCTCATGAGGATCTATGCCTCTTGCAGTAGTGTTGTGTTCATTTTGTCTCGGCAGGGAAGGGTTAATGGGCACGGGGGTGAAAGGGGGCGGGGGGTGGCCGGCTGTGTGTGTGTAACGTGTGTGTGAGGGAGGGGGAGGGGTGTTGCCAAGCTGATTATTTTTTTTGGGAAAAAAGCCAGTTGACCCCCCCCCCCCCCCCCACACACACACACACACTTTTCTCCCTTTATCTCGCTGTGGGAAATAAAAGAATACTCGAAGCTACTAGAGTCGTTTTCATTCATCCCGACCGAGCGTCTAGAGACACAGGTTCTCACGAGCTCCAACAGCCTGCAGGGGCTCGTGAGAATCTATGCCTCCTGCTGGCAGAGATCGGCTCCATCTCCATCCTCAGCTTGCGGGTAATTGTCGGAGCTCAACTGAAGAGTGGTTATAGTAGATACGTATATGCCACTCGAGACAGTCCCGACTCGACATTGGCGTCGTGTATTTTTATTGCAGTATATACAGACAACACTCACCGTGGTTATCTATAAATGGTGTATTGCTCTCCACACGATGGCTACTGCATTCTTACCCTACTATGAATTTCACGTTACAGGAGAACCTGTTTTGAGCGATCACCCTCATGACAGCCGGATCACCTGTCATTAAAAACCATCACTGTAGTCTGAGTGGCTGTAGCCACTGATATAGATGATGGTTTTTAAATTGACAAGTGACACCTTTTGCTCTTCAAGACTTTTCTTACGAGAGAGAGCACCTGTTTTTTTTTTTTTTTTTCTTGCAAAAACATGAGGTTGCTGAAAACAGGTACTACCGCTGTATCATCACCAACAACTTATTCATACATAACGTCGTGGGCAAGTCCATAACTTACTCAAGGCGTCCCGCATCAATAGATGCGAACGAGTCGTATGAATGAGTTAAATTGATGCTGTCGGAACGCTGACACGTGTAACCCAAAGGTCGAAATTCCAAAATTTGGAAGAGGTCTTCTGAAGTCTAAGCTGTACTTGAGACGACAGATCGACCACGATCGTTCCAGGGTGGTGCCAGAATAGCTGCGTCTAGAGGCGCCAAGCTATACTGGCACCACCCTTGCACTATCATGGTCACGGTCGATCCCTGTCTTTTGGTAGTGTGTAAGAGCTGAGCCCTGAGTCGAAAGCTCCAAGCAATAAAGGATTAATAGTTCGCAATATCTCTGTCTTAACCATAGGGGGGCATTGTCATGGAACCCCCAGGGAAAGAGGAAAAGAGGTAGGCCGAGAAACTCCTGGCGTCGAGACCTCCAAGCAGACATCAAGAGACTGGGAACCACCTGGAGTAGAATCGAAGGAGAAGCACAGGACAGGAGTTGCTGGAGGTCTCTCGTCGACGGCCTATACCCGGGTAGGGGTGACAGGCGTAAGTCATAGGGGCCTGACGATGCTGACTTGAGCTGTGTACGCGGTAGCCGCGCGCACGCGGTGGCGCAGCGGATTTGCATTACTCGTCAGGCCCCTATGGTCTTAAGGCCCCGCCACACATGCCCGATTTTGAGGCCGATTCTTGAGCAGTTTCGAATCGGAGTGTGATCGGACCGGACTGCAAAAACGTGTGCACTGCCACACATTCCCCGACTTTTTTTAGTCGACCGGTTTGATTGATTGTACATTGCTTAACGTCCCGACAGCAACAAGGCTTTCTCAGGACGTGCCTGCACTACTTGTGAAAAAAAATAAACAGAACATTGAATGTATGTCGCCAGCCGGTCAAATACATTAAATAAACCTAACACATGGGGCCTAAATAAAGCTAAGACCATTTAGCAACACACATCCAATATCAAGAGCTACAGGCAGTGCAGACAGTAGGGAGAGTTTTAAAAAGGCAAATACAGGTGAATGGACAAAGGGTAGACAGAAACACATGCCCCAGAATAGAGAGAAAAACCCATCCTGTGGGGCTGACCAGGGTGACCCTGGGAACTAAAAAATACCTAACCCCACCCAAGTCCCCCAGGGCAGACCCGGGTGGGGTTCGACCGGTTTGAACCGAAGATCAAAGTCGTACCTGCCTGTGCAAAATGGCTGCTAGTTTTGATAGTGATGATGATGTGCTTGCATTATCAGCAGTTTTGCGTCATACTATTCGGGAAGAGGCGTGCGAAACATCAGCAACGAAGGTGGTACTGATCTTCCGCCATTTGCAAACTGAAACGACGTGCTTTGCGAGACGCGCTCTGATTGGTTGAAGCTTACAATCGGGACCGATTCGGATCGGAAAAATAGATCAGTTTCTAAACACCCGATTCCCAGCCGATTGCGATCGGATCGGATATATGACGTTATCCGATCGCAATCGGATCGGAATCGGCTTCAAAATCGGGGCACAACCGGCAAGTGTGGCGGGGCCTTTAACCCCTTCCCTGCCACTGTGCGTAATTTCTGTTTCTGAAATCTTTGTTCATTCAATGATCAAAAGCCAAAACCGTCTAAGGAACGTGGATACACAATTTGTCTCAGTCGCAAGAGGCATGAGCCCCCCCCCCCCCCCCCACCCGCAGTCGCCGGGGCTTCATCAGTGACTGGATCTATGCCTCTTGCGGTAGGATCGTGTTCACTTTTTCTCGGCAGTGAAGGGGTTAAATGTTCTTAGATACGTGTCTTGCAATAATACTACACAAAATAGACAAACTTAGAAAATCTGGATGTCAGAAAATAAAAAAAAATTAAAAATATAAAAAAATCTGCTCTTCTTCTGCTTTGTGCACAGCAGAGTTCTCCGACGCGCGCCAAAGGCAGCAGAAAACATCTGTTACGTGTGCCTCCCCGTGTTGTAGCATAGAAGTAGAGTGTTCGTCTATCATTTCTCGCGACTCCCATTCTCAAACTGGCTGATTCATAGTTACCGAGAGCTTTGCTCTCGGTGACTATGAATCAGCCAGTTTGAGAATGGGAGTCGCGAGTTCTGTCTAGAAATGATAGTATACGAACACTCCACTTCTATGTTTTATAGAACCTTTCACAACATCAATCCAGTCACCAAAAATAAACAAAGCAGACGACAGTTTCGCTTTAGCCTGTTTGTCGGCTGAAAACCCGTCGTACAAGCTAATTTTAACAAAAAGCCCTCCTTAGAGCAGATCGCTTCTTAAGCAAAGCACAATCAATCCAAAAAAAAATCGTTCATTATGCAGACCTGACAAACGACAGCAGGCGATGGGTCAACCGACCGTAAGTGTTCAAAGTTCAAGGACACTGTTTCCCTGTTATCGTGTGCACAAGATGAACTGATGCATCAGTTCTGTAATCAATATTCATTCATTCAATCCTCTCTGCGCCGTCTGGTGCTTGAGGCGACTCTGTAATCAATAGCAATGTAATGAATTATCGACCAATTTGCTCAAGTAATACACAATAGTACACCTCGACTTCTGGAGTCGCTTGCAACTCGCTGCAGATGGATCTACCAAAGAAAGATCAAGTGCAGTGCTGAATTGTCTTGATACCAGTACATGTCAGTCACAAAATTATACACCAAGATTCATAGCTTGTTATACTTGACTGATCTTGGTAAAGTGAAGGGCTGCATCGGTTCACCAAGGACACAATTGTTAAACAGCGAAAGCCAAACCTCTATTGTTAGAGCCATACTGAGATCTATGCCTCTTCCTGACTACATTTACATCTGTCAATCCCAAACAGAGAAGAAATTCAAGTGTTAAATCTACAAAGATTCCAAGCAGCTTCATTCATTATGCTATGCTCGAGGCAGAGTTTGTTCAATGGTGCACATAGTAACAGCAGATGATCGATACAAGGGAAACAGTGGAAAGTAAAAGCAGCTTGCAAAATGTTGCGGAGCCTGTTTTACACTTCACAGTGCTATGATAGAAGAGATGTTCTTCTATGCTGAACAGAAATAAATATAATTATAGTAGGCGTGGGACTGCGTTTGAACTGCGGGGGAAAGCACATATACATGTATATACTGCGCTTAGACAATAGTTGTCGAGTGGGGGATCGGAAAATGATTCACCGAGAGTGTTATTTGGTGGGGCGGGGTGCCAGTTTCATCCAGCCAACCGATGTCGGCCCGACAGTCTGATGTTTAATGGGATGATACACCACCTGAATAGATACTACTGACCCTCGTACATTTATGATGCCTATACACACGGTTATTGCATGGGCCATCAATCAATAAACTATCGTGGATCTGACTCCCCAGGATCCCCCAGTTGCGTGAGAAACACAGGCATAAATGAACCAAGCAAGAAGCATAGATCATCATAAGCCCCTACATCCTGCATCCTGCGAGGATCTATGAATCTTCGCTCGTGGGTTCACTGCAAGCATGTGCACACAGGCGGTGCTCATATAATCGCACATTTTCAATCATTGTGCGTCCATTTGATGGCCGTTTGGAATCCTAGCCGGCTGGAGAATGTTGCACAATAGATGTACCACTGAACACTGTATAAATGAATACGCCACAGAAAAACCTGTTAACGCATTCACACTTAGTCACGACTTCGGAACTTTGCTTACTAGCTGCGGGAGACGGCTCAGCCGTGGTAGTTCAACGGCAGTATAACATTAGCTTGGCGCCTTGGAAGGCGCCAAGCTAATCTGGCACTACCATCGACCTATCCAGACTGAGCAGTGTCCTAAACGTGTCTCTTAAGGCCGGCTGTTTCAGAGGAATGCCCCCGTTTACTTTCTTCATATCATTTTCCCTTTTTACTTAACCCTTTGGCCCTGATCCACTACTGCTTGAAATTAATTTGACTAAGATAGCTCAAGGGTGGTGCCAGAATAGCTTGGCGCTTGAGGTGCCAAGCTATTCTGGCACCACCCTTGAGCTCAAATGGTTCATCTCTCTCCTAATCTGTAATGTAGCCTTCATATAGGATAATAAGCACAATTTTTTTTTAAAAAGTCAACTTCAAGATGTAAATCTAGACTAAAGCGCTGACTGCAAGCAGGTTAAATACATACAAAGAAGTAACCAACAAAAAAGGAAACACGCTTTAAAAGGATGATCACACAAAAGCTTCCTAAATTTTCGGATTAAACGACTTTTTCTGTTAACCCATATCATACTGAGGCTAAAAGCTTCAAATTTGTGCACTGCCATATGCAAGCTACAATATAGTACTTACAGATAAGGATATAGACCAATGGCTTTTCTGGCACTACCAATGAACTATTTTAGTCAAACTTATTTCACACACTGGTGTATTCCGCATGATAAGGGTTAAAGTAGACAAACAAACCGACAGGCAAAGCATTACTATTCTTTTGGAATACAAACCAAGGGGAATCACAGTGCTGGACAGACAAACGGTTAGGTTACAAAGTAAAGTAGATAATAGCACTGTCAGGGGAGAGAAGTGTGCATGATCGACCAGTGATCATGTATCATGTACATGTATCGATTGGCCAGCCCACAGAGAAGTACGCAGGTATAGAACAAGACGATCATTTCCATATGGAAATGATCGTCTTGTTCTATACCTGCGTATTTCTCTGTGGGCTGGCGATTGGGTGCCTGGCGATAGGCGGGGGCAGGGGATCTAACCGTTTGTCTGTCCAGCGCTGTGATTCCCCTTGGTTTGTATGCAATTCTGCCAGCGCTAGTCTCACCTATCTGGTTTGTGAGTATTCTTTTGGAAGCAATAAGGTAAACAGACCGTTTTAGAAAAATTATTAATAAGCGGCTGTTCTGTGCTCGTCTTTTCAAAGCGTGCTTATTTATTTTCTAGGGTACTTCTTTGTTCGTACTTTTATGTTTAAACGTCACGACAGCAACAAAGACTTTATGACTTAGGACATGCCTGCGTTTTACGTGAATGAAAACAAACAAAACAAAACACAACACGGCAAACACCAAAACGCTAAATATAAAATAGCCAGTCAGAGGATTCGCACCATCGTCAGTGCCAACTTATCGAACTTGGTTTTAAAATTAGGATAGCAGAAAATAATTAAAATGACTGTATAGGAACTTTAACCCATTAACCCCGCGGCCGCATTTCCTAAATTTTGAAGGTATGATCTAACGACTGTGTACACGCTGCAGGAGAAGAATTGACCACGATAATTCAACGGTAGTGCCAGATTAGCTTGGCGACATCAGGCGCCAAACTAATCTGGCACTACTCTTGAATTATCATGGTCAACCTGTCTTCTGCTGTAGGGCGTTAGGGCTAAATGGGTTAAGCAGGATACACCATTGTGCTAAAAACAGATGGTCCTGTCACACTCGATAATCGCTGCTAGCTGCAGGTGTCCGCCGCGAAGTGGGGGCCTAATTAGCATGTTGGTATTAGCGTTGAATTTTGAACAGCCAACGCGGATGTGTGTAAAAGTATCTCACAACGCTTTAGCTAAAAATGGCATGGATGTTCATGAGCCCCTGCAGGTGCAGAGGCTCGTGAAGATCTACGCCACTCGCCAGATCTAGAAATCTGCCCTCTTCAAATTGGGGGAGCTGTCCAGGTTTGCAGTCTCTGACTATAAGCAAATGTGTGTAAAGACAGCAGCACTGTGTGACCTTTCAGTGACACATTATCTGCATTACATGATCTTTCAGTCCATCATTTAAAAGTCAGTTGCATTTTACTTCAGTTGTTCAGCCCCGACACACCGCAACAAGAATTAGGCCGGGGATTAACCGTGATACTTCCAGGGTGGTGCCGGCCAGAATAGCTAGGCGCCTCTAGGCGCCAAGCTATTCCGGCACCATCCTGGAATTATTCTGGGCAAGCTCAGTGTCTCCTGAACGTTAGCCTGCGTAGTCTTCAATGGACAACTTCACAATTCAGTTGGGATTTGTGACCAGGTAATCAGGTTCCGTTATTTAAAAACAAGTGTGCAGAGAGAGAGAGAGAGAGAGAGAGAGAGAGAGAGAGAGAGAGAGAGAGAGATGATGATGATGATGATGATGATGAGATGATGATCAGTGATGAATCTTTTTTTTATTCAGGATAAAGCCATTAGGGAACTCAATGCCTGTCTTACAAGCTGTCCTGTAAATAAAACAGAACATAACTGGAAAAGAAACATAGCATGCAAATAATAATAATAATAATAACAATAAGAAGATGAAGCAAAATTAAGGGGGGGGGGGGGGGGGGGGAAACCCACAATAGGTGAATCAGCGAAAGGAGAAGAAAAAAATGGCAATGGAGAATTTGTAACAGCCACCCGTGATGTAAAAAGCAAGAGAGAGAAACGAGTGCATAGCATTAATAATAAACTCATCTAAGACAGTGGCATAGGAAGAGAGAGAGAGAGAGAGAGAGAGAGAGAGAGAGAGAGAGAGAGAGAGAGAGAGAGAGAGAGAGAGAGAGAGAGAGAGAGAGAGAGATTGTACATTGCTTAACGTCCCGACAGCAACAAGGCTTTTTCAGGACATGCCTGCACTGCTTGTGAAAAAAACTAAAAAACTAAACAGAATATTGAATGCCAGCCGGTCTAAAACGCTAAATAAAGCTAAGACCATTTAGCAACACACATCCAATATCAAGAGCTACAGGCAGCGCAGACAGTAGGGAGAGTTGAAAAAAGGCAAATACAGGAGAATGGACCAAGGGTAGACAGAAACACATGCCCCAGAATAGAGGGGAAAACCCACCCTGTGGGGCTGACCAGGGTGACCCTGGGAACTAAAAAGTAGTTAACCCCACCCAAGTCCCCCAGGGCAGACCCGGGTGGGGGGGGGGGAGAGAGAGAGAGAGAGAGAGAGAGAGAGAGAGAGAGAGAGAGAGAGAGAGAGAGAGAACGGCAATGGATCCCTTCACACTGTGGCATCTACGGCAATGAAGAAGCTGACAGAATGGCAAAAGTGGGCGCAGAGAAAGAACAAGACGAAAATGGAGTCAGCTTCACAGAGATGAAGACCATCATTAAGTCTGTGTACAGACCACCACAACGGCCCCTAGACAGTTACCATCAGCTGTCCAGACAAGAGCAGGTGACCATCTTCCGTCTGAGGACCGGGCACAACCGACTCAATTTCCACCTGCACAGACGCTTTCACTGACCTCGTGCCATCTCCCTTGTACCCTTGTGGAGAAGCAGAGCAGACCACAGAGCACATCTTCCAGGACTGTGGGAACCACCAGCTGCTGAGGGAGGAGGTATGGCAGAAGCCCACTACTCTACAAGAGAAACTGTACAGGCCTGTGGAGGTGCTACAGAAGACCACAGATTTCATTTTGAGAGCCAAACTCCAAGTGTGACGGCGTTCGAGAAGAAGAAGAAGAAGAAGAAGAAGAAACGAGTGCATAGCATTAATAATAAATTCATCTAAGATAATGGCATAGGAAGAGAGAGAGAGAGAGAGAGAGAGAGAGAGAGAGAGAGAGAGAGAGAGAGAGAGAGAGAGAGAGAGAGAACGGCAATGGACCTTTATTTTACAACGGTAAAAGTATCTAGTTACAAGACCAAAATAATGGTCAGTAAATTACAAATTTGTGCGTTGACCTGTGAGTCTGGACCTTACGGCTTCGAGACCTAATGTCCAGATTTACATACCAACACACGTGATGACTGTGGCCAGACAGAACAGTCATTCCATAGTGATAAGCATAATTTCTCTTGTGACTACAACGTGGTAAATCGAATGCCGGAAATTATCCTACGATCAGTATCAACCTCCGGCCACACGTGTATGGTCGAACATTCGATCCTGCAGCGAAAACCCACCATACTTATGCAAGAGGTGTAGATCCTCATGGCCCCCGCATGCCTACGGGGGCTCATGAGGATTTACGCCTCGTGCAAGCACGGTCTCATTTACATTCATGTTCGAGTGGAAGAGAACAAATGATGCGGGGGCCTTAGTGAAGATAACAACGACGATGATGAGGACGATACTGATGATGGTGATTCGATACTTGTCGAGCCCGTCAAAACATCTATGCCTCTTGTTGGTCCCATTTACATTCGTGTTCCTAAGGTAGAGGAGGCACAGTGTGTTCCCTCTCCGGTGTTAAACTCCTGACTGCCAGCGGACACTTGTCGTTTCCGAAACCTTTGTCAATTCACGCCGTAATATCCCAACTGTCCAAAAAATGTGCATCAAAAGTGGTGTAAGCAGGAGCCTGGCACAGATCCTCATTAACCCCCCGCACCTGCAGAGGCTTCATCGGGAGCTGTGCTTCTTGCCGTTGGGTGTTGTTCCCTGTGCCCAGGCGGGGAATTTGTTAAAGGGACTGAGTTTCCGGTGATATAACTGTGACACTTAACAGCCTGCTACCTAGAGTCCGAAATAGCTCAGGCGGTTAAACGTCGGAGCAGGAGAGCGAAGGGAATAGCCGGGTCGTGGGTTCGAATCCCGTCCCGGCCCCGGTAGCTGGACTCACAATCCAGGGGTAAAAAACGGATTTGTTCAATAGCATGTCCGTTGAAAGGTCCTGGTAAATCAAAGTGGCACAATTGGGGTGCGCCTGAGTTGATCAGTGTTCAGGTCGTACTCCATAGGCAATAGATTTCCCTGTCCCCCATAACCCGCCCGTCGGGGCCGTCCATGATCACCTCGGTGCTGTGGACGTTAAACCCGAACTAACCAACCAACCTGCTACCTGCTCTTTTGACAGTCCATTTTAAGTCCCGCGGGACAAATTACGCCTCTTTCTACGTCACCAGCGCACTCTCCCTGCGTAATCCTCAAAAGCTCCAGCGCCCTGCAGAGACTAATGGACATCTGCGCCACTTAGTAGGCAGATAGGTCATACTTAAATCTGTGCTGCTAGGCCTCGGACCGAACAGGTAACCCTGATTTGTCCGTACCTGGTCATTTTGCCATTCCCTTTACTACAGCTATGTACCTTTGTCCACGTTGACTACAATTAACCCCTTCCCTGCCACGCCTGTACGTGCATGGTTGTTTCTGAGATCTTTGTTCCTTCAACGACCAAAAGCCAAAACCGTGGCCGAGAAACTGACATGGCTACAAACTAGCCTCATGGCTACAAACTGGCCTCAGCAAGAGGCATAGATCCTCATGAGCCCTCGCGGTAGCGAGGGCTCAGGAGGATCTATGTCTCTTGCAAGTTGGATCGTGTTCACTTTCTCTTGGCAGTAAAAGGGGTATGGTAATCGTGCCACAAAAACCATAGGTCATCATGGTCCTCCCGGCGCCAACTGCAGGAGTTCGTGGTAACGTATGCCTCTCGGTGACCCGGTGTACATCTTTGTTCCTCGGATGAAAGCGGACAGTGGGCGTTCAGGTTAGCACCGCACGCAATCCTCTGTTCATTTTAACTCATTCTACCCCAACATCGAAATCCTTAAATTTTGCCGTTGTCCTGCTCTGAAGACTGCGTTGCAGTGCAGGACACAGATCGACCGTGATAGTTCAAGGGTGATGCCAGAATAGCTTGGCGCCCGTAGGCGCCAAGCTATTCTGGCATCACCCTTGAACTATCATGGTCGATCTTTATCTTGCTGTGGTGTGTCTGGGGTAGAACGAGTTAAGGACGCTACGATCGCAGCCACACAAAGAAGCTGACATGCGTAACCCAATGCGTACAAGGCCATCGGGCCCAACCCATTCACTGTCGAGAAAAACTGAATGAACACCGCCCAGTTGCAAAATGTATAGATCCTCATGAGCGCCCTTAAATGGGCGTAGCCCTGTCGTCATTATGTCCATTTTTTTCCAGAAAAGCGAGATTTACATTGCACAACAATGAAAACATCGCTTTTCGCAACTGAGAACGGAGTAGCTCTGCCTTCATTTGCCCCCCCCCCCCCCTCCCCGGGCTCCCCCCCCCCCCAAAAAAAAAAAAAAACCGCCAGTGTATCCATATTTTTTTAAGAAAAGCGAGATATTTTATTGTATTACAATAAAAACGTCGCTTTTCTATTAAAAAACAAACAAACAAAAACAGAGTAGCTCTGCCGTCATTTTGCGAAAAGGCAGCGTGTCCATTTTTGAGAAAAGCGATATTTCATTGTATAAAAACGAAAATCGCGCTTTTCTCAATAATAGACATACCGGCCTTTGCAAATGACGGCAGAGCGGCGGGGGAGACCCTAAACGCGTTGTAGGCACAAGGACTTAATCTATAGAGCTGCCGTTTCGCCCCAAACCCTCTTAATACAAAATAATAATAATAATAATAATACATGGTATTTATATGGCGCATTTCTCATATTTATAGTATAAATCAATGCCCAGGCGAAAACCACACACACACACACACACACCCACAACACACACACACACACACACACACACACATGAACACAAAACCCTCAGACTGGGTGACCTACCATTTTATGTGAAAATGGGTTCCCATATTTCTATTTATTCTAGGGCTCTGGAGTTGATGCCAATGTTTAGAACTCACCTTATAACTAAGCTCTACAACTTAAAATAAAATAGACATTTTCTAGAAACAGAGCCACTGGATGGAAAAAAAAATGGGTGTTTACCCCAAAAGTGGGTGCCTCTCACACAAAACTGGGATTACAGTGAAAATACCTCACTAAAGATACCTTTGGTTGATTTTACTATTATGATTGTTTGAGTGGGGTTGTAAGGGGGTTGGGGGGGGGGAGAAGTGTGTGTGTGTGGGGGGCGGGGCGGGGGGGGGGGGGGGGGTGGGGGCGGGGGGGGGGGGAGAGGGGGTCATCACTTTTGGTTTATAGAGCTGCTCAATGCACTCTTATGAATGAAAGAGTTTCATTATCAGTGGAATCAGTAGGTCATTTCAGAGGCGCACACTGAGTTGCACGTCAAACCACTCACAAATACTCATTTGGAGTGCACCAGATGGATCCAGTTGGCAAAGTCCCACATTCCACACTATAGGACAGCTAAGACTGAAAAGCAATCGCGGCGTTTATGGCGCGGTACAAGGTTTAAAACTAAGAAAATGTTGTTTTTAGAAGCGTGTCGGGCAAAAGTTTTTATGAAAACTGTTTTAAAACCTCTTTTAACTCAACTTTTCTTAATGTTAAAAGTGTTTTATTGTACATTACTTAACGTCCCGACAGCAACAAGGCTTTCTCAGGACGTGCCTGCACTGCTTGTGAAAAAACAACAACTAAACAGAACATTGAATGTATGTCGCCAGCCGGTCAAATACATTAAATAAATCTAACACATGGGGCCTACATAAAGCTAAGACCATTTAGCAACACACATCCAATATCAAGAGCTACAGGCAGTGCAGACAGTAGGGAGAGTTTTAAAAAGGCAAATACAGGTGAATGGACAAAGGGCCGACAGAGACACATGCCCCAGAATAGAGAGAAAAACCCACCCTGTGGGGCTGACCATGCCGGGTGCCCCTGGGAAATAAAAAGTAGTTAACCCCACCCAAGTCCCCCAGGGCAGACCCGGGTGGGGTTAAAAGTGTTTTAATTTACAAGCATGTCGTAACTGATATGCATCTATTCCAACGTATAGTGCTGGATATTTTTCCCATCCTCGCCTTCTCTCGGGCTTCGCTCAACACTCGACTTTCCAGTCCTTCCCTGAAACACCCCCAACCGGTCTGCCCTCAACACTCGACTTTCCAGTCCTTCCTTCAAACACCCCCAACCGGGTCTGCCCTGGGGGACTTTTTAGTTCCCAGGGGCACCCTGGTCAGCCCCACAGGGTGGGTTTTTTCTCTATATTCCGGGGGCATGTGTTTCTGTCTACCCTTGGTCCATTCACCTGCATTTTCCTTTTTTAAACTCTCCCTACTGTCTGCGCTGCCTGTGGCTCTTGATATTCGATGTGTGTTGCTAAATGGTCTTAGCTTTATTTAGGCCCCATGTCGTAGGTTTTATTTAACGTATTGGACCGGCTGGCGACATACATTCAATATTCTGTTGAGTTTTTGTCACTAGCAGTGCAGGCACGTCCTGAGAAAGTCTTGTTGCTGTCGGGACGTTAAGCAATGTACAATCAATCAACCTTCCTTCAAACGGACAGCATTCACACAAATAATACTTTACTCTCTCTCTTGGCTTGACTTCGCGAACGAAGATTTTATAGGAGTTGCCCACGACGTCTGCAGGCTTGTTCGTGGCTGCGGAGGCCAATCCGAGACAGGCAGGTTCGACCGCAGTGGCTGCAGGGGAAGGTATGGCCAGGGTTCTGAGCTGCGGCATCTCTGTTTTTTCTCCTCAGCCGCTTGTCCTTAAGGCTAGCTCTGCGAGAGTCCTCAAAGGAGACAGCTGCCTTGTAAATGGTGGAGCGCCAGGTGTCACGGTCCGCAGCAAGCGAAGACCACTGGTGGTGGTCGATTTGGCAGGCACTAAGTGACTTCTTGAGACAGTCTTTGTATCTCTTCTTTGGTGCCCCTCTGTCACGGTGTCCAGTAGCAAGCTTTACTTTACTATTACATCAGAAAATGGCCCATCCAAGCCTGCACTCTTTTAACTGCACTAAACGACTGACTGGTGCAGACGACGCATGAAACGACGCTGACTCTGTGACGTCATTTCCATTCAATCAATTTGTGCATACAATCCAAAAGGAGATGCGGCATTGATAACATCGACAAACCTACAAAATAAAGCAACAGGTTCAACCAAAAGGCCGGGCAGGACAAAAGACAACAGCAGCCTCACCCAAAGTCTAAACGTCCTCTCTTACAATGCGCACTCATACAATCACTTCACTTCTTAGCAACCGGCGCACGAATATAATTATAGGCTAAGTCAAACTAAAACAGAAGATAGTGGCGAAAAACCCTTTAAAATAGAAACAAAGAACGACGTTTCAGATCAAATATTCTTCATCTGACATGGAAACAAACGTAGAAAACGTATAGGCTAAGTCCCTGGTGAACGTATACATGAATCTCTTCAGAGGTCCAACAGCAGTTTTTCAACGTGAATTACTTCGCATATAACAAACATCGGATATAACAAAAAGAAAAACTGGGTCCCCTGGCCATTTGTAATATCTGGAGTTTACTGTAATAGTGATGATGAAAATAATAATAATAATAATAGTTCATTATTATTATTATTATTATTATTATTGTTATTGTATTATTATTATTGTTATTATTATTATTATCCATTAATATTATCATTATTATTATCATCATCCATTATTATTATTATTATATTGTTATTATTGTTGTTGCTGTTTTGTATAATAATAATAAATTATTATTATTATTATTATTATTATTATTATTGTTGTTGTTTTGTTGTCCGTGTTGTTATATCATCATCATCATTATTATAATTATTATAAGAACACTAATGATTGTCCAACCCTAACAGTTAAGCCCTGTGAAAGGCAAAAGACAGTAAGACCGTTTTCGTGAAAAGCAAGACTGTCACTGTGACAATGAAAATATTGTCATTCACACAGAAAATGGACTTGTCTTTTCTCTTCAAAGCGCAGAATTTAGAATGAGACACATTGAGCAGAAGGTCCTCGGGGATCAATGTCACCCACGCAGAGCTCGTGAGAATAATTATACGCCTCTTGCTCAGTGGAGGGGAAGGATCAAGTCTGTACACGCTGCTGGCCGTTTACACAACTGCAGAAAAATCTCCGGTTCTTCCGAAGGATCGAAAGCTTTTGGTGCGATTTTCCACATGATAGGACACGAACGCTGCTGAACCTATTCAGTCCTATTACTGGGGCCAGTCTACAACAGAAGACACTGAGATCGATCATGATAGTCCAAGGGTGGTGCCAGAATGGCTTGGCGCCTTTTAGGCGCCAAGCTATTCTGACACTACCCTTAAACTCAGTCTCACGGGTCGCTCCATCTCCTCAACTTGTAACTTAGTGTTCCAACGAAGAACAACTCCTAAATCTGTGCATTTTTACTCAGAGGCACGAATGCAACTACAGGTCACAGTGACAGACATTGTTTGGAAATCAGAAGTAAGACAAAACTGCGCGTGTTTCGACGAAACCAGTGGATTAACTCATTCAGCCCCGGACACACCACAGCAAGACATGGCCGGATCGAGCATGGTAGTTCAAGGGTGGTGCCTGAATAGATTGGCGCCCATAGGCGCCAAGCTATTCTGGCACCGGTCGCCCTTGAACTATCATGCTCGATCTGTCTAAGTCTAGAATTGTAATACAATCCTTCAGAGGGCAACTTCAGAATTTGGGGATTTCGGTCCTGAGCTGGAACGTGTTAAAAGCCCGGACAAATGTATTGCGTGTGTCCGGCCTTTTAATGTGCCGTTTTCGCCGAAACTTGTGCAATTGTGACTACGTCTATTTTAGGCTCGAAAAAATTAAACGAATGAGCGGTATGCCTCACAGCGTTGGTCCATTGCGGGGAAATGTATGTTGCAGAGGCCGGGAGACAGATAGAGAGACAGAGTACGTGTATCAACTGTAAATGTGCAACCAAGCAACCAACCAACCAAACAAACAAACAAATAATCAAGCATTACAATCGGTAAACTCATTTCGTGATCTGTAAAATGTTCTTTGCGTTTTCCATGGACACTGTGAAGGGCCGGGCGTTTTTTCAAAGACTGAAGTCGGCTCTCAGCACCGCTTTCGGTCTCGTTTGTCTTCAGTCTCAGTATGACAGGCGGCCTTCCAGGGCTTGCAGGGCTCGAAATTAGCGGGGACCCGGGGCCAAAAACCCGCAAAGTTGATTTCGGGCTCGGAAAGTTGAAAAACGAAGGGCCCGCTTGGCCCGCAAAATAATTCGTCTGCTACAGCTAGCTCTACTCGGCAGTTTCGTATTTGGGCCAAGGGAAGCAACCCACACCGGTGCCCTAAATTTGGACAGAAGTGTAATATGAATAGATGATTGAAAAAAAAAAAAAGGCAAAATCTGTTTGTTTAACTTTAGTTTATCAGGAAGAGTACTGTTAAGTTTAGTTCCCTTTCATGGTTTTGTTTTGAACTTTTGTGCATTGTGGTCAGATTTTTTGTTAGGTTACTCATATTAAAAATTTAATGATGTGTATTGTGCAATACTCAGTCACAAAACTGAAAAGTATTATACAAGAGACTCACTTGATTTTTTTCTATTTTGTTTAATGGCCATTTCAGGCTCACTAGTCACTGGAATATGTGTGTCACTGAATGTGTGTGTGTGTGTGTGTTTTCCCCTTTTTTGTTGGTAATGTTTGAAAGTGAAAGAAAAGGCAAATAAAAATGACATCACTCAGCAAAATTGGAAATTCAATTGTTTTTATTTTAGATTATCAGACAAATTGTACTTTCTACTTATTATATTGTCAATAATTCTTTTGTTTTTTGTTTGCATTATTTTTCAAAGTTGGGCCCCGAAAGTTGCTTGTGGGCCCTCAAATTTTTCAATCAAGGGGCCCGGTGGCCCCCAAAGAAAAAAGTTAATTTCTAGCCCTGGCTTGTGAACTTAATTTTTTTGTAACATAATATCCACATACCTTCCTGGGCTTATAAACATGAACACAAAGTTCTATTGTCGCCAGAAGAATGCTGAGTGCCGCCAATGATCAGAAGTGGTCCGTTAGCATTCCATTACAACCCCTCCTATCCTTCTAGTGCACAATGTCTTCCCTCGGCTTCAACCCCCCCCCCCCCCACTCACACACACACACACACCTTCCGGCTGAGAATCAAGGACGCGCATTGTGTCAGCAAGAGGCATAGATCCTCATGAAACCCCGCTACATGCGAGGGCTCATGAGGATCTATGTCTTGCAAACGATGGTGTCTACACCAGGATTAAAAATCTGAGCCGACCGTGCCGAGAAGGCCTGAGCAAGTCTGAGCAGCAATGTATTGAAAGACATGGACATTAACCCCTTTAACTGTCGGGGCAAGGCGAAAGCTTCCCATCTGCAAGAGACATAAATCCTCATGAGCCCCCGCAGTCGCGGAGGCTCATGAGGATTCATGTTTCTTGTTAGTCCTATGTTCCGTATTTAAACGGTTCTTCGTTGGTTTCTTCTCTATGTTCTTTAACTCATTCTACCCCAGACACACCACAGCAGGATAAGGATCCACCATGATAGTTCAAGGCGCCAAGCTATTCTGGCATCACCCTTGAACTATCATGGTCGATCTGTGTCCTGCATTGCAAGAGGGGCAAAATTTAAGGATGTTGGTGTTGGGGTAGAATGAGTTATACCAGTTTTTGGGTCCCAGCCGCATTGTGTCCCTGCGCATTGAGTTATATTATAAATATGAGAAATGTACCATATAAATACTATGTATTATTTTTTTAATTATTATTATTATTAATGTCTATCAGGGTGCAGTGTGGGTTTTAAACCGCGACATTCGTGTTACTGGCAGCGTAGGGGTTACACTTTGGCACTCATATGTGCTGCTCTGTTAGTTTAGACTTTACGGCCGCGATCTAGACCGTATGGTCCAAAATCACAGAACAGAACACATAATTATTGCTGAAGAAGTGCTTTCAGCTATCAGGCATCAACAGCTTAATTTCCATTCAGCCCATTCATTCCGGCTGACGGTGCTGCGTCAGCCGGAGATGGGTCGACCATGCAACTGGTGCATAGTCATTAGTTGGCGTCTCCCAAATTTGGGAAATACGGCCGTTTTGCTGAATGAGTTAATGTCCACCACCATCCACTATGTCAGTCAGAATAACAGACAGTGAAAATCGGCTCAAGAACGGTGCCTGCCGATTAGCTCGGTCTGTGCGCGTCATTTCAGCGTCGGCCGGAACACCCAGCCGTTCGTTGTTGAAGAGACGCCAAAAAACAGAATACATATAATACGAGCAAAGGAACACTAAAGTGTTTCCGATGATTCCCAAATTGTCGCATTTCTTCGGTTCGTCAGTACATACGTGACTGAAAGTTTACAATATCTTAATTCATTCAGCCCGTCGCACGTATTTCCCAAATTTTGGAGGCGTCGTCATCTAACGACTGTGTATGTGTTGCTGGAGATGGATCGACCATGATAATTCAAGGGTAGTACTAGATTAACTTGGCGCCGATAGGCGCCAAGCCAATCTGGCACTACCCTTGAATTATCATGGTCGACCCATCTCCTGCTGTAGTGCGTCAGGGCTTAATGGGTTAAGTGTTACCAATGCTGAAATAAAATAACAATTTTGCACAAACAAACAAACAAACAAACAAACAAACAAACAAACAAACAAACAAACAACAGCTTCAGGGCGGTCACTAACTATTACAACTTGTCCGATACAACTAGTTCTCAATGTTGTCTTTAAATAAGACTTTTCTACCTTTTTTTCACAATCCATGTGCGTCCATGTATCAGAGGTTTTCTACTGCCCCTTGTGCACAACGGGGAACTCTCCTACTATCACTTTACTACACTCAACTATATAACTCAATAGCTCTTTGGTGCGGCATTATTTAAGAACATTTATAAAGGAGATGTTGTAAACCATTAACCCTTTATTGCTTGGAGTAGGTCGCTTTAACAACGTGGTTCTCATGGATTATACTCTCTCCAGAGGGTCATCCGATCTACGTTGAAGAAGAAAGCAGCGATGTGCACTTTGTAACAAAAATGGCATTTTGCTCTTTTACACTCCTTTTGTGCATGCAGCCACCGCGGTAATGTAATCCGCACTGGTGGCTGCATGCACAAGGAGTTAATCTATGATACTGTCATGCCCTCTTTAACCATGTGGCTGTCGGTAGCGGGGTTTGTCGAGGTGATTCCTGCAGGAATCATGTCGACAAAAAACCCCTAACGACATCCAAAGGGTTAAACTATAACACTGTCATTGAAAAGTTAGTCCTTCGCCAGCATAAGAGTCATCCGTAACCTCCTTCACTGCCACGGCAATGGAAGCAAGATGCATTTTGGAGAGTCATTGTGAATTTCACGTCAAAGATCTCCAGCGTGTCAATGGTGTGTTTTCAGCAAGAGACACAGCTCATCAGGAGCCCCCGCAGTTGCGGGGGCTCCTGAGGATCTATGTCTCTTGCAGCCATACGGTCCAAAATCACAGACCATTACACATGGAAAATGTATCCCGGAGACATGCGAGTGCCCACTTGACCACTCGGTAACGAGTGGCTGGGGTGGGCGGTGGGAGAAAGGGGTGGGGGGGGGGGGGTGCGGGGGGCTTGTCGTGAGTTAGGGTAAGGGGTCTGGAACGCGGTCCATGTTGACAACTGTAGACAGCTTGCCATCGCAAGGAACACAAGCCCACCTGTAAGCGAGGCGGTCAGGTCAGGCATAGGTCCCCATGCGCCCCATGCTGGGGAAAAAAAACTGACCATGGACTAGGGCGACCGGACAAAGGGTGCTTAGATCCTGGAGCTCATGAGGATCTCTGACCGCTCGCTCGTGTAGCCGGGCACTGCGCCTCTGGACTTAGCAGGTCAGCTATGCTGATTAGGTCACTGTGTTATCCCTCTCCCATCCAGCGCCAAGCCAATCAGTTCCGAATCATTTTAGCATACTGCCCACGAAAGCGACAGCTGGATAGTCGAACGTAATATTTCAAGGGTAGTGTCAGATTAGCTTGGCACCTCTAAAGGCGCCAAGCTAATCAGGTACTACGCATGAACTACCACGTTCTACCGATCTCCGGCTCCTGCAGTTGGCCGTGAAGGCGTAAGAAGGTTACATTTCCCATTTCAGTCCTTGGGCGTGTACGTTTGTACTCTAGGGTACAGTGGGCAAGGATGTGACAAATGTAAGTGTTACAAAGTTGTCACAGTTGTAACAGACATCAAGCGTAACAGAGGTGAAAGGGATGTGTTTAACCCGTTCAGTGCCGAAACATCTGAACAACACCGTGCTGCAAGAATGTTGAATTTTCGATTCAGTTCAAACACACAATCTGCGTCCACTTGACAGCACTGAAGCGGTTAAGAAAAAGGTTATCAGTATTTCAGTCATGCCTGACGGTTGTCTCAGTTGGGGAACTTGCGCAAGTGGGGAAAAGAAAACGTATTGGCTGTATGGCCGGATTAGACTTTTAAAGTGGCAGTTTCCTACATGATTAAAATATCTCTTTCATATCTAAATTTCCATTATATCGGGATAATAACCTGTTCTGCCGGATATATATCCTAGATAAGACCCCTTTTTCAGGCTGCATGATCTCGGAGCGGGTCTCACACACAGGCGTGGAATGATCGTTGATAACTGGTCACAATTCATTACTACCCGTGTTCAAAGTGACCAACTAAGCAACGATCATCCCACGCCTGTGATATCGCACACGCACAGAAATGAGCCGCAAATGTGGAAGGTGTCTAGAAAGACTTTTTAACGGCAGCGGCAGGTGGAACGACCATGAGAGTTCACATATGGGACACGGTCAACTTAGTTCAAGAGTAGTGTTAGATTAGCTTGGCCGCTTTTCAGACTAAGAAAATACCGATTACGAATACGAATACATCTATTGTCCCAAGATGGGAAATTTGTTTGCAGCGGAATTGTTGTAAAACAGTTGGAAAAACAACAAATGTGAACATAAAACAAATAAATACATTTGACTGACTAGAACACACCGACCGCTTATAGTATATAACATCACAACCATCTGTAATGTTAATATCCACCTAGAAAGAAAACGTCCCTAAAAATTAACTGATACGACACTACCTTATACCACGCGCACAACACACACGCACGCAC
Source organism: Semisulcospira habei (assembly GCA_036245525.1). Classification (NCBI taxonomy): domain Eukaryota; kingdom Metazoa; phylum Mollusca; class Gastropoda; family Semisulcospiridae; genus Semisulcospira; species Semisulcospira habei. The sequence goes on along the minus strand of BTPG01000004.1, from coordinate 68,045,163 downwards.
ACACGCAAACAACCCACATACATACTTGCGTATCACATGACATTGCAAATGCATAGACCTGAGGCTGACATCTTGACCGTTCTTCAAATGATGCCATGACTATAGGTCTATGCCATGGCATTCCATTCCATTCTACTCCAATAGTTGTTAGGGACTGTCGCGCAAAGGATTTATCCAGGGCAGAACTCTTTTCATTAGAACCATACACATGAGGTTTTATTTCAGGCCATACGGCTTAACTCATTCAAGACGGCCCGCATCAATAGCTGCGGAAGTGTCGTATACGATACCTCCGTAGCTATTGATGCGGGACACCTTGAAGGAGTGAAAATAAGCACGCTGCTGGCGCTCTTGACAATAATGACACCGCTTTCTGTTAGGTACGTTTTGTAGTATGAGTCAGATGGGTAGGTTTCGCAGTATGCGTACAACTAAAGCATCCTTATTGGCCAGCACAGAGAATAAGTTATAACTGACCCAAAATAAATAACGAGCGCTAGTTCGACCGATAAAACGCGAACTTTAGCTCGCATCTTATCGGTCGAACTGAATGAAACTCGTGATTTATTTTGCACAATGTGAAGTCAGGCATAACTTGATTAATTCATTCAACCACTTTCACGTTTGAAACTATTGAAAGTGTTTTAGCCTCAGAATATTCAAAGTCAGTGGTGCTAGTGCCACAGTTGGGTCGCTCTGACTTTGACTGACTAGAACTCTGCCCGCCTCAGAGACTGCTCGTTATTATGTGGCATTGCAACTAGACGGTCAGCTGTATATATATATAGTTAGATAGATAGATAGTGTGGGCATCCTCTGTTCAACACTGGTTGCCTCCCTCAATCCGCTACGCACTATCGTGCGTTACGGATCGAGGGAGGTAACCAGTGTGACTCCGTATCACTGGTTTGCTAGTGGAACACAAGAGGTCGAGACATAGCATTTCTCGAACATAACCCATCTGATCACAAAATGGTCGATATGACACTCGAGAATTGTCGAGGGTGGCGTGGATGTAGTGACGGTGCTACGCCTGACTGCCCGTGGTAATTGCCCGATTAACCCATTCGCGGCCAGGCGCATCCGGATGCGGTTGGCCGCGAATGAGTTAAACAATCGATTTTGCCCGATTAAGCAATCGTCAAGTTGATTTACGACTGGGCAAAACTGCTGCACACGCCAAAAATAACGTTGTCAAACTCAACAACATAAAAAAATCCTAACAAAAACAAGACCGAATGGGCCAGTTAGTTATTAAAGGCTTTAACCCTACGGCTGTCGGTAGCGAGGTTTTTTTTTCGCGATGATTCCCTTAGGAATCATCGCGATAAAAACAGCTACCGACAGCCACAAGGTTAACGTTAAGCACCGGCGGACCACATGCGTGAATACCCAAAGGGTAACAAATCAATCAGTCAACAGCACATAACTAATCAGTGGTACGAGGAACAGATTTTCATGAGCCCCGAAGTCTCGGTGGGCTGATGATGAAGATCCATTTATGTTGTTTGGCTCCATCTATAACCCTCTTTCTCATCGCAAGGAGGCCCGCGTGGAGTGACGAACTTACGTCTGTCAAAAAACCAACACTACACATGCCAGCGGACAGTGTTTGTCGTGCGTCTAGTGTTGGACACAAGTTCATGCAGTCCTAACGGACACCACAGTGTTTTCCACGTTCCCCTGCTCATAGCCGTTGACAGGGGCACATCAGAATATAAGAATCTAGGTCTATGCCTCTTGCTGAGGGGGGTGAGGGGTTGGGGGCTGGGGGTGGGGTGGGGCGTTGGGGGTGGGGTGGGGGTGGGGGTTCGGTGTTGAGGTGTGCGTTTAAAGGACATATTTGGACAGCGGTTTGGAAGCAAACAGAAGCGGGCTGTTAATATTCATCTGTCTACACGCCAGACGCTCCGAACAGGGCATTCCTAAACCCTAACCATAACCCCCGTGAGTCCCTCCTAACCCTTTAACCCTCGCCCTCCCAAACACACGCTAACTCCCCCCTACTCACCCAACAGCCAAGCTCGAAAAAGGCCCAACACTCCGGGCAGAATAACATTATCAGTTTAAACCATTTAGCCCCAACCCTCTACAATAGGAGATGGATGAACCAACCATGATAATTCAAGGGTAGTGCCAGACCTAACAAAAGCGTTCGACACTGTGAGCAGGCAAGGCATGTGGCAGATCCTGGAGCGACTTGGCTGTCCCCCAAAGTTCCTCAACATGATTGTCCAGCTACACGAGGACCAGCAAGGCCAGGTCAGACTCAACAATGACCTCTCAGAACCATTCCCTATTCTCAACGGCGTAAAGCAGGGCTGCGTGCTGGCACCGACCCTCTTCACCATCTTTTTTAGCATGATGTTGAAGCAGGCCACAGTGGACCTCGATGATGACGATGCAGTGTACATCAGGTATCGTCTCGATGGCAGCCTGTTCAACCTCAGACGACTGCAGGCCCACACGAAAACCCTAGACCAACTGATTCGTGAGCTGCTTTTTGCTGATGATGCTGCCCTCGTTGCACACACAGAGAGAGCCCTGCAGCGCATCACGTCTTGCTTCGCAGATGCTGCCCAGCTCTTTGGACTCGAGGTCAGTCTGAAAAAGACAGAGGTCCTCCATCAGCCGGCACCCAAGACAGTGTATCGCCCTCCTCACATCACCTTTGGCGAGTCTGAACTAAAGTCAGTGCACCAGTTTACTTACCTTGGCTGCGTTATCACGTCGGACGCCAAGCTGGACAAGGAGCTTGACAGCAGGCTGGCAAAAGCGAACAGCGCTTTCGGGCGACTTTTCAAGCGGGTGTGGCACAATCAACAGCTGAAAACAGGCACCAAGATCAGCGTGTACAGAGCTGTGGTCCTCACCACCCTGCTGTATGGTTCCGAGTCCTGGGCCCTCTACCGCAGCCAACTACGACTCCTCGAACGCTTCCACCAGCGCTGCCTGCGTACCATCCTGGGCATTCACTGGAGTGACTATGTCACCAACGTCGAGGTCCTTGAACAGGCTGAAACTGTGAGCATCGAGGCTTTGCTGCTGCGGACACAGCTCCGCTGGGCGGGGCATGTCTCCAGGATGGAGGATCATCGCCTACCAAAGATCACCCTGTTCGGCGAGCTTGCTACTGGACACCGTGACAGAGGGGCACCAAAGAAGAGATACAAAGACTGTCTCAAGAAGTCACTTAGTGCCTGCCAAATCGACCACCACCAGTGGTCTTCGCTTGCTGCGGACCGTGACACCTGGCGCTCCACCATTTACAAGGCAGCTGTCTCCTTTGAGGACTCTCACAGAGCTAGCCTTAAGGACAAGCGGCTCAGGAGAAAAAACAGAGATGCCGCAGCTCAGAACCCTGGCCATACCTTCCCCTGCAGCCACTGCGGTCGAACCTGCCTGTCTCGGATTGGCCTCCGCAGCCACGAACAAGCCTGCAGACGTCGTGGGCAACTCCTATAAAATCTTCGTTCGCGAAGTCAAGCCAAGCCCGCCAGATTAGCGTGGCGTCTAAAGACGCCAAGCTAATCTAGCACTACACTTGAATTATCATGGTCCATCTATCTCCTGCAACTGGTACATAATCGTTGACAAATCTAAAAATTAGGAAATGTGGCCTTGGGGCTAAATGGGTTAACCCTTTTGTTGCCACTGGACGCATATTTAGTTTATAAAATCTTTGTTCTTTCAACGACCAAAAGCCACAATCATCCACGGAACAGGGATAAAAAAATTGGTCTCAGCAAGAGAATAGACAATCACAAGTCCCCGCGAACCCTTGAACTATTTTTGAACTATCATTGTCGAAATCTCAATGTGCCACGCTATTCTGGCACCACCCTTGAACTATATGGACGAGCGTCATTTATCGTTGCAGGGTGTCAGGTATGAACGGTTTAACGCACTGTGCCCCAAGGTGGAAATCTCCCAATTTTGGAGTTGTCCTCTGTACTACAATTCAAAAGACAGATCGACCAAGATAGTTCAAAGCTGGTTGCAGAATAGCTTGGCTTCCATGGGCGCCAAGTAATTCTGGCACGACCCTTTAACTATCATGGTCGAGGACCTTATCGTTGTAGGGTGTCAGGTATGAGTGCCTTAATAGAATGACAACCAATATCCTAAAACATGTACTCTCCACTATCTCAGTTTGTTATCTGGACTGGAGGGTGCTACTACCAACTGCTACCCCGGGTGGATTTGTTCAATCTGGCATTCAAAAGAGACCACCCGTTGACGCGGATTAGACAGACATGAGATCACTTGATTGGAACAAGCAACCCTCCTCCGGCCGTCTACGTCTTGGTCATAGGTGATGGTTGACACAAGAATAAATTCACTCCTTTGCTTGTGGCGAAAACAATTACCCAGGCTTAACCCCTTCACTGCCGAGAAAAGTGAACACGATCCAGCTGCAAGAGGCATAGATCCTCATGAGCCCCCGCGACTGCGGAGGCTCATGCAGATCAATGCCTCTTGCTGAGACCCAAAATTTGTATGGATGGTTTTGGCTTTTGGTCGTTGAATGAACGATTTCAGAAACGAAATTGCGCGTGCGGTGGCAGGGAAGGGGTTAAGGTAACCCCCTACTGCATGTAGCCATCGGTACTGTAAACAGTACCGGTACCGGTGTCATGCACAAGAGGGTTAAAATTTATTTTACTGCTAATAGTAATCAAACTGCGTTTCTCGAGTGTGTGCCAAAAGACAGAACAGATTGATACCGTAAATCGATATGTGTCGTAAAAAACACACCTCTCGACCGTGGACCGTGCCAGGCACCGTGATTAGTGACGCGTGATTGAGAGACTGCCTTCACGCCTGCCCGCACTTTCCTCCCTAGTGCAAAATCAATCAGGCGGAGCCTCCAAATGCATGCGACTATGAACTGGTCTAAAAGAGGACCGGACTCTGATCCCCATGACCCCTGGCACGTTTTGTAGGGGCTCTGGTGGTAAAAGACCCACGCACGTCCCTTCCTTGCCGGCCCAATGTAAACCCGTGCTAATTGCTGGTGCAGAAAGGGGAGGAGGGTAGGGGCAATCTTTACATTCAATGTTTATGAACACGTATTCAAGGGGCTCAGACCCTCGCTAAGGCTTTCGATGGGGGGAGAGAGAGGGATGGAATTTAGCTCGCCGTGTCATTTGGTACAAACTGCAAAAATGTATCTGGTTCACAGGCAAGAAGTGGACAGGGCTGACAGCGACAATCTGGGAAGCACGGAAAAGCGAAAGCCTTTGATGTAACGGCAAATGAACCATTTAACCTCTTAACAGCCGGGGCTGTGCGAACGCTACCCAGCTGCAAGAGACATAAACCCTCATGAGTCCCCGCGAACCTCATGAGGATTTATGTCTCTTGCTAGTCCTATTCTCTTCATGCCCATTTTTGGTCCCATCGTTCGTTGGTGCTTTTCACGCGAATGTCGGTCAGCGTGCAGACGTGAATTTCATGACCACTGGCAGCAAAGGGGTTAAGTAAAGCTACGCTTCCATAAGCTCGAAAACGATACGAATACGATCAGAACCCGATGCGATGATGCAATTTTCCTTCACACACTGCGTCATTTTCGTTCGAAGCCGGATGCGAATTCGTTTATCGCATCGGACATATGGAAATACACAAACATGAAAAGGATTTGCACGATTTTTTTTTCTGTCGCGGACCCGCTTCGGATTCGGATATGTTTCGTATCGGGTTCGTGTTTATGGGTAGCCGACTTAACTCTTCCGTTCATTGTTGATTGCCGGTGCTAAATTTGAGTGATTATTTTTTAATAATAATAATACACAACTCTTCTTTAGCGCAATATTCCCACAAAGAAAGGCTCTGAGCGCTGTACATCTAGATAATCTAACTAATTGAAATTAACTAACCAAGGTACCGACAACGTACAAAAATGCAATCATTCATAGGTCCTGACACAATACTGAAATAATAAACATAACATTTCAAGAGCCTGATCAGATATACACATGCCGATGGGAAAACGTAGGGTTTATCAATCCTTTTCAAAGGCCAAATTGAAAAAAAAAATGTTTTTAATCTAGCCATGAAAATGGCCAAAAATGGTGCATGGCGAATATCATGGAGAAGACCATTCCACACTTTGGGAGCTTGGAAAGAAAAGGAGTTTTGTCCAAAAAAGGAGCGCTGCACATCCCAAAAGTGAAGAGTAAATCACATATATAAAAACTACACCATCTTGGATGAATAAAGGTACTTTAAGAATGATTAAAAAGAAGCATAAGTTATATAAAAGATATCTTCAAACTAAAGAATGTAGGGATTATCAAAGATATATTACCTTAAGAAACGAATGTAATAAATTAATAAAACGTCATTAAAAAAATTACATGAAAAAAATATTGCAGATAAATGTAAGATGAACCCCAAAATATTTAATATTTTGGAAGTATGCACAGGAACAAACTAAATATAATTCTGAAATAAATGCACTTAAAAAAGAAGATGGCACACTTGCTGTAGCAGATCATGAAAAGGCAGCAACCTTAAATAAATTTTTCTCAAGTGTATTTGTGGAAGAGAATTTGAGTAATGTTCCATTGCTTGGTACAGGCTCCAAAATCGAATGGGTGCACTATAACAGATATCGTAATAACTCCTGATATTGTCAAGAAAAAATTAAAAGAATTAAATCCTTCCAAAGCTCAAGGTCCAGACTGTATCCCTCCCAGAGTTTAACAAGAGTTGTGTAACGAGTTGGCAGAACCACTTTGCACTTTATTTAACTCTTTCTACCCCGGACACACCACAGCAAGATAATGATCGATCATAATAGTTCAAGGGTGGTGCCAGAATAGCTTGGCGCCTATGGGCGCCAAGCTATTCTGGCATCACCCTTGAACTATCATGGCCGATCTATGTCCTGCAATGCAATGCAGTCTTCAGAGGACAACGGACAAATTTGAGGATTTCGGTGATGGGGTAGAATGAGTTAAATTTTCCTTTTAATCAGGTTTTGTACCGCAAGACTGGCGAACCGCAGAGGTAAGTGCTATTAAAAAAAAAAAGGTTCTAGTTCAGATGCAGGAAACTACAGACCAGTAAGTTTAACGTGTATAGTATGTAAAGTTGTAGAGTCTATAGTCCGAGACGAGATCGTTAATTATTTTACTGTGAATAATATGTACACTGAATGCCAACATGGTTTCAGAAAGAAACGATCATGTGTTACACAGTTACTACAGGTTATGGATGATATAACTTCCTTACTTGACAATAAAAAAAACCGGTTGACATCATATACTTAGACTTTAGAAAAGCATTTGACACTGTTCCTCATAAAAGGCTTCTTCAGAATCTAGAGGCCTATGGTGTATGTGGAAACATTTCCAACTCGATAAGAAGTTTCTTACGTGAAAGAGAACAAGTGGTAAAGGTTTGAAACGTAAAATCAGACAAAATAAAGGTGCTGATCGGTATACCTCAAGGAAGCATCCTAGGACCTATATTATTTACTATATGTATAAATGACTTGCCAGACTGTGTTAATAGCATGTGCAAAATATTCTCAGACGATACTAAAATCTATAATGAATCGAGCAATAAAGACGTGTTGCAGTAGAGTGGTCTGACACGTGGGATTTGCATTTTAACGTAGAGAAATGCAAGGTCTTGCAGGCTGGAAGGAACAATTCAGAACACGATTACTTGATGAAAGTTAACAGTGACATTAAAAAGGTGGTATCTTGTGATGAGGAAAGAGACTTAGGTGTTGTTTTTGATAGAGTTCTATCTTTATAATCAGAACTGTATCAATAAGGCCAACAAAATGGTTGGGGTAGTCAAGAGAGCCTTTAATTATTTGGATAAGGACATTTCTTAGTAAACTGTATAAATCACTAGTCAGACCACATTTAGAATATGCAAATACTGTATGGTACCCAGGTTTAAAGAGACAATCAGTTGCACTCGAAAGATTACAGAGACGAGCAACAAAGCTATGACTTACTTAGACAGACTCAAACACTTTGCACTACACTCCTTACGTGGACGTAGAATACGTGGAGACTTAATCTAAGTTTTTAAAATTTATAATGGCATCGACGACCTAAATTAGAACGACTTTTTTGCAGCACCGTTTTGTGACAGAACCTGAAACTCTGAAGGGAAACTCTTTGTACGGCATTGCAACACTAACCTGCGGAAGTTTTGTTTTTCTAACAGAGTTGCCATTGTTTGGAATGAGTTACCAGTTTCATTCTTTAAAAAAAGCACCTAATATAAATTCTTTTAAAAACCAGCTGGACGAATTACCAAAATTTAAAGAGATTTTCTATTGCTATGCTGAATGATTTATAGGAAAATTTGCATGCATAACAGACCCATAAAGTACTTAAAGAAAGAAAGGACATTTACAAAGGCCTCGCGGCCTATTTTGTCTTCACACATACTCCTACTACTACTACTACTACTAAAGGTTTTTAAGGACACTCTGGGGGTAGTCAATATTCTGTCGTCAGTGCTGGAGCGCAATACTCTGCCTGGTGTATAGACAGGGGGACTGGAGGACAAGTATGCGGAGCCACAACAAATTCAGCCAAACACTCCAAGATTTTAAAAAAAAAATTTATTTTTTATACAAGTGTGTAGTTTCATGAGATTAATTTTTACAGGGAAAACCGTCTTCCGTCATACACTCCTTCAAAAAGATAAACACGCGATTCACTCGTAACCAAACCCGCAGCAAAACAAGTCATGTCGAGCAAATGCCCCCAACGTTTTTCGTTTCCCCTATTACAAGGAAGTTTTCCTCTGGACTCCAACATTCAATTATCATACCTGATTTGTTTTTTAACACATGAAACGTGATGCACTCACTAGATAAAAAATACACCAATGTATTCATCTTTATTTTACAATAGCACTGGCCCAAGAGGCAAAATTTGGGAAGAGGAATGAGTGTTGCCACAAGGGCAGCGCCAACTTACTACCTTGAGGGGTTTTATTGTTGTTGTTTGTTTTTTGTAACCAAATGAAGTTAAAATTTACTTCTTTACGTACGTTCCAGCAAGATGTATATGGGAGGTTACAATTTTTCTTGGCCGTGAACGGGTTAATGAGACGAGGGTTTTTTCCAACTCAAGGGTAGTGCCTGATTAGATTGTCGCCAAGCTAATCAGTCACTACCCTTGAGCGATTTGATTAGGTACGTTTCAACGTCTTTCATCGCATGTAGGTTGTGACTTAGCTGCTGTCGATTCTAAAATGTTTGCGACATGTATTAGTGTCAAAAGTAGGAAAATGAACAGATCATACACAACCAATAATCAAAAAGTCCTCGGGCCGATGTCGGCCGTAGTTCAGGATACGCCGGCACGTCTGTCTGACGTCGGCCTGAAGACATTTCACTCGAGGGGGCAACACCTAGTCATAAGATAAGTGATAAGATTCGCCTCCGGACAGACCTGTCTAAAGACTAGGTCTGCAAAACTTTCAAACACTGACTCCGATCATTGGTCATAATGCGGCTAGAGGGTTTTGTAACCTACTTTGTTCGCTTCGAAATAACCGTGCACGGTTATTTCGAAGCGAACAAAGTCCACTACAGCGGTCGTCAGTAGCAGGAATTCCATCAGGTCAAAGTTTACTTCATTACAAACTAATTATTTGTTCATATGATAAGGCTCATTGTTATTGTATTTTATATTTCAGACGTTCACTATAAATACCTTTATGAACAAGTCATGTTAAAAAAAAAAATCCTGCGCATTGGCTCCCGGGGTCATCTGAAAGGTTAATTTCCACTCACGTCATTTGTCGTTTAGTAAGTAGAGCATTAATAGCACGGTTATTTCGAAGCGAGCAAAGAAGGCTATGATAAGATTCAAGTAGGAAAACACGACAGATAATACAGGAGCCGGGAAATGAGATGCAAATGTATGCATCAAACATTCCGATCGTGATGCGCAGAACGAAATTGAATCTCACACGCAGTCCTCATTCACATGATATCGGTACAATTCGGTAGGTATAACCGTGTAAAGGTTGTTAAAGAGACTGTGGATAAGAGGTTGTTAAAGAGACTGTGGACAAGCAAATAAAAACGGTTGAATGATGTTTCGGAAAGAAAAAAAAAATGCTTTAAGTTTGTAGCCTATATTCATAAGCATGCCATTCATCACAGCCAGTGCGGAACCGCGGCCGAAGCCCCATTCACATACAGCTCGGAAAAGAGTCCATAAAATGTTAATAACCCATATCATACTGAGGCTAAAAACTTCAAATCTGTACACCGCCATATGCAAGCTACATTATAGTACTTACAGATAAGAATATAGACCAATGGCTTTAGTTCAAGGGTGGTGCCTAGAGGCGCCAAAAAGCTATTCTGGCACTACCCGTGAACTAATTTAGTCAAATTTATTTCACACACTGGTGTATTCCGAATACTTACTTACTTACGCCTGTCACCCCTACCCGGGTATAGGCCGTCGACGAGAGACCTCCAGCAACTCCTGTCCTGTGCTTCTCCTTCGATTTTACTCCAGGTGGTTCCCAGTCTCTTGATGTCAGCTTGGAGGTCTCGACGCCAGGAGTTTCTCGGCCTACCTCTTTTCCTCTTTCCCTGGGGGTTCCATGACAATGCCTGCCTAGTGATACTGGAAGCTGGCTTTCTCAGGCTGTGACCGATCCATCCCCATCTTCTTCGCCTAATTTCATTCTCTGCTGTTATCTGCTCTGTTCTGTCCCAGAGTCTGACGTTGCTGATCTTCTCTGGCCAGTGGATTTTCAAAATTCTTCTAAGGCAACTGTTCATGAAGGTCTGTACTCTGTTGACTGTGGTTTTTGTCAATCTCCAAGTCTCTGCTCCATATAGGAGAACTGCTTTTACATTGGAGTTGAAAATCCGGACTTTGGTGTGTTGTGACAGCTCTCTGGAACTCCACACTTTTTTTAACTGGAGAAAGGCTGCTCTGGCTTTACCGATTCGTGCTCTGACATCTGCATCAGTGCCGCCTTTTTTGTCTATGATGCTCCCGAGATAGGTGAAGGACTCCACCTCCTCCAACGGGGTGCCAGCAAGCAAGATTGGTTCTTCCCTGGTTGTGTTCAGCCTCATTGTCTTTGTTTTCTGTTTGTGAATGGTGAGGCCCACTTGGGACGAGATGTCAGCAAGCCTCGTGGTCTTGTCCTGCATTTGTTGATGTGTGTGGGACAGTAATGCCAAGTCGTCTGCAAAATCGAGGTCGTCAAGCTGTGTCCACAGTGTCCACTGTATTCCACTTCGTCTGTGCTCTGTGGTCATCTTCATGACCCAGTCTATGGCCAGTAGGAAGAGGAACGGAGACAGCAGACACCCCTGCCTGACACCAGTTCTGACCTGGAGCTCTCTGGTGAACTGCCCTTCGTGGATCACGCGACATGTCATGCCATCATAGCTGCTCTTGATCAGGCGGACGAGCTTTGTGGGTACACCGTAGTGTCGAAGGAGTTTCCACAGAGTCTCTCGGTCCACGCTGTCAAATGCTTTCTCATAATCCACAAAGTTGACGTACAGCGGGGAGCTCCACTCCAGAGACTGTTCCACGATGATGCGGAGAGTGGCGATCTGGTCTGTACATGATTGGTTCTTCCTGAATCCTGCTTGCTGGTCTCTCAGCTGGGGGTCAACGGAGCTCTTCATTCTCTCTAGGATGATCCTGTTGAAGACCTTTCCTGGTACTGACAGCAAGGTGATTCCTCTGTAGTTGGAACACTTGCTGAGGTCGCCTTTCTTGGGAAGCTTGATTAGGTACCCCTCCTTCCAGTCAGCTGGCATCACCTCCTCTTCCCAGATCTTTCCAAACAGTGGGTACAGCATCTCCACTGTTGTCTCTAGGTCTGCTTTCAGAGACTCCGCTGGGATGCCATCTGGCCCTGCTGCTTTGCCATTCTTCAAAAATGCCACTGCTTTTCTGATCTCTTCCCGGCTGGGTCTGTCACAGCTGATGGGTAGGTTGGTCTCTGCCGGCTGGATGTCGGGGGGGTCGGGTGGGCTAGGTCTGTTCAGTAACTCTTCAAAATACTCGGCCCATCTGTCGAGTTGGTCTGCTCTGTCTGCAATAGGCTTGCCTTCTTTGTCTTTTACTGGTCTTTCTGTATGGCCATACTTACCCGACAATCTTCTGGTAATGTCGTAGAGCTGTTTCATGTTGCCGCTGCCTGGTGCCTTTTCTGCCTCTGCTGCCAGGCTGTCTGTGTAGGCCCTCTTGTCTGCCCTGATACTCCTCTTCACCTCGCGGTTGGCTTCCGAGTATTCCCCCTGTGCCCTTACTTTGGCTGCTCTCGTGCGACTGTTGTTGACCGCTGCTTTCTTCTGCTTCCTCGCTTCTATCTTCTTCAAGGTCTGTGCCGACAGCCAGTCCTTGTGGTGGTGTTTCCTGAACCCTACAGTGTCTTAGCAGGTTGAGTTCAGCGCCTCTCTAACTGCCTTCCACTGCTGCTCTGTGGTGACCGCCTCCTCTTCATTTACTAGCTCCTGTAGCGCTTGAAACCGGTTGGACAGCACCAGTTTGAACTCTTCTCTAACTCCAGTTTCTCTCAGGAGGCCTACATTATAGCGCTGTCTTCTTGTTGTCTCTGTGCAGCTTTTCTTTAGCTTGAGCTTCATTCTTAAGGTAAGCAGATGGTGGTCTGAGGCGACATCTGCTCCCCTCCTCACTCGAACATCTTGAAGGGATCTTCTAAATTTCTTGCTAATGCAGATATGGTCTATTTGGTTCTCTGTTGTATGGTCAGGTGAGACCCAAGTTGCTTTGTGTATTCTTCTGTGTGGGAAGATGCTGCCTCCAATGACAAGTCGGTTTAGAGCACAAAAGTCTACAAATCTCTCCCCGTTCTCACTCATCTCCGAGCCTAGTCCCTGTCTCCCCATCACCTCTTCGCATCCGGTGTTGTCCTCCCCTATTTTGGCATTAAAATCGCCCATGACGATGGTGATGTCTCGCTCCGCACATTTGTCCACGGCACTCTGGAGTCGGTCGTAGAACTCTTGTTTCTCTTCCTCGTCACTGTCATTGGTGGGCGCATAACACTGGATGACGTTCAGCTTGAGCTTTTTCTTGGTTCTAAAGGCTGCTGTGATAATTCTTGGCCCAAGAGGTTCCCAGCCCATCAGCGCTCTCTGTGCCACTGGTGACAGCATGAATGCTACTCCTTCTGTATGGGGGGCATTCTCCTCTTCATGACCTGAATACAGAATCATCTCCCCACTTAACAGCCTTTTCTGGCCAGACTTCGTCCATCTGGCTTCACTGATACCTAGCAGGGAAAGGTTGTACTTTTGCATTTCCGCTGCTATCTGGGCGGCCTTGCCGCTCTGGTACATGGTCTTGACGTTCCATGTGCCCATGGTTGTGTCCCTGGATAGAGAGAGGCGGCTCGGTCCTGTGGCTTCAGAAGACTTCCGGCTTTCACCACAGGACGTCATAAGTCTTCTAGTAGAAGAACCTTCCTCCTCCAGGAATGGAATTACTGTTAGTCTTTTCGTCGGCGTTTTTGTAGCTATTTCCTTTTTTGCAGGGTGGGGAAGCTACCCCCACGCCCAACCCCCTTACTAGGAGGACCAGGGGTTTTCTGTCGGGGTCACCTTCCCTTAGACCATGTTGGTTCACGGCACCTTATTTCATTCGGTGCACCCCTCTCACGAGGGACCCCCTATCCACCACCCAGGGGACGCGCCTCAACGCCATATGGTCCCAGCGCGAGGTGTATTCCGAATGATGGGGGTTAAACGGACTAGGACATCAGTTAACCCCAAGGGTGCCAGTGGATGCAGACTCTGTTTTGTAAATCACTGTACCTTAAAACGTCAACGATCCTCCGCCGTTAAAATATCAGATCATGGATACACAGTGGTTCCAGCAAGAGGCATAGATCCTCATGAGCCCCCGCAACTGCGTGGGCTCATGAGGATCTATACCTCTTGCACTTGGGTGATTTTCAGGTGTTGTTTTTTTTCTTCTTTCTTTCTCGGCGATGAACGGGTAATTGAGAACTTTTTTTTCTTTTGATTATTATTCTATTCTTCACCAGACTGCCCAAAAATAAAGACAGATGAGAATGACTACGAACACTATCGCGACGTAGACTAGACTACTCGCCCCCCCCCCCTCCCCACCCCCCAACAAAAAATAATAATATTTTTTTTTTTAATTGTTACGATTGTGGTTGTGTTGTCCTGTGAGAGCATACATGTGTTAATCGTAGGAAACGATCCGATATTTATTTGAGCTATCATGGTTATGATTCACGTATCTCTTTAAGTAACATTTTCTTTCGGTCGCGCAGATGTCAGTTTACCAAGGATTTGGAGCTGAAGTGAGCAGCCAAATTTGTGTAGCCTATTGTAGTTTTTGAGTCTAGAAAGATTATTTTAATGAGTTTCGGTTGCGTGTTTCGTTCTGATTGGTTGCGTTGTATGATTTTTGTAGATGATTCTGGAAAATGGTAGTATATATAAAGAGGGCGCTAGGAAAGCACGTATATACATTGTCTTGCATTTGTCAGTTGTAGAGACGCACAGTTATCGTAGGTACGTGGCCCGTATAGGGTGTACATTGTGAGAGATACAGCGTAACACGTTGTGTGAGGAACTTTGTGTCGGCAGTGTGGACATTTGCAGAAGAGACTTTGTATCAGTGTTGGTGCATTTGAAACTGCATTGTGTGGAGATCGCATCGCTGAATTAAAATATTGTTGGAACTGTTACTCCAGTATTGTCTACATCCTTAAGCCACGTGTGACGGATTGCAGCTGAATGAAGTTTATTTAAAACAACCTTACGTGCGTGCGTCTGGTGTGTTCATCATAATACGACTACGACCCCACCACGTAACATAAATAAATAAATAAATAAAATAAAACCAGAGTCGACAGAAACTGAGAATCTGTGATAGTGCCCTTCCATGTGTAAACCGGCACTATCTTAACCCTTATCATTCGGAATACACCAGTGTGTGAAATAAGTTTGACTAAAATAGTTCAAGGGCAGTGCCAGAATAGCTTGGCGCCTCGGCGCCAAGCTATTCTGGAACTACCCTTGAACTAAAGCCATTGGTCTCTATCCTTATTTGTAAGTACTATAAGCTTGCATATAATGGAAGTGTACGGATTTGAATCTTTTAGCCTCAGTATGATATGGGTTAATTTCAGCACAAGCACATGTTGCTTTCAAGTAGTTTGATGACCGTCAGTTCCAAATCAACTGAAGTGCACAGAATGTCGACATGTGTGTCTGTGTGTGTGTGGGTGGGTGTGGGGGGGGGGAGGGAAGGGAGGGAGCCTTCATAACACATCCCTTAACGCGAGTCTCTCAGTTTCACGGCAAGTATGTGATAAGCTCACAATACGGCCAAAGTTGCAGTTCACTCATATTAACCCCTTTATTGGCGAGAAAAAAGAACTTACACGATCTAACTGCAAGAGGCATAGATCCTCATGTGCCCCCGCAGTCGCGGGGGTACATGAGGATCTACGCCTCTTGCTAACACAAGGAGTCCATGTTCCTGGGACAGCTGGGGTTATTTGGCGTTGACTTTTACGGAAGACGTATGGCGCAGAAACACAAGCCGCTAGTGCGTCAGCTGACAGTGACTGGGTTAATATGATGTGTTGCGATAACTTCCGTTTCCGCTAGGCCTGGCCACTGACTTTTATTAAAAATTGCTAATAGATAATGCTATGTCCCTTTAATGCAAAATAGGCTGCGGTTCGAAATACCGCGCGTGTACGACAGGTTTACCAGCGCACGGTTAGTATACACACGACGCTTTCGGTAAATAGTCCTACGTTTCAATTTCTCACGCACGACGCACCGTCTGCAAGAGGGATAGATTTTCATGAGCCCGTGCAACTGCAGGGGCTCATGAGAATCTATGTCTCTTGGCTAGCAGCGATCTGAACAATGTATATCCTCAAACTGGGAGAGTTTTTTTAGTTTAAGGGTTTTGTTTGGCGATCACTAGTGTATGCAAAAGTGAGGTGTGGTGTCTATGTCGTGGTTTGAATGTAATTTTGAAATAGGGACAGTGTGTGTGTGTGTGTGTGTGTGTGTGTGCGCGCGCGCGCGCGAGTGCGCGTGTGCATGGTGTGTGTGTGTGTGTGTGTGCGTGTGTGTGTGTTTACTAATTTGGCACAGAGTTCTACGAGAATTTATTAACACATTCTACCCCAGGACCGAAATCCCCAAATTGTCAAGATGCCCTATGACAGACTGTATTACAATTCTATAAACAGATCGCCCATGATATTTCAAGGATGGTGCCAAAATAGCTATGGGCGCCAAGCTATTCTGGCACCACCTTTAAACTATCATGCTCCATTCATGTCTTGCTGCGGTGTGTCGGGGCTGATTGATTCGATCGATGATTCGTCCTTGTTGTTCGAAAGCGTATTTCTGTCTTTCTTTATTTTATTGGATTGCTCAGTGCTGCCACTGCAGGGTCTCATGAGACTGCTCAGTAACTTCAAGTAAACTGCACGCTATTTTTATGAAGAAGGCCTAGTTCTAGCGCGCTTACTTGAACGACCAGACAGGGTTGTTTGGAATGTAAAGAATGCGAACAAGCTGTTTTTAATGGGCAGTGTGGCCGTAACTAGTTCAAGGACAAAAGAAGTGGTTTCTGTGTGCGTTTGTGTGTGGCCGGCGTGCGGCGTGCATGTGCGAGCGAGTGTGAGAGAGAGAGAGAGAGAGAGAGAGAGAGAGAGAGAGAGAGAGAGAGTTCTTTAAACACAGTTCTCGGGTAGGCCTAAATAGTAACAATAACAAAAGCGAAAATTCATCACACTTTTAAAATTACAAATAAACAAACAAACACTGAAGCGTTGTACTTTGTATGGATGACAGAAGTGGAAATAAACAGAAAAACAAGAACAATACAAAGTAAACAAACATGTTTAAAAACAACAACAAACAAACAAAGTGAGGTCCTCAGTCGGGCCCATGACGGCCATAATTAACCCATGCGGGTCAACTACTGAAGACCGTCATTCGGCTCGCGGACCTTTTGGTCAGAATGTGAAAACCGCTTACCTCCGCCTTGCCGCCGTCGCAGTATGAAGAAGATTATCCCCAGAGCTATCGCGACAACCGCCAGAGTAACAAACACACTGATCACAACAATCTCCGCCACTTTAGGTCCCTCAGGACACTGTTGCTGCGCCATCGTCTTGCCCGTGTGTACACCAAGGACTATCAACCACCACAACCACAGCCGCACACCGTGGAACGACAGTAAAGTTCTCAAAACATTTTTGTCAGTAGGAGAAGAGGTCTGAATTCGGGCACTTGTATCAGTGTCGGCGTAGAACAGCTTATATTTCGTACGATTTCAGCACGCTGTGCAGTTTTTAGTAAGAAGTCATTCCGTGCACACAATCCTGACCAACATTCCAGACCGAAAGTGCCGTTAATAAGAAATCATACCGAGCACAGAATCCAGACCGACAAAAGTTGTTGGTTAATTCATTGCGAGCACTTCACAATTTATTTTTTGTCATTTGAGTAATTGTATCCCGACTGAATCCACCGAATAAACATTCACGTTGTCGATACAACAGAAGTATTGCAAATTAAAATTCAACCACACTTTGATGTCCACCGAGAAACTTGACGATGCGATAATTCTCCTGTGACAGCAGAAAGACACCCGGTAAGCAAACGGTCATCGGGCCGACATCGTACGCTGCTTGCCCGCGCACCGCTGTGCGTGGGCAAGCAGCGTACGATGTCCGCCCCAGAACCTAGAGCTAACTGGGTAAGCGTTGCACATCAGTGTAAGTAGAAATCTTTTTCGAAGTTTTTTTTTTTTTTTTTTTTTTTTTAGAACCGATCACATAATGTTTAGTTGGATGAGCGAGCTGTCACGTACAATTCCAGTTTCACTGACGTGCCGGATCACAGGTGTCATAAACAGTCATGAATTAAGGCTGATTTCTGCGAAAGTTGTTCACAACGCAAGCTCCAACTGAGCTGCATTCACTTCGGAGTTGTCGACTACAACGCTCTATCAGCCGCCTATAGTTGTATATGAGCTGAACATCCGGCATAGTACAGCATACTCAGTGTAAAATGACATTTTAAAATGTGTACCTGTAGCACTGAGAAATCCACCTAACTGCCAGCTTTTTAATTCAATAAATATTTTATACACCTTCACAGAGGAAATCCGATCTGTAAGTTGCAACTTTGTCGCGGCATCACCTGTCGGTTTTAACGATTTAAGATGAAAAACTACACAGCACGTAAAATATAATTTATGTAATGTCCCTGAAAATCCAGTATATAAGGACCAATTTTTTTCCAGCCAGAAGGCTTCTGTCTTTTAACCCTTTGGGTGTCGGTAGCAGTTTTAGTCGCGATGATTCCCGGCTGCAGGAATCACCTCTACTAAACGCGCTACCGACAGCCAAAGGGTTAGAAAAACCCGATTTAACCCTTTGCGTGGCAGCGGTTTTAGTCGCGACGATTCCTAGAGGAACCATCGAGACTAAAACAGCTACCGACACGCAAAGGGTTAGGACGTAAAAGCGCAGCACACCTCTATATGCTATCCCCACTGCTAAGAAGAGGCAGGCCGCGTACACTTCTCTGCCTACGCTCCATTCTCAGTTGCGGGGGGGGGGGGGGGGTGAATGAAATTGTGTACAGAGGTACTGACAGCATGGATAGTACTGATTCTTTCAATGACCCGAAAAATCCAACGCCTACCAACTTTTCGTTCCACGCAAATTCACCCGTCGTTTTTAAGAACGACTAATTAAGATCGTACACTGCACAGCAGGGAAAGTGGATTCCGCATTTACAGTCCCTGAAAAAGCTCACAGGTGACGAGTGCAATCAAACAGCAAGCGCAGTGGATGGATTGTATTCGTGTCTGTTGAAGCGCGCCAGTGATACGACAATCCAACACGTCAGCTTGTTCACAGTCGACAGGACATCATAACGCGACACAGTGTGAGGGACTATGTGCATCCCGTGACACTGTGGATCATATATCACTCGCGAATATCCCGCACACATATTTCTCAACGGTGAGCAAACGACCCTCGGGTCGACTTCAGCTGCGGTTGGCCCGTGCACGGCAGCGCGCCGGCCAATCGCAGCCGAGGTCGGCCCGAGAGTCTTCTGTTCACTGGCGGTGCTACGTAAGGTGGGCAGGAACCGCGGCTAGTAAATCTACGGTAGGACTGACAGCGATTCTGTGGCCGCATTAAAATTCCAGGTATGAAAACTATCCCAAGTTATTAGCACATAAAAGTAATAGCCGCCGCCGGTCTTGTAAGCAAACAGTCCTCGGGCCGTCGTAGGCCGCAGTTGGACCGGGCAGCTATGATCGACGGAGACTCAGTTGAACGCATTTTGCTTACTGAAAAGGTAGTACGAGGCGCTGTAATACGATTCCTGCCGCTTTACTTGCAGTGACGGTACGTACACATACGTATAGGCTTGGCTCTGTCTTGTCACAAAGCAGCTTGGCTCGACGCAAACATTTTTCACATACGTGCCCCTCCCGCACCCCACCCCCCTACTCTCCATTTTATTTTGACAAGAATACTACAATTCGGTTCTAAGTTTAATATAACATGACCCCCCCCCCCCCCCCATCTCTCCCTTTAATGCGTACGTATAGTGCGTCTCTTCTTTACAGACGAAGTAATATTCAAATATCAATAGTATCTCTACTTGGGCAACTCGAAGTTTTTCTTTTTCTGTTGCTTTGCGCGTATCTTTTTTTTTTTTTTTTTTTTACAACTACAGAAGTATTAGTGCACATCAGTATCGTGTCTTTTTTACTTCAACAACCTCTGTGTATGTATGTTTCTCTATTGCCAGTTGATAGGTCGTCGCTGGTACTTGCAGAGTGAATGGATGATGGCTTCCTCCACCTGAAAAAAAACAGACATAAATAGCATTAGCAAGAGGCAGTGTACCTGGCTATGAGGATTATGCTTCTAGCAGATAAATGTCTTTTGTCAGAGAACATACAAGTCATTTACGTACATTTAGAACTAACAACACTGAAAGGGACTAGTAAGAGACATAGATCCTCATGAGCCCCCGCAATTGCGGGGGATCATGAGGATCTATGTCTCTCGCAGGTGGTCGCCGTTCAACGTTGGAGTCGTGCAGGCGTAGTAGGTATGTTTACAACAAACACAAACAGAGGAATGCCTTTGAAGTATAGGTCTCTCCGACTCCACCAAAGGAATCGTACCCCAAACACATACTCGATCCGTACGTCGTAGGGATGGTTTGTCCGTGGAACTAAATACGACCGCCACTAAACTACAAGAGGCATAGATTCTCATGAACCCCTGCATCTGCAGGTGCACATGAGAATCCATGCCTCTTGCAGCGTGGTAGACACGTAAGTGCACGGCTGAGGGGCTGTTTCTGGTCAGAGATTGGTCGAGTGTGACAGATCTATTGGTGTAGATACTGGCGATGACGAAAAAAAAAAAAGACTGGAAAATCCACATTGAATGCTGTCTGTAGATTTTTCTTCAGCCTTGGCTTTTTCACTGCCAACGCCAAATGTAGGAGAAAGTGCCCGTGACACGTTGTTTTGTTAGTGTTTTTTTTTTTAATTTATTAATTTTTTATTTTAAATTTTATGTGTGTGTTTGTTTTGTGTTTTGGTTTGGTTCACTTTGATTTGGTTAACTTTGGTTTGCTTTGGTTTGGTTTTCTGCTTGGCTTGTTGTTTGTTCTTTAAGTTCCATTTTAACCCCTTCCCTGCCAGTGGACATACTTCTTGTTTTCTGAAATATGTATTCATTCAACGACTCCTCCCCCCACCCCACACACACACACACACACCCAAAAAACAAACAAAAAACAAACAAACAAAAACGTCCAACGAACATAGATACAAATTAGTCTCAGCAAAAGGCGTAGATCCTCTTGAGCGCCCTCAATTGCGGGGGCTCATGAGGATCTATACTTCTTGCATTTGGGTGGTTTTCACTTGTTCTCTGCAGTCAAAGGGTTACGTGTTTACTTCCTTTTTCCATTTCATTTTCTTCCTTTTCCAGAGTTCTTGGTGTTGTTTTTCGTATACTACGTGGTGTATATATAAGAATAAAATAAAATCTGTCCAAGAATGCTGGCACCAAACACTCCAAATACTAAGCGACAGTGAAATACTTTGAATATGAAGAAAAAATCCATATACACCACGTAGTATATGAGTTACGCTTTTTTTTTCACAAATTTTCGCCCTCGCAGAGGAGAATGCCCAGGTAACAGGTAACTAGGTAACAAAACAGGTACACAACATAATTTAACACGTAAATTATGTTGTGCACCTGTTTTGTTACCAAGTTACCTGTTACCTGGGCATTCTCCTGATGAAAATTTGTGAAAATAAAAGCGTAACTCATATTCTACGTATTGTATATAAAAAAAATAATAATAATAAAGGAGATTTGTTAAGCGCTTATTCTAAAAGCAGCTCAAAGCGCTGATACAATGAAAAGGCTAACGTGACAACTAACACACACAGTTCACACACACACACACACACACACACACACACACACACACACACACACACACACACACACACACACACACAAAACATACGCACACACACACACACACACACACACACACACACACACACACACACACATGTGACAGTGGTGATGAATTGTGTATGGCTGGGGAAATGAATAATATATGGATTTTTTTCTTCATATTCAATATATATAAGATAGTTTATTGCCATATGTTTTCATGTACAAAACAATAAAAACATTGGAATTGTCTTGATGTCATTTACTAAGACTAAAATAACACACACACACACACACACACACACACACACACACACACACACACACACACACACACACATGACAGTGGTAATGAATTGTGTATGGCTGGGGAAATGAATATATGGATTTTTTTCTTCATATTCAATATATATAAGATAGTTTATTGCCATATGTTTTCATGTACAAAACAGTAAAAACATTGGAATTGTCTTGATGTCAGTTACTAAGACTAAAATAACACACACACACACACACACACACACACACACACACACACACACACACACACAGAGTAAACTCTAAAATATGATTTTCATGCTAAATACTAAGCAAATACACTTCAGTTTTTTTCCCCATCGGCTTATTAAGCGTTTGACAGACTTAGACTAGAGTAAGTCACACGTTGGCGGCTTTTTGGAGTGATTTACAAATAATGTGCGTGTGAGTGGCATTACTGTATGATGATAAATCAAGACAAGGTATTAGCCACTGACAGCAGTTGTTCTCACTTGTATTTCAAATTTAAAGATTCTACCCTTCTAAGGATGCACGAATCACAACGCTCACACTGTATAAAAAAGTGAGTGAACGGTTCTAAAAGAACACTAATAATAATAATAAAAATAATAATAACAGTAATAATAATAATAATAATAATAATATAGTATGGAAAAATAAATATACAAATAAGTATTAACATGATATACGAACAAACAGTGATGTGCGTGCATATACACGAATACTCGCACGCACACACGCACACGCACACACATGCACACACAATTGGAAATTTATCCGAGAAACCCTTGTAATCCGAGTTGCTTTAATGAAAACCGAACACAATACTTCTTAGAGTTAAATCACTTGGAGAACTTTTACTAAACAGTTTATCGTGGTTCCATAGACTGGTCTCTCATTGAGTGTCTTCATAAAGTTAGGTTGATACGTTATTCAGCAAGTTTCAAATTTAGCTTCAGTCAAGCGACAGTTATTGGTTTTTTGGGTTTTTTTCCCCCCCGCCTAGCTAGTTTTCTCCTGGAACCGTCCTCTCACGTTGGTGTACGGCGTGACGCAGTCTAACACTGGTTACAACATACCATGCTGATATGTCGCGTTTGAGTGGGTGTCACACTGGTTGTCTCCCGCGATTCGCTACCGCAGGTAGCGAATGGCGAGAGACAACTAGTGTGAGTGTGTGCATGCCCTCTTAGAACTGTGTGAATACAAATGTTCAAGAAATGTTAAATACACTCGCGAAAGATTGATTCAGACCGATTCAGTTTGCTGTAATTACAGCATGTACAGTGTACAGTGTATACGTCTGCCATCTAATCTTAAAGCCGTGTGAATACAAATGTTAAAAAAACTGTTGAAATAAGCTCGCAAAGGATTGATTTAGATCGATTCAATTTGCTGCAATTACAGGGTGCACACACACACACACACACACACACGTACACACACACACACACACACACACACACACACACACACAAATTAAAAATAATTAAAAAAAATATCTGCAATGAGTTTTTCTGTGTGAAGGACACACTTACCTTGTGTTTCTCTAAAAAAAAAAAAAAAAAAGTGGTGGGGGGGGGGGGGGGGGGGGAGGGGGGGGAGACTTTGTGCCAAACAAAATTCCTGGGGAAAGTATCTTTAAAGAGCAACTGAGACGTGTCCCAAAAGACAGAATTGACAGACATGACAGAATAGATAGCTTCGCCAGTTAAAAAACACTCGACAAAAAAAAGAAACACGCTTAGAAACGCCAAGTACAACGCATCTTGTATTGTATTTGTCCTTTTTAAGCATGTTTCTCTCTTTTTTCGGAATTTCTTTGTATTTTACGCGTTAGGCAGTCACCTATTTGGTCTGGATTCTCCCAGATAACCCTATATGGCTGTCGGTAGCGGTTTATGTCGCGGTGATTCCTGCAGGACTAACGTGAGGGATGTTGTTATTCCTGCAGGAATCATCGCTACAAAAACCGCTACCGACAGCCAAAGGGTTACTGAAGAATAAGGGCTTGAGAAATTGGTTCTGTGTTTCCTTCTGGCTTGATTCTTCAGTAGCATTCACTGTTCAGCCATCTATGATCTAATGATTATGTCTAAGCCTGCACCTGAGGGTCACGCCCTTCAGTGTTCTTCACAGACACTTAAAGAGAAATAAACGTTTTCAGCCGGCGGCTCATGAGAATCTATGCCTTTTGTAGACAGGTTTTTCACTCGCCAGTGTTCAGCCAGCTGTGAAGAATGTCACACGTGAACTGTCGCAGTCGTCTCGCAATAGGCCATTTCCGCCATCTGCGGTCAACCGTGTTATGCAAGGTGAAATCTCAGAGTATAACATGACAACACAACTGATATACAGTACAGCCAAGCCTGTGCAAAGCGGCTAGCGGTTATGGCATGTGAAAGGCGACCGCCAAAGAACAATAAGCAAAGTGAACTACTTGAAATCTCCGAGTCATCACATTCACACTTAAACTAGTACGGCCTCCGCGGTGACCGTACAAACATGTTACATTGATTTCCGGGCATAACTGCACGTTTCACTCACGGACAGATTAATAATAATAATAATAATAATAACAATATATAACTCTAATATAGCGCAATTAAACAAGGCACCTGACTGTGATGTGGCCCCACAAAGGCCGTTATATCAGATCGCCAGCTACTTTCTGATTTGCTCGAAGACCTGGACTGAGTTTGGAGCTATAAATAACTTTTACCTCGGCTCTGACGCTGGTGGAAATGAGCGGCGCATACGCTTCAGCGTTAAAAACGGATACTAAGTGCTGTAATCACGCAGATATGGAACGAAATAACGACCGTAGCCACTCGTTAGGAGGCACTATAACACATTTATATTTTCGTGATATTCGTCAAACAATTTTATGCAATGTTGAGAATGCACCGGGAGCGCTTAGAGCCTTTAAATAACGCAAAGAATATCCCAGCTAACAAAGACACGCGCATAAGGACGATTACAACACAATTTATTTATTTTCAAAACGGGCATCTCGCCAACTAAGAAAGATAAGTAGTACATTATTCTCTTGTCTGTGTGTCTATGCAATTAAAATAATGTGTTGAAATTGTCCTCAGAAGCGTGTTTCTTTCTTTCTCGACATTTTCTTTGCATTTAAAACCCCTTGCCAGTCTCCTTTTTCGACTGGATTCGCTTTCTGTAGGTAATTTTGGAAGGCACCTGTAAGGACCGTTTGGGAGCGGTTTGGGTGATAGACCGGGAGATAGACCGGGCTGACCATGATAGCTCAATGATGGGACCTGAACAGCTTGGCGCCTGGAGGCGCCAAGCTGTTCTGGCTCCATCCTTGAGCTATCATAGCCGATCTATGTCTTGTTATAATGTCCACAGTGATGCCTGAATAAGTTAAACGACCAAAGTGTTCCTCGTTTTCAATCTGAATAGGAAATAATTGTTTGATTACGCCAAGAACAGTGCTCGGTCCCTGACAGCTCAAGGCAGGTGCCTGATAAGCTCGGCCTCTCTCTCTCTCTCTCTCTCTCTCTCTCTCTCTCTCTCTCTCTCTCTCTCTCTCTCTGTGTTTACGTCTTCTCTATTACACGTAGTAGTTTAGCAAGTTTAGATATGAAGAAAGGCTTGCGCGCCTATTACCTTAACCCTTGTACTGAAATAAAGACATTTTATTTCTTCATGCCGCTCCCCTCCCCCCTCCCCCCGCTCTCCCTCTCTCTCATGTGTATGTATTCTTTATTACACATAGCAGTGTAGCAAGTCTCTCTCTCTCTCACTCTCTCTCTCTCTCTCTCTCTCTCGAGAGAGAGAGAGAGAGAGAGAGAGACAGAGACAGAGAGAGACAGAGAGAGAGAGCGCTCTCGTGGACCAGCCACCAGAGGACGCAACGACACATTTTTTCCTCCACTTACACAGACACACTGGGGCGCAAAAAACACAGGGTCAGGAGGAAATCTTAGTGAACGTTCACGACATCCTCCACCTATGAAACTCAGCCGTAAATGACTGTGTACTACAAGAGCCACATAATGGGGCGGTCCGTGGCGCAGTGGTTAAGGCGCCTGCCACCAATGCTAAAGGTGCGAGGTTCGATTCCGGGTTCCGGCGTCGGATTTTTCTCCTCTAGTAAGTGTCACCGTTAATTCGGGCGGACCGTCGGGGGTTCTTTCTCCGGGTACTCCGGCTCTTCCTCCCCCTCCACTTTGGTATCAGTTTCAGCCAACTTAATAAAATTTCAAATACAAAACGATTTCCAAATACCGTGTAGCTCGCTTGAGCTTGCCCTTACGGCACCACGTGAATGTTCTGTGTTTACGTACAGTGTGTGAGTGAATGCGTGTGATCCACGTGAGCGTGCTTGTTGGGTTCAGTTCGCGGCTACATTCTGCGCATTGAGTTATATTATAAATATGAGAAATGCGCCATATAAATGCTATGCATTATTATAATCCTCATGACGCCCTGCAGTGAATAATACATGACATAATCCGCCGAAGACAAAATTGCACTGATATACGCTATAGAGTGACGCAAGAGGAAAACATCACGAGCCCAAGCAAATGGTGGGTGCACATGCGGATCTATGTTTCCATGCAAGGCTCATGAGGATCTCTGCCGCTTACAGATGGGTGACAGTGGCAGAAACAGGAGACACACGCTTAACCCCTAATAGCATCCTCAATTTGAGGAACAACTGATCCGCAAGAAGAGATAGATTATCTCAGTCAGCAAGAGGCATAGATTTTCAGGAGTCCCTGCAATGCAAGGGCTCATGAGAATCTATGCCTTTTGCAGATGGAAGGATATAGATGCGAGCGGGACAACACACACTACATACACACGCTCACTGTAACGCGAGGCGACGTTTTTACCTGGGTCGGGTCACAGGTAAATAAAACACTAGTCCCTCCGTCCCCCCCCCCCCCACACACACACACACACCTCCTTTCAGTCCTCTCCCACTCCCCTTCCCTCCCCGACTTGCCTCTCCCGAACTTTGCGACAGGGTTCCGAAACGTTCACAGGGAAACTTGCTTAGGGGACCAGGGGCCAGTTCAGTTGATTGAGTGAGCGCAGGACAAAGCTGACTCAAGCAGACGACCCCAGAGAAAAGTTCACTTAGAGCATCTGCCTCCTCCCTCTCCATCCTAGAGTCCGAAATAGCTCAGGCGGCGGTTAAGCGTCGGAGCAAGAGAGCGAAGGGAATCGCCGGGTCGTGGGTTCGAGTCCCCGTCCCAGGCCCCGGTAGCAGTGGACTCGCAATCCATAGCATGTCCGTTTAAATGTCCTGGTAAATCAACGTGGCACAGTTGCAGTCCCTCTGAATTGATCAGTGTTCAGGTCGTACTCCATAAGCAATAGATTTTCATTGTCCCCCATAATATGACCCGCCCGTCCATTATCACTTCGGTGCCGTGGACGTTAAAACCCCGAACCAACCAACCTCTCCATCCCCCTCCCTCGTTCCGAGACGTGCAAAGTAAAATTTCTAAATTATGGACGCTAGGTATAAAGCACTTTAGCCTCCCCCCCTCTCTACTCCTCTCCCTCACATCACCCCTCCCCCACCCTTCCGCTCCCGCATGAACTGTCGTGAAAAAAAGAGGTTCTGAATAAGTGCACGTATTAACTTGGACATAGGTTTCGAACAGGACAGTGAAGACTGAAATACACAGTAAGGTTGTTTACGGCGCAGACAAATGAACACACAATTGTCAGCTCTTGCACAGTTTTGTTGCTTCAGACAGGCTTTGCTGTTCTCAACCAAGGTTTTTTTTTCTGTTTTTTTTTTCGTGGGGGTTGGGTTACTGTGCTGATGCATGTACTGTCAACCGTACTCTGCTTACTGAAACCGCGAGGAGAATAAGTGGGAGGGGAGCAAGAAGAGGGAGGAGGGAAGGGGTGGTCAAAAAAGATTGACTATATGTAAGAAAGGGGGGGGGGGGCAGAAAGAGAGAGAGAGAGTATACCCCCGTAAGCAAAAGGTCCTCGGGCCGACGTCAGCCTTATTTAAGGCTGACGTCAGCCCAAGGACCTTTTGCTCGCTAAGGACCGCTCAGCTGCGAGATTTGGCATTCGGAGGGAGGAGGGGGAGACTACTGGAGAGGGTCGCAGTTAGATCAGATTGCTTATTTTCTTTTCAAACGCTAGGTAGATGGATTAAGTTATATCACCCTGAAGTGCACGGTAGGCCTACACTGTACAACACTCACACTTCATCCATCTGAGTAAACTGAATGGAAAGACCGCTGCATACTCTGCGCTAGCGAGGTCCCATGAAGATCTATGCTTCCGGCACAATGGCCGGGATGATTTTTATTTCACTGTGCGTGAGAGTCTACACGTCTTTTTATCGCATAGGTGCTGCTTATGAGACGCTAGGTATGTAGAACGGCAACCCCGTCACCGCCGGTGCCGGGACGCAGACAGTGCTTTTGGAATGACTGTAAATTCATCGTCGAAGATCCCCAGCCGTGGACGGCCTGAAGGTGGATACAAAGTTGGTTCAGCAAGAGGTATAGATCTTCATCAGCCCCCGCAGCTGCGGAGGGGGGGGGGAGGGTGTGGGGGGGCTCATGAGGATCTATACCTCTTAACCACTGTCATTCGGAATACACCAGTGTGTGAAATAAGTTTGACTAAAATAGGTCAAGGGTGGTGCCAGAATAGCGTGGCCAGGCGCCACGCTATTCTGGCACCATCCTTGAACTAAAGCCATTGGTCTATATCCTTATCTGTAAGTACTATAATGTAGCTTGCATATTGCAGTTTAGCCTCAGTATGATATGGGTTAAAAGCAGTTGGGTGCTTACAAAATAAGTTAAAAGTGAACACCGCCCAACTGCAAGAGGCCTAGATTCTCATGAGCCCCCGCAACTGCGGGGGCTCATAAGGATCTATACCTCTTGCAGCTCGGTGGTGTTCAGTTTTTCTCGACAGTGAAGGGGCTAATTTTGCCCGTCGTGTGTGTGTGTGTCGAGGGGGGGGGGGGGGTGGGAGGTGAAGGGGCGGTGAGGAGAAAGGGGGGGGGGGGGAAGAAGGTAGATCTATGCCTCCTTCAGCTGCGTTTCTTGCGACACTCGTTATATGCGAGACATGACTGTGTCACTGACGCTGTACGTGAGCCAAAACACATACAGGACAGCATACAGTGGTGTCGCGAACGGTAGACTGGCCAAAACATATACAGAATAGTAGGAGCAGAGCAGACGTATCATGAGCTGTTTATGCGACCAGCGAAGGGCGGAGAGAGAAGCTAGGATTTCCAACACAGCTGACTTCCAAATCCAGACCAAAAAAGACGTATACCAAGCGTTTTAAAAGGACAACACATTTGTGTTGTACGTGTTCTTCTAAGCGTGTTTCTTTCCTTGATTATGTCGCACTTGTCTTTCTAAGCGTGTTTCTTTCCTTGATTATGTCGCACTTGTGTCTTTCTAAGAGTGTTTCTTTCTTCTTTTTTTTTTCGGTGAACTTCTGACATAAAAAGCAGGGGAACCCCCCCCCCCCCCCCCCGAAAAAAACAACCCTTGTTTGTTGTTATGTGTGCTATAATCGGAGTAATTTCAACTTTTTTCATCCAGTGATACACTACTGCTTGAAAAAAATGTGACTGTGACAGTTCAAGGGTGGTGCCAGTATAGCTTGGCGCCTGAGGCGCCAAGCTATTCTGGCACCAGCCTTGAATTAAAATGGTTAATCTATCTCCTAATCTGTAATGTAGCCTTCATGGGACAATAAGCAAAACTGTTAAAAAATCAGTCTCAGGATGTAACTGCTAAAGCCGACATCGTTGGGCGGAAACTAAGACGCGTAACTTAGCGTAACTTAGTGTAACTTAGCGTAACTTAGTTACGCGTCTTTTCCGCCGAACGGTAACGGCAGTAGCAATCAATGGGATACACTAAAAAAAAAAGTTGCACTCGGGATTGTCGAAACAGCGTGTCATAGATAAATCTGAATGTTATACTTATAAACGAAATATTTGTCGTATCAGTCGCAACTCTGTCGCCGTTTTACAAACCATTTGCAAATTTCAAAAAAAAAAAAAAAAAGAAAAAAACAAAAACGCTTCAATGTCGGCGAAATAAGCACCGAACAAATATTATTGCAGTGTTCTTGTCTGTTGGTTGATTGGTTGGTTGAATGTTTTGTTTAGTTGATCGAGTCGTACCTGCAAACACGGCTCACCTTAGTTATCAGTGAATTAAAAAAAAAATAACTCCAAGCAAAACATGCGCAAAAGGTTCTATGGCAAACAGGCCATTCATACATCAAGCAAGCGCATAACATAATCAAAATGTGTAAGCATACACATACATGTAAACATACCACTGGAATTAGCCAAGAATCCAAATTATGTGCTCCTTACATCGCGTGCCTGTCATTTCGGAATTCATGGCTTGTGCTGGTCTGTGATTTTGGATTTACGGCTTGCACCGGTTATGTCTAAAATCAATGACCAGCACACTATTAATGAAAAACGTTACATTACAGATTAGGAGCTAGATTAACCGTTATAGTTCAAGGGTGGTATCAGAATAGCTTGGCGCCTTGAACTATCACTATTAATGAAAAACGTGAACGTTACGACATCGAAACCACTGCTTCGTGGACTGACCATTAAACTATGTGAATCTCTCTTGTCGTAAAGTTATCCTGAAAATTCCTTGCCTCAACAACCACCACCCCCAGCCCCACCCCCACCCCATCATTCACTCTAATATTAGAGTAAGACGGAATGTCAAGTAGTGTTTTCAGGGGTGCGAGGTACATGACAACTCCAAGGTTCTTCAGTTTCACCAATCAGCGTGCGAGGTATGTTGGGCGCACTGCAAAAGCAGACGACACTTTCCGGCTGCGTGCTATCGAATCGAACACGTGCGCAGTTTCGTGTCAAAACACTGGCGTAAAACACAACGAGCCAAATTGTAAAGCGCGTCGATCTATCAACCGTGCAACACACGTACAATCTGAGAAGTCACTGAACTAAGAATTCATTGAAACTGTCAGTAGGTGACAGACGAAGAAACACGACACAGCATTCCTACTGGCAGGTCGTCTGCTTGCAAGCGACATTCCGAACAAACCGCGCTGGCAAGTGGAATAAAACGACAACACATCTGCAAGAGGCACAGATCGTCATGAGCCCCCGCAGCTGCGGGGGTTCATGAGGATCTATGCCTCTTCCTCGCCTTATTTACGTACACATATTTTCGTGCCAGTGACTATAAGAGTGATTCACTGAAAGTGGAAAAGCAGGTATACTCACTGGAAGTTTCAAGCGATTCAAAGCAGTGACACACAAGTAAACACTGTCAACCCACGTCTGTCAACGCCGCATTCTTTCCACACACTACAGAGCCTTTTTCAGCCCGTAACACACAACGTACGAATTAAGTCCTCCGCAGAATGGAATCCTTGTATACCTGGTCGTAACTGTGTGTGTGTAGCAGCCTGTGACACACACGACTGAAGCCACCGAGAGACGGAGGGGTTGGGTTTCTGCACACAGCGAGGGAAGAGGGGGAGGGGACAGTTGGACAGAGTTCCACGCGTTTGCTTCCACACACGAGGCGTGCGGCGACGACGCGGTACCCCGACGCCGCCACAACACAACACGCCGGGCGAATAGCTTTTACTACCTGCTGATGCGTTCAGGTGCGAATAGTCTTTAACTGTCCGCGTTCAGATGTTGTGCTGCCCGCTGGAATGCAGTATCAGTCTAGTGCGTGCAGTCGCCTCCACTGTTTGGTTTGAGACTGGTGTGTGTGTGGTGAATAAATAGTCACACTAGGTTTGCAGCAAATTTTCGACTTATCATCTGAACGATGGTCTTTTGCGTACTTTTGCAAACATCCGAACATTCAAGCAACCAACTAGAAAAACAAACAAACAAACAAATTCTGTATAAGGCAATGATTTTTAAATGAGAAGACAGACAATGAAATAATAAATATGACAACGACATTAATCATTGTACTGGTCATAACAAAGAAGCAAGCAGGTAAGTAAACCTGGCCCCCATTTTTTTTTTAACGTATCTACGTATTTATTGATGTATGTATGCATCAGTAAATATGTAAACAAGTAAATAAATAAACAATGGAGGGCAGTTGGTGTCCCATTATTTAGTCAAATAGTTTCTGATAATTTTTTTCAAAGTAGTGCGGATCCAGCTGTGACATGAAATTAATTACATCTGATCATGGGTGTGTAGGCATGAATTATCGACGTTATAGAGCATTCATGATCACGTGATGTCGCCTTATCCCACGCATTGCGAGTAATTATAATACATAGTGGCAGGTGTGACAATCATCATATACCACCAGCAGGGCTGGTGTACGAAAAAAATCATTGAAAACACGTTACAATGTATGATTAGTACACCCCCGTTTTGACCGCATTCCAATGACGCAATACTTACGCATACGTTAACAAGGTTTACAAATCATCTGGAAAAATAACAAATAGGTACACTTTAACCCGGTTGGTACATGCTGTACCAGTGTCTGACTGGCACATTTACCGGTGTCTTTATGCACGAGGGGGGTAAAAGTTAGAGGATACGTTTCTGCTGTTATTTTGCAAAGCCAGTATGTCCATTTTTGGAGAAAATCGAGATTTTGATTGCATAACAATCAAAATTCGCTTTTCTAAATAAAAAGAAGAAAGGAAAAGGACATGCTGGTTGTTTGTGAGTTGTGCTCTTGAGCCAGCTGGCTGCATGTTTTGTGCTCTCCTGCATGTTTGGTATATTTGTTAGTTATTCCTGGGATTGCATCAAAACTTTTGGTATCAACGTCTTCCTCCTGATGCTCTGATTGCAGTGGTGGTATTTGTTTCTAGATTTTACAAACATTTTTGATGAAATTCATTTGAGAAACAGTTTGACTCTTTTGGAACTAAGGCTTGCCTTGTGTCTGCTTGGTGATAGCACCTATGCACTGTACTCAGGTGACAGTTTCAGTACTTCAGAAAACACAGTAGTGTGTGCAGCCAAGTGTAGCCATCACAATGCCTATACCAACAGTACTGTAGCCTGCATAACGGCATAAACTGTTGTCCCTGAAGCAGTGACTGTGTAATTACCTTCTTCCACTTAGTGTTATTAGTAATTTCTCCCTGCCTTCTATGAAGATGCCTGTTGCGGACAATGTTGCATGCCGATTCGAGGATTTCTACCACATTCATACGGATATAAGCTGACAGCTGATGCATATGTCAGACTGAGTCATCTTGGGATTCTAGAAAAACCAGGACATAAACGTGGTACACGAGCTGGTGTCTTATAAAGACAGCGTCTGCAAAGTGCTCGTTCAGGCAGTCACAGTGTGTCTTCTGCAAGTTGGAGCACAGTTACAGTGTCTTGTCAACTAGTGCAACAGAACACCATATAATAGGACAGTTTTTCCAGTCAACCACCTCTCCAGTACTGGCGCAACCCAGGGCATTACCACCATCAGGAGCTCTTCTCGACACGGCGTTGCCTGGGATTCTCCCTGGCATGGTGTCATCACCTGGGATCCCCCCCCTCGCATGGTGTCCACACCCGCGTTTCTCTCTAGCATGGTGTCGCCTGGAGTGCCCCCTGGCATCGTGTCATCACCCAGGATCATCGCTGACACTTTGTCATCGACCGCGGTCCTCCCTGGCATGGCGTCATCGCCCGGGATCTGCTATGGAAAGATGTCGTCGCCCGGGTTCCACTCTGGCACTGTTACGTCGCCCGGGATCCTCTCTGGCATTGCAACGTCGCCTGAGGTCCTCACTGGCACTGTATCGTCACCCGGGTCCCACCCCGGCACTACAATAAACGCCCGAGATCCTCCCTGGCACTGTATCGTCTCTCGGGATCCATCTTGGCACTGCATCGTCGCCCGGGATTCTCTCTGGCGCACTGTATCGTCGCCCGGGTCCCACCCTGGCACTGTATCGTCGCCCGGGATTCATCCTGGCACTGTATCGTCGCCCGGGATCCTCCCTGGCACTGTGTCGTTGCCTGGATTACTCGGCCTTGTTACGTGATGGAGTTGAAGTCGTAGTATGATAAACACACCAGACGCACGCACGTAAGGTTCTTTTAAATAAACCTCATTCAGCTGCAATCCGTCAACCGTGGCTTAAGGATGTAGACAAAACTGGAGAAACAGTTCCAACAATATTTTAATTCAGCGATGCGATCTCCACACAACGAAATTCCAAATGCACAATCACTGATACAATGTTTCTTCTGCAATGTCCACACTCCGACACAAAGTTTCTCCTACACAGCGTCTCACTCAAAGTACACCCTACACGGGCCACGTACCTACGCTAACTGAGTGTCTCTACAACTGACAAATGCAAGACAATGTACGCACATGCTTCCTAGCACAATCCTTTTATAGTAACATACTTTCCAGAAAAATCGCGGAAATTCGTAGTAACACAACCAATCAGAACAAACTACGCAACTAAAACTCCTAAATATTAATGAATAATCATTTCACCGGAATATTCTGTAAACATCTGGCTGCTATTTTCAACCCCTATGTAGGAAAAATACCGGCGCGCTACGACGTCACACAAAAGTAGGCCAGACAGGTCACGACCTTGCCCGCTTTATTTGGAAAACACTCGATTAGTGCACTAGTACTGAACGCTAAGCTACACGCGCGCAGTAAACAAATGAATACTCGAGCTGCTTCTAGACTCTTCGTGACTCAACTCCGTTCGGCAACAGATAATCAACACCGCACTATTCATAAACGAAAGTAAAATTCACTGAAAAGGTACGTGATTCGTAATCATGATAGCTCAAATAAATATCGGATCGTTTCCTACGATTTATGCATGACCGTTCTCACAGAACACCACAACCACAATCGTAACACTCCCAGATGTGATGTTGCTGCCCGGGATCATCCCTAGCACAATGTCCACATCTGGTTTGGGATCATCTTCACCCAGAACATTCAAAACCAAAATGTCTTTAACTGGCATACGGCCTCCCAGCGCAAATATTGAAACTGACAAGACTGGAAATATCCCTGTTTTACCATTGTCTGTTAGGCGACAAAGTCCACGGGCCCACAGATCTCTTGACATAAGTAACCTCATCCGTGTTTCCACTGACATTTCTACATGCCCCGATTATTCCCCCAAAAGAGAAGTGATCTCTGTGCTGCTGTTTTCAATGCCCGCTCTGTCTCCACGCCTGAGAAAAGAGCAGAAATCAACAGTTTCATAGCTGATCACGAGATTGACATATTTTTCACCACGGAGACATGGCTAAAACCCAATGTTGATGAAGCGAAATGCACGGACCTTGCCCCGCCCGGCTATGCAGCAAAATCCTTCCTTTGTGACTCCAGTGGTGGAGGCATAGCTATTATTCTCAGGGACTCGCTTCTCCCATTCACAGCCACTACGTCTTCTTTCCAGTTTGCCCACTCCAGTTTTGAGTTGGTCCACACCACCCTTGCCCTTCCTTCTAAAACCATTCATGTCTTCACCATTTACCGCCCACCACCAAGCCGGAAGAATAAACTTACGAAACCATTGTTCTTTGAACAGTTCACTGAATTTTTGGAACATGCTAACTCTTTAAAAGGAGACCTGGTCTTACTTGGAGACTTCAATCTCCATTTTGACTCAGCATCCAGCCCAAGCACAAAGAAAGCAGTTGATATTCTCGATATGTTCAGTCTGTCTCAATCAGTTACAGTCCCCACTCACTATCGTGGTCACATTCTGGACTGGGTACTTTTTCGAGAAGATGATGGCCTCCTGCAGTCCACCCGTGTGTCACATGCCATTGAGTCGGACCACTACTGTGTGATCACTCATCTGAACGTCTCTGTCCCCCACCTGCAGACAACGTTCGTGGAGTCCCGCAATATCAGAACCATGGACAAAGTGGCCTTTAATGAAAAGAAAAGGGGAGACTGCCAGTGCTAATATTTTAGAAAGATTACAATGTAAAGTAGGTAAAAGCACTGTCAGGGGAGACAAATTTGCATGATCGACCAATGATCATAGATCTCCTTTGGTCAAAGCACAAAAAAGATAGGAAAGAGGGAGTGCACTAAGAAAGTGGCTTCCATATGCATTGCTTCCAGTCACTTTCTTAGCGCACCCCCTCTTTCCTATCTTTTTTGTGTGCTTTGACCAAAGTAGATCTATGATCATTGGTCGATCATGCACATTTCTCTCCCCTTACAGTGCTTTTACTTAATTTACTTTGTAATCTTCCTAAAAAATGGCCTTTAATTAAGGCTTACCTGCAGAGTCTCGGCCTTTCTGACCTGTCCCATCCCACTGTTGACCAGTTCGATGCGTGTCTGAAGTTGGTCCTAGACAGTCATGCTCCACTGTCAAAACGCAAATCCTCATCCCGTAAGCCGTCCCCATGGTTTACTGATGCCAGTGAGCAGCTTCGTGCCGCCAAGAAGGAACGCCGACAAGCGGAAAGACTTTGGCTTAAGTCGGGTCTGACGGTCCACAAGCAGATCTTCAAGGCAGCGAAAAAGTTAGTCAATAAACAAGTGCTGAATGCAAAAACGGCTTTCATCAGTATGAACATTTTGGAATGCACGTCAAGCAAACAGCTGTTCAACTTCACAGGCAAACTTCTGGCAAAAAAGACTGTGTCTCCCCTGCCAAAATATGTTCATCCCATTGAATTACCTGATTAGTTATGTGAGTTTTTTTCACTCAGAAAGTAGAGTCTATTCGAGACGAACTGGACTCCCAGTCATCAGTTTCACCTCACAGTCATGA
Organism: Semisulcospira habei; assembly: GCA_036245525.1. Lineage (NCBI taxonomy): Eukaryota > Metazoa > Mollusca > Gastropoda > Semisulcospiridae > Semisulcospira > Semisulcospira habei. Next base: position 68,008,593 of record BTPG01000004.1, on the reverse strand, counting down.
TGTGCCCTTTGATGGACAAGTCTTCCATACCTTCCAGAGTTTGTTTGAAGATGATGTTCGCAAGATCATGACAAAGTGCGCTGCTAAGACGTGTGACTTGGATCTCATCCCTACCCAACTTCTCTTTTATTCTATTGACATAGTCCTCCCTACCATCACTTCCCTGGTCAATTACTCCTTGTCCTCTGGTATTTTCCCAACTGTTTACAAATCAGCCATCGTCAAACCCCTGCTTAGAAAACCCAGTCTTGACACTGAAAATCTGAAAAACTTCAGGCCTGTCTCAAATCTGCCCTTCCTATCCAAGCTCATTGAAAGGATCTTCTCTCCCAGCTCCTTGACCATGTGAATGCTCACAGTCTTCTTCTTGTTTGCCAGTCAGCGTATCGGCCCGGGAATTCCACTGAGACTGCTCTCCTCAAGATCGTGAATGACATGCTTAGGACAATTGATGATGGACATGTCTCTGTTCTAGCCTTGCTCGATCTGACAGCCGCCTTCGATACAATAGACCACGAGATCTTTTTCATCGACTTCATTCCATGTTTGGCATCACGGGTAGTGTCCTGTCCTGGTTCAGATCTTACCTGACTGATCGTCACCGGACTGTTGTCATTAACAGCTACAGGTCGAGTCCTTCTCTACTGTGCTTTGGGGTCCCCCAGGGCTCAGTCCTAGGCCCCATTCTCTTCATTCTCTACATCTAGCCCCTTTCCAGTGTAACTAAAAGATTATCAGTTTCCCACCATGGCTTTGCCGATGACTCCCAGCTATACAAACACGCTACTCCCGACCAAGTTCTTAGCGCCATCCTAAGCCTTCAGAACTGTATCTGTGATGTCAAAGAGTGGATGTCATCAAGCAAACTTCAACTTAATGATGATAAAACTCTTATAATCAAACCCCCCAGATTGATCAGTTCACTTTCCCTCCCCACGTCCATGGCCATAGCCGGGAACCAGCATCATCAATTTCTCACACACCGCCAAGAATCTTGGAGTAACCCTGGACGAAACACTGTCCATGAACCAACAGATTGTCAACACCTGTCGCACAGCCTACATGGAGCTCCGTCGCATTTCTTCTATCAGACACTATTTGACCATCGAAGCCACAAAAACCCTCATCTGTGCATTTGTTCTTTCCAAGCTGGACTATTGTAATTCACTGTATGCAGGTTGTCCCAAATATCAGATTGACAGGCTTAAAAAAGTTCAGAATTCTGCTGCGAGGCTCGTCACCAAAAAGCGCAAAACTGATCATGTTACACCTGTAATTAAATCCCTCTACTGGCTCCCTGTGGCTGCAAAAATTCAGTATAAGCTTTCTTCTGTCTGCTTCAGCTGCATTTCAATATCAAGCCCCCCGTACCTGTCCTCTCTTCTGCAGCTGTACACTCCCTCGAGACAACTCAGATCCTCTGCTGACAGCCGCATTTTGCGTGTACCGTTTGTCCGTACCAAGTCTTTTGGCCAGCGGTCTTTTACATATCTTGGGCCGCTGTACTTGAACGAACTCCCCTCCCATGTCCGCCACAGTGCTTCAAATGACGTGTTTTTTTTTTTAATCTGCGCTACAACTACACCTTTTTCAACTCCATTACCCCATTGATTAATCATTGACTGCTGAGGACTCTGTTGTAGTTTTGCTGTGGTGCCTGGCGGAATGTGTGTGTGTGTGTGTGTGTGTGTGTGTGTGTGTGTGTGTGTGTGTGTGTGTGTGTAATGCCGTGTACAGTTTTTGTAATTGTATTTTTTAAATTTGTAAAGCGCCTAGAGCTCTACCTGAGGTTAGGCGCAATAGAAATTATTATTATTATTATTATTATGTTTAATTATTATTATTATTATTATTGCCAAATAGTGGCAGATTGCAATGGAACACAGCGTTGCAAGTCTTTAACACATTCGAGACGTGCCGCCTGCAAATACTCGGCTTTAAGCCGCGTATCTACATGCGGCACGTCTCGAATGTAATACAGACTTGCACAGCTTTGGGAAGCGTCTATAAGACTTAGTACCAGCTGGGGAAGATGGATCAATATCATTGTTTACCTTTGCCGTTGACAGACAGATTAAAAGACAAACAATACAAATTAGACAATAAACCAACAAACAATACGTTCGAGTCGTCCTTTCTCGCCACCCACACCTCTTCTCCCTCCGCCCTCTGCCCCCAGTTCCAAAACTCTGCGTAACTGACGAAAGCAATTTTCCTGTCAAGTTCCGCCGTGATATTATGGCCTTAGTCGTCTCCTCGGCGTTAAACCCTAATAACTAACTAGCTAACCTGTCACTTCATTCCTTCATTCATCTGAATTGTTGCCCAAATAATGTTTGATTACGGTGAGCGAAAACACGAGAAAGCTTGTCACATCATACATCTGCAAGGACAGATTACAAAGTAAAGTAGGTAAAAGCACTGTCAGGTGAGAGAAGTGTGCATGATCGACCAGTGATCATAGATCTACTGTGGCCAAAGCACACACAAAAAGAGATAGGAAAGAGGGGGTGCGCTAAGAAAGTGACTGGAAGCAATGCATATGGAAGCCCCCCCCCCCCCCCCCCCGAAGGGGGGCGTATCACATATCCCACTGTTCCAGCCACTCAGTGCATGAAAATTTAAATCTAGGTCCCCCAAGGGGGGTCCAGATATTTAGCCGGTGTGGACAACTGTTTCGGTCTTGGCGACCTCTTCAGCACACCATCGGCAATACTGGAAGAAGGCAGGACTGGCAGTCTCCCCTTTTCTTTTCATCTGCAAGGACAGTTCTTAATTGCGGCAGTCGACGGGTGAACGAAGTCATTCGACATTCGAGTCTGTCCTTTCCAAATATGAACTATGATCAGTATTAAATTACGGAGAGCTGGAAACACTGTGTCAAATCATACATCTGCAAGGATAGTTCGTTCATAGGTGCGGCAAGGTGAACACAGAGGGTGGTGGAGGATGGGTAGGAGGAAGAGAGATCTCGGGGGGGGGGGGGCGGGAGGGGGGGGGGGCTGGGGGGAAGGAGGTCCATGGGTGTGTGTGTGGGGGGGGGGGGGTCCATGGTTGCGGCTCCGGCCGAGGCGAGTGATCGGGTAGGGCTAAGTGGTCACCACAGTATACCTGTTCGGACACTCTACCCCGTGTACACTGTCAAGTGTTGAACTGTACACCGTGTACACTGTCCGGCGTTAAACTGTCCAAGACTTTTAAAGTGTTGCTTCTTACGATGATGTCGCTCAACTTGCCGTAAAGCTCGACATCGGTTTCTTGTCTTACTTTGTAAACGCCGGTGCGGCAGTTTAAGAAATTCTACTCATGTAACTCTTCAATAACTGATCTTCCTACTCACACATTGCCGAACTTTTCCCCGCAGAATGAGATTCATTATCATGGTACTGAAGCGAAAATCGCGATCGTTGGCCTATGATTCACGTGACCTCTCGCCCGAGACTTGAAAAGTCTTGGACATTTTAACACTGGACTGTGTAAACGGGTTCAGTTCAACACTGGACAGTGTGCACGGGGTACAGTGTCTGAAAACATATCATTAGTACTGCAGCGGGCCACTTCAACCCGGTAGGGGCTGGCCTTGTACTGGTCAGTCAGTCATGGGGAGTGTCATCTGTGAAGGAAGAGGCTGGGAGGTGGTCAGGTGGCTCTATACTCTATACCCAGTGCGCAAAAGGTCAGCGGGCCCAGTCAATTTGACTTGCACAGTTGGCGATCATGATAGTGCGAAGCATTACTACACACAACTCGGCGATACTACCCGACGCAGCACTGACTGAACTGACTATGGCCGGCGAACGAACTGGACAAGATAGGTAGTGCCTGGTCACCTCGGACCAGTTCCACTACATTAGCTCAAGGGTGGTGCTTGATTGGCTGGCGCCTGGAAGGCGCCAAGCCGCTAATCAAGGGCACGACCCTTCAGCCAACTCACTCCGCTGGCGCTTGAACTGAAGGACTCGCGCTGGGTCTCACTGACAATGCGCGGAATGCGGTGAGCGGCCGTAGCGAGGAGGGTACGCATTCTGCAGTACGGCGTTGACAGGTTCGTCTAACACGCTGAAATGATTGGACAGAAAAATCCAAACGTCTCTGTTAGCGCAGAATGGATGACACACTTAGTCAGGTGTCCTAAGCAGGCTCGTCATAGCTTTGAGGACTATCGCGCGATCAGGTAAGCCACGGTAGTGCTCGAGGTTACTCGAAATGGTGACCCTAATGCGCAAACTGAGGCCATCGGGCCTTTTGCGCGTTGGGACGGCCCGGAGCACCTTGAGTAGGCCCTTGCCTGGTAGGAACAAAGTTCACTCATGCAACTGCAACTTTTCAGTTCCGTTCTTTTCGGCTACTTCGGCGTACAAAAACCATATCTCGCAAACATTTTTCAAGTAGTTGACGTGTCTCTCAAAGTAGGCCTAACAATTGTAACAATGCGAGTAAAACAAACAGACGGCGCCGGACAAGTCCAATCGATAAGCACTAGTAGCAAGCACAATAATTAGTATAGCAGAACTTGTTTTGAGCGACTTCCTTTATCTAGAGAACACCTGTCATTACTGAAGACCGACCATTATTTAGTTTGGTGGCTGTACGGCCACCTAAATGGTGATCTTTAATTTCAATCAATCAGATCAGATCAGATCAGATCAGAACACATCAGATCAGATCAGAACACATCAGATCAGATCAGAACACATCAGATCAGATCAGAACACATCAGATCAAATCAGAACACATCAGATCAGATCAGAACACATCAGATCAGATCAGAACACATCAGATCAGAACACATCAGATCAGAACACATCACATCAGATCACATCAGATCACATCAGATCAGATCAGATCACATCAGATCACATCAGATCACATCAGATCAGATCAGATCACATCAGATCACATCACATCAGATCACATCACATCAGATCACATCAGATCACATCAGATCACATCAGATCACATCAGATCACATCACATCACATCACATCACATCACATCACATCACATCACATCACATCACATCACATCACATCACATCACATCACATCACATCACATCAGATCAGATCAGATCAGATCAGATCAGATCACCTCACCTCACCTCACCACACCACACCACACCACACCACACCACATCACATCACATCACATCATCACATCACATCAAATCACATCAAATCACATCACATCACATCACATCACATCAAATCACATCACATCAAATCACATCACATCAAATCACATCACATCACATCAAATCACATCACATCACAAACCACATCACATCAAACCACATCACATCAAACCACATCAAACCACATCAAACCACATCACATCACATCACATCACATCACATCACATCCAAGACCAAGACCAAGACCAAGATCAAGATCAAGATCAAAATCAAAATCAAAATCAAAATCAAATCAATCAAACGTTATTGTTCCAAATACATGTTGCCACGCACAGGAAAATTTGTCTCGCCACTTCTGGTACAACTCGCAATCACCCACACTCACACAACAGTTTACAAACAACAAATGGACAACGGCTCGGGACGGGTGAAGCCCGTGACCAAGGCGTCTCATGGCCGCCGGCTCCAATGGCCCCTGACCCGAACCTCTCTAACACAAAGCAAACCAAAGACAGCCCTATCATAGTATCTCTTAAACACGCAATCTAACGCCTTTAAACTTTCTGCTTGGCTGAGACTAGTTGCACAAATAAGAAATATGCATTAAAAAAAAAAAAAAAGACGAATAATACTTAACAGTTACTACCTGGGGGTCCGTCGCTATAAGAACAGCGCCGGCTATTAGACTGTGGCTCCGGCATAAACAGTCATCACCTTAATTATAACTTAACTAGAATATAACTTCATAGGCATTTTTAAAGCAATAATTTCAGGTGAGAACTTTTTGCAGTCTAGACTTCCGCTCTTGGGAGAGCACATGTCTTTTAAAAATAAGACTGTAGCCACCTAAATGGTGATTATTTAATGACAGGTGACACTATCTTTATGCCCTTCAAGACTTCTCTTGAGAGAGCACATGTCTATTAAAACTACTTTTTATTGTCTAAAAAGGTGATTGCTCAAAACCAAGGTGTTACTGTATTGCTGGTTATGCCTAGAAATTATCTGCAATGAAATACTCTTTCAGTTGTCCTCCACATACCTTCTTTCTACGTCACACAATACTCTTATTATCTGCCTTGTGAAGGCAAATGACAGTAAGGAAGAGATAATCCCAACGAAGAAAGAAACACGCTTTAAAAAGACAGTTTATTTATTAATATTCTGGGTTAACCCGTTCAGCGCCCATTGACGGAAACTGTGTTTCTTCAGCCTTCGTCAGTTCAACATCAACAAGCCCTAGCTGTCCTAGGAACATGGATTCAAAGTGGTGTCAGCAAGAGGCATAGATCCTCATGAGCCCACGCAACTGCGGGGGCTCATGAGGATCTATACCTCTTGCAGTTGGTGGTGTTCAAATTTTCTCGGCACTGAACGGGTTAATACCTTCTTGTTGTTTTTTTTTCCAAATAGACCTAGAAACAAGTACACCGTTTGCTACTTATCTGTTCGTGATGGCAAGTGGCAACTGAAGGTGTGTCCATTTGTTTACGAGAGTATGGTGTATGTCCATTTTTGTGAAAAGCGAGATGCTCAGTGTTACAATACAAATCTCGGTTTTTCACGAAACGGGCTTAGTGTTTTCTGCGTTCACAGAGCAGATATCCCTTACCTCTTTACCCTACTTTGTTTTCCTAGACACTCCCCCCCCCCCTTTCCCCCCTCCCTTTGCAACTGCCTACCTAAACTACCCCAATAATACATTAAAAAAAAAAAAACTCTGGCTGTCTGTAGCGGTTTCTAGCGATGATTGCTGCAGGAATCATCGCGACAAAAACCGCTACTGACAGCCAAAGGGTTAAGTGGAGATCACGGTTGGTTAGTTCGGGTTTAACGTCCACAGCACCGAGGTGATCATGGATGGCCCTGACGGGCGGGTTATGGGGGACAGGGAAATCTATCGCCTATGGAGTACGCCCTGAACACTGATCAACTCAGGCGCACTCCAACTGTGCCACTTTGATTTACCAGGACCTTTCAACGGACATGCTATTGAACAAATCCGTTTTTCCCCCTGGATTGTGAGTCCAGCTACCGGGGCCGGGACGGGATTCGAACCCACGACCCGGCGATTCCCTTCGCTCTCCTGCTCCGACGTTTAACCGCCTGAGCTATTTCGGACTCTGGAGATCACGAAAAGCCCGACCACTTATATATATATATATATATATATATATATATATATATATATATATATATAATATATATATATATATATATATATATATATATATATATATATATATATATATATAATATATATATATATATATATATATATATATATATATATATATATATATATATATATATATATATATATATATATATATATATATATAATATATATATATATATATATATATATATATATATATATATATATATATATATATATATAATTCCGTTAGCCTTTGCTTTCCTTGCGTGTAATTATCATAGTTAAACTCACGAAGGACACATGCAGTCGCTGCACCAATAATGGGTCAACGCGAGAAAATATTGACAAGAGAGGAAATAAAAAAAAACATGTCGCAAACATTTTTCGAGTAGTACGTGTCTCTCAGAGTAACAATTGTAACAATGCGAGTAAAACAAACAGACGACGCCTGACAAGTCCAATCGATAGGCGGCAGTAATTGAACGCGTGTTGGGTGGGGGGGGGGAGGCCCGGATCCAGGGGGGGGCATGCCCCCCCCCACCCCCCAGACCCCAAATTTGTTAAAATGCTAGCGTGGTGGAGGCCTTTTGCATGAGGTTCAAGGTCCCAAACAAGAAGTTGCCCCGCCCCCCCTGGAGCTAAGTGATCCGGTCCCGGGGGGGGGGGGGGAGAGTGTTTGGGGAGAGAGAATAGGGTGGCCCATGCGGATCTATGCCTCCCACAGTTACTCAGTGACACGGAGTTCGCTGGATGCAACACAACACAACACAACGCAACACAACGCACAAACGTCAGTTTAGTTCCTGGTGACCTGTCATTGAGTCCTTGTGGAGCCAGATGCCAGTTGCATGGGTGAGCTCAGTCCTGCGTAAGTCACTAAGCAAGGTGCTCCGCTATAGCGCAGCACTTAGTGACTTGCGCAGGAGCCCAGAAACCAAAACAAGGAGAGAGAGATCGGAATGGGGGGGGGGGGGGGGGGGTGGTGGTGGTGATGACAGAGAGGGTGGAAAGGGTGAGGGAGGGTGCTAGGGATAGCCACTCCCCCTACAAAACACAGAGCACATTGTACACTCCCCAACAGAAGAAAGCCTACACAAGCTTTGCGATCGATAAGGTGTGGGCGGTGTAACACCCGTTTACGTTACACTCTTGGCGTGACAAGCAGCGAAGGCGGTATTCAGTATGGACGGCCCGGCACTGCAACTGTACGGTTCTGCATGCAGCACAGCAATCTTGCTAACTTAAACGGACGTCTATAAATATAGGTTATTGTTTCAATAACATAAGGAATAGCTAATTTAAGTATTTTGGGGCTGATTTCATCTGGCCTGGAGAGAGAGAGAGAGAGAGAGAGAGAGAGAGAGAGAGAGAGAGAGAGAGAGAGAGAGAGAGAGAGAGAGACTTGATAACGATAACGACACATTATTGCCAAGGATAAATGATTTAAGGACAGAATCCTTTTTAAGTCCCTTCTATTTATAAAAGGAACTTTTTAGAATGGGACGCGGTGGGGGCGAATTTAATAGCATGTCCATGATCTCTCTTTCCTGTCCAAGCTTCTTGAGAAGGTTGTTCTCAACCAGCTCAACCTCCACCTCACCGACAACAACCTCCTCAGTCCATTCCAGTCTGCCTATCGCAAACATCACAGCACTGAAACAGCCCTTCTACATATCTTAAACGATCTGCTTCTCTCCACCGACTCGGGCAACATCTCTCTTCTTACACTACTCGATCTCTCTGCCGCCTTTGACACTATAGACCACTCTATCCTCCTCCACCGACTCCACCACTCCTTTGGCATCACTGATTCTGCTCACTCCTGGTTTCTCTCCTACCTCTCCGACAGACAGCAGTCCGTCACCATCAACGGCGTCTCTTCCAACCCAGTCACGCTCTCCTGCGGAGTCCCACAGGGGTCCGTCCTGGGCCCGGTCCTTTTCACACTCTACACCTCTCCTCTGTCCAACATCATCCAGTCTCACCGCATACACCACCACCTCTACGCTGACGACTCACAACTGCTAGACAAAGACAAACTCGACAACACTCAGTCACTACTGACTCGCACGGCTGACTGCTACGAAGACGTGAAAAACTCGATGACAGCAAACAAGCTAAAACTGAACGACGACAAAACGGAAGCCATGCTGGTAGGCACTCGCCAGAAACTCTCCCAGCTCCCTCCCTCTCTCCACCTTCAACTCGATAGCACCCTCATCTCCCTCTCTGACTCGACCAAGAACCTCGGCGTTATCCTCGATTCCTCTCTGTCCATGACCAGCTTCGTTTCCGCCACGGCCCAGGCATGTTATTTCCACCTCCGCCGCATCAGTCAGATCAGAAAATACCTCACTACCGAAGCTGCCACCAAACTTGCTGTCTCTCTCATCTTATCTCGCATCGACTACTGCAACTCTCTCCTTTCCGGCCTCCCTCACTCCACCATTTTCACTCTCCAACGCGTTCAGAACAATGCTGCCCGCCTCGTCCTCAGAAAGAAAAAATCCGACCACGTCACACCCCTGCTCAAACTCCTTCACTGGCTCCCCATCCCCCAACGCATCCAATACAAAATTCTGTCTCTCTGCTACAAATCCCTGAACAACTGCGCTCCTGCCTATCTCTCCAACTTACTTCACCCCTACACACCTTCCCGCTCCCTCCGTTCTGCCTCTGACCCTCTCCGCCTCCACATCCCTCGCACCAAACTTAACACTTTCGGCCCCCGCTCCTTCTCCGTCTACGGTCCATCCACCTGGAACACTCTCCCACTCTCTCTCCGTCAGAAACACTCTCTCTCCTCCTTCCAGTCCGCCCTCAAAACTCACCTCTTTAACAGTTTTAGCACTATATCACCACACTCCCCACCCCAAGCTGACCGTCGTAATGTATTCCACTGTTTGTGGTACGCAAGTCATTGTCTAAAGCGTGCGCATGCGTGCGCGAGTTGTGAGTGCGCGCTTAGAGTTATAATTATTATAAGATAAGCGCATTATAAATACCGTAATTATTATTATTATTATTTATGTCAAAGGCGGTCAGGCCTAATCCTCTGACAACTGAAGTAACAAGATAAAAATTACGTCATGTCTAGTTACGCCAAACTCGCTGCTGTACGTACATTTGGCGCGAAGCGCCGTATGTGCGTATGTGTGTATGTGTGTGTGTAATAATAATAAATTTATTTTCAGTTTTTGCAGGCCATCAGGCCCATATGAACACAAAATACAATTTACAACCAGAAAATACAGGAAGGTGGTTGTAAAACACACTCATATAGCATTACATCAGCGCACATAAATAAACAAAAACAAGAAAAGTTCAAAGCAAATCCCTCTAATTCCTTAATTTAAGGCAACCTGAAATATACATAGCAACTTTAAAGACCAGTTTATCATGTAGGTTTCCACACAGCAGCTGAACTTTAAGATCGGATGGGAATCTGTAGTAAAACAGTGGAATGTACTTTTTACGTAAAGGGGCATATTTTGGACACTCTAACAGAAAATGACACAAATCTTCAGCCTTATGCCAATCACATGAATTACATTCTGGATTAGTGATGGGTTTTCCAAATCTGGATACTCCGTTTAAAGGTAAACGGTTACATCTAAGTAAACATATTGCCCGCCTGAGTTCACAAGAGTTCAGCTGCCCTATGTAACTGGCTCTAAGTATTTCTGGGTGGTAATGGCAGTATTCTGTGTTTGATGTAAGGGATGCATGCCAGTCCTGTCGGAAACAATCCATCAGCCGATCTTTGAATATCTGAATGAACAGAGGAGTGTTTCCAACTGACTGCATTTCCCATACATACCCAAACCCGTGCATACACAATAGAGTCTTTATTTGCGTAGCCCAGTTCGATCTACCTGAAGCATCATGCATACATAACATCGTGTAACACTGTCTTGGGTATCTGTTTTCTGACATGGTAAGAAGTCTGCACCAGTACTTCACCATTCGAACATAGGCATCAATATACATAGGGAATCTTCCACACTCACCCAGCGCAATATTGTTTTTTACATCTCTTCCAACACCAAGGACCATTTTACAAACCTTTATATGAACCTGCTCAATTACATCATGTCTCTGGAAACCCCAGACCTCTGACCCGTATAGCACAATGGGTTTAATCTTGACATCAAAAATGTGAAAAACAGTGTCAGCTGGCAAGTTTTGTAATTTGAAGTATAGTCTTTTGATGCCTGCAACTGCTCTCCTGGCTTTTCCAGCTAAGTTTTCTACACATCTAGCCCAGTTCAGAGTAGAGGAAAATATCACACCAAGGTAAGTATAACTGGACTCGACTTGAATCTGCTTGTCAGCATAAAACCATTTTTCACAATTTTTCACAAAACCTCCATTTTTGAAGACCACCACTTTTGTCTTGTCCATGTTCACAGTGAGACCCCATTTTTTACAGTATTTTTCTAAACAATTAATTTTCTTTTGGAGATCTGCTACAGAGTCAGAGACAATGGCTATATCATCAGCATACATAAGAAGGAAAATACCCAGTGGGTCTGCAAAAATATCAATGCCACGTGCACCGCAAGATGATATTTCTGTCTCAAATTCTGAAAGAAAGATAGAAAACAGCAGTGGGCTCAACACACAACCTTGTCGCACCCCTGACATGCAATCAAAGTAGTCGGTAACTTTGGTTCCAACCCTTACAGCAGCTTTTACATGTTTGTACATACTCTCAAGTGTCTGAAGCAACTTTCCATGAACTCCTTTACGTAGCAAGAGATACAACAGTTTTGTCCTGTGCACACTGTCGTAAGCTTTAGAAAAATCTACGTACATGGTGTAAAAACGGCCACCCTGCTTGCTAAGATACTTTTGCACTAGTGCCTGTAAGCAAAAAATGTTGTCTATAGTACTGTATCCTTTACGGAAGCCAGCTTGGGCCTCAGGAATACAATCATTCTCTTCACAAAAACGAACCAACCTGTTGTTAATGACAAAACTGTACAACTTACTGATAACGTTCAGAAGAGAAATTCCTCTGTAGTTGTCAACATTTCTAGGGTTACCCTTTTTGTGTAGTGGAAATATCACAGCCATGGTCCAGCTTTCAGGGTATTCCGCACTTTGAAACACACGATTAAACAAAGGATGCAGAAATTTCACAAGGATCTCACCTGCATGATGAAAAAGGTCAGTGGGCAAGCCATCAGGGCCTGATGCTTTCCCTTTCTTCATGTTATTAATAGCACTGCGAATTTCATCCTGCGTGATTTCCTCGTCAAATTTTGCATTATGACAACCATCACAATCATCAGATATATGGTCATTCAAAACACCCTCGGCCTGTCTGCTGAAACCTGAATCATCAACATTCTGATCCACATTTAGCAAATTACGAAAATAATCATACCACACGCGTGGTGAAATGACATCAGAACACAACTTTTTAACGCCAGTCAGAGACTTTATTTTTTGCCAAAATGTTCTTGAGTTTGCATCATTACATGCATCGTTGAGCTCATTCAAAACCCGTGCGTTGTACTCTACTTGTTTTGTTTTACACAACTTCTTAAATTCTTTCTTCATGTCAAGATACTTCCCTAAGTCGTCATGTGTGTTTGTGTGTCTGAACTGCTTCAACTGTAGGTACTTGTTTTGTTTTGCTAACTCGCAGTCCGAGTCCCACCACGGTGGCTGTGCACGGGATTCACCTACCTTCTTACCTGACCTCATTTTGTCAGCCGCCTTCTGAATGAATGCTACAAAACAGGCCGACCCTTCTTCTACACTCGAGTCAAGCGCTGACGAAAAGTGTTGAAACTGAGTCTCCTGATTATCTTCAATGTATGCCCAAAAGGATTCAGCGTAGTTTTCTTTCCAAACAAATTTAACCCCTTCCTCTAGTATTATATCATCATTTAAATCATCATCATCACATGAATAAACAGACTGAATAGAAGTAAACGTGGTTACAATGGGGAAATGGTCTGACTCGCACCTGTCTGCAACAAACATATCGGTCACTAGGTCAAACACGGATTTAGAGCAAATACAGTAGTCCACCACACTTTTGCCTCTGTTGGCCACGCACGTAATTTCTCCCTCACTGTCACCTTTCGTTCTGCCATTGACAATAAACAAACAGTACTCTTGACATAGTTCTATCAGTTTCCGACCAAAACTGTTTACGCCAATATCTTTTGACCTCCGTGGGCTTTGTGGTACATCCTCTAGCAGATCTGTTAATTCCTGTAAAGGCTGCACGTGTGAATTGCCATCAATAAAATCAGTATCAGACAGACCGGCAGTGCGGGCGTTAAAATCGCCACATAATAGCCAAGGCAGCTCAGGGTGAGCACGTAACACTTGAGACATGTAGTTTTCTAACACTTCAAAACCATCAACGTTATCTTCACCATATACAACAGAACGCTCTGGAGCCACATACACAAATGCTGCCAGAACATCAGATGCAGAGTTCAAAACAGACTTACCGATCTTTAGAAACACAATATCCTCAGCTGCCTGCATTAAACGCAACACATGACAGGCTATAGATTTATGTACACACACGGCCACGCCCCCTTTTAACTTTTGTGTACGTGGTGAAAAAAACACCTGATACTCTGGAAAGGTATCCTCTATAACATTTTGCTTACACGACCAGATCTCTGAAAATGCAAAAATTTGACACTTTTCACAGAACTGCCTAAAAGAAACACTTTTCAGCTTATTTACAAGACCTTGGATATTCCATGCCATGATGCGAAACACAGAGCTACCACTTTCATCACTACCACTTTCATCAACACAGTGTGCGGGTGTGGGTTTGAGTATGGGCACTTGAGCGTGTGTGTGTGCAGGTAAGTCGTCCTTTGAAGACACATGGTGGGGGCCCTGGGGGTCTGAATGAGGGACGGGCTGTCTTCTCCTGGTTGCTGGGTCAACATGCCGGCCTGCCCCTCATTTCTGCCCCCTGCGCTCCACTGGCCTCTGGGTAGCAGCGTCGTATGTGTGGGTCTTTCCCTCAACAACGAGGGAGTCGAAGCGGAGGAAGGCCTTCTTCCCCGCCTGCTTGGCCTCCTTGAGGAAGGGTAGCAGCTTGCGGCGCACGTCCCTCACCCGAGGGGTGAAGTCCTCAGAGATGTAGACCCGGGACTTGTTCTCCTTCAGCGTTCTTCGCTCAAACAGGATCCGCTCCTTGTCTTTGTACTTGTTGAAGCACACGATGATGGGGTGGGGCGCCTTGCCCCCCTTCAGACGATGGGCACGCTCCACCTCGATCTCCTCCTCTATGCCCATCTCGTCCTTCAACATTGACTTGACAGCTTTTTCACAGTCCGCCCAAGTCTCTGAGCGCCCCTGGGGGTGGGGGATTCCGTGAAAGATCAGATTCTTGCGTCTGCTCCGCCCCTCCAAATCATCCAGCTTATCCTCCAGCTGCGTAACTTTCTCCTTCAACTCTCTGTTTTCTTTCATCACCGCAGTAAAGTCACTCTGAATTTTGTCCATCTGCTCCTGCATTGTAGCTTTCATACTGTCCATCTTTTTGTCCATCACATTCAACATTTTAAACACATCAGCAATGGTCGGCTCAGACACTGCGTTTGCCTCACCCCCGGGCGACTGGTTGTCTTGGTTCCCCTGGCATGTCAAAAGAGTCTGTCGTTTCGGTGGGCCTGGGTTCGCTTCGACATCGCCACACCGGAGCAGAAAGCCGACCAAAAACACGAGAATGACTGCCACCGGTCCGCTGACACTGACAGTGCGGTAACGTAGGGCTACCTTCCTCTGTGCTTTGCGAGCCATGAAGTTTTGAAAAGTCCAGTAAAAGGTACCGCAAATGGCACGAAAAGCTACCGAACTGCTTGGCATGATGAGCTGAATCACCCTGTCGTTGTTCTAAAGTCACTCATTTAGTAATTATGTTGCAAAATGCTAAAAATGTGCGGAGCCGCTCTTCAACTGTGTGACGTCGATCGTGAGCACAACTCACCCCCTATGTGTGTGTGTGTGTGTGTGTGTGTGTGTGTGTGTGTGTGTGTGTGTGTGTGTGTGCGCGCGCGCGCGCGAGTGCGTATGTCTGTAAACACGAGAATCTCCGATATTGCTGCCGATATTGCTGTACGCACAAGTTTGAAATTTGGCGAAATACTTTCTTTAAGGGGTGGCTAAGACAGCCTCCGAGCATATTGTAACGGGATGTCTCCTTGAAGACATCAAACACAGTTTATAGAAAGTCGGTTGACCCAGATTAGAGTCGGTTATTTTTGTCATATTTACTTGAAATTTTGAATATAGTTAGTTTGGAGAAAGACATTGGAGGAGTTCGTTAGCCAGCTTTGTACCATTTCAACTAGTTCTTCAGTGAAAATTAATTCTTTTCAGGAAAAAATTAAATCAGTAAAAAAAAAACTTGACTTCTGAAGAAAGTCAAACAGTGGCGGTGACGTAAAAGAAAGAAGCAACTGCGTCACTACGCAGACATTGGCGCAATACTCTAAATATGACGTACTTCTCTCTCTGTCTCTGTCTCTCTCTCTGTCTCTCTCTCTCTCTCTCTCTCTCTCTCTCACACACACACACACACACACACACACACACACACACACACACACACATGCGCGCATCTCTAAGAGGCATAGATCCTCATGCGCCCTTCCTGGCGCATGAAGATATATGCCTCTTGGTGATGTTTGGAGCGCGCGCGCACGCACACGCACACAGACACACACACATCGACGCGCTTTCTGAAGAGGATGCAGGTGTACTTAGTATATCATGCAGCTAGGTAAAGTCAACATGATTTCACACAAATTATAGGAAGACTGAAATCGCACGGTAAAATTTTAGTTTTGTCACCATTTTCTCAAGTCTTGAAGCGCAAGTGAAACTCGTATCACGTTATAAAATTGCGTAAAAACAACACACATACAAAACACCCTTATAGAGCTCACTGACGCATTGTCAGATCTGCAACAGTTCAATAGGAGATAATAAACATCAGAATCAGCTCAAAGACGTAAGGAGGACAACGAGGACAGCTAGATTATAAAAGGGATGTTGTGGATTATGGTTCATCCCATCTTGTTTCAATCATGTCCTCCCTACATCTACTATCAAAAATATAATACATTGCAACAACAAACAAATGAAGTATTTAAAATATAAAAAAAGCAACAAAACAACTGTGATATAAACATCTCTCTCTCTCTCTCTCTCTCTCTCTCTCTCTCTGTAAAATGACGATTTGTTTCTGTCAAAACTCCTTACCGTTGATAAATAAAGTTTCATCATCATCAACATCATCATCGTCTCTCTCTCTCTCTCTCTCTCTGCTTAACCGCCTGAGCTATTTCGGACCCTCCGTAAGACAGAATTTGATGACGTCATTATCACGGTCCAGCCTAGTCCCCTTGGCCCCACCCATCCGCCAATTTCCACCTCCCTTACAGTGTCCTTGGTGCTACGGTTGTGCAGACAGTTGCGCAACAGCTCAAAACCCCTTGCCGGCCCCACGGCCACCGATAAGACCCTGGCTGTATCCTCCACGGGTGACTCGAAGTAAGGCTCAGCTCCGCGATTTCAAACAAGCCGCTCGTGGACGCGCTGCCTAGCTGCCAAACTGTACTGCCTCCTCCTCGGCATCCCCAACGAACACCGGTACGACCGCCGGCATCAAGGTGAAAGAGCCTGCCTCCCTACGATGTGCCGCCACTCAGCAGCTACAGCGTCATCTACAGACCTTTGTCCTTGTTGGCTCCCTGCACATGGACATGCAGTTAGTCAAGCGGAAACTGCTTGACACCAGACCGAGCAGCTGGCTTCCGCTCTAGCTAGGATTAGCGAGCTAGACGGCCAAATGCGAGATACTGCTGTAAAAGCCAATAACTGACACGCGTAAGCTGTCGTAATAGCGAAAAGACCGGCCTAGTGCACGATTAGGTGCACCATATTGAAGTTCAAATTAGCCGCCTGTCATCATGCAAGAAAAGTCAAATCCACACCATACGTGACATCAAGAAACTGAACAGGTCAAGAAGATTACGGCCCCTGACCCTCCAGCCCTGTCCAGCCGCCGCAGTCTCCTACCACCGAGCCGAGTGGTAATACCCTTGAGGTTTCGCCACCGCTGTCCATGTCTGATACTGGCCACGAGGGTGGCCGCCGAATACCTGTTGTTGTCACCACCATACTGAAATGACTGTGACTCAGATGGTCAATCCCTGCACCATGACACACCAGGTCGTGCCGCAGTCGCCAGCTGAACACCTTGCCACTCGCCGTATCCAGCTGGACAGTACACATCTCGTCATCGGCAGCTCCACGCTTATTTACATGAAGGGTGGCAAGATGGCGACTTCACGGCGCGAGAGGGGCGGCAGTCCAATTAATCTGTGTCTGGCCTCAAACCGGCTGAAGCTGCAGATCTCAGTCTTGCGGACTGGATGCAGCGCGGACAAACTTAGGCCTTTGTGTGTCCCGCGTCTTGCCCTCTATCGAAAAGACGGGCACGACCTGATTCATCCCAGCTTAGTCAAGGGCACGACCCCGGTTTGCGGCCAACTTCAAACGGGCGTGGTCGCAAAACAACGACCAGCCACGCGACCCGCCACGCTCTCCGCGCAGCAGCTCAAGACCGACTGCAGCACACTGGAAGCGGTACTGTGATGTTACCACTAATACCAGACAACGTAATGTGCAGCAGGCAGCTTGCCCTGGCTCCGCGTGTGACGCTGAGGACTCTTGACAACGTTGCGTCATCCGTACCACCGCAGCCCCCGGTTCAGCCGCCACAGCAGTCCTATGATGTCCCTCAACAGACGCCGTCAATACATGGCCGGGAATGACGCAATATTCTGGCCCCCATCAGCTCTCCCCATGGCAGGGGTACGGTGCACACTGGTTGTCTCCATCAATTCGTTACGATCAGCGTGGCGAATCGAAGGAAATAACCACTGAAACGGGGTGCAACACCGATCCCCGGGTATTTGGACCGCCACAGCTATTACCGCAGCTCTACAGTGTTTACAGTGGCATGCCGCAGCAGCGGCCTTACATTACCATGACAACACACGTCCCTGGGCCTTATCCGTCATTGCATCGGTCCACGACTTCTAAATTGACCTGCCATTGATACCGTATTTGTTTACCAGTGAGTAAGACAATATTTTCTTTTCGTTAAATTCCTTGGCAGCAGCCACAGAATCTCTGCTTCGTCTGATATAGCCGATTTCGGAAACAAACTGTAAAGCATGATCATGTGCTGTTCTTAACTTTGACTCTCAGTGACTCAGCGCCATAGTCAATTTACAGTAGTCGTGGTATTAATGTTTCACACCGGATTCTATAGATTTCTATAACTTAAAACACTATCACTGTGGTGCTCCTGCCGAGACAAATATACTGTCGGATATTCTGCATCACTTGTGCAAGCCATTACTTGACTGTTGTGTTAAGTTCAGACATTATTTCTGAAACGTGTGTTTCCGTACCATTTTATTTCATATGTTTATTTTCATTTTTCGTTTTCTTTGACTTAAACTTCTAGTCTTTTAAGATGTCGAGTAGCTCATTACAATTTCACCGTGTACACGTGGGAGATCTAAATATCTATCGTTTGCTGAATAAGGTTCCCGATTTGACCGTGCTTCTGACTTCAACCCACCCCCTTTCACATTTTTGGAATCACAGAGTCTCGATTACATTCTGACATAAGTGATTTATCCATTTCGATACCGGAGTTTTCTGTAATCCGGCGCGATCCTGTACGTACTCAACAAACAGGATTAGCTGTCTATGTTCATGATTCTATTGCGCACTTTACACGCAGAAGAACAGACCTGGAATCAGACTCTGTTGAAAGTGTGTGGGTTGAGGTGAAGACAAACAAATCGGCCCCTTTGCTTGTTGGATTTGTCTACAGAAATCCGTCTGCATCATTTGAGTGGTACGACGATTTCTTACAAATGGCGGACACCGTTAACAATTGCAGCTCTGATATTTTACTGCTCGGAGACTTTAATATTAACATGTTTTACCCACACCCTGCTTGAGAGTCTACTATTACTATGGTAGGCCGCCTCAAACAGCTTATCACATCCGCAACTAGAGTTACGCAGTCGCAGTCTGCCACTCTAATTGATCATGTATACACTTCCAACAAGACAAGTGGCGATTCACGGTAGCGACCACTATCCCGTGTGCTGTAGTTCTGGGCTCTGAAGGTGGACAAATCATGCCGTAAAAACCAGCATACCTCTGTTCATTACAGGTCGTTTAAACACTTCAATCGGGACGCGTTTCTCGCCGATCTGAGCGGAATCTCTTTTCAGTCAATTTATAACTATGATATTCCTGAAGAAGAGTTGGCCGAATGGTACAGATTGTTCCTTGGTGTACTTTACAAGCATGTGCCACTACGTGAGAAGAGAGTCAAACACGCACAGTTACCTCAGTGGTTAAGTAAGGACATTAAAGACGCCATGGCTTTCGGCCGAAATGAACTGAAGCGGAACAAATACTATGCTGCTTTCCGCAAGCAGCGCAACCGCGTAAAGTACTTGGCGCTCAAGGCCCAGAAAATAACACTTCCAGCGTTTGATGGATAATAAAACTGATACCGTATCTGTCTGGCGAGCCCTCAATGCCTTTACCAAATCACGTCAATCAAGCACCACCATGTACTTCTATACCTGCTGATACTTTTAATCAACATTTCCTGTCTGCTGCCGACTCACTTTTAAATAAAAGTACTAATAACCTAAACAAGCCGACTATTTCTGTAAAACTAAAAAACCTTTTGCGACGAGAGCATTGGCGCCAAACGACTTTTTTAGTATTCCGTAGATAACTGTTTTTGACTTAGGCAAGTCTATTAGTCAGCTGAAAAATAAACGCTCCCTTGGTCATGACGGCATTAATATTTTCTTTTTAAAACTGTCTGCCCCCTTTGTGGTTGAATCTTTAACATTTATCTACAATCTTATTATCCAACAAGGTACTTTCCCAAGAAGCTGGAAAATAGCTAGTCATTCCCTTACCTAAAACTTAAGACCTCACTGACCCCAACAAATTCAGGCCAATTTCACTTTTATCAGCTTTGTCAAAGCCGATAGAAAAACATGTCCACAGGCACCTGAGTCACTTCCTGGAGACACATAACTTGATTTATCCGTTACAGACAGGCTTCAGACGGCTCACGGCTCTGTCTCATCTGACCAATACCTGGCTAACTTCAATAAACAATGCTGAAATGACCGGTGCGGTATTTTCAGATTTTTCTAAAGCTTTTGACGTAGTCAACCATGAACTGTTGCTACAGAAGCTGTTGGCATACCACATAGACACAGATTCCGCTGCCTTCTTTAAATCTTATCTAAGCAATAGATCTCAGTATGTTTTTGTCAACGGTAAGCGTTCCTCAGAAGGTATGATTAAGCATGGAGTGCCCCAGGGGTCTATTTTAGGCCCTCTTTTGCTTTTAATCTATATTAATGACTTGCCTTTGTGTATCTCACAATCAAATGTGCGATGAAATTTGTTTGCAGACGACGCTATTCTCAACGTGTCGTCGGCAAAAATATCTACAATTAAGTCTTTTTTGCAACATAGTTTATTAGACGTCTCAAATTGGTGCCGAGACAACTAAATGATACCTAACCCATCTAAAACAGCGTGCATGTTAATCACTACACGTCAAAAGCACCAGCTAAACCCACCGCCACTTAGCCTGTCCCTTAACTGTGAGCCGATTAAACAAGTTAAGGAGCGCCGGCTGTTAGGCGTCATTATAAACGATTAATTGACTTGGCATGCGCATGTAAACAGTGTGTGCAAAATTGTGTCCGGAAATCTATTTCTTCTTTCAAAACTTATTTATTTTACGAATTCACCAACTAGAAAACTCTCCTTCAGTGCTCACATCCAGTCCCACATTGATTACGCATCTACAGTCTTGGGACAGGTGTAGAGACGCGTGCTTAACGAGGCTTAATTCCCTCCACCGGAGGGCAGCTAAGCTAATCCTTCCTAATAGCAGGGACAGCACTGACGAGCAACTCAGGGCCCTTGACATGCTTCCTTTACGTAACCTCTTACTGTTCAATAAGGGCGTGTTAATGTTTAAAGTCCGCATCATTATCCAAAACCCCGCGGTACGTCTCGGATTTGTTTAAGTATGCTAACACACCATACAAGACAACAAGGAACAAACTGTCAGTACCTAGGCCGCCACGACTTGATAGATTCAAAACTAGTCTGTCTTACTCAGGGGCCAAACTTTGGAACTCGTTTCCGGCCAATATTACCGAGGCACCTTCATTGTCCACCTTTAAGGCAAGACAACACACACACACACACACACACACACACACACACACACACACACACACACACACACACACACACACACACACACACACACACACACACACACACACACTCTCTCTCTCTCTCTCTCTCTCTCTCTCTCTCTCTCTATACTATTTCAGCTACATGTTACTTGTGGTGTGTCATGTCTGGCAGGTGCGCATTGGTATACCAGTCTGCGCGTCGAACCCTTGCGTTCGTGTGTGTGTCGCATTTTTGCTTTTGATTAGAATTATTATTTCATTTTCATTCATGCACATATTAACTTTCAGTACCCCTATGTGTGTGTGTGTGTGTGTGTGTGTGTGTGTGTGTGTGTGTGTGTGTGTGTGTGTGTGTGTGTGTGTGTGATGTATGCGTGAGCAAGGACATGATTGAAAACAGGTCTATGGCCTAATCATTTATCCTTGGAAAATAAAGTTTCATTTCATTTCATTTCATTTCATTTCTCTCTAGTCTCTCCAAACGCCACGTACACCGCATGCGCGCGTCCGCCCGCCCGCCCGCCCGCACACAGACACACATGCATGCATACACACATTCACACCCACCCACACATAACAAACACGTACGCCCGCAGAGAGAGAGAGAGAGAGAGAGAGAGAGAGAGAGAGAGAGAGAGAGAGAGAGAGAGAGAGAGAGCCGGAGGGAGGGGGGGGGGGGGTCATCTCTCACTAACATCGAGGCCAAACTAGTTAGCACCATAAAATGCTACATTATGACTGGAATAGCGTCGCTTGTTTTCACAGCTTTAAACGTCAAAGCCGCAGAGGCAACATGTGCATTACTGTATCCCGCAAATGTCGTTACAAACAATTCACTCATCTGCAAGAGGCATAGATCCTCATGAGCCACCGCAGGCTGCGGGGCTCATGAGGATCTATGCATCTTGCTAACTGGTCCATGGTGCGGTACAGATCTATACCTCTTGCCGTTGTGTTGTGGTCAATTATTCTCGGCAGTCAAGGGGTTAAATCTTTCGGTGGCGTGTCTAAAAGCCGAATCGATATTGAAGTGACTATATATAATGGCCGCTTCGTCACACCTGTCACTGCACAATTAGTTTTGAATGTGAAGTGGACACGACTGGACAGCTACAGACGAATTTAACATCACCATTGTTTTGCGAGATGTGCCTGTGGCTTTGTATCTTACGGCTGAGCACGTAATATCCAAAATCACTGACCAGCCCATATTTATTCGACGTGTGTAGTACAGAAAAATCAACAACATTCCCAATGCGCAAAAAGCCATCGTGCCGATGGTGACCGACTTCGGCCCGGTGGTATTTGTCTCATTCAGCAAATTTCATCCGGGACTGGACGGACTGGGGGTGGCGAGCGAGTGGAGGCGGGGAAGGGGGGGGCGGGGGGGGGGGGGGGGGGAGAACTTTCACATCTCACAACATCCTTCAACTGGCCGGAAAATGGCTCGGGATAGGCGGGGGGGGGGGGGGGGAGGGGGGGGGGGGGAAGGTTCCGAACATAGGGGCCCGATGATATTAGCATTTCCTTGCGCCACCGCGTGCGCGCCAGCGCCTATACTAAGCTCAAGACAAAATACAAGGGAGGAAACGAGAAATTCTAGCTGTGGCCGGAAGTATCCCGGACCTCTTTCTCAACATACAGAGTTGAACGTTAAACCCTTTAGTAGAGTGCCGTAAAAGAGGCCTCTATGCACTGCCGTGCATTCATTGTTTTTTTTGTTGTTGTTTGTTTGTTTGTTTTTGCCGTGTTTACTCTAAAGTCGAAGAGAATTACTCGAAAACATATTGACAGCTGAGCAGTGTTTAAACCAGACTCCATTAAAGTAGACCTTTTTGGGCTGGGGGAAATACGTCCGCCGGCCTATACTCCATGAGCCAGTCTTGGCTACCCTGCACACACCCTCCTCCCCCCCCCCCCACACACACACACAATACTCAATAAGATGGGTTTTAAAGTGTACCTTAGTATGTCCTGAGATGTTGTAGCCATGTTCCCCTAAAATCCTTAGGAACGCACCAGAGATATAGCCGATGGCGCAAGGGTACCCCATTTCACGCTCTTCGTGGATCCTATAGTGAGCTTGAGAAATTTCCTCTAAATAAATCAGAATTTATTACAGTAGGGCTGTGGGAAATACGTCCCTATACTCCATAAGCTAGTCTTGGCTACCCTGCACACCCCCCCCCCCCCCACACACACACACACAATACTCAATAAGATGGGTTTCAAAGTGTACCTTAGTATGTCTTGAGATGTTTAAGCCATGTTCCCCGAAAATCCTTAGGAACACACCAGAGATATAGCCGATGGCGCGAGGGTACCCCAATTCACGCTCTTCGTTGATCCTATAGTGAGCTTGAGAAACATTTTCCTCTAAATAAATCAGAATTTATTACAGTAGCCCAATTCAGGCAATATTATGTTAAGGCATACCTTCTCCGTCCTCTTCAAAAACAGAATGAAAAAATATTGAATCTGTGGCTCAAAGTGAAGGTATTTGTGCACCCAGTAAATGGCCATTTCCGCGAAATTGAAACAAAAAATGTTTCCGATGCCCTCAGAAATTTTGTATACAACTGATAGGTCTTTTTTTTATATAGGTTTTATTGGTTAGGATAGAGTATCACAGTTACTCCCAACCTGATTTTGTGATGCTGTGATTTTATGATGCTGCCTACCTCCATTTTATCAGTACGCAAAGGAACGCAAAATGATCAAAACAATTGCTTATGTCATACTCCACTGTTTAAATATTTTTGTTTCCAGTTTTCTGAACAAAGTATTCATTTTCAGTATAAAAATCTGTGATCATTTCATTAATTTCAATGTGACCCATCAATTTAATTGTAACTATTTTGGAATAAGAACATAAGGGGGGAGGGGAGGGGGAGGGGAGGGGAGGGGGAGGGGCGGGGGGAGTCTGTAAACAGGGGCTGCTGCTAAAGCTTCTACCGTCTGGAGTTGGAGGCATGATGTACCGATGGCTGAAAGACTTCCTCTTCAACAAAATTGCTTGATTGAAGTCGATGGCACACTCAGCAGTCCTGTCAAACTCAGAGAATATGTATCTCAGGGAGGTCTCGTGTCTCCGATCCCTTTAATGTCCGTAAAACATACGTTGGACTGTATTCTGATCAAAATGTGACTAATCAATTTGTTTGCTGTTTGTTTTAGTACAGAAAAAAAAGGCAAAAATGATAGACTTAATGAGTGAAACGAGCTGGTCTTTTAGGAGATATTTTACCTAGCGTAAGGCGGGTCTTTTCTTCTCATTTATTTTCATCTAGAAAGGTGTAAATATGAATATGCGTAATAAAGTTTCATGGTTCCTAACAGCCAAAACAATGTTAAGAAAATACTCCAGATAGCTCTAAGAATGTCACTGCTTCATGAGAATGGCCCATGTTCTGCATCTTGTCAAGCCTGGCATTTTTGGTTTTGCAGGGAGTGTTTCATTTTGTCGAAGTATCTTGTATCCCACTACTGGTCTGACCGAACTGGTGTTTGCTTGCGCCAGAATGCTGCAATTTGCGCCAATGTGGTCCCCACCAGTTTCTTCATCAGAGACTTTTTCCCCGCAGCTCTAGCTTCCTTGGCTTCGATGTGAGGCATCCATGTGAATACAGTAATTTATTTGTTGCCAGTAAAGTTGGCCTGTCTGTCTTTGGTACTGGAAGGTCTCCAGTTTTCAAGGTGACCTCTTCCATCTGATTGAAAGAGATGGTCTAGCTCAGTTTGAGTGGCCATCTTTCAGTCCAGATGCTGACTCTATTGGCAGCATCCTGGATTCTGCAGGATGCTATTTCAGTATGTTCTGCTGCGCTCCACACTGCAAAGTCATCCTCATGGAGCCGTGTTCGAGACGAACCTTGGTACTGCTGTACTGTACTGATGTCATTAATGTAGACTAAGAACAGCATCAGACACATCACCTCCTTGAGGTACACCTTCCCTGAGTTTGACAAGACTGCTGAATGTGCCGTTTACTTCAGTCTTGCTGTTCTATTAAAGAGGAAGTTCTTCAGCGGCAGCCCTTGTTTATAGACGTTTCCCCTATGTTATGATTTAACAAAAAAGAATTACAATTAAATTGATGGGTGATATTAAAATTAATGAAATGATCACAGATTGTATGCTCAATGTGCATACTTTGTTAAGAAAACTGGCAACAAAAATATTTAAACAGAGGAGTATGACAAGCAGTTTTTATGATCATTTTGCGTTCCTTTGCGTACTAGTAAAATGAGGGTAGGGCAGCAGAATCAGCCACTGTGGCCCATAAATGAATCACAGCATCATAAAATCAGGTTGGGAGTAACTGTGGTACTCTATCCTAACCATTAAAACCTAACAAAAAGAGCTATCAGTTGTATACAAAATTTCTGAGGGCATCGGAGTCAACGTACGTTTCCCAATTTGGCAATTATAAATGGGAAAAAACTATCATTCACCACAAACGTATCGTAAAGGATGCCGACTTTCCTCTTTTTCTTGCACTTTGTGCTCACATTATTAAAACTTAATAGGAAAAGAGAGGTCAAAATGAAATGGAATAACTTTAGTAATTTTTTCTAATTAATTGTGTGTATTTTTACAACTTGGGGGTAGGGATACAAAATCAACCAATGTGGCACTCATAGTGATCACAACATCACCTAATCAAGTTTATCATAATTGTGACATCGTGTTTTAATGACGTAAGCCTGAAAATGGACTGCCAGTGCTATACAAAATGTCTGAAGGCATCTGCCACATTATTTTTGTCTTTTTTTGCGATTTTGCGGAAATGGCCATTTACTGGGTGCACAAATACATTCTCTGTGAGCCACAGATTCAACATTTTTTCATTCTGTTTTTTTTTTTTTTTTTTTTTTGCAGAGTACGCAGAAGGTGTGCCTTAACATAATATTGTCTGACATTGGGCTGAAACAATCACCTAGATCCCTGACTGAACAGTACACGAATTCCTCAGCCGAGAGATAGTAACTATGGGCGGAAATGGACAATTTATATCTATCCCGAATTTCCAGGATTTTTCGACCGCTTACTCCCATGCCTTGACGCCGCCCGTTTTCTATGTTTCTCCTTATTTTTTTCAGTAAAATAAAGGTTTCCAAATTCAATGTCATTAAAATTAATATTTTTTATTATAAAATGAATCAAGACGAATTACTTCTTCTAAATGATATCAATGCTGTAGAAAACAAAGACTTAGACTCGAAAAAACAGCGCCTTCTTTCTGTAGTTGTGTCAGGCAAATCAAAGACTTATCTCGGAAAACAATACATGACAGAGGATATTGAATCTCTCACCGCTGACGAGCTAATCAAGCTTCATTCTAAATATGAAAACCACATTGCTTCACTAATGACACGTGATTTAAGTCGATCTCTTGTATGCCTATACACAAAAGCAGTGAGTCACTTTCTACCTGTGGATAGTGACAGCCTATCACACGACCTTGAAAGCAATCCTATTTTTTCAAGTTCAATTGGCAAATTAGCATGTGTCATGTTTTACAAGTTTGGAAATTACCTTGCACCTGTCGTAACATTACTAGTTACTGGGAGCCATATTGATTTCTCAAAAATAAATTTTACTGCAGAAGAAAATGGACGAAACCCAGACGACTCCACAACCGAACCCCAGTCCAGTTTTGACACAGGTTCAAACTGTGACGAAGACTAAAAGTCCAGGCAGGGTTGAGGCTGGAAAAAGATTAGCCGAATGGAACAGGCAAAAAAAATTACAGCTTCAGGCACAAACAGAAAAGACTCATGTAACTGACCAGGTGTCAGGACCGTTATCACCGTCAGGACCTGTGTCAATACCGTCAGGGCCGTCACTCCCTCATCAAAGTGAGAGACAAACAACTAAGTCTGACCCCGAACCTCAAACAACAAAATATATAGTTGCCGGATTTGTTGTCGGATTTGTTTACGTAGGTTATCAATTATACAAAAAATACAAACCACAGACTCGTACAGTGTCCAAAAAATCAGACACTCCAAAAACAAAACCAGAAGTCGCCACATTACCAGTAACACCCAAAGCCATTGACCCATTTTATATGCAGTAAATAAAAAATATTATTTTAATTTTTCTTGCCTAAGAAATGAACGACTCAAAAAATTTAATGAACCTTGTGTATCACTCTGCCGTTATCAGTGGATTAGCAGTAGCTTATTCTATGCTGGGAAAAAGTCTACTCAAAATGAAATCAGCAGACTTGAGTAGACTCGATTTCGAAGACAGCGCTAAGCTAATTGTAGTCGTTACAGCGTCGATTGCGACAAAAGATTTTCTTGTCAAGCAGGGAATTATTCCCGAAAATGTTTCTATGTAAATAAAAATAATATGGCGACGATAGCTATTATGATTGGTGGGGCAGTTGTTAACGCCCTCGCATTCAGTGGCTCTAATTATCTCTTTTCTAAAATGGGTAGAGAGGAATCTGCAGAAGAAATGAAACGTCACAATGAAGCGTCTGAGAAATTAGCACAGGCAGAACAGGCGTATGAAAAACAAAGAATTGAGAAACTTGATTTCATCAATGAAAGATTGAGGCTTGAAGGCCACGCACAACATACATTTTCAAATACAGACGAAGCAATCAGGGAATATTTTCTTGTCACGGGTGAAGACATGTCTATCCCAAAACCGAAACTAAGTGACTATTACAAACCGAGTACAGAACAAAGAAACGGAGAGATAATCTTTGTTATAGTGGGAATGACATTTGTTTATTTTACAGGAGTTTTCATTGCTATAAAAAATGGCAGCCGAAAATAAACTATCGAAAATATATTACTCTCCATCAGGCTATTGGAAAGGGCAAACAGCTATTCAGAAATTACATGCCGCTGTGGGCGGAGATATATCACTCAATCAGGTCAAGCAATGGTTACAGAGACAGGCAATTTGGCAGATATATCTCCCTGCTCCAAGAAAAATAACAAGACCCCATTTTGAAAACACATCACCAAATGACACGCACCAAATGGACCTCCTGTTTCTTCCACACGATACAATAAGAAAGAAACGATACAAGTATGCACTGACTGTTGTAGACATTGCTTCAAAGTATAAAGACGCTGAACCCATATCTGACAAAACTGCTAACACAGTTGCTACTGCTTTATCAAAAATATATAGTCGAGGCCCTTTAAGATACCCCAGACTAGTGCAGGTTGATGATGGATCTGAATTTAAGGGCGCAGTTAATCAGTTATTTGCTAAGCATGGCGTACTGGTCAGACGTGGTATTCCAGGCGTGCACAGATCGCAGGCAATTGTTGAAAACTTTAACAAACAGTTATCAGAAAGACTTTTCAGTTACCAGTATTCTAAGGAACTCATGCATGACACCCGTAACACTGAATGGGTAAAGAGATTACCACATGTGATAAAAGCAATGAACAATGAAGGACACCCAAAACCTGCTGATGCTATTAAATTGAAAACAATTACAGAGCCAAAAACAGGACCAACCCCGGCACCAGACACAAGTTTATTTACTAAACAGGTGAGATATTTATATCAGCCAGGGGAGGCTGAGAACGACGACAGACGCAGGGCAACAGACCCCATCTGGTCAACGTCTGTACACAATATAAAAAAAATAATTCCCGGCGCAGACGCAACAATATATTACCTGTATGAGCCTGCACCCCAGAGGGCATTTGTCAGAGAAGAATTACAGATTATTCCCCCAGACACCGTTACTCATTTCAGTAACTAAGTCGTCAATTAATTCATCAACCAGTTCATCACAAATATCTTCAGATAACTTGAGTCTGTAATGTCCAGGTGCATAAGCTTTTTCTTTAGTGTGAAACACTCGTTTCGTGTCTCCAACTGCAAGTGACTTCTTATGTGTTTGGATCATTTCAAGATTATGTTTGTTTGATCTCAGTGACTTGTTTGGATAATCAGGCATTAATGCACCATCTAACACTTGCTTGTAATGTTCATGACGAATGTCTTTATTTTTTATTGCTGTTTTTTTTATTCCTTTGGCTTTCGACTGACTACCCTTCTGGTGCAGTATAGAATACATTTTTGATCTCAGTCCAACGTACTCAACTATAGGCACACCATTCAGTTCATCTTTAAACTTACCAGGCACTTTCTTGTTTTGTGTGCTAAACAGCGGGTGATCTTTAGGGTAGTCAGACGTGTCATACATGTGTAACTCTGTTTTCATGTCTTCGTAAAAGTCTTCAGTAGGCACGTCTATGATCATAGAGTCAGTGTCAGTGTATAGCAGACGACACTCAGGATATTTTGGTTTGAAGTAATCATAATAAAATTCAAGCATCAACAGTTTTGACAACTCCAGAATTGCCATACCAATGAATACTGGCTTGTCCAGTTTAACAATCTTTTTTTTGAGTGACACTGCATACAATGATGAATGAAATTCTTTATACCCTGTGTACTGTGGCTTACCTGTAAGTTTAATTGCACCCAATTCAGTTGTGACTAGTCTCACATCTTTTCTGTGATGAGGATTTTCCATTGTCTTCCCAAAACAGGCATTGTTCATAAGCTTAAAGAAGTCTTTGTCAAATGCAGTGTTGCCGTCTCTGGCACGAAGGGTTGTGTTCTTCATTATGTAATCTTTCATGAAAGCACTCTGATCAAATTGAATTCCTCTGTGAACTTTCTTTAGTACTAACCCATGTCTGATGTAAAACTGCAGCAAGCGGTAGTGACAAACGTAATTGAATTTGTCATTTAGATTTGGCACAAGCTTAGTGTCTTCTTTTTTCCCTGTCATACTCATTTTCTCAACTGCTAATGGATAATCATTATGATAATCATGTAGATGGTGCGGGTACTCCAGGTCTACTTCAAAGATCCAACCCTTCGCATCGTTTCGGTCATGTGTCATAATATAGTTTGTTATGTCTGTTATGTCATACTGTGACAAATCATGCAGACAAAAGTTTTTCAAGGGCAATAACTCACACATCGCGAACCCGTAAAGGTTATTAGCGTCCAAGTACGTAATGAATGACCTTGACCTTGAGGGGTCAAACCCCCGGCCAAGGTCACCATAACCGTCCAGATATTTATTGTTGGCTCTGGCATAGTTATTTGCTGCAATACTAATGCCTCCTCTCAATCCGCGTTCTACCATTTCACCCATCGTACGATCAGACAACAGGTCTATAGATATCTTACTGGATTTCAAAAATGCATCCCATGTCATGCCAGGACTAGTTATGTAACAAGCAGGGTCAAGCTTGTAGTGTAACAAACCCTTTTCACGGTAACTTTCAAATACGTCTGCTAGCAAACAAACGTCTGCTTTCAAGTACTGGTCGTGATAGTCACCAATTGTCTGACATCCTAACTTCCCCCATGCATCAAGTGCGTGTTGATATTCAGAGTCAGAAATGCCTTTTCCAGTTAGTGTAGAATAAAATTTCTCTTTTGGTGGCAGTCTTGTTTCCTCAAACACAACCCACTCACTGATGTACTCATACGGATACACACCTTTCTTAATCAAGTCTGGTTCAAAATATTTACTCGTTATTGGATACTCAGTCAGTCCTTCTGCCAGACTAGCCAATCCTAAAGACAAATGTTGCATGGAGTCATAAAATGCTAATTTATCTAACCTAAAAGTCAAGTATTTCTCAGTTGTCTGGGCAATACAACTTATGTTTTTGTATGACTCATCTACAGCCTGCATGATGATGTGTGAATCATATCCCTTTAGATTGTGGAAAAAGATTGGTAACTTATATGTCTTAGGATCTATTTTTAATAACAAGTTACAATTGTTATGTGCAGCACCTCTGTAACGCCCAGTTATGTGATCATGGTCACGAACTTTATCACATCCTAAAGGCTGTTCACAAATCCAACACGTCTCAGCTGTATCAAATTTCAGTTTGTCTTCTTCTGTCATCACCAAAGGCATCTGACATGTTGTGAGATATTGTACTACCTGACTGTACAGTTGTCTCATTTCTGTTAAAAACAGACATGCTGCATTTTCACCCCTGTAGATAACAGGCTCTGAATGCAAACCGTCTGACCTAACAATAATGTATCCAAAAGAACACACCACTTGGTCACTCAACTTTATAGTCTTTGGTAATGACTCTGGAACAGGACCCCCATATGGTACAACCAATGATTCAAAATCTGCATACACTACAAACGGCAACTTTTGCTGATTCCCATAGTTCTTAAAATAAACCTTGCTGCCAGGATCTGGATACTTAAGTACAGTTTGTATGTCATCAGCTGATCTGCAGTGTAAAATGTGTTTGTGCGCTACTGAAATAGAAGAAAATCTTTGTAAACATTTTTTACAAACTTCCTGTTTGCCATTGTGTTTTGTTGTATGTCCGTGAATTAGACGTGACATATTTCTGATAATTGTGTAGTGAAAGTTATCACCAGAGCTTATTAATAACATATCAACATGTCTATCTTCTGACTGCCCATAGGTTGGGGCAATTGGGGACACTCTAATTGGCTGTAACTTATCAACTGACTCATTATCCCACACAAACACATTTACAGATATACCAGGATTTAGTTTTTCAAACAAGTCTATGTCCTCTATTTTAACAGGAAACTCAATGCCACTAAAATCGAGTTCATTTACAAATTTGGTGTAGTTAGATACACGTTCAGGTTTTGACTTTACAAAGTGTAGTTTAGCAAGCACACACCACATGAAACAATAGTTGTCATTGTTCTGTATATTAACAACAGCCTTTTTGTTTGCAACCTCTGTTGGCAGTGGTATCCATGCTTTACCTAGTATAGGATGATACCTAGACTGCTTTAGTTTTAGTTCATGTACATGTCCTTCGTGCCAACCAGATCCTTTCATTTTTGCACTGTCAATTGCCTGTAGAAAGTCTGGTAACAGTCTGTCTCTAAACACGTTCTCCAATTCTCTTCTTGTGTTAACAGTGTGTTGTCTTGTTGATATATATGATACAATCACTTCACCGTCTACTCTAGTAAATTTTATTTTAGCAACAATCTGAATCTTCACACTGCCTGTAAGAAGATTATCTTGTATGACAGAAAAAGAGTTTTCTATTGATTCATAGACATTGTTAGTATTGGTTATAGGTAAGTCTGTTGTGTGAAACACGTTTCTTAAGCTTGATGAGCCAGGGTTTGATGGGCCAGGGCTTTGTGAATTGTCCGTCATTTTTATTTGTCCGACAAAATAATAAAATAAAAAATATTAACGTTAACTCTGCTGGCTCACCTTGTGTAATACCACTTTATTAACTGTAACACTGTCAATATAAACATTTAGTTTGCGCAGTTGTTTAAATATGCTATAACAAACTTCCCCTAACCAACCATAGTTGGTATCATCAACTTTAAAAGTAGGTGTCTTTAAATCAACTGTCATGCACTCCACATTTGGATGCTCATCGACATAATCCAAAGTCACACTATATGTAGCATATATTTCTGATGGAGCTGAAAGGCTTATGTAAGTCTGTTTGGGTGATATTAAGTCAGTAAAGTGCATAACATCTTTGAAAAGGTGTGTAAGATCAAGCACTTGTATGATTTGTCCGTCTGTCATTTTTATTGGACAAACAAATGTATAAATTAATTTACATCAATTTACTAACCCATACCCTGTGGGCTGATCTGTCTTTAAAATGAGCTTTAGATGCTTAGTTGATTTCAGTTTATTTTTTACATCATCTCGTTCATGCTTATTTGGGATGACATCGTTTTCTCTGAGACAGTCTTCAAAGCTGTCACGATCCTTACAGTAAAACAAACAGATAAACTTTAACTGTTCTCGAAAATCTTTCAGTACAGCATTATATTTCTGAGTGAGAATCCATACACTGACGTTTGCGTGTCTGCCACTGAAAGCAAGTTCTGCTAATGTGTTTCTCTTCTTGACAATGTCTTTCTCTGCAGAACAGTCATCAACAATAAACAATGTTGGCTGTCCTTCAAATTGCTTGTAAAAATATTGTAGGTAGTCATTCAGTTTTTTCTCAGGGTCGACTAAATATATGTTGTTGTCAGTCCAAATGAATAAACGGTTGTGATAAGCTTTGTTGTGTTTGATTGTAGGACAAAATATGACAATGTTTTCAAAGTGGTGTATGTATCTTGTTTGTAATAGGTTAAGTACAAATTCAGT
This sequence comes from Semisulcospira habei, assembly GCA_036245525.1. Classification (NCBI taxonomy): domain Eukaryota; kingdom Metazoa; phylum Mollusca; class Gastropoda; family Semisulcospiridae; genus Semisulcospira; species Semisulcospira habei. The sequence continues at coordinate 67,974,800 of BTPG01000004.1, read as the reverse complement.
TTTCCCACACCCTGTGGCACCAACAAATAAGCCACAGTGTGGGTCGAGTGTCATTAAGCTCAGGTTCATTTTAATACACAATATAATTTTAATATATGTGTCCACTCAGTCTACTGTCTTGTATATTGAGTTGTGCATCATATATCAGGTACAAATATATATTTATGGCTTCGGCTTTTTCAGCCTTCTTTTGTATCTGAATTGTTATCCCATCACTACCGTTCTCGACAGTTCGACCTGACCCATGAAGGTAATCATCATCTGTACTACGAAGGTCTAGCCACAGTGCATACTTATTCGTCAGGTATTGTCCGATCCTAACGTCATACAGATGTAGATCTTTGCACGCAATGTTTGCAGGTTTATCTCTAATCCTTCCTCCTGCAAAATACTTTGTGATCTCATCGTAGTGTTGATAAGGTAACATTCCTGAAGCGTACACTTGATTAGGGCGGCCTTCGATTGTGCAGGACAAATGTGTAATCTTAGGATTGTAGAATTTTTCTGAATCTCTTTTGTATGGACTCACCGGTTCAACAAACAACATAAGAATACCTTTCAGTGACCTGGCAGGCGTGTTCAAGTTTATGTTCCACATTGGGTCGCTTTTGTCTTTGGGTATTAAACTATGTCTAATCACACGGTCATAATAAATTGGAAGTCTTGACTGGTACTGATTTTGTATGAGTCTGGCTAGTTCAGTATGTGTAACAATTTCATATTCCAAGGAAATGTTAGAGATCTTATATGTTGCATCTGTGGCAGATGATTTTATAACTTTGGAGTAGTCATTGAAAGTTAGTTCAAAGCTCAGACGGTCATTCAGTGCCCCTTGATAATAAGGCAAATGAGCTGTTAGAATTTCAAACTCAAGTGGAATGTAAAATCTGGTTCCATATGTTTCTGCTATAATAACGTCATTGGCTGCTGACGTTGATTTATCTCCAGCATTGATTCGAAGTTTACCAACATTATCAGATTGTATGCCTTGGTAAATACGGTCCTCTCGTTCTTCTCTTGTAAGCCAAAGGTCTTTGTAACAGTAGAATACATCGGAGTCGTCAAGACTAAACACTTCCTGTCCTTCAAGTTTTACTTTAATAGTTCTAACAATTGCTCTGCCAAGATTGTCAACTAGAGTTCTGTTTACGTCTGCGTCTGATGATAGTTCAATATTAAATGCAAGGCGTGCAGTGCCAGGAGCAATAACGTCACTGGGGCCTAGGTTTGGAAACTTGACTGTAAGTGTTTGGTTCTGGTCTATGGTACTTGGATTGTTCGTGATGACGATTGATTGTCTTATGCCCTTAACACCCAGGGGCTCACGTAGTTTTCTGTATGGGTCTAACTTTGATCCGTAAGACTGTGTCATTTTTATTATGCACAATAAAAAATAATAAATTAATAAAACAATGGCAGCAGGAGGATTTAATCATGAAGATTTTGAAATGGATGACATGAATGTCTCAGATACCAGTATCACAGATATGACTGGAATGGTAACTATGTCTAGTATGCATCATGAACTGTTAAAAGACAAAGTAAACTCATTTTATGACAGTGTTGGAGTGCGCCCAGATGTAATAGATCCTAATCAATTTGAATATGATAAAGGGCACTTATTTGTAAATACAGACAGAGGGAAAATATATCTAACACATAAAAATAATCCTTCTAAGTTTAGAGCTTTAAGTACAATTAAAGGTGAAGTCGGTGGTAACTCTGGGTTGGCAAGGTATCTTGGAATTGGAGGGTCTCCTGTCACGCCAAGACTGGTTAGTGTTCTTCATGACACGCAAACAAAGTTGCCAACAGGGCAACAAATTGAAATGGCACCTGTAACAAGCCTACCAGAAATAGCAAACACAGTGATACAAGAAACCTCATTTACTGAAGGACAAATAAATGACGCTTTGAAAACAATAGATGATCCACCTTTGTCAATGAGGGAGATTATGGGATTGGATAAATCACTGCAGACAATAAGAGGTGAGATGGTAAACAACGTTGCCAAACTGGGAGAGCTTGATAAACACATAGAACGTGAAAAAGAAAAACTGGCTACCGCAGACAATGGAAATCTTGACACAGAAATGAAAGATAGAATCCAACACAGATTAAATGATTTGCAGATAGAAAGATCAGGACGGTTAGAAACAATTAGTATTGGAAGACAAAAACTAAAATCACAGGTCAACAGAATTAGAGAAACTATTCAGAAAATACTTCACGAAGACACTACTCTGGCTGAGAGACTTAAAACACTTTTCAGAGAACAGGGTATTACAATTGCTAGTTTAATTACTGCTCTTGGGTTTATTATCAGTACTGTTGTGTTAGCTGTCTCCGGCAGTGGTGGGGGTGCACCCTCGGCCCCAGCACCACCAACCCCGGGCCCCCCGGCTCCCACAGATCCAAAAGATTTACAGTCATGGGTAAAGAAACAGTTGTCTCACATATCAGACTTGCTTAAAAAATTGGCTGTGAAAGCAGTGGATGCTTTGCCTGGCATAATTGGCTCTGTTGTCAGTTGGCTGATTAGTACAGCGGCAAAGGCAGTAGGGTTTATGGCAGAGCATGTGTGGGTCTTTTTGGTTACAGTAGGAGGGTTGATGGTGGGTTATTTAATGAAACAGATAAAGAAGTAAAACTCCTAACCCTGTTAGACCTATTACCAATGCAGTTCTTTCTGACTCATGTGTGTCAGGGGTTGGTGTAGGGGTTATTGTTATGAGTGCCGGGGTTGGGGCCGGGGCCGGTGTTGGGGCCAGGGCCGGGGCCGGGGGTGTTACCGTCTGTAATGATTTTAATGACTGTACATGTGTGGTTGTGGCACCCAAGTTTACAGATTGATTGAGTCCTAATTTTTGATCACGACCTGCAACAATGATTTCATTATTATAATTTGTTATTGTTCCCATTTGGAGTTGAAGGTCAGATGGTAACATGTATAACCCGATTCCAACTACAAAGTCAACTTTTGATCTGGCATATCTGAGTACGTCTTGGTAGCGTTGTATGCTTGATGGGAGATCAACTGATGAATTTACTGAATCTTCAAGATTTGCAAGAAACTGTTTTTGTGCTTCAAACTTTCCACTTCCATTCAAAATGTTTGATTTTGTTAGTGATTGTGCTCCTAGTAAACACCAGACATATGTTCTGATAGACTCATTGACGCGCTCGACTCCTGCTTGAGTAAACCCGTCAGATTTATCTAAAATAAATGTGGTCCATGCGTTTGACTGCTTCTGCTCTATTGATCCTATCCAGACTTGTGATTTTGATGAGAATGAAGTGTAACCAGGGTAGTAATCTTGAGGGTATTGTCTGTGACTCAAAGCGTAATACAATGTGCCCATGCCATTGTGATCATCAAGTTTTTGTGTAAAGTCATACTTAGTGCTTATGTTAAATTCATTACAGATGCGTTCAAATGCTTTCATATCCATGGGGTTGTTAAACCTGTTGAAACTGGATTCAGTGGGCAGTGGTGTATGAAGTTCTGACAGTATACGTCTAAGCTGGTAATAAACATGGAAATGATACACAGATCTAATCAGTTTGTTTGAGTGATTCAAGTGGTCTGTAAAAGAAACCCCACAGCCAGTAGTTGAGCATAGTATTGCAAAGTTGAGTTGGTTTTGAAACATCTGTAGTGGACTTGAAGACCACTTTCTTGCAGTTGAGTCATCTGTTATTGGAGGGTTTAGGTAATGGTCAAACAGATTTGGTACTTTGACTTGGAATAGATCTTGTACTGATACAGCTATGTCAAGCTGATTTAGTTGAATTATTTTCTGTTCATAAGTAGGTGCAACATTATATTTGGCATCCATATTAAATTGAAATGCGTTTGTTGTGGTAATGGTTGGTGATTTAAATTCCATCCTTTTTTATATGAGATAATAAAAATGTTTATCACATTAACAAATCTTGACACAAGCAAACCAGTGTGGTTAACTAATGGGATTGATAATCGGGATGGTAGCAAGGCTGTAGCTATCCATGAAATGTTCTACACAGTAAAATGGTTTAATGTAACAGATGACATATATAATAAAGTAATTTTTGATGGTAAGACTGAAGCTATACCTCCTGGGTATTATGACTTTTGTACTATAGCTGAATGGTTTCAAAGTAAATTTAAAATTAAAGCAACTTCAAATCCAGCTAACCTACTTGTTACATTAGAATTTCTGAAACAAGATTGGTTAAAAATTTCAGATAGATTTGCATATTTACTTGGATTTTATATTGATGAAGATTGGTGGAGATCAGATGATTTAGATGAAGCTATGTTTGGTATTATAACAATGAAGACAAAAAAACTTAAAATAACTGGAAAACGTCCTGTCAATTTGTCAGTACACACAGTGCTAAATGTTTATTTGAAAGAACTAAACACATCTGAGAATGTTCACAATGGTAAGCCTTCAACTTTGTTGAGATGCTTACCTACTGGAACTGCTCCGTATTGTGAAAGTGTAGTTGTTAGATTTCCTAATTTGCAGTTTAAGAAATTAGGTTCTAGTTTCTTTGAGTCACTGAGTATATCTGTAACTAATCAGGATGACAAACCAGTTCTTATGCATGATTTTAGTGTTGTGTTGGAAATTAAATAATTTTATTTTTGTTTATAAAAATGAGCGGTCTTGGTCCAAAGCGAACAATCATACCAGTTGCGTGTCCGGTTACAGAGTTGAAAGATTTGGCAGACGTCCAGGATTTTGAGAAGGAAGGGGATGTTGGAGAAATATATGGTTTTGAACTTGATTCAAATGGCATGTACAAGAGGAAAGTAATTGTTGACATGAAAGACGGTGAAAAACAGATTCCTAAACTTGGTCAGCTGCGTGATGTTACTGTACCTACTCCACCTGTAAATAATTCGCCCTACAACTTAATACATGTGGGTAGTAAGTGGGTGGTTTCACCTGTACCTGTTCCACCACCCACAATTGACTGGGACATAAAGATTGAATTTATTAGTCCTTATGTATACACTGATGACGAAGGCGCCTTAGTGTTTAGGAAGGTTGTTAATTCTGGGCCGCTTATTGTAAGCCTTGTTCCAAGTTTTGCCCCAGACAACAATAGCAGAGAAAAACTGAAAGTTGAAAATTATGAGAGACTGAGATATCTTCTTACAACTAGAAAGGGTAGATCAGATACTTCTGTTGTGTTTATGCCAGCAAGCTTAGTCGTGGCTAGAGAAGTGACAATAGTATTTGAAATTATCATGAAATCAGTAACTACTGCTAAAGAGGCTCAAATTGCACAGGGAATTAAACTTACATGGGACGAAACAGTAACAGAATCATCAAAGGTCTTTATTGCCATTACAAAAAATAATGATGTTATTAATGTTTCGAGCAGTGTTCCAGCTGTCAAGGTGGTGGTTGACAAAACAACTTTTGTTCGTCTAACTTACATAAACCTTGAACACATTGATCTTGTTGCATTTTATTATGCCAGCAAATTGTATACTTTTGAAGAGTTGCAAAATGTAATTGCTGATTAAATAAAAAAAAAATATTTGTGAATAAAAAAAATGGTAAACTTCTATCCGCAACTACCGACGCTTGAGCCGACTGAAACAAATGTGATGACTAAAACAACACTTGCACCTGATCCACATATGCCAATTGCTTCAGATAAAACATTACAGGCAGATGCATTCAGATTAAATAATATTACAGAAGCTTTGAAATATTTGGAAGGAGAAGAGGCTAAGTACTCACGGTGCAAAAGGAGGTATAAGTCAGTATTTAATTCTGTTCAAAACACTTCTATGGCTATTGGCGCAGTTTCAGCTTCATGTTCTGTAGGGGGTATTGTTCTGTTCGCCACAGGAATTGGGAGTTTGGCTGGAATAGCAGTTGAGGCTGTTAGCGTTGCTACATGCCTGGCTTGTTTTGGTTTGGAGGCCTTGAACAAGAGGTTTCACACAAAATTACAGAAACATGAAGCATTGAGTACGCTTGCTGGTGCAAAGCTGAGCAGTATGAAACTTATTATCAGTAAGGCATTGAATGATAATTTTATTGATGACGAGGAATTTAAGAGAGTTCAGGATGATTTAAATAATTACAAGAAACAAAAATCTGAAATACAGAATAAGATGCGTAGTCAATCTCCCGTAAATGTTGAAGAACTTAAGGCCAGTTTTTTAGAGATGGGAAAACAGATCGGTGTTCAGGAAACCACAGAAAAACTACACAATCTTTTAAACAAATAAAAATCAGATTTGGTAATCGTTTATTAATGACATACACTTCACAGAAAAATGACATGCCACCTAACTATTTAACCCCATCAGCACCACCACCACCACCTGACTATTACTAAAAAAAAGTTTTTTCATTGTCCTTGTATCTTGACAAATCTGTCCGAGTAAGTTGTGACTTAAGTTGTGACTTGAGTCAAGAACTTACATTTTGTTATGTTTAAGTTCTTATAAGTTCTTGACTAAGTCACTTAATAACTAATTATAGGTTCTTAAAAGGTTACCTGTAAAGTTATTTGTCAGTTATAAGTGACTTTGGAAATTTGTTATCAAGTATCTGTAGGTAACTTAAATAATTTGTTATCAAGTGCATATAGCAATGGTTTTTTTTTTTGTTTGTTTGTTTGTTTGTTTGTGTGTGTGTGTGTGTGTGTGTGTGTATATATATATATATGAATATGTGGACATTGACTAAAAAAATAATGGTATAAATGGTATTGGAATGTATTTTTTTCTATCTCTAATAACTAATTAATATGCACACGTATAGGCAAACAAACACAGGCAAACAAACACAGACAAACACATACATACGCAAAAACATGCAGTCACACACACACATACACAGCCTACATACACAAAAACATGCACTCACACAGACGTACATACACATATAAACACATGCACGCACGCAAACACACACACATGCACTCACACACACATACACGTACACACTCACACACGCACGCACAAAAAATACACACACTATGGGTTGTAACCATACAAACTGGGGACGTCCCCGGTTTACTGAAAGTCCCCAGTTGTGGGTGTTTAACCCGTGTGTGTCCCCCAGTTTACGGGATTTGAATACTCACACACACACACACACACACACACCCACATTACAGGCAGACGCATTCCGATTAATATAATACACACATGCACGCACACACGCACGCACACGCATACATACACGCATACACACACACGCATACACACGCACACGCATAATCACGCACAGACAAACAAACAAACACAATGCACACACACACACAGAGACAACGACAAACACGCACTGACATGCACGCACATACGCACGGCACAGTCATACAGACACACACACTGACAAAGACAGGCAAACAAAGGCAGACAGACAGACGTTCCACAGACACATGCACTTCAGCCATGGTTGTATGTCACGCGACACGCAAGGACTGTATACTCGATTAGTCACAGCGCCGCACTTAGTTTCGTTTTCTAAGACGCTACGTCATTGTATACGCTGGATACAACGATCACACGAGATTACACAGCTTGCTACTGTAAGACCCTTGTAAACATAGACATTTAACTCTGTGTTTTGTCTTAAATTTATTAGTTGTCCACGGTATGGATGTGTTAGCAATGACTCGGAAAGGATCAACCTTCTGTTAACACCGCGCGGTCCAACGCTGTTGATTGTACACAGCTTACACAAAGCGAGATCGGTATGCTTCACCGCGGCGCGACACACAGCAAAGCCACCCGTAATATTGTGTAGTTGGCCACTGGTTTAAGATAGCTCAGTGGTAGTGTAAACAAATCACATTAGGACTGCGCTAACACTGAGTGACTCGACACTGAGACACTGAGAATTTAAGGCTTGTCTTGTCTCAGGTGCTATGCAGTAAATGACTAACGCGACACTGCCGAGCTAGCCCTTCATAAGTTTCAGTTCACGGATGTAAACACCACCTTTCTGTCACAAATGTTTAGTCGTTTGCGAAGAATTCCAGCTTGCTTAAAAACGTTTGTTCCAGAACTTTGCGTCATATTGTGTGTACGCACCGATAAAGAGCTGTGTTTTCTTCTGAGAACGTTTCCGCACAGACTGATCAATAAAATTAGCAAACAGTCGCGTCAGACACAGCTAGAAAAACCGGTTCGATCTTATTAATAAAAGGCCTTGGCTTGACACCTATACATGTCTGTGTAGACTTACATGAGGTATTTTTAAATCACCCCTTTTTTATGGACCCGTCCAATTGAATAGCCTGACGGGACATGCCTATTTCAGGGGGGTGTTTTTTTCATTGCAGTTGAAAAATTATTTTGTGAAAACTTGCTGTAGTTCAAAGCAGAGTGTGGCCTCCTTATTTGATATGACATACATTTTCTGAAATGACCTAGTGATACAGATTTCTAGTTTTGGCCCAGTGACCAAAATTTGAACTACTTTCTTGTTTTGACCCAGTGACCAAAATTTGAACTACATTCTCGTTTTGACACAGTAACCTAAATTTGAACTACATTCTCGTTTTGACACAGTAACCTAAATGTGGGGGGTGGGGGGGGGTGGGGGGGGTGGGTGGGGGGGGGTAGTGGTGGTGGTGGTGGTGGTGGGGGTGGGGGTGGGGGGTGGTAGTGGTGGTGGTGGTGGGGGGGGTGGGGGGGGTGGTGGGTGGTGGTGGGGGGGGGGGTGGGGGGGGGGTGGTAGTGGTGGTGGTGGTGGTGGGGGTGGGGGGTGGTGGGGGGGGGGGTGGGGGGGGGTGGGGGGGGGGGGTAAGGGGGTGGGGGGGGGGGGGTGTTATGTCAGGTTAAAAATAAACCAGTTTGGACGTGACGTCTAGTCAGGGCTTACCCAGCTGCTAATAATAGAGTATTGAACGGTAGACTGTCACAAAAGGCTTGGCACGGTTGCCACTGGCTGTTGCGTAAACACATAGGACGGGTGTACATTAAGGCGGCGGGCAGTGTGTGTGTGTTTGTATTTCAGGTTAAGTTTTATACAGTATGTTGATACACGCAATCTAATTAACCCCTGTTGGTACCTACTCTGCTGAGAGGTACATAAAATGGCGATGATTTAGAGGGTAAATTTCGACGGTATTTACTCTGTGTGGGAACATAGATAATAAGGGGTCAAAAGTTATAATTAAGAGGGTTAACTAGCTCAGTCATTGTGTTAATGCTGGTGTTTACATAATTAGTGTTCCTGTGGCACGGTAAGAGGTTCGCGCGCGTGTCGGCAGTGGCGTGTTCAGTTAGGCAAGATTGTCGGGGCGCTGTTTTAATACGAACATTACTGGGGAAAATGGGCGGCGTTAGGGCATGGGAGTAAGCGGTCGAAAAATCCTGGAAATTTGGAATAGATATAAATTGTCCATTTCCGCCCATAGTTACTATCTCTCAGCCGGTCAAAGCTTGCCAATGGCGGTGTGACAAAACCCTTGACGTGATTTGCAAGCCGTCATATGCAAGTTCACTTCTTTTTGTTGTTTTTGTCCTTCTCACGTCGTGTAGTGCATAACATGAGACAAAACCACGTAATAAGCAGTGAACTCAGAACCGTCTTGACAAAGTTTCTAACGTTTATTCTGCAGACTATCGCGCACTTGTATATAGTTGTCAGTGACGGATTACCTTTCCTAATAATACTTTCACATAGTAGAATTCGTTGACTCGTCAAAGGGGCATCATTCCGGGCGATATCGCGGTGGGTGCGTACACTTGGGACTATCGCAAAAATGACGTCAGTACCTGGGTGTCCCCATCCAGTTTTACTTTTACATGCTTGCATTCACGATAGCTCAGAGGGAGTATGTTTACATCAGTCAGCATAGATCGCAACCATATGGATTTATATGCTAAATGCACATGTTCATTTGTGTTTTGTTTCATCTGAAATGTAGACACAAAACCGCAGTGTGTATTATTTTAAATTCTCATAATATTTTGTTGCCCGGACCTTTTACTCTAGCAACTCCCCAAACCACCTCTCGTACGTCGTTGTGTCCTACATTTCTGTGTCCTACTTGTGTATATTGATGCGGGTCAGTCGTGACATGCTAGGCATGGAACGCACGTGCCCGTTAAGAAATAGAATCGTTTGCCCTATCAGCCCTGACCCTGTTCAGCGGGAGACTGATAGGCCATGATAATTCAAGGGTAGTGCCAGAATATCTTGGCGCCATAGAAGCATGGTTCTGACCGACCATGCCGAGTTTGGCGCATTAGTTAGTCTATGCGTCCTTAACCCATCAGTTTAGCCCCAATACCCTACGGCAGGGGATGGATTGACCATGATAATTCAAGAGTAGTGCCAGATGAGCTTGGCGCCTTCAGGCGCCAAGCTCATCTGGCACTACCCTTGAATCATCATGGTCGATACATCTCCCCCAACGGGAACGTCATCTTTAGTTAACACCTCCAGGATTTGGGAAACGCGGCCGTGGGGCTAAATGGGTTAACATAATAACAGGAAACCGATCGACCATGGTGGTTCAAGGGCAGCCCAAGAATATCGTCTTAATACCTCCAGACGCCCTGGCATATAAGAGCAGCTAAAGTACCGATCGACCATGATGGTTCAAGGGCAGCCCAAGAATATCGTCTTAATACCGCCAGGCTCCCTGGCATATAAGAGCAGCTAAAGTACCGATCGACCATGATAGTTCAAGGGTGGTGCCAGAATATCTTGGTGCCTCCTAGAAGCCCTGACGGCATTTTACAGCATGGTACTGATCGATCATTATAGTTAAAGGGTAGAGCCAGAGTATGTTGGTGCCTCTACTCAGTGAGACGCCCTGACATTTTACAGCATGGTACTGATCGATCATTATAGTTAAAGGGTAGAGCCAGAGTATCTTGGTGCCTCTACTGAGACGCCCTGACATTTTACACAATCCCCAGTAGCAAAACGTCTTCGGGCCCACGATCGCCGCAGCCGTGCGTGGGCTCACTGCGGCCGTCGTGGTCCCGAGGTCCTTTGCTTCCTGGGATTGTACTGAGCGATCAGCTTAAAGTTCAAGGTTAGTTCCAGACTGACCAGTCCGGCGAAACTGGGCGTCCTGAAACTGATGTAAGTCACTGAAACCGATGGACCATAATAGTTCATGGGTAGTGAAAGAACTGGTAGTGCCAGACTAGTTTTTGCGCCTTTGCGTCCTGACACATGACATCAGCTAGGGCACTGATCAACCATGATAGTTCAAGGGTAGCGCCAGAATAGGCACCACCACTATACACGGACATAGCTGCAGGAAACGTATTCACTGAGATATCGTGGACGCAAATCCCTCCACGTGAAACGGTTGGACAACTTCCGTGAGACACCAGGGACACAAATCCAGTCGTCCACTGACTTAGGATGAGTTTTTTTATATCATGGTCCAGTGTTCAGTCACCCGCGCTAGACGAAAAGGAATTCGGTCAGACAAATACGCTGTTGTTAAGAAATCACTGCGTTGAGATCACCTTACTTTGCCTTACATCTTGCAATAAATCAAAGTTCCAAAAGCTAAAGGTACCTCGTAATGTTTTCACGACTCGGAGTGCCCGCACAGGCTGGAAACGTTTTCTTTAAGCGTCGCAGAACAACTTTCAGTATGTGATAGTTTCAGATTGCTAGAGTTTTCAAGAAAGTGCTTCTAATGTTGTTTATGTTATGAAGCAAAAAATGTGACATTTTGTTAGTGTATCAAGGGTTTGACTCAGACCCTTGATACACTAACAAAATGTCACATTTGAAATATCGTGGCCGTTTTGCTTACGGTACACCGGTTCGTTTTACTTTCTTTATATGACAAATATTAGTGAAACTGTGCCGTTGTCTGTGCTTGTAGCAAGAATTCTGCTGAGCCACTTGCACTGGCAGTTGGGCCTGAAGGAAATACGGCCCAGTAGACATTTGGGAGGTCCAAGAGGACTGGATGGAATAAGCTGACACCCAATTTACTGTGTTGTGAACGACATATTTATTGTCTGCTGTGGCAGTGACGGGGCGAATGCTGCATTCTCTCTGTCTCCGTCTCTGTCTCTGTCTCTCTCTATTCTCCATTGTCATTTTTTGTCCTCCTTTCGATGTGGTTTTGTGGGTTTTTTCCCCCCGTAGTTTTGCGTCCTCATCTTATTATTATTATTATTATTTGCATGCTATGTTTCTTTTCCTGTTGTGTTCTCTTTTGTTTACAGGACAGCTGGTAAGACAGGCATTGAGTTGCCTAATGGCTTTATCCTGAATTAAAAAAGATTCATCAAAAAAGATTCATCATCTCTCTCTCTCTCTGATACTGAGAAACAGTCTTATTGAAATAATATTTTCTACACTGGTTCATATCCTTTTATATATATATATATATATATATATATATTCAGGTGCATATTTGTGGAATTCAACTTCCTTCTGATCTCAGAGCAGGATTATTTTTACACCATTGTTGTTGCTGGAGGAAAACGTAAATTTGAGATAATTGGTCAAGGTAAACTTCAAATGTAACAAATACAAAAGGACCCACATTTCTTTATTGTTATGTCTAACGTTTGTTGTCAGTGAATTAGCATGCATAGACATAGTGTAGTCGGGACCTTCAGAGAGTGACGTTCATGTAACATCTAGCAGCGCCAGGATAGTGACACACCAGTATTGCCTCCAACATCTATGGCTACTTCACCATGTTCTTCATCCACTTTATACCTTTACATTCATACTTACTGACACAGTGCGACCCGATCCTGATGACGGAGAAATGAAACTGTGCCACAGGACATCTGAACGGCTCCTCTTGTATTCAAGCCAGCCAGTCAGTTAGACTGTCATCCATCCATCATCCGTCCATCCGTTTATCCATCCATCCATCAATCCATCCGTCCGTCCGTCCAGTTAGACTGTCATCAATCCATCATCCGTCCATCCGTTTATCCATCCATCCATCAATCCATCCGTCCGTCCGTCCAGTTAGACTGTCATCAATCCATCATCCGTCCATCCGTTTATCCATCCATCCATCAATCCATCCGTCCGTCCGTCCAGTTAGACTGTCATCAATCCATCATCCGTCCATCCGTTTATCCATCCATCCATCAATCCATCCGTCCGTCCGTCCAGTTAGACTGTCATCAATCCATCATCCGTCCATCCGTTTATCCATCCATCCATCAATCCATCCGTCCGTCCGTCCAGTTAGACTGTCATCCATCCATCATCCGTCCATCCGTTTATCCATCCATCAATCCATCCGTCCGTCCGTCCAGTTAGACTGTCATCAATCCATCATCCGTCCATCCGTCTGTTTGTTTATCCATCCATCCATCCATTCATCCACCCATCCACCCATCCATCCATCCACCCATCCATCCATCCACCCATCCATCCATCCACCTACCCATCCGTCCACCCGGACTGTCATTCATCCATCCATCCATCCATTTACATCCACCGTGAGATGGCCTTGGTTGCCTGCTCGGCGTTAAACCCAAATAACTAACCATCCGGTTACATGCACATTCGTTCTTATTCTCACTTTTTGTCACCATCCATTCACATGCATTGTCATTCTCTCTCTCTCTCTCTCTCTCTCTCTCTCTCTCTCTCTCTCTCTCTCTCTCTCTCTCTCTCTCTCCCTCCCTCTCCCGCCCCCCTCTCTCTCCATTTAAACTGTCATCCATCCATCCGTCCGTCCGTCAGTCCTTCCAACCATCCATCCATCCATGTATATATTCTCTCTCTCTCTCTCTCTCTCTCTCTCTCTCTCTCTCTCTCTCTCTCTCTCTCTCTCTCTCTCTCTCTCTCTGTGCATTTCATCATGGCTTACAACACACTTTGAAAGATCGAACATGATAGTTCAAGGGTGGTGTCAGAACAGCTTGGCACCCAGAGGCGCCAAACTGTTCTAGCACCACCTTTGAATTGTCATGGTTGTCCTGTCTCTTGTTATTATTGTGTCAAGGCTTGACTGGGAAAAAATACCCTGACTAACCAAACCAAACTGCACACTTGACATTGGCTTGCAACACATTTCGCGACTGTCGTGACAACAATCTGCGGAAGCAAATGGCACAACAACCTCCTTAATGCAGGCCAACGGAGATATGAAGGTGACAGAACAGAAAATCGGTTGACAACATACCTCAGATGGAGGTGATGGAAAATACTCTCTCTCTCTCTCCCTCTCTCTCTCTCTCTGATGATATTTTAACTTCAGCCCTCGGCATCAACTACATACGAGGAATGACTTGCTTCACTTACCCCGCCCACGGATAGATCTCTACAAGTCAAGCCTTCTATTTTCAGGTAGTTCTGTCTGGAACTCATTGCCACTAAACATTAAATCATTTTCCGATAAAACCCGTTTTAAACGTGCATTGCACACTCACTTACAATTAGCGTGACTTCACAGTTTGCCATATAAGAATAATACTGCTGATAACACGTAAACGTCAAATATTTTCTCTTTCTCCTTACATTTGCTACCTGATCATCTATTGTCTTGTCGGTGTCACTATACGCTATTGATGCTGCTGATTCTATGACACTGTATTAGATGAGTATAATACTAATGCTATGCAAGCGTTTCGTTCTCTTGCTTTTTGCATCGGAGGCAGTTACAAATTCTCCATTGTCATTTTCCCCCCTCATTTCGATGATTCCCCTATTGCGTTTTTTTCCCCGTAGTTTTGCTTCCTCATCTTATTATTATTATTATTATTATTATTATTATTATTATTATTATTATATTATTATTATTATTATTATTAATTTTATTTTTTTAAATTTTTATTTATTTTATTTTATTTATTTTTTTATTTTATTATTTTTTTATTTTTTTTATTTTATTATTATTATTATTTTTTTTTTTTTGGGGGGGGGGTTGTAAGTTTAATGAAAATTCTGTCTGACCATAGAAGCGTTGTTGAAGGGTAGTACTCTATTAGATCATGTTAGTTGATCAGTGTAGCGCTGCAAAAAAGAAGTCACCGGACTTTTAACCCATTCACTGCAGGAACGAACAATATCCAAAAGCAAGAGGCATAAACCCTCATGACTGAGCTTCCGCTGTTGCGGGGGCTCATGAGGGTTTATTCCTCTTGCTGGCCACACTTTGCTTACGTGATCCTTGAACAGATCAGGTTCTTTATCGTTAACACACATTTCAGAAACGGCGCCATCTGCGAACAGAGGTATATAAAGGTTACAGGTATCTGTACTTGTCTACAGAGTTAGCCACTATTCGCGTCTGCCATGTATCAGTGGAATGCGAAAACACAGAGTCCGGAACAAGCGAGTGTAAAACGGCGGTTGGGTATCTCCGTCTTTGTAAAGTCTACCGTTATATAAACGAGTTTCCAGGTAACGAAGGTTTCCGCCTAACGGCAGTTTCACCGAGGCGATTAATGACAGCTCAGTGGTATTGCCATAATTAGCCAGCTTGGCGCCTGCCAAGCTAACCAGGGACTACCCCCTTTAAGCTATCAAGTTCCGCCTCTTCACGAAAACCGACGCTGAAGTTCGTAGACAGTCCCGGGCCAGGAAGTCTGTGCGAGTTATCCGGCATAAAAGCCCCAGTCCGTCTCGGGGCTTAAGTCTTGTCGATTTCCTGGATCTGTGGCTCGAACCATAGGCACCCGATGAGCTCAAATGCGTGTTGGCTCGCATATCAACAATCACTGAGCTCGTCGGGCGCCTTTGCCTTTGGTTTGGACGAAGCTGCGTTTGTTCAGTTGACTGACTTATTTTTCAGCCAATCGTCGTTCGGCTTCGACAATCGGTCGGCTGTCAGTCTTCCAGTCCTAAGCCTTGTAATCTGGCATTTGACAGTACTGAAGAAAAGTGTTTGACCACCCCCACACACCCTCTCTTCCACCTCTCCACCCCACCCCACCCACACAGTCACACGCACTAACCCTTGCGAGAGTTCAATATTTTCAGAAAGATTTAAGTATTTGTAGACCATGTTAATTTTATTGTTTTGACCTTTTCATGAGGCTGTAGACTTGTACGACATTGTAGCCTGAAGATGATATTTTTTAATATATATTTACATCTTGTCTTAAAACCTTTCTTTTAGTCTATCTGGTCAGATTTTTACCCTTCCCGCCGTGAGATGGCCATAGTCGCCTGCTCGGTGTTAAACCCAACTAACTAACTAACTAACTCGCTAACTAACTCGCTAACTAACTAACCTTCAACCATTATTCTGGCTAGTTTTAAAGTGTGACTGTCATTCGTGTAGGCCTAAAATGAAAGGAAATAACAAAACAAAAGGAAACAATAAAGAAAAAAAAAAAGGAAATAAAGAAAAAACAGTCATCACCATCAAAAAACTAAAAAAACTATTTTGTCCTTGTCATTCCGAAGCCGTGCATGTATCTTTCTTTGCTGGTCAAGTAATTTATTTATATCGAACTTAGTCGGATATATCAAAACGACACGCGAACATTTTTTTTGTTGTTACTTCCACTGAAAGTTTGTCAAAAGCGGAGTAATTCACATGCAAAAATCCTAAGGTCGCGACCTATGAAGAAGTGTTGTTTTATCCAACTTTTGTTGAATCAGAATTTGTTACTAATAAGCGAAGTCTACTGTATTTTACTACTCTGCATCAGTGCATGCTCTAAAGCATGTTCTTAATTAAACGAACTTTTGATCGGCAAACCTAGATCAGAGAAGATCGGCGATCTTTTGGTTTGTTTCTTAATTGAGGTTGAACGAACCTAGACGAACTTCAGCAAACCAGGTTTGCCATGGTTCCCTTTCTTAACTGAAGTGCTCGATTCGGCGTACTTAGGCCTACTGTCTGCGAAGGTGTTCATATTGGCTGCCGCTATGCCGCTTCGCGATTTGGACGATTTTTGTTTTTGTACTCCTTGCAGTAGCGATCCCACAAACAGCGCTCCGCCTCCCACAAATCAATAATAAAAAAAAAATAGGTCTTGTTCTTCGCACGAGTGAAATACCACTACTACACGTCATACTGACCAACGTGCCATACTTGTTTTGAATCGGTGACTATCTTCTTATCTCCAACGCAGAAGAGGGTAAAAGTTTTGACCAATCAGAGAAAAGGTTTGCCTTGGTTTGCTCAGAGCGAACCTTTTCCGACAGCGAACTATGGTTTGCCGAGGTTCGTGAACTACTTCGAACTAGGTTCGCCGTATCTTTTGATTAAGAACCAACCTGGCTCGTTCGAGATCGTGAACTCTAGTTCGTCAGAGTTCGCGAACTAAAGTTCGTTTAATTAAGAACATGCCGCATCAGCCAGCGCGGGAAAATCAGTCGGCGTCTTTTCTTTTCTTTTTGTCCATTGTGGTCAGTATATCCAAAACTGACTGACTTTAACCCTTAACCCTTATTATTCGGAATACACCAGTGTGTGAAATAAGTTTGACTAAAATAGTTCAAGGGTAGTGCCAGAATAGCTTGGCGCCTCTAGGCGCCAAGCTATTCTGGCACCATCCTTGAACTGAAGCCATTGGTATATCTCCTTATCTGTAAGTACTATAATGTAGCTTGCATGTGGCAGTGTGTAAATTTGAAGCTTTTAGCCTCAGTATGATATGGGTTAAACTACCGGAACTAGAGACAGCTGCAAGAGACATAAACCCTCATGAGCCCCTGCGATGAGCCCCTGCGGTTACTATTTTTTTTCAATTTGGCTTTTGAAAGGGATTGATAAACCTTACGTTTTCCCATCAACATGTATATATCTGAATCAGGCTCTTGAAATGTTATGTTTATTATTTTAGTATTGTGTCAGTGTGCATTTGGACCTATGAATGATTGTGTTTTTGTACGTTGTAGGTACTTTAGTTAGTTAATTTCAGTTAGTTAGATTATCTAGATGTAAAGCGCTCTGAGCCTTTCTTTGTGGGGATATTGCGCTATAGAAGAGTTATATATTATTATTATATTATTATTTCTTGTTAGTTTCTGTGTTCATTATGTTTATTGTTCAATATGTTTATTGTTTATTATGTTTATTGTTCACTATGTTTATTGTTCACTAGTTTATTCACTATGTTTATTATTCAATATGTTTATTCAGTTTTGGTCCCATTTACGCGGACGTTGGTCAGTATGACGTGTAGTAGTGGTTTCAGACACCCGCAACTGATTCGGGATCACTGGCAGCGAAGGGGTTAAATCACGTGACTGAGATCAGCACGCACATTCGGTCTCTGCATGGCGCTCGTCAGTGATTCTGGCTCACACAGCCCTGTACCTTCCCACCGCTGTAGTTGCCGCGGGAACCGTACTCCGGCCCCAGATAGATCCGGCCCCCAGTGCGCCGCAAAGGCCATCGGGCCGACGTCGGCCCGATGGCCTTTTGCGCTTTTGGAGACATGCAGGGCTCGGGAAAGACTGACGCGCCACACGCACACTTCTGTTCATACGAGATGCCGCTTAGCATCTCATTTGAATAGAAATGTACAAGTGGTACTCCCCAGCGGAGAAAGAAACCCGCTTAGAAATGACAGTTAAAACAATTTATTAATATTTCGGGTAAAACCCCACTTTATTTTTCAAAATTCAAACAAAAAACGTGAGTATACAAATCAGTTACTTAAAGTGTGTAGTAACTGTATTTCTAAGCGTGTTTCTTTCACCATTGGGTTTTTCTCTGCATTTTACACGGCTTGCCTGTCACTTTTATGGCCTGTATTATTTAGTGCTACTTCCCAGATATACAACCGGCCCACTCGGGGAGCCTAAGCCACCACTGAGTACTATACAACTAACTGAATGAGATGCCGGTTTAGCATCTCACCAGTCATTTGATTAGAAGTCAGGGGTTCTTTCTCCGCGTACTCCGGTTCTTCCACCCCCCCCCCCCACCTCCCCCCCCCCCCCCCACCCCCCCACACTTTGGTACCGGTTTCAGGCCACTTTACAATTGAATTTCAAATACAAGCGATCAAAAATCTCTGTAACTTCAGTAGCTGAACTGGCCCTTCGTCTGTCTTGTACTGTGTTTGTCTTAAATGGCGTAAATCCGTGTCTGTTACGTGAGTGTGCGTGTTGGGTTTCAGTTCGCGGCGCTTTGAGTCGATTCACCCAAAAATTGAGAAAAAGCGCCTATATAATAACGGTATTATTATTATTATTATTATTAAGTGTTCTGGTGGCGTACTCAGATCATTTAATGTAAGCACTCAGCTCAGTTTTACAGGTGTTTTACTGCTCCAGTATTGTTGGCCTTCTAACTTCAATTGGATTGACGTGCCTGGGGTAGAAATTTATGTAAAAGAGATCAAGATCAACAAAGTAATCAGGAAAGCGGGCGGGGTGATTGGTAGAGCACAAGATACTTTGGACACACTGTACAACAGACGGACTCGGATTACGAACAAACTGGCTGACATTCTTGATGAGAAAACACATCCACTTAGATATGAATTTTAAAGCAGACGTATCGAACGAAGTGGCAGACTTCGAGTACCCAAAAGTCGTACAACACGTTATGCCAACTCTTTTCAAGAATCTCGGCCTCAGGCTTTTACCCTTTTCAACAGTAATATCAGTAGATAGTGTCTGTCAACATTATTTAGTTCTTTAGTACTAGCCGGCCATTCAGTTAGTTCGCTGCAACATTGCTGACACCAGACACACTGACAGGGGGTATAAACCGTAAGCCTTTCTGAAGAGTGTTACAAAGGTAACTGAGTACGTCTGTTACAGTTCATCTCTTTAACTGAGAGTTATGGGTTATTTAATTAATTCAATGAGTGAATGATGATGCCATGTGAGTTGCGGCAATGGGCAGACAGTGAATTTCCCCATGAGGGATTAATAAAGTATTATTGTATTGTATTGTATTGTATTGTATTGTATTGTATTGTATTGTATTGTATTGTATTGTATTGTCACATGTTGTATTTTGTTTTCATCCCTACGTCACACGACCAATCTCTTTAGCGCAAACTGTGCCACATGACCGAGCTAAACCCTTATAGCGACAAATGGCGGACTTTTTTGTAGCCCTCATTCTGACGCGTCTTGGACGTCCGCAAGTTTGTCACTATAAACACTTGAAAGATCACCAAAACGTTTTAAAGCATAGTACAAAGTTACTTAGTGTTGTTCGGAACAATAAGCACACTACCGGAGACGGCAACGTAATGAAAGATTTTAAATTACGTAATAAGTCTATTATGTATAAATATATATATTCCTATTACGTCAGTCATTCATGTCTGGCGCGATCCAGGTCGGAAGATTTCTTCTTGGATTTCTTTTAGTGGAGGAATGAAAACAAATTCGTTATTGGTAGGCGGCATGGGGCTTGCTGCACGGACCCTTATAGGCCTTCGGGGGGGGGGGGGGGGGGGGGGTCAAAGGAACCATTGTACCCCTCAAGCCTTCGGCCTTCGGGTACTGGTTCCTTTGACCTCCCCGCTCAGGCCCACCGGGTAGTGCGACCAATAACTTATAGTATTCCCCAAATGGGTCTGTCTGTCTGGGGAGTACGCCCGCGGCACACGACTCTGCCGTGATACCAGCACACATTTGTACAATACATAGCTAGAAACGTCCCGGCCAAACTGATGTGCTGACGGCCGGATTCACGTACAAAAGGCAGAACTGCCGACTGAAAGAACAGCCTCAAGACGGAGCCCCGCAGGACAGCCAGCAAAAGCGACCCAAGTGGCCAATAAGCGCTACAAGGAGGGGAGGTAATCGGCTCAGTCACGGCGCCAAGAGCCGAAATCAATGCCCCTCCCTGTTACCAACTTTAAGCAGGCTAAAACTATCATCACCATCGTCATAACAAAGGGCCCAACCATCATCATCACCACCACCACCGCCATGACAACGACATACGTTTAGCTATCGAACTTGTGCGCGGGCCCACTGCGGCCGACTTCGGCCCAATAGCCTTTTGGCATGCTGGGGAGCAAGAACTAAACCATACCTGCGCCCCATTTCTTCTGTGCTATCTTTCAGTCACTGATTTTACGTTGAGTCGGAAAATATTAATTTCAAAATTCTTTGGTCAGTCTTGATTAGATCATTGTTCAGCTGGTGCTGATACACTTTCTACCTGTTTAATTAATTCAGGACGTGCCGTATATGCATACGTGTAGTTTTGCCGCGTATCCGTATGCGGCATTGGCGTGTTGAATGCCGTATTAATCTGTTATTGCGGGACAAAAACATTCATGTATATTCATGTGATCTTGTCTCAGTACTCAATGTTGTACACAGCAGTTCTTCAGTTATAATGCGCTTTGAGCTTACAGCAATCAATCAATCAAATCATTTATTTCCAAATAAAGCCTACAAGTTGCCACGTACAGGAAAATGTGTCTCGCCACCTCAGGTGCAATTCACATGGCTCCACTGGTTATCATTATCATTTATTATTGTTGTTGTTAGTAGTAGTAGTAATAGTAGTAGTAGTACCAGTAGTAGTAGTAGTAACTAGCCATCAACACCCCACAAAAGGCAGCAACTGCCTGTGTCTGAATGACAATCAATAGACAGTATCCCTCGATAAGAAGTAGGTCAGAAAATGAACATAGTTTTCACATTCAGCGGATTCAGTCAGCCCTGCTCGACCTTTGAACTATCATGGACGGTCCAGCTCTAGGGTAGTATTGAACTCACTCGAGACGTGCCGCCACACGGATACGCGGCTGAAAGCCGCGTATCCGAATGCAGCAGGTCTCGAATGAGTTCAGTACGCGGCATAACTCAGTGTCATTTCCCTGTATTTCCTGACCGAAGCTGGCCGCATCCCTTGGAACTTCGAAGACGGACTTACAATAGGCAAGACAATATTTCTGGAATGGTCCAAGGTGCTAATGCTTGATATGATCCGATTAACGTCATCCCAGCCAGTCACAGTGGTCCGCAGGTTGAGTTTCTGAATCTGTATCGTTGTTAACCCCATTGGATCACCCCGGAACTGAGCCGGTGTGAAACCACTGACTCAGTACACACTGACCGACATTCGCGTGAAAAAAAAAGCAGACGCCAACTGGACAGAAAATAGGCAAAGTTAACACAGGACTAACAAGAGACATAAATCCTCATGAGCCCCCGCATTCGCGGGGGCTCATGAGGATTTATGTCTCTTGCTTTGACCTGGGTAGCGTTCGCCCTTTGCCCCGGCACTTAAAGGGTTAAGCAATCCAGACCAAAAAGGTGACTGCCAAGCGTGTGAAATGCAAAGAAGTACCCAACGGAGAAAGAAACACGCTTAGAAAAAACGGTACAACACAATTTATTAATATTTCGGGTAAATACCCTTTGTCAAAATAGACAAACAAACAGAGACATTAGCCGCTACTTATCTTCATATGCAGAAGGAATGTTCTTTACTTAAAGGGTTAGTTCAACCTCAAAGAGCCCCTACCGCCGGTTTTGAAGAGTGTCAGTGTATGCAAAGTGGTGTCAGGAAGAGGCATAGATCCTCATGTGGCCCACACAGTTGTCTGTATCTATGTCCTTTGCAGTTAGATCTTGTACGTTCACTTTTCCTCGGCAGTGAAGGGGGTTAACTCACTCGTACATTAAACCTCCTCCCCCCTCCACACAAGGCACACACACCCTTCCCTGACTTCCTTCGTGCGAAGAGCAACGATGTGCAGTACATGAGTAAATGGAGATGATGACACGTCCTCAGTACAGTCAAACCCGTAATTCAGTCCATGCGCCAAAAAAAGTGACTGCCAAGCTTGTAAAAGGCAGAGAAGAATTCAGCTAGAGAAGAAAGAAATACGCTTAGAAAAGTCAAAAAGTCTTTTCCCCGCGTGTTTTCTTCTTCGTTGGGGATTCTCAGACAAGCCGTGTAAGGCGATCACCCTGTGAAGGGACTATCCAAAAGTGGTCACGTACCAGACGACGGCCGTCTCCTTACACATGGTCATGTAAGTCACATGACAGGTTTGACTGTAATAAGAGATATGTCTGCCTTGTGAAGGCAAAGACAGTAAATTTATTTTTGTGACATGCGAGATTTTCATTATAACCCAACAAAAATCTCCCATTTCACAAAAATGTACTTATTGTCCTAACTCATTCTACCCCAACACCAAAATCCTTAAATTTTGCCCCTGTCCTCTCAAGAGCAGGACACAGATCGACCATGATAGTTCAAGGGTGATGCCAGAATAGCTTGGCGCCCGTAGGCGCCAAAATATTTTGGCATCACCCTTGAACTATCATGGTGGATCCTTATCCTGCTGTGGTGTGTCTGGGGTAGAATGAGTTAACTCATTCGAGACGTACCGTATACGGAGACGCGGCGAACAGCCGCGTCAGTCTCCGTATACGGCACGCCTCGAATGAGTTTGTTTTTTTGGTTTTGTTTCTTTAATCCAGACCAAAACGGTGACTACTGACTTTTTTTTTTTCAAAATCTCTTTGAGTCCAAATTTGAGACTGATTTGTCCTCGGAAAACTACATCTGATTACACTTCACGAGACATATCGACCATAGTACAGTGGTTGTGCCAGAAAAGCTTGGCGCCAAATCTTCTTCTGTTTTGCTAAAGCGATCCGCTCCCGGATGAAGGGCTTTGAGTGCTAAACTGAATTCGCCGATACAACGGGTTAACTAGCAATGTTGTCTTGCATCGACTAAGACTTTTCTACGCCCTACTTTTCACAATCCGTGTCAGTGAGTAACGACGGAACTCACCTGCGGCATACAACTGGAAGAAGAGCCAAAAAAGTCTTCCATTTTACGACATTCACAATATAAGTTAGCCCTATTGTCTAGCACTATTGTAAGACAAACTAAGAACATTTATCAAGGAGATATTGCGATCTATTAACCCTTTACTGCCTGGAATAGTCGCTTTAATGTCCGGACAGCAACGAGACTTACTCAGGACATGCCAGCACAGCATGTCAAAACCCCAAAACTGAACAAAAACAACACTAACAGAAAGAAAACTACGAAAACGTACTAGCATTGAATGTTAGTCTGTGCGTTGTTGCGGTGTGTGATTAGTGCGCAAGGGTGTTCCATCTACGCACAAGATGACATGTTGGCGAAGTCACTATGCTTTCCTTTATTCTTTATTCTACCCAAACGGCTGGTTTCTAAAATGGCTGTGTCAATGACGACGTCAATGCCTTAACCGTTGTAAAATAAAGTTTCATTGATTCATTCATTGATTCTTTCTCGCCGTCAGGGCGGATCGCAAGTCCTCTATTGTTAGTGCTGTCTAGATTTGTCCGCCTAAGTCTTTCCCTCCGCCCCCCCTCCCCCTTTGATGGCAGGAGGAAAGACACGGTTTTACAAGCCATTGCCCACCATCTCCTTCCATCTGCAAGAAGCATAGATTTACATGAGCCTTTCGGTCTAGCCGCAGGTTCTCATGAGAATGCATCCCAGTAAGCGAAGTACTTTCGGACCGACGTCGGTCACATTGGGCCCGCGCACAGCGCGGGCCCAATGCGGCCGACGTCGGCCCGAAAGTCCTTTGCTCACTGGGAAGTCGTCTTCCGTAAAAACCGGCCCCATTATCCAGTGTGTTTGTTCAGGCAAAACGACGGGCTTATTCAGATTGCATGTCCGTAAAAGGGCAGGGTGTATCAAAAGTGGCACAGTTGCAGTCCGCGGCCGAATTCATCAGTGTTCAGGTCGTACTCCATACACCTTGCTCGGTGCCAGGGGACGTTAAACTGAAGAGAATGAATACACTGTATGTTTATCTCTATGTTCTTCAGTCAACGACAAGTTTGAAAATTGGTAAAGTAACACACTGAACGTTGTAGAATAAAAATTTCATTGTCATTGTCAGTTAGAGGAGGCTGAAGGGGCCTGAAGCTGGGATTGTTGCTGATTCCTTCGCAGTCAATCCGCTTAGCTGTCGCAAAACAGTCGTAGGCTGAACACCCAGTCATCTCATCTAGATGGGGACCTACTGACGTACATGCCTGACGAGCAAAAGAAATGTGACATTTTTGGAATAATCGAAAACACTACTGTTTTCTGTGATTCCAGAAATGTTCCATTTCTTTGGCTCGTCAGTATATATTTAAAATGATCCAGTGAGAGAAAGTCTCATTTCAAGTCGCAGCGGAGATCTACCGAGCTTTGCAGACTCTAAAACCTCAATAGGGGCAAGGGTACAGGTACAGTTTTCAGTACCTTTCCGCTGGACACTTCCATACCCCCCGCCACCGAATCCGCCCAAGCCCATTCGGCAAGTCAGGAGAAACTAAGCTTCTTGTAGGCGGAGAGGAAAACCCAGTGTTGACAATCATTATCTTCAGCTTTGTGGTCTTGTCAACATAGTAGAGCGTTTGTGTGTGTATATGCGTGTGCCTGTGAGTGAATGTGCACACAAACATGAGTGTGTGTTTGTGTGTGTGTGTGTGTGTGCATCTGCATGTGTGTGGTTCCATGCATGGTTGAGTGTGTGCATCTGTGTGTGTGTGCCCACACGTGTGTGTGTGTGTGTGCGTATGTGTGCATGTGAACGATATATATATATATATATATATATATATATATATATATATATATATATATATATATATATATATGTTCCTATAAGATATCAAACAAACTGCACTTCCTTTAGGAAGGTTACAAAGTAAAGTAGGTAATAGCACTGTCAAGGGAGAGAAGTGTGCAGGATCGACCAGTGATCATAGATCTACTGTGGCCAAAGCACAAAACAAAAAAAAAATATAGGACAGAGAGGGGGCGCTAAGAAAGCGACTGGAAGCAATGCATATGGAAGCCCCCCCCTGCCCCCGAAGCGGGGCGTATCACATATCCCACTGTTCCAGCCACTCAGTGCATGGAAATTTAAATCTAGGTCCCCCAAGGGGGGTCCAGATATTTAGCCGGTGTGGACAGCTGTTTCGGTCTTGGCGACCTCTTCAGCACACCATCGGCAATACTGGAAGAGGCAGGAACTTCTGCCTACCTGCAAAGACAGCCACATTATACTGTGGTGTCTCCAGGGGCATACATACCATGCCACCACCTAGAGTTAAATTTCCATGCACCCTAAAAGAGAACCTAACAAAAGGGGGGGGGAAGGGGTTGCAGTCGATATTGTTGACAATCATTATCTTCAGCATTGTGGTCTTGTCAACATACAGCGTTTGTGTGTGTATATGCGTGTGCCTGTGAGTGAATGTGCACACAAACATGAGTGTTTGTGTGTGCATCTGCATGCACATGTGTGTGTGTGTGTGTGTGTGTATCTGCATGTGTGTGGTTCCATGCATGGTCGAGTGTGTGCATCTGTGTGTGTGTGTGCCCACACGTGTGTGTGTGTGTATGTGTGCATGTGAACGAGAGAGATATATGTAAGACATCAAACAAACTGCACTTCCTTTAGGAAGGTTACATTTATTTGCACTTCCTTTACATTTAATGCATACAAAAGTCACATACACATATATCACAATTGTCCATGAAAATAGCCATCAACAGGGGAAAACAACAGCAGACATCACCTCCCCCCCTCCCCCCAGTATTTCATTTGTAACTCAGTACAGTATTTACATTATTATTATTATTATTACATGGTATTTATATGGCGCATTTCTCATATTTATAATATAACTCAATGCGCAGAATGTAGCCGCGAACTGAACCCAACAAGCACGCTCACGTGAATCACGCGCATTCACTCACACACTGTACGTAAACACAGAACATTCACGTGGTGCTAAGGGCAAGCTCAAGCGAGCTACTGAAGTTGTATTTGGAAATCGTTTGTATTTGGAATTTTATTAAGTTGGCTGAAACTGATACCAAAGTGGAGGGGGAGGAAGAGCCGGAGTACCCGGAGAAAAAACCCCCAACGATCCGCCCGAATTAACAGTGACACTTGCTAGAGGAGAAACTTGAAGTCCGATGCCGGAACCAGGAATCGAACCTCGCACCTTTAGCATTGGTGGCAGGCGCCTTAACCACTGCGCCACGGACCGCCCCATCTGTGAACTGTATGGAGACATTTGGCACATATGATGAAATACAATATATTTGTATAAATGTGAATAAAACGATGCTTATCAGGCTGAAATAATTTTCTGTCAACAAAGGAAACAAACAAAAATACACGATTCACAACAGACATATTGCTGAAGACCTGACAATCATTAATTTTAAAATAAAATCGGAATTATACTGTTACTCTCATCTCTAAACGCCAGAGAGGAAACAAATGCAAGTATTAACTCCCTTGTGCACACACCCACAGGTGATGTTTACAGCATTGATGGCTGCATACACAATCTGTCATCAACTGCTGCGAAGGTGTCATATAGCGTTGCTGCCAGGAACACTGTACAACACTTCCGCAGCTACTGATGCAGGGCACCTTAAATGAGTTAACATCACTACCAGCAATGTCTCTGAAACCATCACAGAAATATTTCTGAGGAAAGTGGATGTGAATGAGGCCAGCAAAAGCATAGTTCCTCATGAGCCACCCTCGTCTGCAAATGAGGAACTATTACTTGCATTTAGGTGGTTTTTGTTGTGTCCCATCAAGGGATTAACCCCGGGCAATGCCGCTACCCCGTCTGCAAGAGACATAAATCTTCGTGAGCCCCCACAGTCATAGGGACCCATGAGCATTTATGTCTCTTAATTGTTAGTCCTGTGTCGTTTATGCCCAATTCTGGTCCCATTTCATTTGTGTTTGCCGCACAAATGTCTGTCGGTATGCAGTGGTTTCTGATGAGAAACCAGCGCCCACTGGCAGTCAAAGGGTTAACATTAAGTACAGATGCTGGTCTACAGCTGTAAAAACAAAATGTTAAATCACAAAATATCAGAGATGACAAGAAGTTAAGAATATAAAACCAACAACAAATTGATGGCATACACTCGTTCTCAACAAAACAAAACAAAAAAGTTTTCAATTTGGTCAGAATATGTGATAATAGGCTTCTTTCACAAAGCGGTTCCGAGCATTGCCTGTCGAGCTACAGGTTCGAGATTCTTTTGGAAAGTAAGGAAAAAAGCACAAGAGGCAACCACATCAATTTGTGTGCCAAAATATCACTGAATAGGTTGAATGCAAACAGGATTGAACTAAAGTGCATGAATAAAAATGATACTGTTGGTATCACATCTTTTCCAGTTGGCAGTTGTTCAATTTAGCATGCCTGTGCTGGTCTGTGATTTTGAACCTTACGGCCAGTATGACAAGGCCATCTTGCAGAGTAGGCCTGCACACAACTGTGCGTCGGCCCACTAGGGCCGACTTCCGCCAGATACATATAGCCTTTTGCGTAAGGTCCAAAATCGCAGACCAGCACTTAAAATTTTGTCCAACGTTTGTGGTTGTGGCAATCAAATTGTAAAGGGAGGGAAGTCAGTAAAAGCTGATGACAAGCAGGACAAGATATAGAATTACTTACCTTGCACTAGGTGAAAATACTGATACAGGAGCGGAATGTGAAACAATCTTATCCAAGCAAAACAATTTAAAAAATAAAATAAAATAAAAGTCCACGAACGGCAATTACCTTATTCAACACACAAAGAAACAGTTCAGGTCAGATCTGCTCTTTCAAGATCTCTGTGCAAGGAAAGGTGCACACTTTCAGTCGGATGTTTTCCCAGAGTTCCTTTTAAAATCATACCTGCATTGTGTACTATGGAAATCACAAACAAACAAAGCACAAAAGAAAACACTACACTGATTCCTAGTGAGGTCAAAGTTTTTGAGTTACATACTGTGAATGTGTAGAACTTTAACCTTCTGCCCGGATCAGTCACGCTTTTGTCACAATAATTCCTGCTGGAATTACCACAACAAAAAGCACTACCGACAGCCAAAGGGGTGGTTTACCCCTTAACTGCCAGTGGAAATGCAGATTGTGTTTTTAAAATCAATGAAAATTCAATATCAAATAGGGTTTGAAATAACCAGGGGGGGGGGGGGGGGGGGCTAGGGGAAAAAGCCCCTTACTTTGCCCTAATGGCCCTCTACTTTCATGTCCACGGGGCCCGACATGCCCCCTTCTTTTCAGGCTTTTGTATCAAAGCAGCGGTAGGCGTAACTCAGCGAATCAGTGCGGTCCCGACACAGGTCATGAACTTTTCACCAAACACATGTGACTGGCTATTTTTAGCATGGTACCCCTTCCATCAACCTCTCTTCACGTTCACTCTGCTGTTTGCAGCTCGCTATTCTTCTTTTAGCTAAAGCCGCTTCATCCAGCGAATGAGAGTTCCTATGTTTCGCTGTCTTGTCCGTAAATCATGCAACGGTTCATGAGCCCCTTATTTTCCTGTGGGGCCCCCTACTTTTACTGACAGGGGGCCCAAAGAGCCCCATACTTTTGAAAAGTATTTCAAACCTTGTCAAAGATCTCAAGTCATCAAAGGAACATGGATTCAAAGCGGTTTCAGCAAGAGGCATAGCTGCTCATGAGCATCCGCAATTGGAGGAAGGAGGGGGGGGGGGGGGCTCATGAGGATCTATACCTCTTGCAGCTGGGTGGTGTTTAATTTTTCTCAGCAGTGAAGGGGTTAAAGGCACACACACTATTCATAACATTAAATGTGAGACCCCAACAGGCCAAATGTCTCTAAAATTAGATCCATTTGATATGCTCTATGTCAAAGTGCACAGATGAACAACAACTGTGAAAGCTCACAAATAGTGCATGATTATCATCTGAAGTACAGTCAAGTAGATACCTATGTAAGCAAAAGGTGAATCAGGCCGACGCAGGCCACAGCTGCCGCGGACAAAACACGTGTGGGCCAGCTGCGTGTGATATGCTGACCTGATGACCATTTGCTCACAACAGCTGAACAGTAGTGACTGAATAGCTGGAAAGAAAGCGAGACAGTCAAAACAAATATCAATCATTAACCTACTAAACCCTGATGCACTACAGCAGGTGATGGATCAACCATGAGAACTCAAGGGTAGTGCCAGATTAGCTTGGTGCCATCGGGCAACTGGTACATAGTTGTTAAGTGACACCTCCAAAATTTGTGAAATGCAGCCTTGGGGCTAAATGGATTAGTTTTCTGAAAGTTGTAATGTTTAACCCATTTAGCCCCGAGTCCCTACAGCAGGAGACTGATTGCCCATGATAATTCAAGGGTAGTGCCAGATTAGCTTGGAGCCTTCAGGTGCCAAGCTAATCTGGCACTACCCTTGAATTATCATGGTCAATCCAGCTCCTGCAACTGGTACATAGTCATCAGGCAACTCCTCCAAAATTTGAGAAATGGGACCTTGGGGCTAAAAGGGTTAAGAAGCAGCATCCACAATGACAGTCAGGCTGAAAGGGTCAACTTCAATATACAGTAACCTTCGAATATAACAAATTGCCAGGGGATCCAATTTCTAGTTTGTTGTAAGCGAAATAATTTACATAGGAAAACTGCTGTTGTGACCTCTGATGAAAAGTGTTGTTATATCTGACTATTCTCACATCCATCCTTGTTATAGACAAAGTCGCCTGTATTTAACCAA
This sequence comes from Semisulcospira habei, assembly GCA_036245525.1. NCBI lineage: Eukaryota > Metazoa > Mollusca > Gastropoda > Semisulcospiridae > Semisulcospira > Semisulcospira habei. The sequence continues at coordinate 67,944,388 of BTPG01000004.1, read as the reverse complement.
TATACTGAGGCTAAAAGCTTCAAATTTATACACTGCCATATGCATGTTACATTATAGTACTTACAGATAAGGCTATAGACCAATGGCTTTAGTTCGAGGGTGGTGCCAGAATAGCTTGGTGCCTAGAGGTGTCAAACTATTCTGGCACTACCCTTGAACTATTTTAGTCAAAATTATTTCTCACACTGGTGTATTCCAAATGATAAGGGTTAAGTATAAAACTACCCAGCATGAATCTACCCTACAAAATACCCAGATGTGCAACCAACCGGTGTACATTTGTGCTGCTACGATTCCACCAAGATTTAGATGTAAATCTACCCAGTGTTAGTCTAGTATAAATCCATCCAGCATCCATCCTGAAAGCCTTAGTTCAACCCAACTCGGAAATTTGGGTGGCACGAATCTACACTGGGAGGATTCATGCATTGGTGGATTTACTAGGGCAGATTTACAAGATTCATGATGGGTAGATTTCTATGACTAAATATTGAAGCTGCAGGACCACTTCAGCGTCTGACAGATCAGGCAACAACTGTGTTTTTCACAAACACACACAGTCACAATAAAAAATACCAATAGCACAAATCCGAAAGAGCACAAAAAAAGGCTGTTTGAGGGACTGTTCTTTTTTTCACAAAAACCTGAAATTCAGTTTTGGGGGATTTTGGTGGAGCCGAATCAGCCTCCAGTCACCCTTGAATCACAAATTATTGTCTGCACATCATCCTATCATGAGCGGTCCATCCTCACCATGTCACAAGTGACAGGAACAAAGCAGACAACCGTTGTGACGAGCATGAGGCACGTTTCCACAGTTGTAATGTTTTAGATGTGTAACCCATGCACTGCCGAGGAAAGGTTAACGCCACCCAACTGCAAGAGGTGTAGATCCTCATGCGCCTCCACAATTGTGGGAGCTCATGAGGATCTATGCTTTTTGCAGAAACAAATTTGCATCCATGTTCCTTGGACGGTTGTGGCTTTTGGTCGTTGAATGAGCGAAGATTTCAGAAACAAAATATGCATCAGTGGCAGGGAAGGGGTTAACAATCAAAACAAGGTCTACATCTTAGTCCACCATTAACTCATTCAGCCCGGTGCACATATTTCCCAAATTTTGGAGGTGTCATCTAACAACTATGCACCTGTTGCAGGAGATGGATCGACCATAATTCAAGGGCAGTGCCAGATTAGCTTGGCGCCGACAGGCGCCAAGCTAATCTGGCACTGCCCTTGAATTATCATGGTCAACCCATCTCTTGCTGTAGTGTGTCAGGGCTGAATGAGTTAAGCTTCAGCATTACCCTCACATGGTTGAGGTTGCTATTTTCAGCACCAAGAAGCATCCTGAACATCGTGTGAGGGCATTTCCCAACCACTAACATGATTGTTCCTGACACAGACGATGGGTTCAATAACATGCCCATTCATTCACAGTCTCATATTTCCATCGAGGAAGCAAATGCTTTGTCTCTCCAGTCTTTCGCTTTCTTCTGGATATAGGAAGCATGCAGCTGTGTTTTTACTGCAAACATCAGGAGATTCAGACAGACTGCCACTGCACAGTAGTCGGATCAATAATGGTACATCAGTTTGCGGTACCATGCCAATGCCCAAAAGGAGCTCGCAGAATATTGGCCACAGTTCACCTACACATGCCCATCCCAGTACTCAAAAGGTCTTCATGCTGACATCAGCTGTAGTTGGCCTGCACACAACATACTGGGAACATTACAGAAGTGCGATCATGAATGGTAGACCCTGACCGTGTCCTCAATGATGGTGCGGCAGATCGGACAGCTATCATGACGCTCACGAAGCATGGTACCACATGAGAAGCACGTTACCATGTGGTGACATGGGTTGAGAAGGCAGTCGCGCACATGGGCCATGCAGATTGCACAGTCTCGATCCACGCCTGCGGGCACAATTACTGGGGAGACAGAATACAACAAAGTGAATGTGACATGGGTTGTGCAGATAGTCACGTATGTGCCCCATACATGATCCACATCGGTTGACACAATTACCTGAGGATAGAAATACCCTAATTAATAGGTCATACAAACAATTAACATACAGTCTCACTCCACATCCCCTGGTACAATCATTGGCATTAAAAGAAAACAAAATTAACCTATGCGCCACTACAATAAAGTACGGATCAATCATGATAGTCCAAAAGTGATGCCAGAATAGCTTTGCACGCTAGGCACCATCCTGTGACTATTATAGTCCATCTATCCCCCAGGGGACCTCGCATAATTATTGGCAGTGTGTAATCTACAGCGTAGGGCATCGGCAGCAAGCAGCAATTCATGCAGCACGTTTGATGTGCACCTGACAATCACATACATGGGACAGATAAGACGCGCTGAAAACCATATATGGCAGGTCTCGCTTGACTACTGACAACAAAAATGGTGGAATTTTAGACACAATGTATGCATATACACCTCCTGGGACTTGTCACGAACATGAAATACATTCATACAGGAGTTGTTTGATTCTCCTGACTTCTGTAAAGTTTACTTAGCCTCCTCCTCTATCATACCAGCCATTTTTCTAGTTCCTGGAAAATGTTGCGATCTCCATTCTGATTGGCTGATTCCGCGCAACAAGTGGCGCTTCAGCAGCAGAAATAGAACAAGCAATAGTAGAGCATAACGCAACCAGGGAAGAACCAGTCTTGCTTGCTGGCACCCCGCTGGATGAGGTGGAGTGCTTCACCTATCTCGGGAGCATCATCGACAAAAAAGATGGCACTGATGCAGATATCAGAGCACGAATCGGTAAAGCCAGAGCAGCCTTTCTCCAGCTGAAAAAAGTGTGGAGTTCCAGAGAGCTGTCACAACACACCAAAGTCCGGATTTTCAACTCAAACATAAAAGCAGTTCTCCTATATGGAGCAGAGACTTGGAGGTTGACAAAAACCACAGTCAACAGAGTACAGATCTTCATTAACAGTTGCCTTAGAAGAATCTTGAAAATCCACTGGCCAGAGAAGATCAGCAACATCAGACTCTGGGAGAGAACAGAGCAGATAACAGCAGAGAATGAAATTGGGCGAAGAAGATGGGGATGGATTGGTCACAGTCTGAGAAAGCCAGTTTCCAGTATCACTAGGCAGGCACTGTCATGGAACCCCCAGGGAAAGAGGAAATGAGGCAGGCCGAGAAACACCTGGCGTCGAGACCTCCAAGCAGACATCAAGAGACTGGGAACCACCTGGAGTAAAATCGAAGGAGAAGCACAGGACAGGAGTCGCTGGAGGTCTCTCGTCGATGGCCTATAGCCTGGGAGGGGTGACAGGCGTAAGTAAGTAAGTAGTAAAGCATGCTCTATTCCTTGCGTTTTTTTTTTCTTCTGATGCTTGGCATCAAGGCTGCTGATGCCGAATTGCTGGTCACTGATCAATTCAGGTGCACTGCAACTGTACCACTTTGATCTACCAGGACCTTTCAATGGACATCCTATGGAACAAGCTCGTCTTTTTTTTTCCCCCCGGGATTGCGAGTCCAGCTACCGGGGCCAGGATGGGGACTCGAACCCATGACCCGGCGATTCCCTTCACTCTCTTGCTCCGACGCTTAACCGCCTGAGCTATTTCAGACTCTCCCGCATTGCTGGCCACAGATCACACACAAAAAGCAATGCGACAAAATCTTGTATCGCTGCCAATGCTCTGCTTGAAACTTGATGCTCCAATGTCCAGAGTGAGGCGCCTGTAAGCCATAATGCAGTCTTGAAGGACAACTCCCAATCTGAGAATTTTGATGTTATGGATAAAAGTGGCATGCGTTGAATAGAAGAAACTAAGCTGCAAGAGACATAAACCCTCATAAGCCCCTGCAGTCGTGGGTGCTCATGAGGATTTATGTCTCTTTTTAGTCCAATGTTCTTAACTCATTCAGCCCGACGCACGTATTTCCCAAATTTTCGAGGCGTGATCTAACGACTATGCACCTGTTGCAGGAGATGGATCGACCATGATAATTAAAGGGTAGTGCTAGATTAGCTTGGCGCCGACAGGCGCCAAGCTAATCTGGCACTACCCTTGAATTATCATGGTCAACCCATCTCCAGCTGTAGTGCATCAGGGTTAAATGGGTTAATGCCTAATTTTGTCATAATTACGTCTGTGTCCTCAACGTGAATTTCGGTGTGTGTGCGGTTCTTTCTGACGTGCACTTTGTGATCACTGGCAGCTCAGGGGTTATCACTATATCAGAAGTAGGTCGAACATTGCTACAACATTCTGTGCCACATCCGTCCCGCTTCATCTGCAAGAGGGACATATGCCTCGCTGGCACTGAGACTCATGCTTGCACGGACCGCCTCAGTGACATCCACAGTTTGACGCACTTATCAAGTGTTAACCCCCTGCATGTCAGTAGCGATTTCAGGCTTGATGATTTCTACAGGAATCCTCACAACTAAAATCACTACCAACACGCAAAGGGTTAACAGTGTGACTGCTATGAGGATGCATGTTGCAGTGATCAAAATGATCCAGCAAAACCGCCCCACTAGTCCTTACTATAAAGGAGTGCCCCTTACCTTTCTTTCTATAAAGGGTTTCAACCTACTGTATTTGGTCTGATTCTGATTTCGCAGTAACGCCCATCTCCTAGATGCATGTGAATAGCAATTCGAGGAAGGTATTCATGCTTCTTTCTAATTTGGATATTTTCTTACAATTTTGCATTTTTTTCCTCTCTCTCACACACACATGCATGCACACATGCATACAAGCACGCACACACACACACAAACACTTACAATCTTCAACATCTCGGCTTGGCAGACGATTTCCTCTGTGCAAAAGGGGTGGAACATTCTTGTCAACAAACAGCCCCCCTCCTGACGAACTCAATATCTGTTGTAGGCGTGCTGCAGACAAGGCAGTAGGTAATCTAGTGACTTTCAAACATTTATTCAATATAATTTAAGAAACATTTTCAAACAGTTAAGAAACATTTTCAAACAGTTAATAAACTAACTTTTAGTAAACATTTTCACATTAAACAAATAGACATGCATTATAGAATATGCAATCCAGACCCAAAAGGTGACTGCCCTGTAACACCATGGAATGGAAAAAACATCACACACACACACACACACACACACACACACACACACACACACACACACACACACACACACACACACACAATCAAAAGGGCAGTGCAGCAATGTGTAAAGCAAGCTGAACACAAATCACACAAAGGATAAATACAAAAACAATTTACCCTGTTTCCTCTCCTCCCTCTGTTCCTCTGTGAGAATGAGTGGGTGGTCACCTGATCGGAAGAACAAGGTCTTCCCCATTCGCTCCAGCATTGTTCGCACTGAAAAAAAAAATGCAAAAAAATCAATGTCATCTTTGTTATTGTCAGTGGCAGTCAAGTGGTAAAAACGCCTGAGGCCAGTTGCATGAGAGAACATACCAGATAGTTTTGTGCAAGCTATAGCGGAGCACCTTGCTTAGTTGCTGGCACAGGACTAAGCTCACGATACCGCTCAGTAGAACAGATGTGTAAGCGGGGGCCACTCGCATTGCAGAGCACCTTGTTTAATAGCTTGTGCAGGACTAAAGCTCAATCATGCAATTGGGCCCTGGTTACACATCTTTTCCACTGAGCAGTACCATCAGTGGCAGTCAAAGAGTTAACAATAATATGTGGTGGTCCGTGGTTTTGGAACTGATGGCCATAAAGACTTCAATGTGTGTGCTGGTCTGTGATTTTGGACTGTACTGCTTCATCTTTAAGATCACAAATCACAGACCAGTATACATATTTCACAGAGCCAAGGTTTCTTTGCAGATAGACTGAAGCAAGAGTAATAAACCCATTCAGCTTAGACACGACAAGAAAATATGGATCAACCACGATAGTTCAAGGGGGGCGCCAGAATAGCTTGGGGCCAACCATAGTTCAAGGGTGGTACCAGAATAGCTTGGTGCCAACAGGCTTTTCTGGCACCACCCTTGAACTATGGTTGGCCCCAAGCTATTCTGGCGCCACCCTTGAACTATCGTGGTCGATCCATATTTTCTTGTCGTGTGTCCAGGTTGAATGGGTTAATTAGTCTTGCTTTAGTTTTTCTGCAAATAAACCTTGGTATCTCCTGAACCGTAATGTAATCTTTTGAGGACAACTTTCAATTTTGGGCATTGCAACACTAGGGTTCCATGCATTAATAGCATAAGTATTGCCCCCACTGTCAAAAACAGCAGGACATTGACAGTGTTGAAAGACGTACATGTATACACTGCCCGTGATTCTGGATCAGAACATTCTTGGGATATAGGTGTGTTGTTTGGTGATTATGGATCTTATAGCCCTATGCGGTGAAGTTCAAAATTAGACCAGCACAAAGAGCAAAGGTTTCTGCCTACATGCACAGAGAAAAGCAATGTGTCCCTGTCTGCGACCTTGGACTTTACCGCTGGAGATAGTAAGGTCCAAAATCACAGACCAGTGCACACATGGTTATCCATAAGGTCCAAAATTAAATAAATTACATAGGGCTCCAAATAACACACAGATGTGTGTGTATTTCAGTCTCTGAAATGCATGATTACTCTTTACTTGACAAAATGCTGACTGTGTTGAAAGCTGCTCAGATATTTCTGCGGTTATGCTGTTCTGAACGCCTCGTGCTGCATGCTCTAGGTTGTGTTATCAGCCATACCATTATATATATGCAGTTACATGGCCATTTCATAATCATGTTTACATGCAAGTCAGTATGTAAAAACCTGCCCTTTATAATGCAAATTTGGGGGTGAAAAAATACCCTCTAAAATTAAAACTTAGGGGTGAACCACCTTATGTAATGGAAACCTATAGAGAGCAATGTATACTTCATAGCGCCAATGTTTCTATGAAGATGAGTGAGGTCAGGGGTCAGTTGTATAAGTGAACTTATTACTGCGCCATCCACTAAGCAAGATGCTCCACTATTGTGGAGCACATTGCTTAGTGGTTGGTGCAGGACTAAGCTCATTTATGCAACTGGCCCCAGAGCAACAGCAATATGTGTACTGGTCTGGGACTTTGGATCTGATGGTTGTAAGTGCACATCAAACTTCCAACATTTCTTCGCCCAAGGACAGACTGCTCAAAACACATTGCATACAGAGAAAGTGTTCACATGATCACATATCTCATTACCTCCCTTCATCAGCAAGGCATGAACTGCTGGTGGAGCTTGTAAAAAATAATAAGGCTGATCTGTACAAGTGTTTTGTGTTGATTTATATGACGGTACCTTTCTCAATGGTCTTGATGCTCGTAAACTTGCCAGCTGTCATCTCCACCTCTGGAATGTAGTAAACAGGGAAGAGAAACCTCAGGCCCACACACCTCTGAATTTACAGAAAAAAATGAAAAGAGTGCAAAATTTCAAAGAGTGCAAACACAGCAAAGGTTGCTGTAGATTGACACATGTAAACTTCAAACTCTAGGCAGGAGATAAAATAAACGTGACAGCCCAAGGATAGTGCTGTTTATCTGACACTACCTTCAATTATTACAGCCATTTTGTATCCCACAGATGGTACATGCCTCAAAAAGTCACGACTAATTTTTATGTGTGAGCGAGTTAATGTCAATTCTAGGAAAGTAAAATGCTGGGCGGAATCATGCTGTGAATATTCATCTAAAATATCAAGATCAACATGAATATTCACAGCATGATTCCGCCCATTATAATACCACCACCACTGGTGCCTTTTCTTTTCTTCTTCTTCTTCTTTTACCTATAGCAGAGCATTTCTCATGCGATGTCTTGAAGGGCAAAATGTGTCACCTATCATTAAAGACAAATCATTTAGGTGGCTGCAGCTACCTAAATGTTGGACTTTAATGACAGGTGATCTCTCATAAGGGTGTTCACTCTAAACAGGTTCTGCTGTATTGGCAAAACAAAAACAAAGCATGTATACCAAGTAAGTAAAAGGCCATCGATCTGATGTTAGCCTCAATCAGAACCATGCACTGAGCCCCATGACCTTTCTTTCACTCACTGGGCACATGGCTTACCTCTGGCTTATGTGTATGGTCCACAATTTGATTGATGTCAATATACAGTGTGTTTGTGGCAAGAATTGCATCTTCCTTACAAAGGTGTGAAATTCCTGTAGGAAACAGAGACAAACAAAAAAAATGTATACATGTATGTAATGAGCTAATGGCTAAAGGTGGAAAAAGCATATAAAGCATATGACCATAATATCATTTTACTTGAAATAGTCAATTTTGTGCATTATATATTATGTAATTAATCAAAGTTCTTATATATAATATAGTAAATATATAAATACATATATATATACTAAACTCTATACTATATATATAAATATAGTCATAAGATATCTCCATATACATTAACGAATCGTATTCCAGAATATACCTATCACCCAGACCGACCACATATCTAATCAACCCTACACAACTACTGCGTCACAGCTATATCTTGACCAACACCAAATCATCCTCATATCTAACAATACTCTTTACGAACAAGACAAAACGATGACGACGGTCCATATCTTTATCACATATTAGAACTACACAATAGGGCCATAACTATATTCCTATATAAACATCATTACCATCCAATTTCATGTTCTCCAAACAGTCCAAACTGTGCGACCCCCTGCCTAATCCCCTCCACTCATCAGACCCCGTATGATCCACTCACACCCTTCTTCATAACCATCTACTCTCAATACATGTCACTTCTCTTCATAACAAATAAACTGCCAGCCAACTACACACACATCGAAATCTCCTCATAGTGAATCCACGACACCTGAAATCTAATACACGGGCCTAGACATCATACGCAGATTCAGCCCTCGCCCAATCACATTTAGTGACAAATAATGCACAGCTTGCAATGCCTCATCATACTAAACAAAAATAATTACCAACACTAATTAATATACACATGCATGCATACATGCCCTCATAAACAGCATTCTGTAACTTTATCCCCATATGATTGTATATTTCACCACATCACTGCACATTGTAATCTCTTATCCCTAGATATTTCACTAAGATTCCTTAATTTACACTCTGCCCTTAAATCCCTGAAACAACTATATCCCACGCTCTACCACGCACACTCAGTGACCATTGATCCACCCACCCTAATCTGTCACTACACCATACGACAACCTTCACTTAACAAACACTTTGACGAAATCAACCTCTGGCCACACACGCTTCTCTGGATCATATCCTACCCAAGTCCCACCAAGTTCAGCGTTATCCCTACATGCCATGTCCACATCAATCTCACCTACAAATATGTCTGCCTCAAACAACTACAAATAATAAAGTATCACATCTAATCTCAACAGCACCATATAATATAACCAATCCATAATAACAAATATTGCCTGATAATATAAGAAAAAAGCACACACCTATCTGTGCCTGTAAAGACCCTCACATCCCCCACACCTTCCGCCCCGCATTAAGATATGATAAAATCCAATTTTCACATTTCTGTTTGTTGTTTTTGAATGTGATACTTCCTTGCTTGCTCGTCTATTACTGTGTGGTGACCTGTAGTTAGTGCTAACTTCGATTCAATTCTTTCAAATGAGTCTTTCACCAAAATATGTTGTTTACCAAAGAGGTATTACTGCTTAACTCATTCAACCCCAAGGGCGTATTTCCAAATTTTGGAGGCATCTTCTAACGACTATGCACCAGTTGCAGGAGATGGATCAACCATGGTAATTCAAGGGTAGTGAAAGATTAGCTTGGCGCCGACAGATGCCAAGCTAATCTGGCACTACCCTTGAATTATCATGGTCGATCCATCTTCTGCTGTAGTGTCGGGGCTGAATGAGTTAATCACGTTTGGTACCATCCGAAAAGCGCCACGTTATGTCTTCGTTTACCACTGAGCAGAGATGCTTTTCCAGTAACTTCCCAGCGTGAATGCAAATGGTGTCTCACAAATTTGTTTTAAATGTGCACTAAACCAGCATGTTACGATTGTGGCTGTGTTGTCCTGTGAGAGCATGCATGTGTTAATCGTAGGAAACGATCCGATATTTATTTGAGCTCTCATGGTTGCGCGTCATGTACCTTTTCGGTGGGATTTTCTTTTGTTCGCGCGTAGAGCAGATTCGCTTTGTTATGATACGCTAAGTTTAACCGGAAGCTTCTAGAAAAGTCGCACGGAGAATAGCGGTTGATTTTTGTTTTGCGTAGTTTCGCTGAGAATAAACCAGAACGTTCGAGAAGGGTCGCGCTGTCTAGTGACCGCGTACATGTCGTCAGAGGTGTAGGTAACATTTCGCTACATTGTATAGTCATAGTTGTTTACTGTGCACATGAAGTTGGCAGCCAGTCGGTGTGTTTTTCTGAACGATTGTGAAACTTCTGGAAAGATTTCGGCTAAGTCGTGCACTGCCTTCCATACTTTTATGTGACATCATTACACACTAGGATTTGGGGCTGAAATTAGTAGCCGAATTTTTGTAGCCTATTGTAGTTATTCTAGAAAATTCTTTCTTTATTAATATTTATGAGTTTCAGTTACGTGTTTCGTTCTGATTGGTTGCGTTGTATGATTTTCTTGGATTATTCTAGAAATTGGTTACACTATAAAAGATTGGTGCTGGGGAAGCACGTTCGTACATTGTCATACATTGTCAGTTGTAGATACACACAGTTTATCGTAGGTACGTGGCCCATATAGGGTGTACATTGTGAGAGACGCAGCGTAACGGTGGTGTACGTTGCATGAGAAACTTTGTGTCGCCAGTGTGGACATTTGCAGAAGAGATATTGTATCAGTGTTGATGCATTTGGGAATGCATTGTGTGGGGATCGCATCACTGAATTAAAATATTGTTGGAACTGTTACTCCAGTATTGTCAACATCCTTAAGCCACATGTGACGGGTTGCAGCTGAATGAAGTTTATTTTAAAAAACCTTACGTGCGTGCTTCTGGTGTGTTTATCATACTACTACTACGACCCAACCACGTAACACATCATATCTTCCTGTATCCCATAAGTGACAATAAATTCACAGAAACAGCCTGAGCAAGATCACAGATCTTACATTATGAAACTGTAAATATAAACAAAGACTGATTGACAGTGATTCAATGTCTGCATTTAAACACAGACAAATTTTTAAAATGGTCTAATAATGATGTACGGTACGCAAAAGGTAGCCATGCCAATGTCACCTGCATTTGGCACATGCTCAGTTGTGCACATGCTGACTCAGTGACTGCAACCAACATCGAACCAAAGACCTTTCACTCACTGAGAACAGAAAAGTCAAGATGATCATGACTGCACTTTCATTGTGACAAAACTTTTGCTTGCCTTCAAATGATTTTAAAACAAGAAAGGCAAAGCCATTATGGCTCACGTGTATGACCTATTTACATATGTGTGACCTTTGTGACAATAAGTAAAGGGCTGGCTTTTGCACCAGCAAAATCCCTGTTTTCTAAAAATGTGAGCATTTTTCACTTATCTATCAACCCCCCATGACCCATGACCTTAGCAATGACTAAATTAGTATGCATCGGAAGGTCTTATCATCAGCTACATTTGTGCCAATTCAAATTTGATTTAAAAATTTGAAAAAAAAATGTTGATAAATTTAATCAAAAATTTGCATTTTACACACATTTGTCGGCCTCTTGTGACCCTTGACTTTTCTGAGGGGTCATCCAAATTAGTATGCATAGATAGGTCTTACCATCAGGTATCTCTGTAGCAAGTTTGGGTTTGAAGTTGTAAATAGTATTTGTGAAAAAAAAAATATATATATTTTGTCAAAATATGGCTATTTTGGACTTATTTCCTGAGCTCGTGACCTTTGACCTTTCCAAGGGGTCATCCAAATTAGTATGCATAGATAGGTCTTACCATCAGGTATCTCTGTACCAAATTTGGGTTTGAAGTTGTCAATAGTATTTGATGAAAAACATCTTTTGTCAAAATATGGCAATTTTGGACCTATTTCCTGAGCTTTTATGACCTTGACCTTTCCGAGGGATCAACCAAATTGGTAAGCATAGAAAGGTCTTACCATCAGGTATCTTTGTACCAAGTTTGGGTTTGAAGTTGTGAATACAGTGCTTGAGAAAAAATAAATTATGTCAAAATATAGTTATTTTTGGTCTATTTCCTCATTCCCTTTGACCTTGACCTTTGTGAGAGGTCACTCAAATTGGTATGTTTAGAAAGGTCCAAGTTTAAAGACTATGGCTTGAATAGTCTCCGAGAAAATGCCAATGTTAAAGTTTACCATGGATGACACCGGAGGGGCGACCACTGGCCCAGAACATAAACTCACTTTTGCTTCGCACATGAGCCAAAAATGGACAAGCAACACTTTTATTCAAGGATAAAAGTTTTAAACTATGCAAATTTTTCAAGTCAAATGAATATCTGCCGGACAAACAGGACTAAACTCACTTTCAAAAATATCTCTCTTGACTTCCAAGTCCTCCTTTATGGCCTCAAAGACAAAGTCGGCATCATTGACTGTCTCTTCCAGCAAACTCATGCATAACACCTGGCCCTGCAGTATAAAAGTGAAATAACTATCATACCTGTACATGCACTGAAAAGTACATACATGTACATGCATTAACCTGGATTGTGGAGATGTCTGAAAGTCTAAACATCCTAATTTCCTTTTCTTTTTCTTTTTTTTAACAAAAATCCAACAATGTTCTTGTTACTGCTAATGCAATTTCTGCAAATGATTGAGGCTGCAAGTGACATAGATCCTAATACAACAGCCCTTGCAACTGCTATTGTATTTTGGTGTGGCTTTTTGTGCTCCAGCAGTGATGAGGTTAAATAATTTCCATGAAATGTTCTTGAATCATCAGGCCCATTCAAGATGCAAACAGATATGAATGAAGCTAGCAGGAGGCATATGAGCCTGTGACAAAATGTCATGCATGTAACAACCGACATATTTTTAGTCAAGAAAACTGCACTAACAGTACCACAGAAAAGTAGTTCTTTTTGTGATTCCGCTATGAAGACATTGTTGTTGGAACACTTACATTTCTCACAGAGTTTCCTTTTCACCAAAATGGACTAATCTATAGATGATTTTCATGTGTTTGTCCAATAGTATGTCCAGTGTGACAACAAACATTTTTCTCTACTGAGTGACAGAAAAAAATTCTTCAGTCATTGTCCTTGCATAAGATAAACAGAAATACAGATGACTGAAGAACTTTTTTTGAAAAATGTGGCAATCACATGAAGAACTGTGTTTTTGTGATTTAAATTGACTGAGTATGTCCACCATAACAACCAACACTGAGTGTTACAGAGAACTTAATTTCAAAAGGAATAAAATACTCTTCATACTTCCACCTGTGAGAACAGGTTATACAATTAATTTCTTTTGAAAGAGAATAATCAAAAAAGATAAACTGCCTTAATGTGTTCATATTTATCACCATATGCCCACCAAAACAATCAACATTTTCAGAAAGGGCCAGATTTAATTATTTGTTGCTGGAAATCATCTGTTTCTGCATTCACATTAATTAATTTCACATGCCAGATACATCAAAACTAACCAGTGCCTAAAATACCGCTATTTTAAACACTTCCCTGTTGGTTGTTACTTTGGACATTTTGTTGGTTATTACTTTTGGTACAAATTTGTCACAGGCTCATATATCCTCGTGGGCATCTACTCCAGCGGGGGCCTTTGAGGATCTATGCCTCTTGCATTCCAATGCTGCTTGTTTTGCAATGGTAGTGATGGTGTACAAATATTACCATGAACTGTTCCTGCATCATGAGACCCTCCTTCTTGAGCACTGCACGGTCCTCCTGCAGGCGAGAGAACACCTTGTTCAAAGCATCCTTGTTGTGATCGAACAGCTTCACTCTGTGACCATGGTACGCCAGCTCACCTGAACTTAATGAAGCACACAAAATAACATGAAAATTTCATTTCTGTGGCTATAGGTTGCAAGAATGATTGTGTATACAGTGTAATGAATTAGTGTGTGAATACACCAAAAACTCATTGTATGCCCATCACCAATTCACGCAGTGAAAGTGAGTGTGTGCACAAAAAGTCATGGAGCTGACGTTGACCAGTGTTGACCCACGCACATCTGTGGGTAGGCCAAAATATCTGGATAGTGCACTATACTTTATATATTTTGTAGGTAGTGGCTATTTGGACGGCACCGTCCAAGCAGATTGTAGGCTATTTGGTCGGCACTTGTAAAGGAAAACTACTCTGCGAGTATGTGACAACACACATGATTGTGCAGAGCAGGCTTTGGTGACTCGTGAGCGTAGGGACTTGGTTTACACTCTAAGCTCATTTTAGAAGAAAAAAAATAATACAGCGAGTGTTAGCTGAAGCAGGAAATACACTCCCCACACGTTATAGTACTTATAGTACTTTTTCATGCTTCTGTGAAAGTGGAGTGATGCGGCATTTACTAGTGACGCCGATGTTTCATTATCTTAAGTGTGAGAAAATAAAATTTGTGCTTGTGTGTACTAGTAGAGAAAGGCCCGAGAAAGATCGACGCATGCTGATGTGTGTCACTGCTGTATTCTTGTCTTAAACAGATAGGATAGGAGGGGGCAGGTGGCGGAGTAAAGAGGGCGTGGCACTGACACAAGCTGGGGTCAATATCCCATCACCTTACTGTCCCAATAATTACCGAGTGGTGGCAAAATGTGTTGTACTTTATCCGGTCTATGTGTAACCATTTTCTCTTTCTCACCATATTTTCCTTGGCTAAGCATGCACATGTGTAGCATGGAATCGTTAGAACCGACTTCACAGTTTCAGTTGTAGCCTGCGTATAGAAATGGACAAGTTATGCATTTCAGTACTAACTGGCAGCCACTAATTCATTTGATGCTGTGATTTCAGTCTTGACTGGCCCATGGAATTCATAGATCTCCTGACGAATATAAGTGAATGTTCTGGATAAATATGGATCAGCCTATCCAAAATTACAAATAGTCGGCTGCTGGCCTAAAGTTGATCTCAGCACTGTTATACAACAAACTGTATGGGGTATGAGTGCTGATATAAATTTGGAGGCCTGTGGTACCGACATGCTCATTTGTGCACTTACACCCTAAATTCTCATGGGCCCATCCATGGGCAGAGGCAAACCGATAGCACAACCAACTGGAAAAAGAACGATTCTTGAATTTTGGTTAGTTTGTGCTTTAATTCTTCATATGAATTAAAACAGTCGCCTGGCACAGACAACGGTATTGGCGTTGTCTTCTCCATCTTGATGGGATCAACTGTAAGAAATTTGCGTGAGAGAGAGTGTCGTACAATATTCTGCGAGAATCCCGCGAGATTTCACCATTGCGGTCCAAATAGCCTACTATCTGCTTGGCCGGCGCCGTCCAAATAGCCACTTCCTATTTTTTATTGTTTGTTTTCTTTGTGTGAATGGCCAATAACTGATCGTATTATATTCATTTAAAACTCATTCTAGACGTGCTGCCTCAGGATACGCGGCATAAGCCGCTGCATGTCTCGAATGAATTAACACTCACCAGCGATCCGAATGCCCATCTGCCCACAGCCTATTACTGCGATTCGAACCATCTTGAGATGTCAGCACAGACCAGTGGCGTAGAACAGCTGATGCTAAAAACAAGGCATTTACAAATCTTACGTTGTTGCTCCTACAATACCAATTGCCCTAATGTCTGTCTCAATATATTCCAAGTTCCTCACACAAGTAACTTTAACAGCAGTTGAAAATAAAACTTCAAAGCGACTGTCAGTTTGGCCGTTCGTGACGAAGACCTTAGCAACTCAGTCTATTCATCAACAGGGAGCTAACGCCCACGTCCCTTCTCTAAATTTCAGTCCTAGTCTGTTCCATCTCACAATCTATCTATCCAAATGGCTCCTTAGAACCAGACCAAGAGTCAAACTCCGGTGAAATTCTGGAATCAAGTGGGATTTCTCAAGTAAACAGGAAGTTTACGGCAACACACACCTACGACTTTACGCACTGGAGAGCGGGTGAATGGGAGATCACTGGTAATTTTTTAAAGTGGGCGTGGCATCTTCCGTAAACTGCTGTGTCAGCATGTTTTGTTGGTGTGTTTCAGTTTATCAGTGCGTTTCAGTTTATTAATGACGACAGCGATGGTAGAAATGACTACGGCTATGAAAGTGATAACAAAAATCACAGGTCAGCTCAGAAGGGATTCGGGAAGTCAAGACGACTGCAACACCGGCCGGCGTAGCTCAGCCGCCGGTGACCAGACTGCACCAGATGCCGGAAATGTCACTTAATAGATGTTGTTGATATGGGTAAAAATCAGACGAAGAAGACATGATAAGTAGGTAGCGTCAATGGACGGTCCCCAGTCTAGGGCCGGCCACCATTTCCTCAGGCCGGCCGAAAAGTGCCGGATGCTGCTTGAGCCCTGCCCCAAACCGGCGTGACAGCTGAGAATCGGGCTTTTCACCAAGCCGCTCTTCCGCAGTGAGTGCTGACAAAAAGCGGTTTCATTGCCGGTAATTCTCGGATTTACACAATATTACCGTCGGGGTCGATTTGTTCCATCATGCATTATGAATTTAAAGTTGTGTCTGTCCGTCAATGCCAAATTATGAGTTGAAGTTCTTCTTGAGGTAAATCACGTGCACAGTTTTATCAGTTACGTACGTGAGATCCGTCAGACAAACTATATGGGCCTGGCAGCCTTCACGAGTTAAAGTTCCTCGACAGCGGCGCTTTACAGAAACTCTGTCAAGGTACTTTAACCGGTGCCAGGTTCCCAGGCCCGGCTATCGGCTGACCTCAGAGAGAATCAGTTGTCACAGTGTGGCAGTGACCGGAGCCCAACAGCCGTTTAACCCGTTAGCTGTCGGTAGCGCGTTTTGTCGAGGTCAGTGATTCCAATCATGCAGGAATCACCTCGACAAAACGCGCTACCGCGGACAGTCGCCAGAGGGTTAGTACTCGGTCACTACGGAAGTCTGGCCGCTAGAAGAACAGATTTCACCGCGCTGAACTGAAATGAGACTATCGCGGGAAGTGGAAGTTACGATCTTAAACGGCTTTTAGGGCTTAGCAGAGCGGGCGATTACAGTTGTGCTGCGAGAGAAAATGATGTGATCATGAGAAACCTTAGAGAGCATTTCCATTAAAAAGCCAGCACACCAGCAGTCGCCTCCGAACCAGAGGTCTAACTCATTCAGCCCCGACACTCAGTGACACTACGACAAGTGACATGGATCGAGCATCTGATACTTCAAGAGTGGTCGGCCAGAATAGCTTGGCGCCCATAGGCGCCAATCTATTTGGCACCACCCTTGAACTATCATACTCGATCTGTCTCTAGAATTGTAATACAATTGTCCCCCAAAGGGCAACTTCAAAATTTGTGGATTTCGGTCCTGGGCAGAACTGATATGCCGGGTTAAGCCGGCCCGGGGAGGCATCGGACGCTGGCCACACGTGAAAGAGATCCGCAGAATATCAGACCAATCTTGATATGATATCAAAATGAATATTTCTGAGGGATGAGGTGGAACGCATGTTTCTTTTCAGAGCACACAGATCACATCTCCGAAGAGAGGTGTTATCTTATATCATACTGAGGATAAAAGCTTCCAATTTGTACACTGTAGGTGCAAGCTACATTATAGTACTTACAGATAATTATGTAGACCAATGGTTTTAGTGTCAAGGGTAGTGCCAGAATAGCTTGGCGCCTAGAGGCGCCAAGCTATTCTGACACTACCCTTGAACTATTTTAGTCAAGCATATTTCACACACTGGTGTATTCCAAATGATAAGGGCTAACTCATTCAGCCCCGACAAACACACAACATCAAGACATGATTCGAGCATGATAGTTCAAGAGTGGCTTTGCCGTTTGCCGTTAGAATCTTGATATCAGGTTTATGTGATAACAGTTTTTTAACATATAAAGTTACGTCAGTATTAGCATAGTTGTCCGTCTTAGCATAGTTATCAGTATTAGTATAGTTCTTTATTCTGCGTGCATGGGTGCCTGTGTGCTTCGGTGTATGTGTGTGCTTATGTCTTATCCACTCATTTTTACTTCATTTGACATTTATACGCTCCCGTCCAAACTGGAATTGCCCCTTATTTATATATATATACTTTACCTTATCTTGAATGAACGGAAAATGTGAGCAGCAAACAAAAGTTGAGTCTGCTTACTATAGACGGCCGATTATAGGAGATGATGCGACTGACTACATTTCTAGCAAAATGCAAACCAACCAACCAAACAACCATTCAGCCAGCCAGACAACCAACCAACCAACTAACCAGGCAACCAACCCACTAACCAACTAGCCTTCTGTCACAGACTTTTGACAAGTTATGGGCACTGGTGCAGATGAACTGAAGCCAGGTATGCGTGCACCGCACCCGGCGACAGATGACTGAAATTCCATGCACGAATTGAAGACCGCAGACAGACATTGCCGCAAGCATTCCTCAGCTCCAACCGAAAAAAAAAAAAAAAAAAAAAAAATACACGCAAGAGGCATAGATCCTTACGGGCACCAGCACGAGTTGCGGGCGCTTATGAGGATCTATACCGCTTGCCACACGGTACGCGAAGGAGGACTTCAGGGGTTCGTAGTAAGTATTTCTCCACATCTGCAGGAGTCATATATCCTTATGAGCCACCGCAATGTCTACGTACTGCGTGCAGGAGTTCATGAGGCTCTATAACTCGATCATGCCGCATTCCTGTATGTCTGTACTGCTACTCAGTTTCCTTTCCGGTCCAGTCCTTGCCTTAAAAAACCGGTAAAATACCAGGAATTACCGGTTACCGAGAACACAGGTAAAGCTTAATAAAACTATTTCAATTTTAGTTTTTCCAGTCAATCCGTTAAATCATTGTTAGAGCTTTTATTCGCCTAAAACGGCCGCTAGCACCGCCGCAGCGGAATTTAATTTAGTTTTATTTAGTTTGATTTTATTGTATGTTATACTGTCTTAACCCTTTGGGTGTCGGTAGCAGTTTTCGTCGCGATGATTCCTGCGAGAATCATCGCGACTCAAACCGCTACCGGCCGACACCCACAGGGTTAATCTTTTTCCTTCATCTTTTTTTTTTTATCTAATTTTTTTTTAAATGAAAGCTTTTTTTTTTCAATTGCACTGGCGGCGTTTGAAGTTTGGTTAGGTGTGGTCTGAAATGGCCCAAGATTGTCATCATTATCGGCAAACCTTTCACTAAAGGTCAACACATGAGATGCGAGTGTAATCTTTTTGCACCCAGAGCCAAGAACGGGCTTACATTTTGCAGCCGTCTGTATAGCATTACCTCCAGTTGCCTTTTTTTGGAGTGCGTCCAAGCCGATCAACCCGTCACTACCAATGAGCTATCACAGTCGATTTAACAGCCGCAGTTGACGTTAGCAGTGAAACCGTTTAGCCATTTGATCCACATGTCCAGCTTGCGGTAGCCTACAGTAGAACCTGTTTTCGCAACCACATTTCTTTTTCAAGGAAAAAGTGACAGGTGCTCTCTGAAGACAAGTCTTGAAGGTGAAAAATGCTACCTGTCATTACAGAGCATCATTTAGGTGGCTCGTTAGCCACCTAACTGTTGGTACGTCTTTAATGACAGGTGATCTCTTTTAAGGGCAGTCGCTCAAAGAGGTTCCGCAGTATTTAATAACAAATTGAACCAAGCCCAATATCAAATGAGGGCTAATCTGTGATTCTGGACCTTATGGCTCAAGGTCCAAAATTGCAGACAATCTTTTTTTTTCTTCTTCTTTTTTTTATAGGTCGTTCACCGTTCGGATATATCGTGATCCAAAACAGCAAAAATGCACCGATGCACATGCGTCGTTCGTTTCTTGGACCCGGGCGAATGAGCACAAGGTCATCGGGCCGACGTCGGCCCGATGACATCGAGCGCATTGCGGGGTTGGTGGTGAGATTTTCTTTTGCACGAAGGACTACAACGGAACTTGATGAGAGTGAATTTTATGACGGATAACGAGCTTGTACCATAAGCATAAACATCTCCAAGAGGCATAGATCCTCATGAGTCCTCCGGGCTCATGAGGATCTATGCCACTTTGACTGTTTGGTGTGTTGTGTATGCTTATCTATGCTGCCGGTTACCCGGCCACGATGATTTCGCCGCTCTCGTTCGTCAGTCGTTGGGAGTCGTTCGCTGCAAACGCAAACTCACTGGTGTTAGGAGATCCGATGGAGGCATGGCCGGCACCAGTCCCTCAACCACCTTGTCAGTACAGAAAGATTGAGTTCCCTCCTACGAGCCTTTTTAGCTTTAGTTCCTGAAAAATCTTGGACATATACCCAGGATCCATTGACGGTGTAGTCTCCTGAAATAAACCCGGTTTGCAGTCCTGCACGTGACTGATAGTTCTGGCTTTACTACAAACTGGTTATGTCAGACGTCTGGTATGGGCCCCACTGACACGGCCGCTGCACCGTACTGCACCGGATCTGACCAAAGAAGTTATGCCACCCTCTTGAGTTGCGCAAGACAGTATTTCACGTGTCAGTTGCAGAAAACCAAATGTGCAACAGGCCTTTATTGCCCTACTGGGAGCTCTAAGGTAAATCCTCGCAAGTGCTTTGACCAATGACAGAGTGCGGCTCAGCCGAGATTGGCTGCCATTGGCTAAGCCGATTTACGCCACACGACAAATTGGTGATGTCACCAAGTTTTGGGTCTGTTGGCAGCAATAATCCATATGATTGGTGGGAGGTCCGGTGAGGTCTCAAGAGTCTAGTGTCATCATCCCATGGACGATTAAGCCATTCAGGTGTGAGACAAGAAAATGGGAGCGGATCGGCGATGACAGTGATGGTCTAAGGGTAGTGCCTGTCTAGCTTGGTGTCGGTTTCAGACTACACCGAGCGCCAGTTAAGTTAAGCAGGCGCCACCCTTGAGCAATCACGGTTGATTCGTCTCCCGCAGCTGACTATGGCTTGTAGAGAGACGGAGAGAGAGAGAGAGAGAGAGAGAGAGAGAGAGAGAGAGAGAGAGAGAGAGAGAGAGAGAGAGAAATGAAATGAAATGAAATGAAACTTTATTTCTCAAGGATAAATGATTAGGTACACAGGCCTTTTCTCAATCATGTCCTTGCACACGCACTCACTCAACACTCACACGCGCGTGATATATAAACGTAATTAAAATGGAACGGCAAAACGTGATCATGAAAAGGCTAATTTAGCACACACACACACACACACACACACACGCACGCACGCACGCACGCACGCACGCACGCACGCACGCACGCACGCACGCACGCACGCACGCACGCACGCACGCACGCACGCACGCACGCACACACACACACACACACACACACACACACACACACACACACACACACTGAGAACCTGATTTAAACATGAACGTTAAAAACTTGGTTTGAACAATAACAGCAAACAACTGCCAAAATAAGCGGGCCCTGAATGTGAACTAAGACGGAGCCTCGGTAATGTCGATCGGCAACAAATTCCATAGCTTGGCTCCTGAGTAAGACAAACTAGTTTTTGAATATATCGAGGCGCGGCCTTGGTATGGATAGATTGTTCCTCGCCGTTTTATATGGCGTATGAGCAGGGCTAAATAGATATGTTAGATAACTAGGCGTTTTAGATTGGTAGATTTTAAACATAAGTACGCCTTTATTGTACATGAGTAACTTACGCAGAGGCAGCATGGAGAGAGACAGAGACAGACAGACACAGATAGACAGACAGACAGAGAACAATGAACCTTTATTTTATAAGGGTAAAAGTATTTGGTAACAGGACCAATCAGTTTTCAAACTTGCTGTTACCGGCTACCATTATGCTAAAAACTACCATTAAACATTATCACAAACAAAGCAACGGTTTCACACGAAAGTAAATAAAAGCACACAGGCACAAATACTCTCTACATCACTCACACACACACGCACACACACGCACACACACACACACACACACACACACACACACACACACACACACACAGACACACTACGCACATACACTCTACACCACACACATACAGAGAGAGAGAGAGAGAGATAGAAAGAGAGCGACCCGCTAATGCCATCATCGGGCCGACGTCGGCCGCCCTTGGTGGCCCGCGCAACGGCGGCCGACGTCGGCCCGTTGGCCTGTGCGCACTGGAGAGAGAGAGAGAGTAACAATGACAATAATCCTTTATTTGACAACGGTAACAGTTTTGGTAGTTGCAACCATTTCAGTTGCAAACTTGCCGTTGCTAACTGAATCTACTCATTAATTACTAACGTACGTTAACGACTTACGTGTTGTACTAATTTACATATACCGGCAAAATAATGACTTAAAGGCCCACTACCGCCGTAACTGTTCACAGATAACCTACACTTCTGTAACAGATGGTCAAGTTACGGAACGCTACACACAGGCCGACTAGTCATGGTTCATTTAGACACGGGACAATCCAGTTCAGCACACGTCGTCTTCATAATTATCAGCCGGTAACCTGACAATGACTCCACTCCGTTCTATAAATACAAGCTATCAGTACGGAAAAAAGATAAAAATAGATTGACACGGTAACGGCTGCGCAGAATAACTTGAATACGTGCGATTATGCGTGTTTTTGCTGCGTGTCCCAAATGATGCTAAAGTTCATTAGATGTTTCGACAATGCATAACAAACACAAATGGTGCTGAAATATGTCTTCAAATTTACGCTTAATCATGGTACTTTAATGAAACAAACAGGAACAAATAATGAAGAAGTGACATGGAAATACCCAGCTTTACAGGTTAGGCATACTCACATTATCAGGTTAGAGAGAGAGAGAGAGAGAGAGAGAGAGAGAGAACACCACCAACAACAACGAAATACATCAACGGAGCTTGATCAGTACAGCTGTACACGGTCTTTTTTGTTTCTATTTTTCACGTCACAAGCTTTACCTTATTTTCTATCATATACACCTTGTACCAAGGGCTGCTAGATGGATGCGCTTTTCCTTCAACGTTGATAGAAAAGTCCGCCAATAAAATGTCAAGAGATCGTTTATCAACGTTTCAGCCTTTGCAATAAAATGATACTCAATGGCTTGTGTACGGCCACACGTTATAGTGATATTTGCGCGGCGGGCACCGTTAAACTGTCCAACATCTCTCAGTGAGCGACAGGCCCCCGGGCCGACTACGGTCGCAGTTGCCCCGCAAACGGCCTTTGCAACTACGACCGATGGTCGGTCCGAGGACTTTTTACTCACCAGGCTGCAATGTATGTCTGCTGTTACACGACGCCAGATAAAGCACATGACATTCCTGTCCACCCACCCCACCGTCCCTCTGCCTGAAGATTATACTGAGATATAAACGGGGGCCAGCAAGAGGTATAGATCTTCATAAAACCCCACAGCAAATGTAAACCATTCGTATCCAATATTGTCTGTCTAGAAGTGTACAGGTAACAATTTTTTTTTTTAAGTGAAAATGTCAACGTTATGCTGTAAAGGATATAAAAGATATGAAGACCTGCATTATATTTCAAAAGAAACTGTTTGAGTATGGACTATAAAACATTTTTATGACTTCTGAAAGACCGCAGCAGTCATAAGTGTGAGTACGGTAAGTTAGAATTGCAACATTTTGTAACTACATCCGCCTTCCCCCTCCCTCATAGTGACCCCCCACCCCCACCCCTCAACTCCTCCTCCCCCCACCCCCACCCGGCCTCATCCCCCTACCTCACCTTCCCCTCTCTCTCTCTCTCTCACACACACACACACACACACACACACACACACACACACACACACACACACACACACACACACACACACACACACACACACACACCTGTCAGAAACTATTTTTCTGGGGCAAGAAGGAAGAATCCGTACAAAAGATGTGTCAATGAATCTTAAAGTACAAACGCTTGCTTCGCGGTTTTCAGTTGCGTGGTGTCGAGTCTCTGAGATCTGAAGACACAGGACATCATACGAGAGAGAGAGAGAGAGCATTGTGGTTCACTGTAGTAGCCCATTAGGCAAAGTTTCCTCGGGCTGATATCAAGCGCATATGGCTGGCGCACACCAATAAGTAGAGTGTCATCGGGGCGAAATCTGCCCCAGTAAGCAGAAGGTCATCGGGGCGACGTTGGCCACACTTGGCCAGCGCACAGCTGTGCCCGGGGCAACTGCCGCCGAGTTCTCCCCGGTGACCTTTTGCTTACTGCCGTATTTGTCGCAGGGAGGGAGCGAGATGTAGACAGGCCGGGTCCACTTGATTTCTGGACACTTGGATCAATACGCTGAGAGTGCTCAAGTCATTGATTGAAGGCATTTTGGTGTTGACCAATCGCGGATGCAGGTTATCTGTTGGGGGGTTGGGTGGGGGTGGGGGTGAGGGGTTTAAACGTACTAAAATTCTGTGTCTGTCGTAACTGACATCCGGTCAAAGACGTTTAACTCCTTCAGCCCGGCGCACGTATTTCCCAAATTTTGGAGGTGTCATCTAACGACTATGCACCAGTTGCAGGAGATGGGTCGACCATGATAATCAAGGGTAGTGCCAGATTAATCTGGCACTACCCTTGAATTATCATGGTCGACCCATCTCCTGCTGTAGTGCGTCAGGGCTGAATGGGTTAAGTCTCAGGGTATTCATGACTGCTCTGAAACTAATCACTGTTGCAAGATCGTCGGAGACAACACAACAGCTTTGACAGTATGGTGGCTGTCGACTCTATGGTAAGCTCCTCTACGGCCAATCTCGAAAGATTCTGCAACGCGGTTGACCTAAACGGCCCAAATCGGTGCCCAAGTCGGTCTTTCTTGTCGCGTACAGCTATTTGTCAGTGTATTTTGTCTTTTCTGCCCAGCAAATATTTGCGTTGTGTGTGTTTGCATGTGTGTATGTGTGTGTGTGTTCACACTGACTCCGGTACTAGAGTTGCGCCAACTTGTTCAGTCAGTGGCACTTCACGAGCGCGCGCGAATGTGCACGTGAGTTGCACGTGGGGCACGTGAAAGGGAGTTGTCAGTTTCTGACTGAATTCATTGCATTGTCTGACTCACCTGACTGTCTCTACTGATGAGTTAGCATCTCACACGCTCTCTCGACCGTCTAACAATAATAATAATAATAATAACAACTGCAGTTTCTGTGGTTAACTCAGTAATTCAAGGCGGGCGGCGCCCCACATCAATAGTAGCTATTGATGCTGGGCGCCTTGAATGAGTTTATTTTAGTTAGTGTCGGTGTCGGCCTCTTTGTGCATGTCAGTGTGTGCTTGTTTGTGTTTTTGGATCTTACGTACGTGCATACATATGACCGTCATCCGGCATCCATCCATTCTCTCAACCTACGACTGATCAGTCCTCACAGACATGCGCGCCCTGGTCTGTGATTCTGGACCTTACGGTATACCTTATGATGCCGCTTCTGCGCCCATCAGCTCCCAATCTAACCCCCCCCCCCCCCCAACACCCCCCCCCCACCCCACCCCTTCCCCCGCCCCACACTCCTAACCCGGCCGAAGCCTCAGTGGTTTTTGGGCTCTAGAACTAAGGCTCTTTACCTTGGTTTGCATTTGGCCTACGAGCTACTCCCCCCCCCCTCCTCCTCTGCCCCCCTCCCCACCACACACACACACACATGCACACCGCACACATACACTTTATGTTGTTTTGGGGTCATCGTTGTCTTTCCGTCCTTACCACGCCGCCTGACATTTTCGTAACCTTTTAAAAACTTTCGCCTGGAAACTGAGAAAAATAGGTTACTCTACATTTCACAATCGTCTGTTTTGCAAAACACCCACAAGGCTTGTTTGAAGAGATGAGGATGAAGATGGATCGACAGTGGCGTGGAAGATATTTTACTTGGGGTAGGGGGAGGGAGGGGGGCAGCGTACCTGACATGCTAGACCTGACTTGACAGTCCAGCATCGTAAAAATCAAGCAGAAAAGCCACAAAACAAAATTTAATGAAGAATATTAAAATTGTATAATTTTTTCTTCTATTTTTTTCTCTCCAGAATTATGGGGGGGGGGGGGGGGCTTTGCCCCCCACCCCCTTCCTATTTTTCTTGGAGGAGGGCCAGGCCCTTCTTCCCCCCCCCCCCTCCACCCTCCCTCCCTCCCCCTGCTCTTGGGCACTCCCGGTTCCTACGCCACTGATCAAACCCGGTTACCTCCCTCAATCCGCTTTCATGGGACGTAACCAGTGTGGTTCGATGGGATCGAGAGAGATAAGTTCCAGCTTAGGATGCGACTGGTCCAGGCGCCAAGATGGGCAGACACTATCTCTGAACTGTCTGAAACATCATGAAACGGTGCACCCCTCTCTTAACAGTTGTCAAAGGGTGTGAAGCTGAAAGAGCTTATACCGCACTTGATGCACGGACCTCTCTCGACCACCCTCCATCCCAATGCGTAAAAATCCATCGGGCCGACTTCGACCCGATGGCCTTTTGCGCATTGGGCTCATCATCCTCTCCCTTTTTCCACCATTCTCCCACCCCACCCCACCTCCCCCTTTTTCCCAATTCCCCAACCCTCCTCTCGGCAGTCACGCCTACATTCCCTCCTCTCATTCCCCCCCACCCGGGTCTGCCCTGGGGGACTTGGGTGGGGTTAGGTACTTTTTAGTTCCCAGGGTCACCCTGGTCAGCCCCACAGGGTGAGTTTTTCTCTCTATTCTGGGGCATGTGTTTCTGTCTACCCGAGGTCCATTCACCTGTATTTGCCTTTTTAAAACTCTCCCTTCTGTCTGCACTGCCTGTAGCTCTTGATATTGGATGTGTGTTGCTAAATGGTCTTAGCTTTATTTAGGCCCCATGTGTTAGGTTTATTTAACGTATTTGACCGGCTGGCGACATACATTCAATGTTCTGTTTAGTTGGGTTTTTTTTCACAAGCAGTGCAGGCACGTCCTGAGAAAGCCTTGTTGCTGTCGGGACGTTAAGCAATGTACAATCAATCAATCAATCAATCCTCTCATTCCGCCTACCTTGCTGTATGCGTCACGCCCTGATTTTCCCTTCTTCCGTCTGAAGCGAACGCTGCTTATCTAAAAGAGGTATAGACCACAATAACCACCAGCAGCTGCGGGGACTCATGAAGATCGATATCTCTCACAGAAGTCATGTATGTCCAAAGGTCTCAAGCTCATGGCGTAATCCTGTTGTCGGTCCAGGATTGTGTCGAGGACGTAAATGTAGGCGAAGTCAAACGTCGCTGATGCGGAAGTGTAGGTAAAAAAAAAAAAAAAAAAAAAAAATCATGCTTGGACACGTACAGTCTTTAGACGAATTGAATTTTATTTGCTGCTACAGGAACTACCTGCTAATACTTACGTGCAGGTCACAGGAAATTAACCCTTTTAGCCCCAACGCCCTAAAGCAGAGATGGCTCGACCAGGATAATTCAAGGGTAGTGTCAGATTAGCTTGGCGCCTTCAGGCGCCAAGCTAATCTGGCACTACCCTTGAATTATCATGGTCGAGCCATCTACCGCAACTGGTACATAGTCGTTAGATGATGTCTCAAAAATTCTGGAAATGCGTCCTTGGGGTTTAATGGGTTAACTGATCGTGAAGGCTTATGGCTGAGATCCCTGAAACAGGCGCAAATCGAACGGAACAGTACAATGTACGTTTTCATGATCAGCCATTACAACAACAACAACAACAAAATAATAATAATATCGACAAATGATAAATCGTGTAATTTGCTTTTTATCTTCCTGACTTTTGAGATACCTGGGAGAATGCATTCGTGTAATGTCTTGTAGAGCGGATCAATGGTAAAGTATACATGCACATGCAGTTAATGATTTGCCACCGACCGCACCCTGACTTGTCTAAAGCCCGTCTCGTGACACCGTAGCTTCGATAGAAAAATGCAATCAGAATGTCATGTCAAGGTGAGATGATTGTGCGTCAACTCAGATGCCTGGCAGGCTTATCCTTTTTATCAGCGCCAGGGCCAAAGGGCTGACATGGTCCTGTCGTCGTTCTTGGAGAGAGTGAGGAAAAGCATCCAGCGGGCATCCAGTCAACTGGACGCCTGTTTAACCCTTTCATTTCCGAGGAAACGATAACAAGTCAGTTCCAGTTGCAAGATGCATAGAAACCCACCCCCCCCCCCTCCCGCACCTGCGGGGACTCATGAGGATCTATGAATCTTGCTGACTCCACCTTGTAGCCATATTTCTTGGACGCATCCCGTGGTTCTTTCATTGGCACTGAATTAAGAAAGACTTCAGACAAACAGTTTGCGTCCAGGCACCGGCAGTGAAGGGGTTAAAACGACCCAGCCGAAGGCCGACATCGACCCAAGGATCTTTAGCCGACTGCGTCGTTCGCTTACTGTGGGCTTCTTCATTTTGCTGAAGACTCTATTATTTGTCGTTATTGCTGAAATCGGCGTTACGCACAACGTAAATGTCGTCTCAGGGAGACGATTTGTCCTTGGCCGGCGGTTCTTTTTTTCCGGGTACTCCGGTTCTCGCCCCAGGCTCTTCCTCTCCCTCCACTTTTTTGGTTCCGGTTTTCGGCCATTTTACAAATTTCAATTACAAGCGATCACAATTTCCGCAGTATTTCAACACGTGTATGACCTGTCTTTGTCTTGTACATGTACTGTGTTGGAGTGATAGGAATATTTTACGTGAGCGTGCGTGTTGGGTTCAGTTTGCAACTCTTTAAGCCCGTTCATACAGAGCCTATATTAATGACCAGTTTTCTTATTATAACTGTCGTTCAAGGTAGTGCGTTCATCCGAGAGACCACCCAGCAATTCAGGCGCTGTGATGGAAATTTCACGTCCAGTTGATGCTGGAAGGGAAATACGTGTTTTTGGTTTTATGCCCCGTCGATCGCATGTACGTCATACAAGCAATCATCCGATATAGCATGCCAGTCAATGGGTTACAGTTTTCTAGGTCAAAGAGGCTTTGATAATTGACCCTTTCAGACCTGACACGGTGCAAGAAGAGAGATGAACGGCCATGGCAATTCAAGGGTGGCGCCAGAATACCTTGGCACCTGGAGGCGCCAACCTCGCGCTGGGACCATATGGCGTTGAGGCGCGTCCCGCCTGGGTGGTGGATAGGGGGTCCCTCGTGAGAGGGGTGCACCGAATGAAATAAGGTGCCGTGAACCAACATGGTCTAAGGGAAGGTGACCCCGACAGAAAACCCCTGGTCCTCCTAGTAAGGGGGTTGGGCGTGGGGGTAGCTTCCCCACCCTGCAAAAAAGGAAATAGCTACAAAAACGCCGACGAAAAGACTAACAGTAATTCCTTTCCTGGAGGAGGAAGGTTCTTCTACTAGAAGACTTATGACGTCCTGTGGTGAAAGCCGGAAGTCTTCGGAAGCCACAGGACCGAGCCGCCTCTCTCTATCCAGGGACACAACCATGGGCACATGGAACGTCAAGACCATGTACCAGAGCGGCAAGGCCGCCCAGATAGCAGCGGAAATGCAAAAGTACAACCTTTCCCTGCTAGGTATCAGTGAAGCCAGATGGACGCAGTCTGGCCAGAAAAGGCTGTTAAGTGGGGAGATGATTCTGTATTCAGGTCATGAAGACGAGAATGCCCCCCATACAGAAGGAGTAGCATTCATGCTGTCACCAGTGGCACAGAGAGCGCTGATGAGCTGGGAACCTCTTGGGCCAAGAATTATCACAGCAGCCTTTAGAACCAAGAAAAAGCTCAAGCTGAACGTCATCCAGTGTTATGCGCCCACCAATGACAGTGACGAGGAAGAGAAACAAGAGTTCTACGACCGACTCCAGAGTGCCGTGGACAAATGTGCGGAGCGAGACATCACCATCGTCATGGGCGATTTTAATGCCAA
This sequence comes from Semisulcospira habei, assembly GCA_036245525.1. Lineage (NCBI taxonomy): Eukaryota > Metazoa > Mollusca > Gastropoda > Semisulcospiridae > Semisulcospira > Semisulcospira habei. Next base: position 67,914,472 of record BTPG01000004.1, on the reverse strand, counting down.
AATAGGGGAGGACCACACCGGATACGAAGAGGTGATGGGGAGACAGGGACTAGGCTCGGAGATGAGTGAGAACGGGGAGAGGTTTGTAGACTTTTGTGCTCTAAACCGACTTGTCATTGGAGGCAGCATCTTCCCACACAGAAGAATACACAAAGCAACTTGGGTCTCACCTGACCATACAACAGAGAACCAAATAGACCATATCTGCATTAGCAAGAAATTTAGAAGATCCCTTCAAGATGTTCGAGTGAGGAGGGGAGCAGATCTGCTTACCTTAAGAATGAAGCTCAAGCTAAAGAAAAGCCGCACAGAGACAACAAGAAGACAGCGCTATAATGTAGGCCTCCTGAGAGAAACTGGAGTTAGAGAAGAGTTCAAACTGGTGCTGTCCAACCGGTTTCAAGCGCTACAGGAGCTAGTAAATGAAGAGGAGGCGGTCACCACAGAGCAGCAGTGGAAGGCAGTTAGAGAGGCGCTCAACTCAACCTGCAAAGACACTGTAGGGTTCAGGAAACACCACCACAAGGACTGGCTGTCGGCACAGACCTTGAAGAAGATAGAAGTGAGGAAGCAGAAGAAAGCAGCAGTCAACAACAGTCGCACGAGAGCAGCCAAAGTAAGGGCACAGGGGGAATACTCGGAAGCCAACCGCGAGGTGAAGAGGAGTATCAGGGCAGACAAGAGGGCCTACACAGACAGCCTGGCAGCAGAGGCAGAAAAGGCAGCAGGCAGCGGCAACATGAAACAGCTCTACGACATTACCAGAAGATTGTCGGGTAAGTATGGCCATACAGAAAGACCAGTAAAAGACAAAGAAGGCAAGCCTATTGCAGACAGAGCAGACCAACTCGACAGATGGGCCGAGTATTTTGAAGAGTTACTGAACAGACCTAGCCCACCCGACCCCCCCGACATCCAGCCGGCAGAGACCGACCTACCCATCAGCTGTGACAGACCCAGCCGGGAAGAGATCAGAAAAGCAGTGGCATTTTTGAAGAATGGCAAAGCAGCAGGGCCAGATGGCATCCCAGCGGAGTCTCTGAAAGCAGACCTAGAGACAACAGTGGAGATGCTGTACCCACTGTTTGGAAAGATCTGGGAAGAGGAGGTGATGCCAGCTGACTGGAAGGAGGGGTACCTAATCAAGCTTCCCAAGAAAGGCGACCTCAGCAAGTGTTCCAACTACAGAGGAATCACCTTGCTGTCAGTACCAGGAAAGGTCTTCAACAGGATCATCCTAGAGAGAATGAAGAGCTCCGTTGACCCCCAGCTGAGAGACCAGCAAACAGGATTCAGGAAGAACCGATCATGTACAGACCAGATCGCCACTCTCCGCATCATCGTGGAACAGTCTCTGGAGTGGAGCTCCCCGCTGTACATCAACTTTGTGGATTATGAGAACGCATTTGACAGCGTGGACCGAGAGACTCTGTGGAAACTCCTACGACACTACGGTGTACCCACAAAGCTCGTCCGCCTGATCAAGAGCAGCTATGATGGCATGACATGTCGCGTGATCCACGAAGGGCAGTTCACCAGAGAGCTCCAGGTCAGAACTGGTGTCAGGCAGGGGTGTCTGCTGTCTCCGTTCCTCTTCCTACTGGCCATAGACTGGGTCATGAAGATGACCACAGAGCACAGACGAAGTGGAATACAGTGGACACTGTGGACACAGCTTGACGACCTCGATTTTGCAGACGACTTGGCATTACTGTCCCACACTCATCAACAAATGCAGGACAAGACCACGAGGCTTGCTGACACCTCGTCCCAAGTGGGCCTCACCATTCACAAACAGAAAACAAAGACAATGAGGCTGAACGCAACCAGGGAAGAACCAGTCTTGCTTGCTGGCACCCCGTTGGAGGAGGTGGAGTCCTTCACCTATCTCGGGAGCATCATAGACAAAAAAGGCGGCACTGATGCAGATGTCAGAGCACGAATCGGTAAAGCCAGAGCAGCCTTTCTCCAGTTGAAAAAAGTGTGGAGTTCCAGAGAGCTGTCACAACACACCAAAGTCCGGATTTTCAACTCCAATGTAAAAGCAGTTCTCCTATATGGAGCAGAGACATGGAGATTGACAAAAACCACAGTCAACAGAGTACAGACCTTCATGAACAGTTGCCTTAGAAAATTTTTGAAAATCCACTGGCCAGAGAAGATCAGCAACGTCAGACTCTGGGAGAGAACAGAGCAGATAACAGCAGAGAATGAAATTGGGCGAAGAAGATGGGGATGGATCGGTCACAGTTTGAGAAAGCCAGCTTCCAGTATCACTAGGCAGGCATTGTCATGGAACCCCCAGGGAAAGAGGAAAAGAGGTAGGCCGAGAAACTCCTGGCGTCGAGACCTCCAAGCAGACATAAAGAGACTGGGAACCACCTGGAGTAGAATCGAAGGAGAAGCACAGGACAGGAGTTGCTGGAGGTCTCTCGTCGATGGCCTATACCCGGGTAGGGGTGACAGGCGTAAGTAAGTAAGTGGAGGCGCCAAGCTATCCTGGCACCATCCTTGAGCTATCAAGGTCGAACTGATTTCTGAACTTATGTACTCTAAAGATCATTCTGCAGGTATTTTGGTTTTCAATGAGAGATCAGTCATAAAACCATCTCTGAGCTATCATGGTAGAAAGAAAAAAAAAACGCCTCAGTAAATGTCAGCCCGAGAAGCCGCTAAGAACATGAAAAATGGACAAAATCCATTCGGACCTGCAAAACACGTTAAAGTCCGTTCTCAAAAGGCAAGAGTTTTATTGTAATACAATGATCATCTCGCTTTTTACAAAATAGACTTACTGTCTTTAGTGCTTTCCTGCGGCAGCCTTTCACGTATGTCTGTCTGCAACGACTAGCAAACTTCAGACAACACTCATCGGCTGAGAAAGCTATCGTGCGCATATACACGCCCTGCGATAGTCCTGTTAGCCCTTCTCATCCTTATACACCCATGCACCGTATGCCGCGTATCCGGAGGCGGCACGTCTCGAATGAGTTAAATAAATTTGACTATGATAGTTCAAGGGTGGTGCCAGAATAGCTTGGCGCCTCAGGCGCCAAGCTATTCTGGCACCACCCTTGAACTGAAAGAGTTGATCTATTTCCTAATCTGTAATGCAGCCTTCATAGGACAGAAAGCAAATTTTACAAAATCAGCCTCAGGATGTAATGGGTTAGGGAACATGTGTAGCTCAGGTGGTAGAGCCGAAGGACTGTCTCCCCAAGGTCACGAGTTTGCACCTAGGTGGGGGTGAACATTTGTTAAGACCACTTTCGGTGTCCCGTCTTTAAAAACACGTTGTGGTGCCAAAAGACGATAATGTCTTAAGCGTTCAACGTTTGTTGTTTTTTTTGCGGTCCTGTTAGCTCAAACTCTCAACCCCCCATGAGCTATCGCGGCCACTATTACGTCCCGCGATAGTCTGTCAGTCGTACTGAGCTCGTGGCGTCGGTCTCCGTGACTCCGGGAAACGAAAAGCAAGTCATGCTGAGTTGACAAAATTCTTCCTTCTTCTGTCCTTTCTCTCCCGGCAGCCGCGGACACAGAATACATCTCCCAAAGGCGACCGTCAAACGTACGCAAATGGCTTGAAGGTTATCACTACGTGTTTTACGGGCGCCGCCCTTGCAAAACTGTAACTAGTCCACTTTAATATTGGGGGGGGGGGCGGGGCTGGGGGGGGGGGGGGCGTAGGAAGGGGCGGCGTACCGTCACGGATTCACGATGATTTGAATCACGAATCCAGCAAAATAGCGTTCATCGTTCGCGATGGAAAGAAACGATGACGACGGGCCAAAACCTACTGACGGTCTGACTACAGGGGGGTGGGAGGGGGGGAGGGAGCGGAGGAGAGTGGGACTGTAACTGGCCAGAATATTGCACTATTAACCCATTACATCCTGAGGCTGATTTTTTTTTTCTTCAGATTTGTGAGTTGCCCTATGAAGGCTACATTTCAGTTACGGCGATAGACTGACCACTGACGACAGTTCAAGGAGTGGTGCCAGGACAGCGTGGCGCCGAGCTGTTCTGGCACCACTCCTTGAACTATCGTGGTCAAATTTATCTCATGAGAGCGTATCAGGATGTAAGGGGTTAAGTATGTGTGCCGTGCACGCAGGGGCTAACTCACGAAAACTCTATTTCGCATATCAATACGCACTCCTCAGACACCTGTTGTGATTGGTCCCTAGTGAGAAAACAGCGACCGCGTCAGTTGACCCCGGCCTACTGGCACATGCGCACGAATCAATAAGCGGTATCAAGCACGCCGCCTTCTGTCCTGATCTTTTAAAATTCTACTGTCTGCAAGTCGTAGTAGGTGGATCGACCATGAAAATCAATAACGGCGGTGAAGTCAAAAGACTGCAGGACTCATGAATCAGTAACTGATATCAAACAAACACACCGCCTTCTGATCAGTCTGCAGTGGCACAGACACCGGGGTGGGGTGGGTGGGGTTGGGGGGAGGAGAGTCGTGCCTTCCCCCCCCCCCCACCACGCCCCCTACTCCAATGAAAATGTAGGGGGGGGGGGGGGGCAGAGTATCCCCCAGGCCACCCCAATAATTTTGGAGATTCATTTTTTACAATATAAAGTTTGATTTATTGCAAGCACGAAACACTATCTCAACCTTCAAACCCCCACCCCCCCCCCCCCCCCCCACTCCCGCACCGGTCTTGTAGACTTGAATTCTACAATAACCCATTCATCACTGCGGTGCACTACGTCGCAGGAGATGGATGGACAACATCTATAATACAGAAAACAATGACGGCTGCACAGTGAACGCGGCAGCAAAAATAATGTGCAGTATAATGTAATCGATAGCCACTATCGTTTTCAAACGACCGTCTTTCTCTTGGGGTTTCGTTTCAATGTTCAATACTGACTCCACCACTGAGTTGCGTAGGCCGGCTAGGCGTTCAACTAAAATCGTCTCGGTGCGGCTAACTGCATGACACAGGAGACAGATCGACCGTCATAATTCAAGGGTAGTGCTTGATTAGCTTGGCGCCTTCCCAGGCGCCGCTATTCAGGCACTACCTTGAGTTAAAACGTGGCCTTCACGCTTCGAGCCGCGTAGCTCCGACAGTGACGTGTGACCCTCCAGTTATTTACTAACAAGTCACTCAGTGATCCAAATCACAGGCGCCAAGCCGCCGTCCAGTCAGGCACTCCAGTTAAACCAATACCCTTGACGTATGACCACTCAGACGGTCGAATACAGGCGCTAAACGTATCAAGCACTACCATTCAATTATAACGGTCGATCCGCATTGATTTATCTTTTTTTCAGATGGCACGTGCTGCGACGATACTGATCAGGCGAGCAGACGGAATGGTCTCATCCACTGAAGTGGGCACGCCGGTGTTCTGGGATTGCCGGCTGGCACTACACTATGATGCAATCGAAGACTCAGTCGGTGCAGGGCCGTTGAACCGTTAAAGTACCATTACGCATAAATCTGAAGACACGTTTCTGCACCATTTGTGTAGGTATTTTTATGTCTTGTCGACACACCTAATAAACTTTAACAGCAGTTTGGGCAGGCAACAACTGACTCAGTGACAGCACATGCGTAATCGCACTTATTTATTCTGCCAGTGCAGCCGTTGCGTTTCAAACTATTTTTAGCTGTTTCTCGTACTCGTAGCACTGTATTTATAGAACGGAGTGGAGTCCTTCTCAGGTTACTTGATATTAAGACGACGTGTGCTGAACTGGATTCTCCCGTGTCTAAACTGATCAACCATAACTAGACCTGTGTGTAGTGTTTCGTAACCGTTTGTTACAGAAGTGTATCTGAGTTGTTTACGGCGGTACTGAGTCGGCCTTCAACCCTTTGCGTGTCGGTCGCGGTTTCTGTCGCGATGATTCTTGAGCTACGTATGTTCCCCACTCCTCACAAAACCGACCCAGTGTACAAAGGCCATCGGGCCGACATCGGCCCGATGGCCTTTTGTGCATTGTGGATGTGGTGTGGGAAAAATTTAATTAAAAAAACTAATTGCGTTTGAATTCTGCAGAAGGAAAAAACTCTATACCCTTCAAAGACGGCCAGTCGGAAAAGAGCCATTCATTTTTTTTTTTTTTTAAACCGAGTCATAATGAACATCTTGCCTTCGGAAGAGATAAGTATTAACATAGAGCTAGCAGATCGTACCTTTTTACACATTCGAGAGTGACGTTTTGCCAAGTATCCGAATGCATCACTGACATCTCGAATGTGCAACTTGAGTGTAACGGTAGAGCTCTCATGTGTACAAAGGTGAAGGAGAGCAAAAAAATAAAGTCTTTCATTTTAATACATGAAAACTTCATAAGCGACTTACTCCTGGCAGTAAAGGTTTAATACCTCCCGTATTTATATAAATGTTCTTAATATGTCTTACAATAATGCTGAACAAAAGGACTAATGACTGAACTTGAAGGCCCACTACCGCCTAACTGTTCAAGGATACACTCTGTAACAGATGGTTACGAAACTCTACACACAGGTCTAGTTATGGTTCATTTGGACACAGGAAAATCCGGCTCAGCACACGTCGTCTTTGTATCAAGTAACCCGGGCTGACAATGACTCAACTCCGTTCTATAAATACAACACTATCAGTACGAGAAACAGCTAAAATTAGATTGTAAACTAACGGCCCGCTGCGAAGAATAAATACTAGTGCGATTGCGCGTGTGCATTTGCTGCGTGTCCCAACTGCTGTTAAAGTTTATTAGTGTGTCGACAAGGCATATCAAACACAAATCAGTGGTGCTGAAATGTGTCTTCAAATTTACGTGTGATGGTACTTTGAAATTATGAAGTTGTTTGAATGTTGTAAATTGAAAGAATTTTCTGCTCTCCTCAGTCCTTTGAACGCAGGAGAGTTCCTTCCGTTACGCTCAAAAGGCAGCGGAAAACCTCTGGTACATGTGCCTACTCATATGCCAGATTGTAAAAAGAAGGGTAGAAACATTTTATTTGAGGCAACACAACATTAATAACCCCCTGTAACTGCGAATTTTATCAATCAAAGCCTGCCATGGAGCTTTAGCTTGACTCTCTTGTCTAACATTATTGTGAGACATGCTACGCACGGAGTTTACAAAAGAGATATTGCGACATAGCCCCTTCGCTGCCGAGAAGAAGTGAACGAGATCCAGCTGCAAGAGGCATAGATCTTCATGAGCCCCCGCGACTGCGGGGGCTCATGAGGATCTATGCCTCTTGCTGAAACCATGGCGGCACTGTGTGCCCATGTTCTTTGGACGGTTATGGCTTTTGGTCGGTCGTTCATTGAACACAGATTTCACTAGGCAGGGGAGGGGTAAAACCATTATTGCTTGGAGCAGGTCGCTTTAATTCATTGGAGACGTGTCGCATACGGATACGTGGCGAATAGCCGCGTATCCGTATACGGCATGTCTCCAATGAGTTAATAAATCGAGTTACATTTCCTGGGGTACGACATTACGTTAAGGTTTCTATTGCCTGACTAAGCGGTAGACCTTCAACTCTACAGTCTTTTCACTTCCAGCGCCAACTGTGGGGTTGATCACTCAGCCCTGACGCGCCAGAACGAGATATGTGCGGGATCGACCATGCCATGCGGACTGGCATTTCAGTCAAGGGTGGTGCCGGAATAGCCTGGCTGGAGTGCCGCTAGATATGTTAATCATGATTCAAAGCTGGTGCCAGAATAGCGGCTTGGGCCATCTGTCCCCAGAACTGTTGAATACTCCTAGTCCAAAGGACAACTTGACTCCCAAATTTGGGATTTTGACCTGGTGTAGTATAGTATAGTATAGTATAGTATAGTATAGTATAGTATAGTATAGTATAGTATAGTATAGTGGTGTAGTAGTGTATACAAGACTGATTGAAGCGGACTGAAACCGGGTCTGCCTGGTCCAAGACAGCAGAAGTCTTAGCCTGCTGTCTGTGGTATATATAATATATGTCTGTCTATAGTATAGTATAGTATAGTATAGTATAGTATAGTATAGTATAGTATAGTATAGTATAGTATAGTATAGTATAGTATGCAAGACTGAAAGCGGACTGAAACCGTTAGTCTGGTCTAAGCTGCTAGAAGTCTTAGCCTAACCCCGAACAGTGAACCATACATAGCAAGCAGATTTTTTTTAGGAGAATACATTTCAGAGCCGGACAACCGTTGGTTGCCGGAGATAGGTCGATCGTAATAGCTCATGGGTAGTAGATGTAATGTCGCAGGAGATGGATTGGTCATGATGGCTCAAACGATTCTAGCTATCATGGCCGAACCACCTCCGTCTTTAGGTTGTGCTTAATTCTTAGTTCTTCATCTTTATATAAATTTTAAAATTTAAAAAAAAAAAAACAACAACAAAAAAAAACAATGGGGTAATGATCCGGTATAAATGTCGGCAGAAATATTTCACAGTTAACCCTTTTCATCCTGATACACTTTTGCTTGAAATAAATTTGACTGATAGTTCAAGGGTGGTGCCAGAATAGCTTGGCGCTACAGGCGCCAAGCAATTTTGGCACCACCCCGAATTAAAATGCTTGATCGATCTCTTAATTTATAATGTAGCCTGCCTTCTTAGGACAACAGGCTTTTTAAAAATCAGCCTCAGGCAATGAGTTAAATATGACAAACCGATGATTGTGGCAGAGCGGGAAAGTGTGTGATTGACCGAGTTAAGGCACTCCAAATCACTGTAAACCATCCATGGACGGATAACCAGTTAACTCAGTCACAAACGATCGCGTCAGAATGATGTGACAACGGTTGGCAACCGTGAACTGGGAGTGAAAGGAGAAGTAATCCCCAAGTAATAAGGAAGGTTTGCTAAACCCCGCAGCATAAGCCTCTTATGATTATACTGATCAAGAACAGTTGTGTATCTGATCATCTACTGCTGTATACTTCCACAAAGAATGACTAGGCAGCAGAGCCATTAATTACTTCTTTCACCACCATAGTAGTTCAAGGGGAATGCCAGGATCGCTTGCAGCCTCTACATAAATGACAGATGATAAATTGCACCTATTCATGACATTGATAACATTATTTATTTATTTGTTTGTTTGTTTGTGTATTCCTCATTTCTTTCATTTCTGTTTTTCTTCTTTATTTATTTATTAAAAATATGCATGTACGTGTATTTTTCATTATCTAATATAATTCAGTACTGAACTTTTTCTGTGTTGTTTCCGATACATATACTTTGTCGATCAACAAAGCAACAAGTGCATGGGATAACCAGCTAATCCTGTGAAAAACATTGAATTGCTGCACATAATACTGCTTCCAATTTAGCCAGTAGCCAGTTTTATAGTCAGGTAGATTAATTACACAATATATGCCAGGTGCATGAACTGTGATGAGCGTCGGAATGAATGAATGAATGCATGAATGAATGAACGAACGAATGAAGGAACGAACGACAAACGAACGAGTGAGTGAGCGAGCGAGTGAGTGCCGAGAGAGTGATGATGATGATGAAACTTTTTTTTCAAAGGTAAAAAGTTTTGACAGAAAACAAATCGTCAGTTTACAAACTTGCCGTTGCTAACATCTACAGCATAAAAAAGAGGAAACTATACAAAATATATTTACATACAAAACCAATAGCACCATTATAAAAAAAAAAATAATAACACTCATCACACACACATGCACTGCACACGCACGCACGCGCGCGTGCCGCACGCACATACACCCACACGCACAAACAAACACGAGCACTGAGGTAATAGTTTTCAAGTGTGCAGGGCCTAGAATTCCAAGCAAACGGACCAGAGAATGACATACTAGTTTTAAAAAGGTCGATTCTTGGCAGTGGTAAGGGTAAGGTATTGTTTCTTGAGGTCTGCCGTTCACGTTCTTGGTGAAACTCATATAAATTTTGTGATTAGATAGGGCCCTACTGGAGTTTCATATTATTCAGTATCTTATGCATAAAGACGCATTTGTTTAAAGTAAGTTGCTGACGAAGACCGAGAATGTTTAAGGGTCTAACTGAATTTGTCTGTGGTAGGGATGGGGCGTCTATATCATTTTTACAGCTCTTTTGTATATGGATCGTAACCTCTTCATGTGGACATCACTGCAGCCGTCCCACACTGTAGAGACATAATCAACGTGGTTATATGAGCATGAAAAACCAATTTACGGGTATTTGTATCCGTTACATGTCTAAGCTGGGTCAATAAGAAAGTGTTTTTAGTCTTACAAACAGCATTTATATGGGTCTCCCAGCACAGTTGTTCATCCAGTCACACATGTGATTCCTAAGAATTTACGCTCAGGGACTTGTTCAACAGGTTCAGCGTTTAATTGTAATCGGCGTTGATGTTTTTGTTGGCGTGGCGATTAAGGTACTCCTTGTTTTAGCTGGGTGACTGAAGCCGAACCGATGGTTCTGTCACACCAGTCAGATACCTCATTGAGACTGCATTGTAAACTATGGCTAATGTCCGTCGTTTTTTTTAGAAACATGAATCAGCAAAGCGAGAGTGGGCAGTGAGTAAGTGAGTGAGTGACTCGTGAGTGAATGAGTAAATGAATGAGTGCGGCCGATGGATGCCGAGTGAATGACTCGAATGAATTAATGATTTAAAAATAAAAAATAAACAGTATTAAAGTCACGCCGAGTTCAGTAGGCATCTAGCTTTATCTATTCGGGCGGGAACTACTCTGCATATTTCATATTTTCTAGACTAAGAGCACTAGTGACAGAGTAGCTTACTATTTGTGGTATGCCGGAAAAACTGAGTTTGACTTCAATTGATCAGTTTCTGCACATACTACTCAGTACTGCCGGTTCAAACTTCAGTAGGCCGTCGTAAAATATCGTACTGACAACAAATACTGACCAAGTCAAGTTCGGCTACTCAGTGCCCGTACTCAGTGCTTCCGTCTACTGTTCTGTCAGTCTATCACAGTCTGTCAGTCTCGCCAGTGTGTGAGCACTTAAGTTCCCTGTTAGCTTGCTGGTTAGTTCGGGTTTAACGTCCACAGCACCGAGGTGATCATGGACGGCACTGACGGGCGGGTTATGGAGGACAGGGAAATCTATTGCCTATGGAGTACGACCTGAACACTGATCAACTCAGGCGCACTCCAACTGTGCCATTTTGATTTACCAGGACCTTTCAACGGACATATTGAACAAATCCGTTTTGTCCCCCTGGATTGTGAGTCCAGCTACCGGGACCGGGACGGGATTCGAACCCACGACCCGGCGATTCCCTTCGCTCTCCTGCTCCGACGTTTAATCGCCTGAGCTATTGCGGACTCTTTAGCTTGCTGTTTGCGCGGATAGACTTATATAACACTGGTTGAGCAAGTGCGCGGATGTGTTTACCGGCACATTTTATCAAGCCTACGTACACACGGCTTATTTTAGTTCACCCACTCCGCTGCCTGCACTGCCACCGGTGACTGAGCAGTAGCCCAGCCTCAGCGGCAAGATCCAGAACGCGGAACTGAGCCGGCTATCGGGCCGGCCGGACTCGGCCGCAGTGGGCCCGCCGCCCTATTGCGGCCGACTTCGGCCCGATAGCCTTTTGCTTACTGGGGAGCTTCCATCTGCAGGAGGCATACATTCTCTTCACTGAGCTCGTGCAGCGTCAGGGGCTCAGTCATGAGGATCCAGGTCACAGTTTCCGGCAGCTTATCGTAATGAGGTTCCATTTCACCAAGTTTAGTTTGTAATCATACCCAGACCTGCTTTACATGGGAACGGCGTTATATTTAACTCCAGCTAACTTTGCAGCTGAGCAATAAAAGCCCAGGTGCGCAACACGGCTTCGGTCTGACGTAGCTGCCCGGCCGCTGCTGGTCCGCGGCCTCAGTCATGCCGCGGGACCTGGCAACTACAGCCGGCAACAGCCCAGGGCTCAGCCGGGTCAAGTTGCATGAGTGAGCTTAGTCCTGCGCCCGCCACTAAGTAAGGTGCTCCGCGGCTATAGTTGCATGAGTGAGCTTAGTCCTGCGCCCGCTTTTAGAGGAGCACCTTGCTTAGTGACGGGCGCAGAACGAAGCTCATTCATGCAACTGGCCTCAGGTACCATTTTTTTTCTTTCTGGGAAAGCAGAGGGGAAAAACAGGTTTAACCCCTTCGCCTCCAGTGATCACTCCAGTCTGACTGAAACGCGGAGTGCACACTGACCGACTTTCGCGTGAAGAACAGGCGCAGACGTAAATGGGCAGGACAAAATTAGGCATCAAGAACATAGATACATAGATAATGGGTGCCTGATAGGCGGGGGCAGGGGATCTAACTGTTCTGTCCAGCGCTGAGTAATTCCCCTTGGTTTGTTATATCAAGAACATAGGACTAATAAGAGACATAAATCCGCATGAGCCCTGCGGCGACTGCATGGGGCTCACTGATGAGTGATTTCGTCTCTTGCAGCTGGGTAGCGTTCGCCAGGCCGGCCCGGTAGTGAACAGGTTAAGCTATTCTGGCACTACCCATGAACTTTTTTAGTCAAACTTATTTCACACACTGGTGTATTCCGAATGATAAGGGTTAAACACCACAGCATGATTCTGTCACCGAACTCACAGTAAGCAAATGGAGTGTTGTTATGTGTAGGTGTATTTACTCAGTGCTAAAACCAACTTGATTAACTCATTCTACCCCAACACCGAAATCCTTAAATTTTGCTGTTGTCCTCTGAAGTGCAGGACACAGATCGACCATGTTGTCCATTGCAGTGCAGGACACAGATCGACCATGATAGTTCAAGGGTGATGCCAGAATAGCTTGGCGCCCATAGGCGCCAAGCTATTCTGGCATCACCCTTGAACTATCATGGTCGATCCTTATCTTCCTGTGGTGTGTCTGGGGTAGAATGAGTTAAACCACTGTTGACTGATCACCCCCTCTGCCAGCGGAGCATAGATATATATAATAATAAAACGGCAAAAGCTTTTAATCAGTTTTCACATAAGTCTATTACTATAAGAGTTACAGTTTGCATCAATGAGATTCAGCGGTTGTCAAGCATGTATGCTTGGAGGTTTAACCCATGACATCAGGTTAAATTAAAAAATGTGCTTACTGTCCTATGTAGGCTACGTTACAGATTAGAAGATAGATCAACCATTTTAGTTCATATGTAGTGCCAGAATAGCTTGGCGCCTCAAACGCCAAGCTATTCTGGCACCACCATTGAACTATCATAGTTACTGAAATTTGTTTAAAGCAAAAGTGTATCAGGATGAAAAGAGTTAATGTACATCCTGCACTTGAAAAGAAAGATAAGCAGTTCATTGTTTTCTTGTTTTGAAATGTCAGTAATAAAAAAAAAACGCTGTGAGTGTCCTTTCTAAGCGTGTTGGGGTTTGCTTTCTACCACTAACTTGTGCTGAACACCCGATCACTCCTATTTGTCTGAGAAACATAAACTAGACCAGCAAAAGCTTTTAACCCATTCAACCCTGACGCACTACAGCAGGAGATGGTCGTTAACCTGATGATGCCTCCAAAATTTGGGAAATACGTGTGTCGGGCTGAATGAGTTAATCAGTTTTCACTGTGATCACTGCGGACTAACGACGAAACAGAATCGCGGTCCATTTCGAGGCTGAGTCCGTGACCTTCGAAATATGGTCGGTAAAGTGAGTGACGAGTCGGTGGAACGCATATGGGCTTGCCAAAGCGTACTGAGGTAACATTTTGATCAAGCTAGTTGTCTCCCTCGCTGCAGTCACCAGCAGTTCAGTGTTGGAGTAGTGATCATGACTGAAACGGCTAATAATGCTAAGAATGAAAATGAAAGTTAGTAATGATTTTCAAAACTCTGGGAGGCGTCTATAAAGGTTATGTACAGCCCTTAGCAGAAAGTGAGTTAAGTTTGTCAATGGCGGCGATTGTGAAGTTTTTCGGTAACCAATGTTTGAAATGCTCTCCTGCCTTTCAGTAATTTTGCGTGTCGGAGGCTAGTATTTACCAGTGTTCATTTTAGTGTTCATTTATTATTAGTATTTTTTTTTAAACCGTCGGGGAATTCAGTCAAAAGGCGTCGGCTAATGAATATCACAGGCACTTGATTACAAGTAGCGAACGTCTGAGAAACAGGTGATAAGCTAATGTGCATCTTTTTTTCCAACCCCGACAAACATTATTACTACCCATTTAGCCCCGGGATCCTGTAGCAGTTACTGAGTTAGTTCGGGCTTTAACTTCTACGGCACCGGAGTGATAATGGACGGCCCTAGCGGGCAGGTTACGAGGAGCAGGGACAGCTATTGCCTATGGAGTACGACCTAAACACTGATCAATTCGGCCGCACTACAACTGTGCCACTTTGATTTACCAGGACCTTATAACGGACATGCTATCTGAACAAGCCTGTCGTTTTGCCTGGACAGGACCCTGTAGCAGGAGATGGATTGATCATGATAATTCAAGGGTAGCGCCAGATGAGCTTGGCGCCTGAAGGCCAAAATAGCTGAAGGGTAGTGCCAAATTAGCTTGGCGACTTCCCAACTACACAGGCCCATCCATCTTGGTCAAGTTCCTATTTGGTACCATATCCCCTTGACTTCCGAGAAAACTTAAACACGACCCAGCTGCATGAGACATAGATCCTCGTGAGCCCCCGCAGCTGCCTCTTGTTGACAGCACATTGAGTCACATGTCTAGGACGACTGGGGCTCTTTAGCGTTGAATGAAGACTGCAGAAACACTCAATCTGCCGGGGTTAAATGGTGAACATTTCTTATAGTCTTACAAGTTTTGCCTCCGTCGGTGTACGTTCATATTAACTCATTCTACCCCAGACACACCACAGCAAGATAAGGATCGACCATGATAGTTCAAGGCGTGATGCCAGAATAGCTTGGCGCCTATGGGCGCCAAGCTATTCTTGCATCACCCTTGAACTATCATGGTCGATCTGTGTCCTGCACTGCAATGCAGTCTTCAGAGAACAACGGCAAAATTTGGGGATTTCGGTGTTGGGGTAGAATGAGTCAACCATTCATGGCGGTCTTTCATTCCTGACTCCGATACAGCGGGTTATCAATGTTGACTTGCCTCAACTAAGACTTTTCTACCCTTCTTTTCACAATCCGTATGAGAAGTCACACGTACCACAAGTTTTTCCACTGCCTTTTGGACGTAACTCTCTGCGTACAACAATAGATATGAAGAGCATTACAGTCTTTCATGTTACGACATTCAGACTTCATAATTTTGTCCAGATTATTGCAAGGCATACTGAGAACATTTATAAAGAAGATATCTGTTAATTCGTTAATCTGTTACTGGAGTAGATCGCTTAACTCATTCTACCCCAACACCGAAATCCCAACATTTTGCCGTTGTCCTCTGAAGACTGCATTGCAGTGCAGGACACAGATCGACCATTATAGTTCAAGGGTGATGCCAGAATAGCTTGGCGCATATCCTTGGACTATCATGGTCGATCCTTATTTTGCTGTGGTGTGTCTGGGGTAGAATGAGTTAAACCATATCACTGACGTACCTCAAAGTACCGGCATTTTAGTAATTAAATATCGTCGTAACGACCGCCCAGTTCGCTTGACAGACTTTCGCCGGAGTGATTCTCGTGTAATTTGATCAGACATTTGAAATTTCAGTATTTGTACAAAACAGTTGAAAATTATTTCCAAGAAATAAATACCTGTGTGACAAAGTGCTGTCATACATTTATTTTTTTACAAATACCCGCTTTTAACCCTTTGGGTGTCGGTAGCGGTTTAGTCGCGATGATTCCCGTTCTGCGCATTGAGTTATATTATAAATATGAGAAATGCGCCATATAAATACCATGCAATAATAACTAAACCGCTACCGAATCCCAAAGGGTTAACTGTGACCGCACGTAACATCGATCATAATGTGTGTGTTCATCTGTGATTTTGGACCTTGCGGCTCTAGTATTGATCCAGTTTAACTCTTCCCTGCCTCTGTGCGTACACTGTACGTACATTATTGTTTATGAAACTGATCTTGGTTCATTCAACGACCAAACGCCAACACCGTCCTCGAAACATTCCGATAGGCCTACACTGTGACATTGGTCTCAGCAAGAGGCAGTCGCGGGCCTCATGAGGATCCTGTGGCGGATCTGGCGAGGTGTTCCAGGGATTCCCCCCCCCCCCCCATTCCCCACACACAAAACCCAAAATTCTTTAACCCATATCATACTGAGGCTGAAAGCTTCAAATTTGTACACTGCCATATGCAAGCTACATAATAGTACTTACAGATAGGGATATAGACCAATGGCTTTAGTTCAAGGGTGGTGCCAGAATAGCTTGGCACCTCAGTAGAGGCGCCAAACTATTCTGGCACCACCCTTGAAATATTTTAGTCAAACATATTCACACACTGGCGTATTCCGAATACTTACTTTACTTACAAAGAAGTACCCAACGGAGAAAGAAACACGCTTAGAAAAGACGGGTACAACACAATTTATTAATATTTCGGGTAAATACCCTTTTTCAAAATAAACAAACAAACAGAGAGATTAGCCGCTACTTATCTTCATTAGCAAAAGGAATGTGGCAACTCCTCCACATTCCTTCTGCCAATGAAGATAAGTAGCGGCTAATCTCTCTCTTTGTTTATTTTGACAAAGGGTATTTACCCGAAATATTAATAAATTGTGTTGTACCCGCCTTTCTAAGCGTGTTTCTTTCTCCGTTGGGTACTTCTTTGCATATTACACGCTTGGCAGTCACCTTTTTGGTCTGGATTACTTTACTTACGCCTGTCAACCACTCCCCGGGTATAGGCCGTCGACGAGAGACCTCCAGCGACTCCTGCCCTGTGCTTCTCCTTCGATTTTACTCCAGGTGGTTCCCAGTCTCTTGATGTCTGCTTGGAGGTCTCGACGCCAGGTGTTTCTCGGCCTGCCTCTTTTCCTCTTTCCCTGGGGGTTCCATGACAATGCCTGCCTAGTGATACTGGAAGCTGGCTTTCTCAGAAGAGCCTTTTCTGGCCAGACTGCGTCCATCTGGCTTCACTGATACCTAGCAGGGAAAGGTTGTACGTTTGCATTTCCGCTGCTATCTGGGCGGCCTTGCCGCTCTGGTACATGGTCTTGATGTTCCATGTGCCCATGGTTGTGTCCCTGGATAGAGAGAGGCGGCTCGGTCCTGTGGCTTCCGAAGACTTCCGGCTTTTATCACAGGACGTCATAAATCTTCTGGTAGAAGAACCTTCCTCCTCCAGGAAAGGAATTGCTGTTTGTCTTTTCGTCGGCGTTTTTTTTTGTAGCTATTTACTTATTTCTGTCGGGGTCACCTTCCCTTAGACCATGTTGGTTCACGGCACCTTATTTCATTCGGTGCACCCCTCTCGCGAGGGACCCCCTATCCACCACCCAGGGGACGCGCCTCAACGCCATATGGTCCCAGCGCGAGGCGTATTCCGAATGATAAGGGTTAAATGCTATAACAAAGTTCCTCACACTGAGTTTTTTGGCAGTTTCTTGGAACCTCCCCCCCCCCCCCCACTCATTTCACCTTCCCCGCTGTTAGATATCTTGGTATTGATCCGCCCCTGGGATCTACGTCTCTTGTATTTGGATCCTGTTCACTTTTTTTTCTCAGCAGTCAGGGGTTAAACGGGATCGGCCGCTTCTCAGTACGACCGCCAGGTAGTCTAGTCAAGGGACTACTGAGCAGCACACGTATTTAGGAACTGTAAACCCTATTGCTGTCTATTTATCGCGATAATTCCTGCAGGATTCGTCCGATCGCGACAAACGCGCTAACGTCGGACATCCAAAGGGTTAAACCGCCAGATTCAGTATCAAGTGCCTGTAGGGTTTTACTTAGCTTATCTGTAGAACTGGCCGTGCCCACTAGTATAGCCACTATTGCTGGTTGAGCAGTAAGCACTTGAACACACACACACACACACACACACACACCACACACACACACACACACACACACACACACACCACACCACACACACGCACAAAGCTCACAGTGGGTTACCTACCATTTCATGTGAAATTGGGTTCCCATATTTCTATTTATTCTAGGGCTCTGGAATTGATGCGATTGTTTAGAACTCACCTTATAACTAAGCTCTATAACTTAAAAAAAAAATAGACATTTTCTAGAAACAGAGCCACTAGATGCAGAAAAAATGGGTTTCTACCAATAAAGTGGGTGTCTCTCACACAAAAACTGGCATTACAGTCAAAATGGGCGTTTCACAACATTAGGCGTCTGTAATAAGGTCAAGTGCATGGAATACTTTTTTTTTCACATTCATTTTTTTGTTTTGTTTTTTTCAACTTAATGTGTATGTATGCATTAACATTCTTAACATTGTATGGTGCAAAATTGAATGAACACTGGCCTGTAACCTTTCGATTATGATTTTTACAGAGGAAATCTTTTAAACATTGCTACGTTTTGTCCTTCTAAAGCAAAACAGTTTATCATGGCATTTATGTGAGAATTCTGGAAATTAAACGACTTTTCAAAAACAAAAATACAAAAATGTACTCTGCAGTTTGAGACAAACAGCAACAGAGCATTTTGAATATTAACCCTTATCCTTCGGAATACACCAGTGTGTGCAACAAGTGTGACTAAAATAGTCCAAGGGGTAGTGGCAGAATAGCTTGGCGCCAAGTTATTGTGGCACCACCCTTGAACTAATAATGCCATTGGTCTATGTCCTCATCTGTAAGTTCTGTAATGTAGCTTGCATATATGGCAGTGTACAAATTTGAAGTTTTGAGCCTCAGTATGATGCAGGTTAAAAAGTGTGGAAAAATATGAAAGATAGAAAAAGACCCAGACGAAGAAACTAACACTTAACTTATTCTACCCCAGACACACCAGAGCAAAATAAAGATCGACCATGATAGTTCAAGGCTGATGCCAGAATAGCTTGGCGCCTATGGCCGCCAAGCTATTCTGGCATCACCCTTGAACTATCATGGTCGATCTGTGTCCTGCCCTGCAACGCAGTTTTCAGAAGACGACTTCAACATTTGGGGATTCCCGTCTTGGGGTAGAATGAGTAAAATGACAAAACAGAACACTGACATTAATTAATTAACTGACAACATAGGAAATCAATCACTTGAAACTTCAGCCTTTATTAATCACATCAAAGGTGCATGCATATAAAAACACAGTAATTGTTTGTAAACACTTCAAATCAAACAATCAAGAGCAGTCAAACCTTTTTCTGCCAACTTTGTGATGAGTCAAACTAGTTATTGCCCAAGTTCGGCAGGTAAAGGGTTTCCGCGACTTATGTGCCTCTATTCATAAAATGGAGAGAGAAATATAATACTGAGTTCTAGCAAGTGCGACAATAAAGTTTAGCCGAGTTGGTATACCTCGTCCAGTGCCTAGGTTAAATGCACCAGCGGTGCCAATGTTGCTATATTGGCACCAGACCGGTCGCTCGGACCGGTCCGGTGCACCCGGTCGGTTTAGAGCGTGTGCTTTCTGCACCTGTAATGGGCAACCTCGGAGAAAGAATCACGTGAGCTTTGTTTGACTGCTGCAAAATAACATGAATAAAGAATAAACCCTTTCCCATATATGCAATCCAGCAATTATGCATCCATCCTTATGCTAGCACCACGAAACATTACGCGATTTGGCAGATTTGAAAAATAGCTTTTTAAAATCCTCAATGGAGGTGATTTTTGCGACATCTGCGTCGTTTGCGGCAGAAAGCACCCTTCAAAGTTGAAGTTCGAGAAATGAGCGCACTACATGTACAATAGACTTGATTCAGTGGTGTTGGGCATGACTCAAGCCTCCGCCATCTCAACACAAAACTGGCGTGTTCGGGGAGATAAAAGGCGCGGCTACAAGTTAAAACCGCAAACGAATTTTTTTTTTTCGACTGCGATCACAATCTTCTGCGTGAACGTACGAGACCACACTACAAGTGCAGAAGCCAACCTGCGCACGCAGTTCTGGTGCACATGACCGGTCCGAGCGACTGGTCTGGTGCGAAAATAGCAACAATGGCACCGCTGGTGCGTTTAACCTAGGTAGAGGGCGAGGTATACCAACTCGGCTAAGGTTTATGCTTCCTGTGACTTTAGAAACAATGCACAGTATGCAAAGTGTACTTTATAGCAACAACAAAAAAAAAAGTTACAGACATTTCCAAAATGATCCAGGCGTACATCAGATAAAAACAAGCTATACACACTGAAATAATAACACTCTTGTAATAAATCTTTATCATGTTGACAATGATTTTCTCATCTTATTATTGTCTTTCGTCCCGATTGGCTGTACTTTGCTGAACGTCCGGACGTTTTCAGGACGTGCAAGCACTGATAATGAAGGGGAAAAAAATAAAATAAAATAATGAACAGAATATTGAATGTATGTCGCCAGCCAGTCTAATACGCTAAATAGACCTAAGATCATTTAGCAACACACATCCAAAATCAAGAGAGATACCACACCACCACCACCCTCCCCCTCTCCTCCCCAACCCCCACCCCCCCCCAAAAAAAAAAAAAAAAAAATAATAATAATAAATAAATAAATTATTCAGACCCAAAAGCCAAGGTGACTGCCAATCATGTAAAATGCAAAGAAGTGCCCAACGGAGAAAGAAACACGCTTAGAAAAGACGGTTACAACACAATTTAGTAAGATTTCGGGTAAATACGCTGTGATGAAGCTCTATGCTCGTGCATAGTGCTCACACATTAGGGTAAATACGGTACGGTTTTTGTTAACGGTTTGTTTGTGCCGATAGTCCGTGGGGCCTGCTGCCCATGGGAAATCTGTAAGACATGGTTAGCACGGGATTTTTAGTGAGTTCTGTTTAGTGAGTTCTAGGCGGAAGCTGTGTCTGTCAGAGGTCTAGATCGGTAGTACGGGCTGTCTTGTCGTATGGAACGGTTGTGTTTGAGATACCTAGCCCGTATTCCAAGACTCTGAAGCCTAGATTTCAGAGTTCTTGTAAAGAGTGGAACGACGTCGAGTCACAGGTGGGACCTAACGTGAGGTCATCCCTCCAGCTCTTCACTGAGAGTGAGTCTGACCGGTACCAAGACGCCCGAGTCAAAGCGAGAACTGCGCTACCGTACGAGAACAAGGACGTCCGTGCCAAAGAGACAGGACGGCAAGAAGAAGCGTACGACGAAGGACTTTCACGCCTAGACGTGAGAAGGACCAACGTAACCAGGCAATAACATCAAACAGGTTGGAGACAGTGTGAAACTAAAACCTAGCCTGGCAAAGATATTGTGATGTGTATGTGATGTATATAGCTTGATAGTGTGAGCGTTTTGTTTGGTATATTTATATTGTATAAAGTCACTTTAGAAAGGGAACCCGTGTGTTTGTTTTGTCGCATGAATGCGCCCGTCTGAGTCAGTGGCGGTGTATGCGTCTGTTGCGTGAGAGTCTGTACGTGCGACTGTGAGTCTGCGTGCGTTACAGTGGTGACCCTGTTTTAGCGGTAGGTTAAAGTATCTGCGGGCGATAGTAACTAGCAATTTTAGAGTAGGATTGTTATGTGCATGTTGATGTGTTAGATTCCCCTCTCCGATTCTAGGGGGTAAGATCCGTTGTTTCTGTTGTTTTCTGGATCTTACGAGGAGTTAGTACTTGTTTCTTCCTTTTGTATAGGTAGAATTCTTTTTCCTTGCTCTTCTTTCTATTTTTCTTATTTTTCGTTCCATCTGGACGTCAAGTAGGTAACTGTTTTCTGTGTTACTTACTTACGCCTGTCACCCCTACCCGGGTATAGGCCGTCGACGAGAGACCTCCAGCAACTCCTGTCCTGTGCTTCTCCTTCGATTCTACTCCAGGTGGTTCCCAGTCTCTTGATGTCTGCTTGGAGGTCTCGACGCCAGGAGTTTCTCGGCCTACCTCTTTTCCTCTTTCCCTGGGGGTTCCATGACAATGCCTGCCTAGTGATACTGGAAGCTGGCTTTCTCAGACTGTGACCGATCCATCCCCATCGTCTTCGCCCAATTTCATTCTCTGCTGTTATCTGCTCTGTTCTCTCCCAGAGTCTGACGTTGCTGATCTTCTCTGGCCAGTGGATTTTCGAAATTCTTCTAAGGCAACTGTTCATGAAGGTCTGTACTCTGTTGACTGTGGTTTTTGTCGATCTCCAAGTCTCTGCTCCATATAAGAGAACTGCTTTTACATTGGAGTTGAAAATCCGGACTTTGGTGTGTTGTGACAGCTCTCTGGAGCTCCACACTTTTTTCAACTGGAGAAAGGCTGCTCTGGCTTTACCGATTCGTGCTCTGACATCTGCATCAGTGCCGCCTTTTTTTGTCTATGATGCTCCCGAGATAGGTGAAGGACTCCACCTCCTCCAACGGGGTGCCAGCAAGCAAGACTGGTTCTTCCCTGGTTGCGTTCAGCCTCATTGTCTTTGTTTTCTGTTTGTGAATGGTGAGGCCCACTTGGGACGAGATGTCAGCAAGCCTCGTGGTCTTGTCCTGCATTTGTTGATGAGTGTGGGACAGTAATGCCAAGTCGTCTGCAAAATCGAGGTCGTCAAGCTGTGTCCACAGTGTCCACTGTATTCCACTTCGTCTGTGCTCTGTGGTCATCTTCATGACCCAGTCTATGGCCAGTAGGAAGAGGAACGGAGACAGCAGACACCCCTGCCTGACACCAGTTCTGACCTGGAGCTCTCTGGTGAACTGCCCTTCGTGGATCACGCGACATGTCATGCCATCGTAGCTGCTCTTGATCAGGCGGACGAGCTTTGTGGGTACACCGTAGTGTCGTAGGAGTTTCCACAGAGTCTCTCGGTCCACACTGTCAAATGCTTTCTCATAATCCACAAAGTTGACGTACAGCGGGGAGCTCCACTCCAGAGACTGTTCCACGATGATGCGGAGAGTGGCGATCTGGTCTGTACATGATCGGTTCTTCCTGAATCCTGCTTGCTGGTCTCTCAGCTGCGGGTCAACGGAGCTCTTCATTCTCTCCAGGATGATCCTGTTGAAGACCTTTCCTGGTACTGACAGCAAGGTGATTCCTCTGTAGTTGGAACACTTGCTGAGGTCGCCTTTCTTGGGAAGCTTGATTAGGTACCCCTCCTTCCAGTCAGCCGGCATCACCCCCTCTTCCCAGATCTTTCCAAACAGTGGGTACAGCATCTCCACTGTTGTCTCTAGGTCTGCTTTCAGAGACTCCGCTGGGATGCCATCTGGGCCTGCTGCTTTGCCGTTCTTCAAGAATGCCACTGCTCTTCTGATCTCTTCCCGGCTGGGTCTGTCACAGCTGATGGGTAGGTCGGTCTCTGCCGGCTGGATGTCTGGGGGGTCGGGTGGGCTAGGTCTGTTCAGTAACTCTTCAAAATACTCGGCCCATCTGTCGAGTTGGTCTGCTCTGTCTGCAATAGGCTTGCCTTCTTTGTCTTTTACTGGTCTTTCTGTATGGCCATACTTGCCTGACAATCTTCTGGTAATGTCGTAGAGCTGTTTCATGTTGCCGCTGCCTGCTGCCTTTTCTGCCAGGCTGTCTGTGTAGGCCCTCTTGTCTGCCCTGATACTACTCTTCACCTCGCGGTTGGCTTCCGAGTATTCCCCCTGTGCCCTTACTTTGGCTGCTCTTGTGCGACTGTTGTTGACAGCTGCTTTCTTCTGCTTCCTCACTTCTATCTTCTTCAAGGTCTGTGCCGACAGCCAGTCCTTGTGATGGTGTTTCCTGAACCCTACAGTGTCTTTGCAGGTTGAGTTCAGCGCCTCTCTAACTGCCTTCCACTGCTGCTCTGTGGTGACCGCCTCCTCTTCATTTACTAGCTCCTGTAGCGCTTGAAACCGGTTGGACAACACCAGTTTGAACTCTTCTCTAACTCCAGTTTCGTTTTCTGTGTAGGTTGTTGATATTGTTGAGTTTTTCATTTTAAGTTTTGACATTGATTTGGTTGTGATTTGTATTTTTACGTTTTCAAGTTTTGGGTAAGTTGTTGTAGCAAACATGGAGGTAGACCCTGTAGAGGCGTATATTAAACAAGGTGAGAGGTTAGTTCTTAAGGACGAGAAACTTTTTGATTATGTCGAGAAATGTAGGGATAGGGAGGATAGGGCGAGAGAGAGAGAGAAGCTCAGAGAGAAGAAAGGGAAGTTCAGAGAGAGAGAGAGAGAGAGAAGAGAGGGAAAGGGTACTTAAGAAGGAGGAATTAGAGTTAAAACAGAAAGAGTTAGAAGTTTAGAGAGTGAAAGACGAGAAAGAGTTAGAGTTTCGTAAACTTAGAGAGGAAAAAGAGTTGGAAATACAGATACAGAGGGAGGAGAAAGAGCTAGAAGTTCAGAGAGAGAGAGAAGAGAAAGAACGAGTCTTAAAGGAGAAAGAGTTAGAAGCTCAGAGAGAAGAAAGGGAAGTTCAGAGAGAGAGAGAAGAGAAAGAGAGAGTCTTAAAGGAGAAAGAGTTAGAAGTACAGAGAGAGAGAGAGAAGAGAAGGAAAGAGCTCTTAAGAAAGAAGAATTAGCGTTTCAGAGAGAGAAAGACGAGAAGTCTCTAGCGTTTCAGAGAGAGAAGGGCGAGAGGGAACATGCGTTAAGAGAGAGAGAATTAGAGTACCAGAGAGAGAAAGAAGAGAAAGATAGGGAGGTACAACTACAGTTAGCTCGAGATGCGGGGTCTAGAACAGCTGATAGTGATTTAGTAGGCCGGGGCATACGGAATTTTCCTAGACTGCCGATGTTTAAAGAGTCCGTGGACTCCATTGACGCTTTTTTTGTGTGTCGTTTCGAGTCTCAGTCATGCGCAGGCGTTAAGTTGGCCTCCTGCCAACTGGCCCGTTTTGCTTTCGTCTGTGCTAGAGGGTCAGGCCTTGAGTCTTTACCATAGCTTGAAGGTTTCGGGGAACATAGATTACGAGTCTTTGAAGGAGTGTCTTTTACAGAAGTTCCAGTGTAATGCGGAAGGTTTTAGAGAACGCTTGAGAGCTTGTCGGCCAGAGAGAGACAGGGGAATCGTTTGTGTCTTTTGGCAAACGGTTGTCCCATTTGCTCGTACGTTGGGTCGAATTGTCAAAGATTGACCACACGTACGAAGCATTGTTCGATCTCATGTTGGCAGAACAGTTCTTTGGTAGCGTCTCCAAGGATCTAGCGGTATCAAACTTCTTGAGGGCGCGTAACCTCAAGACTACGGACGAGTTAGTACAGAACGCGGAGGCTTTTCGGATGGCGCATCCTACGAAAAACCTCGCGCGTAGGACCGAGATACCGCCAGTCGGGTTGGTCGCTGCTAACACGACTGGGGGTTACCGGGGCGACAATACTTTACGTGGAGCCCAGCTGGTTAACGGTAGAGGTACTTTGCGTTTCCGACGCGGTGATCGAGGTAACAGCAATGCCAGTCGCGATCCGTACGCACGTGGAGGGACATCTTTGCGTGGGTATGGTCGTGGTCGTATTGCGAGTTCGGACACTCAGTGTTTTTCTTGTCGTGGGTACGGGCATTTCAGACAGAACTGTCCGTACAACAGTGCAGGCGCGCAGTATGCTGGTTATCAGGAGCACGGCCATCTGGCTCATCAGTGTCCTGGCGTCACTGGACGGGTAGATGGGGCTGGGCAGCTCACTCACACGGCCAGTGTTGCGGTGCCCGTTGGAGAGGAACCGCGGCTGGGCGTTTTGTGCTCGGCTGACGGAGGTGGGTTCCTGCCGATAGTAGACGGAATGGAGCCGTAGTTACCGTTTTGCGCGACTCGGGTGCCACGACAGCGGGGGTCAGGCGTAGTTTAGTGAGGGAAGATCAGTTCAGTCACGGGCGAGACGCAGCACGTAGTTTCGTTCGGAGGAAGGATAGAGTCGTTTCCGGTAGCCAAGGTAGATGTTGACTCCCAGTTCTTTTCCGGGGAGTTGACTTGTTGTGTTATCGATGAGCCTGTCATGGACTTGATCATCGGAAACATGAAGTGTGTGCAGCCAGGCGTAGGTATGTTCGGGTCGTTTGTAGGGCATGTCGTGAGTGGCGCTGGCGTGCGCGATGAGGATGAAAAGTCTATGTTGTTTGGGGCTCTGGCTGTGGTAGAGCCTGAGGGCGACGATGCGTTGCCGTTGCCTACGCTTCCGTCCCCACAGGCGGAATCATTCAAGGACGTGCATTACGATGCCAACTTGTCGGAGGCACAGCAGGATGAGTTAGCGGCTACCTTTGCGATGTTTTCAGGGGTGCTCACAGCGGTGCCTGGCATCTGCAAGGGGCCGATTATGCATGAGATCCGTCTGAGAACGGAAGACCCGATCCGGCGGTCGCCATACCCTATGCCGTTCGCCTCTACAAGCGTCATTATTGACGAGGTGCGTTCGATGTTGCAGCAGGGGGTGATTGAGCCGTCGGCATCGCCCTACACCTCACCCGTTGTTCTGGTCAAGAAGAAAGACGGGCATGGGAGGTTTTGCATTGATTTCCGGGCTTTGAATGCGGTCACGGTATTTGACGCAGAGCCGATTCCAGATGTGGAGGATATGTTTACTCGGTTAGCGGGTATCCACTACTTCACGAAACTCGATCTGTCCAAAGGTTACTGGCAGATCTTGGTTAGAGAGGAGGACCGGCCGAAAACCGCGTTCTAGACACCCGTCGGGCTGTATCAGTGGGTCAGGATGCCTTTCGGACTCGTTTCGGCGCCAGCTACGTCCGCTCGAATGATGCGGTGGTTGCTGAGCGAGTCCGCCATCAATTTTTTTTGATGACATCCTGGTTACGAGCAGGTCATGGGATCAGCACGTACGAGACGTTGCGTCCGTGATGTCTCGACTGCAGGAAGCGGGATTGACAGCGAGGCCGACTAAGATCTACGCTGGTTTCCGTGTGGTGGAGTTTCTCGGCCACCAAGTGGGTCGTGGGGTACTCCAGCCGGTCGATGATAAGGTTAGGAAGATCCTTGAGATCCCGGTACCGTTTGTGTTTTGCGTGTCATGCATACGGTCATTTTAGTCATGACTGTCCTAGCAGTAGTTCAGGAGCTCAGTGTTTCACCACTGTAACGCACACAGACTTGCCCACAGTCGCACGTACAGACTCTCACGCAACAGACGCATACACCGCCACTGACTCAGACGGGCGCATTCATGCGGTAAAACAAACACACGGGTTCCCTTTCTAAAGTGACTTTATACAATATAAATATACCAAAAAAAAACCGCTCACACTATCAAGCTATATACATCACATACACATCACAATATCTTTGCCAGGCTAGGTTTTAGTTTCACACTGTCTCCAACCTGTTTGATGTTATTGCCTGGTTACGTTGGTCCTTCTCACGTCTAGGCGTGAAAGTCCTTCGTCGTACGCTTCTTCTTGCCGTCCTGTCTCTTTGGCACGGACGTCCTCGTTCTCGTACGGTAGCGCAGTTCTCGCTTTGACTCGGGCGTCTTGATCCCGGTCAGACTCACTCTCAGTGAAGAGCTGGAGGGATGACCTCACGTTAGGTCCCACCTGTGACTCGACGTCGTTGCACTCTTTACAAGAACTCTGAAATCTAGGCTTCAGAGTCTTGGAATACGGGCTAGGTATCTCAAACACAACCGTTCCATACGACAAGACAGCCTGTACTACCGATCTAGACCTCTGACAGACACAGCTTCCGCCTAGAACTCACTAAACAGAACTCACTAAAAATCCCGTGCTAACCATGTCTTACAGATTTCCCATGGGCAGCAGGCCCCACGGACTATCGGCACAAACAAACCGTTAACAAAAACCGTACCGTA
Organism: Semisulcospira habei; assembly: GCA_036245525.1. Taxonomy (NCBI): domain Eukaryota; kingdom Metazoa; phylum Mollusca; class Gastropoda; family Semisulcospiridae; genus Semisulcospira; species Semisulcospira habei. The sequence goes on along the minus strand of BTPG01000004.1, from coordinate 67,886,786 downwards.
TTTACCCTAATGTGTGAGCACTATGCACGAGCATAGAGCTTCATCACATACGCCTTGTCAAAACAGACAAACAAACAAACAGAGAGATCAGTCACTACTTATCTTTGTTCACAGAAGGAATGTGCCCCATTCCTTCTGCGAATGAAGATAAGCAGCGACTGATCTCTCTGTTTGTTTGTCCGTTTTGACAAAGCGGATTTACCCAAAATATTAATAAATTGTGTTGTAACCGTCTTTTCTAAGAGTGTTTCTTTCTCCTTTGGGTACTTCTTTTCAAGAGATACAGGCAGCGCAGACAGTAGGGAGAGCTTAAAAAAGGAAAATACAAGTTAATTGACCAAGGGTAGACAGAAACACATGCCCCAGAATTGAGAGGAAAACCCACCCTTTGGGGCTGACCAGGGTGACCCTAGGAACTAAAAAGTAGTTGACCCCACCCAAGTCCCCCAGGGCAGACCTGGGTGGGGGCCACTGTTTAGTTGCAAAGTAAGGTTAATGTTACACAGCATACAATATGATCCAGGTGTACATAAGATAAAAACAGAGCTACACACGCTGAAAACAACCGAATAATATCGTTCTTGTAATAAGTCTTGATGTTGACAATGTTTGTTTCTTTTTATCTTATCATTGTCTTTCGTCCCCAACCGCCGTTCCATCCACGCAGTCTGCCATTGTTCAGAATTTTCACATGTTATATACAGTATACACAAATGGATTGCATTGATTGATTGATTGTACTTTGCTTACGTCCGACAGCAACAAGGCTTCTCAGGACGTGCCTGCACTGCTTGTAAAAAAAAAAAATAAAAAACAATAACAGACATTGAATGTATGACGCCAGCCGGTCAAATACGTTAATAAACCTAACCATGGTGCTAAATAAAGCTAAGACCATCTAGCAACACTCCATATCAAGGCTACAGCAGTGCAGACAGTAGGGAGTTTTAAATAGGCAAATACAGGTGAATGGACCTCGGGTAGACGAAACACATGCCCAGATAGAGAGAAAACCACCTGTGGTGCTGACCAGGTGACCTGGACTAAAATACTATCCCACCAAGTCCCCAGGGCAGACCCGTGGGTAACAAAATGATGCAGGCGCACCAACCCATAGTAGCACTCTTGTAATAAATCTTTATGTTGACAATGGTTTTCTTACTCCTTATTATTGTCTCTCGTCCCCAACCGTTGTTCCATCAGCAGTTCCATTTTCAAAGTTTTACATGTTATATACAGTATACAAAATGATGCAGGCGCACCAACCCCATAGTAGCACTCTTGAAATAAATCTTTATGTTGACAATGGTTTTCTTACACCTTATTATTGTCTCTCGTCCCCAACCGTTGTTCGATCAGCAGTTCCATTTTCAAAGTTTTACATGTTATATACAGTATACAAAATGATGCAGGCGCACCAACCCCATAGTAGCACTCTTGTAATAAATCTTTATGTTGACAATGGTTTTCTTACTCCTTATTATTTATTGTCTCTCGTCCCCAACCGTTGTTCCATCAGCAGTTCCATTTTCAAAGTTTTACATGTTATATGCAGTATACAAAATGATGCAGGCGCACCAACCCCATAGTAGCACTCTTGTAATAAATCTTTATGTTGACAATGGTTTTCTTGCCCCTTATTATTGTCTCTCGTCCCCAACCGTTGTTCCATTTTTTACAGTTCCATTTTCAAAGTTTTAAATGTTATACAGTATACAAAATGATCCAGGTGTCCATCAGATAAAAACAAGCTATACATGCTGAAACCAACCCAATAATAATGAACACTCTTGTAATAAATCTGTATGAAAACGAAAATGACGCGAGTGTCGGAGAATCTCAATTCATTTCTTTTGTAACTTTTTCAATCTGTTGCGGATGTAATCCTTAATGTTTGTCCAGCGCCTATGTCTAAGTGCAGGCTCTTCTGCAATTGTCTGCTGTATCTCGGCCTTTCCAGGAAGTTTGTTCACGATGAGGTGTGTCTTGAAACGAGTTTCAACAGCTTTCTCTTCAGCTTTCCCCCATGGTTTCCTTGTAAATCTAGCTTTCTTTCGAACAGGAGCTGACGCAGAACTGTCATCATCAAAACTATCTAGTTTGTCATCAGGCTCTGGACGTTTTTTCTCGGTCATGCTCATTGATTCCTGTGTTGTTGACTTGCTATTTGCTTCATTCACAGGTGCTGTTTCCCCAGAGACCTCTCTGCGAGTTTCTGATGTGTTTTCATTGTCAAAGTCAATCTCTTCATCATCACCCAGTTCAGCTCTAATGCAACTCTCAAAATCTGTCATCCCATTGTTAACTGACAGAAGAATCTTTGCCACTTTTGCCTTTTGAAGGACGTCTTGAGGTTGGCGGTAGATATGGCGATGTATCCGAATATCATGACCAAGGAAGTCTGCCAGCTGATCCTGGTCTAACTCCGAGATGGCCATGGACTCAGCCAAAGTTGCAACCTGCTTCCGTAACTGAGTAAATGTGAACATGGCTGGGTTTGACACTTGTGCTTGTAGCGCATGTTCCTTCAGAACATCATGGCCTCTGTAAGGCCTCTGACCAGAAGGTGTGGCAAAGATGTACTGGGAACCAGCGAGAGCTGGCACTGATTGCCTCATTTGAAGGATTCTGTCCACAGTTGTCATCATCTTCTTCGTCAGCAAAATGGGAACACTCCTATTAAACTTGCCCCTGATTTCCACTAGCTGAAAATGATTCACCATTTTCGTCTCAACCTCTGTGAGACCTTTCAAGATATCTTGATTGGTGATCGATCCAATCTTAGCATTCTGGAAGTCTGATACCTTCATTCTCTGAACTTCTCACCCTCGTTTTCGGTTGAAAAGTGATACAGCGCAAAGAGTTGCTTTAACCACTGTCGGATAATCTTCCGAAACCATCCTTGTCTCAAGAAGCTGTTGGACCTTCCTCACATCTTCACATGATGGGATCAGCTTGGGTTTGTTCATGGTCATTTTTCCGACCGACTGGGCTGCTGTAGCTGACACACAATCGTCCCAGTCCCCAGTGAAGACAGAGTCAAACCGCTGCGCCTCAGAGAGCTCCTGTCGCCACCTGTCATCTGAACCATGCCCAAGCTGTTTGGATGCCAGTGACTGTTTGATCTGTGAACATTTTTTCAAAGCATGGCCTATGCGCATTGCGAGATTGCCTTTTTTGAACTGATGTGTGTCTTCATCAAATTCTGCTAGCTCTTTTACAGCCAGTACAACATGATCAAAGCTAGCTAAATTGATCACAGCATTTAAACTTGCGATTTTCATTTCTGACCTCACTCTAAGAATCTTTAATAGTCTCCCTAACTCCCGCATCCTGGAGCTGATTTGCCCAGCCGTGTGTTCTTCAATGTCCCTGCGGTCAAATAATCTCTTTCCATACTCCAGAAGCAAGGGGTCAGTTCTGATGAGACGGCTTATCTCATCATCTCTCTGTCTGGCTAAAACTTTATGATAGAAGGAAAAGTCAACATCTAAAGGTATTGGAAGCATTAGCCTGCCACGTTGAGCAGCCTCACCTCTCTTAGCAAACTGAAACACTCCTTGTTTCTGACAGCAACGTTTTGAGTGTACAGAGATCAGCTTTTTTTGATAGAGCCCTTTGCAATGGCTACAGGCGAGAAGGTCATCTAACTTACTAGTTTTGGTGCGATACTTAGGAATCAAACATCCTGATTTCTTTTCAAGAACGGCAACATTATGCATGTAATCACCCTCATCTTGTAGTCTGATCCATGCTTGACGTCTCTGCTTAGTCTCTTTTTTTATCATCAAAATTTTAGCAACGTCTGCCTCATCTGCATGGACATCTTGTAAGGTGCTCATTTTCAAAACAAGCTTGCCACAAAATTTGCATGCATGTTTCTTGTCCCATTTGTACTTTCCTTTCCCTCTCTGCAACACATGCACACCCATTTCTTCGGTAAGCACTCCACATCTTTCCTCCCCACCGTCCCCTGAGAGTCCAGTCACTGTCACCCAGTGTTCTCTATTCTGGCGCTACATCCACATTGCCTCTCCACTGTCGCACCTGTAGCCTAATGGCTGCTAGCCCCATGGATAATGTGACCTGCGACATACATCAGTCGTTAGGGCACAGCGTGCAGGCACACTGCAAGCCTGTGCTGCGGTAGGCTACATCTCGCTTGCTATCAGCTTGCACATCACCTAGCACCTGCACCTGCACTGCCCTGAACCAGCCACTTTGAAATCTAACATATTTAACATATTCAATACAATACTGTCTGTGTCAGAGATCCCAGAGATTGATGGCGACACACCGTCTGAATCCTGTGAGCTCGAGCCAGGAACAAACTCCTCGTCATCACTGTCCTTGTATTGCAATGCGCTTGCACTCTCAGTCTCACGCCCATCCCAGGCTCCATTTGCCAACTGGAAAAGGAAAGAAAAAAAGAAAGCTGCATTAGTACAAAAGCAGCCCAATTTTGGTTTAAGGGGCCTTGCACAAGAATATAAAGAGTAATCCCGTGTATGATCGATTTACATATGTGTGACCTTGGTGACGAGGGCTGGCTTTCGCAGCAGCAAAATCCATGTTTTCTGAAAATGTAAGCAGTTTTCACACATCTGTCAACCCTGCGTGACCCTTTGAGAGAGGTCACTCAAATTGGTATATTTACAAAGGTCTTGCCACAAAGTATCCTTGGGCCAAGCTTGAAGAATGTGGCTTGAATAGTCTCGGAGAAAATGCCACTGTTAACGTTTACTTATGGACGCGGACGGACGGACGACCAGTGGCCCAGAACATAAACTCACTTTTGCTCTGCACGTGAGCCAATAAAATGAAGATGATCATAGAATCACTTACCAGTTTGTAATTGGGGGCATTCCACTGCCGTCTATTCACCCTCCTACCAGACGCACCCTCTGCAGCAGACAACGCTGGGCCATCATGCTGCAGCTGACTAATTTTGCCATGGGCCTTGGTCATGTGCCAGGAAGGGGCGTGCTTGTCCACTTCCATAGATCCGGATTGGTTTGGACATCCTGCTGCCATCCGGCGCTGGGTGTGTGCAGAAAGTGCTGAGTGTGACCAAAACGGTGTTGCTGCAAACATGTCAAATACAACCATGTAAACCATTGACATTTTGAATCAGATATATACATAATTACTGCAGTACCCTCTGCCCCCTACGAACAATAACTGGTAATACAGTAAAATGCGACACTTCAGTTGCAAAATTAAAAAAAAAAACTATTCGTGGAAGTCTGTTCTTCGAATCGCGAGGTAGTTTTGCGTACGAGGATTCAGATACACACTGAAATCTGGCGCCATCTTGTTTATAGTGCATGCATGTGTCAAGTTAATTTTTGATCACAATCACACATGTCAGAAAAAAAAAGCAACCCAATCGCGTGACAGATTGACCTTGTAATGTGTTATTGAACGAATTCCTTTCATTGAAGAAGAAACCTTTTGTTAAATTCGTGGGGTTCTATTATCTGTTACTACAAGACTGACTGAGCAGCACTGAGACGTGGGTCATAGCAGACGGCGTCTCCGTTTTCTCAGCCAAACGGGTCCATATAGGCTACTGTGCAATTGTATCTGATTGGGAGCATCTCAGTGAAATAACTGTGCTGAAGAAGTACACTTGGGCGTGCTCTTAACTAAGAAATATTGCATAAAACCAATCGTACCTGATGGAACGACAGTTGGCGGGACGAGAGACAATAGATGGGGAAACAACTCAGTTCATCTGCACAGCCGAACGACGCTCGCTTCCGTGGTAACACACTGGCCCAGTGCGTTTAAAACACACAACATTAGGTAAACCTGCAGAAATGGGACATCCAATTTTTATATTTTTTTCTGACTTTTGAATGAAAGATAATGCAGAAACAACCCTCAGAAAAAATGGGTGCCTGACTTGGTCACCCAGAATTTTACACACACCCATTTTCCAGAAGGATGGTAAAGAAAGTCACCCATTTCAGGGGTTTTGTGCACACACACGCACACACACACACACACACACACACACACACACACACACAAAGTTCTCAAATGCCTGTCAGTAGGGTTTTACTCAGCTTATCTGTAGACTACCTTGCCGCTATAACTGGTTGCGCAGTACTCACAGGTACTGACTAAGCAAAACGTTCTCGGGCGGCCGAAGTCTGACGCAATTTTACCGGCCGCGCACGGCGGGCGGCTAATTGTGCGCTGTCGGCCAACACCGAGCAGCAGTGACACTGAGTGAGTGAAGATGCGCCATTATTACTCAAACCGCGTGCAGTGGGTATACTGACCGAGAACTGACACGCACTTGCTTGCTTTGTTTCAGTTGGCGTAGTTAACAGCAATTGTAGCATGGTGGTTTGTAGTTTGGCGTAGTAGATTTTTCCCTCTTCCTTTCTCATCCGGGCTTGGAACCGGCCGCAACGGCGGAGTTGTGACACGCACTTGTAGGTCGGGGCCGGATTAACGTCCACAGCACCGAGGTGATCATGGACGGCCCTGACGGGCGGGTTATGGGGGACAGGGAAATCTAATGCCTATGGAGTACGACCTGAACACTGATCAACTCAGGCGCACTCCAACCGCTGTGCCACTTGTGTTTGATTTACCAGGACCTTTCAACGGACATGCTATTGAATGACAAGCCCGTCATTTCCCCCTGGATTGCGACTGAGTCCAACTACCGGGGCCGGGACGGGGATACGAACCCACAACCCGGCCAATGCAATTCCCTTCGCTCTCCTGCTCCGACGCTTAACCGCCTGAGCTATTTCGGACTCGTTGACACGCACTTAGATGGATGGATGGATATTTTGAAAGGGATTGGGACTTCCAGCTTTCGCTGATTTCGTCCAGGGGTGGGTGGGCCGGGGGGGGTTGAGGGGGTCGTCCTGTCTGTTCGTCGCTGACGCCCGCGCATCTCTTTGTGTTTTTTCCTCTCATCATGTCTGCCCGCACCTCGGGGGGCTGGGTCGTTGGGGAGAGCCCGTGCTTTGGTGGACGCGTATGTCCACCGTCTTGCCTGGGTCCTCCTTCCTTGCTTGTTCGGTGGTGTGCTCTTTTTCCTCTCCCCTTTTGTTGTTAGTCGCAGTCCAGGGCCCGGTACTCTCTGGCCCCGCCAGCAAAAACCCTCGTCTTGTTTGAGGGGGGTTGATTCTTACTAACCCCCCTATATGTGTTTCTGTATTTCTCTGGAGGGGGGTGTTGTACCCTCCGTTTTCCCAGGGAGTGCATGAATGAAGGATGCTACACCTCCCTGGGTTCCCTATTTATTTTGATGGGCGGCGACCGTACTCAGGCGAGCGGGGAGTCACGCGGTGTCGGAGTGCCATCGTGGGTACCTCGACCCCCTGGGTTCTTTACCCCCCCTATCTCGCAGAGCGGACCTTCCAGGAGTGTCCTCCCTGCGCCCCAATACGTGGGAGATGGACCCCGGAGCCGGCCGCCGGCCCCCGGGCGCGTCCCACCGAGCTATGGTGGGGGGGGCCATGGCGGCCCACCGCCGGCCACGGGGCCCCTCTCCCCGCTAGGAGGGGGGCAGTTGGTCACAAAGCCGACCGGCACGACCTATGGGGCTTTCCCTCCGAGCTCCTGGGGGGGCAATCTTAACGTGCCGGTCGGCGGAAAGAAAGAAAAAAAAAAAAAAGGAAAGTAACTTCTAAATACAAAAAACCACAAAAAAAAAAAAAAAAAAAAAAAAGGATGATACGATGGATGGCCCCTCGCCCCCCCCCCCTCCCCACCCGGGCGGAGCCCCCGGCCCCGGCGGCGGCCTCCGCCAGTCCGTGGGCCCCACCCCCGGCGGGGGAGGAGGGGAGGCGGTTCTGGGCCGGATGGTTGGTGATTGTGAGGTTTGTGGTATATCTTTATTGACCGTGTGGGGGGTGGGGCGGGTGCTGGGCCATGAGGTGAGGCGAGGATGACCTGTGTTTGCCGTTCGGCCCTGTCGGGCCCACAGCTACACTTCGCGAGTGGATAGTGTGAGGATAAGTGGGGAGGGGCCGGTGGGGGACGGGGTCCGCCACCGCGTGACTCTGGAAAGGTATTATCCTGCGCTTAAGTCGTCGCCCATTATCTATGTTTATAAGGAGTGCATTGACGTTGGATGCTATACCTCCTTTGGGTGGGCCTAGTTTATTTAAGTGGTTGGCTCTCCTTCTTCCAGGCTGGGCTCCAGCCGCCCGGGTTTGCCGGCTCTCAACTTGGTTCTTCCCTGTTTTCCTTCCCGGGGCCTAACTGGTTGGCCCCAGGAGGCCCAGCGGGGGACTTGGGCCCCGTCGGGGTGCCCCGCGGTCTCCGGGCACGGCCTACCTGATTTGCGGTTGTCCGTGCACAGCTACCGCAACTCCCCGCGGTCCCTCCCCGGCCGGGTAGGGTTGAAGAGGTGGGGGATGGGGGGGTGATCTCGTAAAAAAAAAAAAAAGGGTGGGGGGGGGGGGGTTATGAATGAGGTGGCTCTTTATTATCAGTGGGGGTGGGGGCGAGTGTTCGGACCATGAGATGAGAGGGTTGGAGGTGATAGGTCCGCCCTCTCCCCAGCCCCGCCACCCCCCCTGGCCTTTATTGGGAGAGCGGCGGGGCGGGGCGGGCGTCCCCGGAGTGGATAGATACCAGAGATTTGGGATCATGGGTTCGGGTCGAGAGAGCGGGCCTCGGGCAGTTCTGGGAAACCTGGCTTCGTGAGGGCCTTCCCCTGTCTAGGGTGCTATCTTTTAAGTGCTCCCGAGCGGGCAGTCCGGGCGGGGTGGTCATGATGGGAGTGGAGATTAGAACTAAGTAGGCCTGCTTACATCACGTGACCGTCGTTATTTTGGATGAAAGGCCAATTTGGCCTCCTTCTCACTCCAGTGTTATGTTACCTTGCTGGTATCGCTAGACGGCCGTGGAAGAGGCAAGGGCCAATTTGGCGAGAGATTCTCCGACGCAGCATTGGTGCACATTTTTACAGCAGTGGTGACTGAGACTACTGAGCAGGCTCAGTGTACGGCGCATTTCCAGCAGAATACCGGCAATATGCGTTTCTAATACCCACTGACCTGTGAGGCCGGCATAAATCCTCATGAACACTTGTAGACTGCGGATGTCAGTTCGTGATAATTTATAAGCCTTATGATTTCTGAGATGAATCTGTCCATAATGAGTTTTTCGCACCGAGTACTAGACCGAGCGATAAGACCGGTTTTTGAAGTCCGGCCTTCCGTATTTATAGGAGGGACTTTTTAGACGGGTCGCCGGCCGGTGGGCCGAATTTAACTTTAGCATGTCCATGATGTCGAAGGCGGGCAGGCGGCTAAACCTCTAACAATTGAAGTAACAATATAAAATTACGTCATGCCTAGTAAGTTACGCTAACCTCGCTGCTGAACGTGACACTTGGCGCGAAGCGCCCGGGATGTGCGTATGTATGTATGTGCGTAACTGTATGTGTGTGCGTAGTGTATGTAAACACTGAAGAGAATCTCCGATATTTTTTTACACACAAGCTTGAAACTTGGCAAAATACTTTCTTAAGTGGGTGGCTAAGAGTGCCTCCCAGCATATTGTAATTGAATGTCTCATTGAAGACAGAAACAACCGTTTATAGTAAGTTGGTTGACCCAGATTAGAGTCTGTAATTTTTGTCATATTTACTTGAACTTTTGCATATAGCTAGTTTGGAGAAAAACATTGGATGAGTTCGTTAGCCAGCTTTGTATCCTTTCGACTTCTTTAGTAAAAATAATTCTTTTCAGACTGAAAAGAATTAAAACACTAAAAAAACCTTTACTTCTAGAGAAAGTCAGACAGTGGCAGTGACGTAAAAGAGGCAACTCCGTCACCACGCAGACACTGACATAATACTCTAAATATGACGTCATTCTCTCTCTCTCTCTCTCTCTCCTCTCTCTCTCTCTCTCTCTCTCTCTCTCTCTCTCGCACAAACACTGATGCGCGCATCTCCAGGAGGAGTAGATCCTCATGCGCCTGGAGGGCGCATGAGGATCTATGCCTCTTGGAGATGTTTGGAGCACGTGCGCATGCACGCACTAACACGCACACACACACATCGACGCGCTTTCAGAAGAGCATGCAGGTGACCCGTGTACTTAGTATATGTAGCTAGGTAAAGTCAACCTGCTTTCACACAAATTATAGCAAGACTGAAATTGTACCGTGGAGTTCTAGTTTTGTCATCATTTTCTCAATCCTATGAAGCGAAAGTGAAACTCATGTCACGTACAATATAAAATTACGTAAAAACTAAAACTTACGTCATGACAAATGACGTTTAATGATAATAATAATAATAATGCCGGAGTACTTGTATAGCACCTAACCTCAGATTAGAGCTCTAGGCGCTTAACAAAAACTCAATGGCCGCGTACAAAAATAACTAATTACAACAACAAAACAGTTTACAAAAAGCAGTACTAAAACAAAATACAACGCACTCTGAAAAAAAGCTATAAAGTCACCATTCAAAAGTGCTACGCTTATGGACTCATACTCACATTCACGCGCGCGCGCACACACACACTCTTCTAACAGAGATAGCCAGAGATGACTTCAACATGGCAGGTCTGTGACAAAGTCATTTGTAGCAGACAGACAAAAAATATGTGTCTTTAGGGCTCGCTTGAATGCCTCTCTTGAATCCACGTATCCGTCTCAGTTCGCGTGGGAGATCATTCGGCAAACAACTGGGTTCTGCGGGTACCTGAATGACCTCTCACCGAACGACTTTGTTTTGACAAGAGGGATACGACTAAAACTCGAGAGTCGGCAGCAGAGCGCAAATTCTGTCTTGAGGGCGTTTGCAGCTGGAGAAGAGAGGCAAGGTAGTATAGTGTGGGCAGAAACAGGTAATACAACTGTGAGTCATGCATAAAATTTTGTACTGAATCCTAGTTTTTACAGGTAACCAGTGAAGAGCAGACAGATGGGGTGTGATATGATCTGATCTAGGGACTCTAAGAATCAACCTAGAAGCTGAGTTTTGAATTTTCTGGAGTTTGCCAATCAGACACTGGGAACAGCCAGCTAAAAGAGAATTGCAATAGTCTAATTTAGACAAAAAGAAAGCGCAGACAAGTACTTTAGTTTCTTCAGGTGTCAGATAGCGGCGGACTGAAGCAATACGTCGCAGTTCAGTATAGGCGGATCTGCTAACGTTGTTCACATGAAGGCGCATGGACAGGCTACTATCAAGTGTGACACCCAGATTTTTTACATGGGGGGAGAAAGGGATAGTGGCACTACAGATTTGTAGTGAATGTCAGCGTCTTCGTCAACCTCGGGGAAGCAATGATCATGGATTTTCCGTCATTCAACTGTAATTTGTTTGAAGTCATCCACATCTTAGTCTCCGAGACACACTCCTGAAGGTTCTCGATTGTGTCCATAATCTGATCAGGTGAACATGAGTCATGGAGTTGAGTATCATCTGCAAATGCATAATGTGATATAGAAAAACGGTTAAAAACACTGGCCAGTGGCTGAACATACAGGATAAAGAGGACTGGTCCAAGAACTGAACCTTGTGGGACGCCAAAGCGCACGGTGGATGGGCTGGATAGCTTATCATTAACAACTATGCATTGAGTTCTGTCTGTCAGATATGATCTAAACCACGATAAAGCAGTTTCATGAATGCCATACACAGCATAGAGACGTTGTAACAAAATGTCATGGTCAATCATATCAAAGGCAGCAGATAGGTCTAACAGTGCAAGAACAGATACTTTGCCATCATCAAGAGCCTCGAGGAGGTCATTCAAAAAATTTCAAGCGCAGTTTCAGTGGAATGACCTGCACGGTAAGCCGACTGATTGGGACTAAGAAGATGGTTCAGTTTCAGATGGTCGAGAAGTTGCGACAACACAACCTTTTCAACGATCTTAGAGAGAAAAGGGAGGTTTGAGACAGGGCGGTAATTCTATAGATTGTTAGGGTCTAGAGAGGGCTTTTTTTTTTTTTTTTTTTTTTTTTTTTTTTTTTTTTTTAGCAAAGATTTAACAATGGCGGACTTGAAATCCGACGGAAAAACACCAGACCTCAGGGACTCATTGACAACGTTGGTCATGACTGGAAGCACAACATCAATACACTCGTACAGCAATATAGTAGGAAGTGGGTCTAAACCACAAGTTTTTGTGTGCAGTTCTCTTCAGCACAGTATGAAGTTCCTGTTCACTGACAGGTCTGAAGGACGAGAGACACGCCTGACCAAAAAAGGGAACATCATACTGTGATGGAGACTGCGAAATAAGTCCATCAAGTCTATCACGAATTCTGAACTTTTTCATTAAAGAGTACCCACGGGAAGAACACCTTGAAAGACGGTACACACAATTATTAATTTCGGTAAATCCCTTGTCAAATAGACAACAACAACAGAGAGATGCCGCTATCTCATGGCAGAAAGAATGTGGCACTCATTGGGCAGTTGCACATCTTCTGCATGAGATAGAAGGCTATCTCTGTTGTTGTTGTCATTTGACAAGGGTATTTCCCGAAATATAATTTGTTGTACCGTCTTTCTAGCGTGTTCTTCTCGTTGGTACTCTTTGCATTACACGCTGGCAGTCACCTTTTGGTCTGGATGATTTCATAAGAATTAGGAACTGATCAGGCAGCTTACGCGAAAAATGTCGGAGTGAGATGAATCCCTTCTAGCAGTCAGTTTGTTGGTCACATTATAGAGCTGCTTGCTTGTGGTGCACGCTGCAATCTTGGCATTGAAGAAAGCTGTCTTCGCCACGAGTACCAGACGAGTTACATATTTCTTAGCAGCGCTGAAAATCTGCTTGTGCACGGTAAGTGCAGAGGACAGCCACAGTCTCTCAGCTTCTTGTCGCTTTCTCTTTGCAGCGAGAAGCTTGCCTCCCACGGCGCTGAACCACGGTGAGGATGTCTGACATGACACTTTACGTTTGACAAATCATGTCAAAGACGCGTATTCACAAACCAGGTAGGTGAGGCTAGCGCTGGCAGAATTGGACACAGGGATGTAGATAATCGTCTTGTTCTATACCTTCGTATTTTTCTGCCTGGGCTGGCGATTGGGTGCCTGATAGGTGGGGGCAAGGGATCTAACCGTTTGTCTGTCCACCGCTGAGTAATTCCATTTGGTACGTGTCCAATGACGCGTATGTCCTGCGCCCTATTATAGAACTCACTGACGCGATTTGTCAGATCTGCGAGACTTTTTCAAAAGGAGATAATTCAACACCAGAATCAGGTCAAAGACACAAGGTAGAGACCATTGACAGCGAGGTCAGCTCTCATATAGAAGGGACTTTGTGGGTTATGGTTCATCCTATCTTGTTTTTTTCTTCTTTACTGTGCGAACGAGTTATTGTGCAGGCGTAGGCCTAAACCTAACCCGATTTCCCTCAGTCCGAAGAACAATGAACAATATAAATGTATGATGACTGAAAAAAATAAACACATGCACACAAATTAACAAGCATAATGACAAACAAAACAAAACAGAAAACAACAACAACAACAACAACAACAACAACACACACACACACACACACACACACACACACACACACACACACACACACACACACACACACACACACACACACACGCGCGCGCGCGCGCACACACGCACACAAATTGCACGGCTAAGACTTGTAGCTTGATTTGTGTCCGCATGTGTTCCTCGGTGGTAAGATGAAATTTACCTCTTACATCCAAAACTGTGTTAGGGGAAGTCACAGAGTGCGTGGGTAATCTCAGACTCAAATGAAAATATCATTGAGTGGGTAGGACTGAATAATGCTTAGTGATAAAACAAACGGGAGGGCGCTGATGATTCACATACATTGGCGTAGGCACCCTAGGGGAGCCAGGGTGAGGGTGGGGGTGGGGTGGGGGTGGGTGGGGGTGACGTAGATATCCTCAGTTGGCCTTGCCGGTCTCAACTGGACATGGTATGGCCATAATATACTGACGAGCAAAAGAAATGCGACATTTTTGTTTCTCTTTCCAAAAATGTCGCATTTAGTTTTGCTCGTCAGTACTTAACTCTTTCTACCCCAGACCTGACACCACAGCAAGATAAGGATCGACCATGATAGTTCAAGGGTGATGCCAGAATAGCTTGGCGCCTATGGGCGCCAAGCTATTCTGGCATCACCCTTGAACTATCATGGTCGATCTATGTCCTGCACTAGAGTGCAGTCTTCATAGGACAACGGTAAAATTTGGGGATTTCGGTGTTGGGGTAGAATGAGTTAATGATGGTATCCTTTGGCCATTATGCCTACCTCAATTTTTGACTTGGGCCGCAGTACCTCCAGTTGTGACTTAGGCCATTTCCCCCCCCCCCCGCCCCCCCCTTTGGCCATCCCACTCCTCTTGCCCCCCCCCCCCCCCCCCCCCCCCCATCCCTCCAATGCTCCCTGCCGGCCACCCCATCCCACCGCTCATCGGGCCGCTTTCTTTGATTTCAGAAGTTCTATGAGTTGCGGGGCCATACCTCGCCTGGAAATCTTTTAACATCACTGTGAGGGACTCGCAAGAACAAATGCTATAGATCTTTTGATCATCCGGTGCCAGACTGATCTCTACTTCAGTACGCTTACGTTACGGGGTCATTACTCTGACACTGACAGACCTCAACGACCATTTGTGTAGTGGTTTGTGATTTTGGACCTTACGCTTCCAGCGGTCGTAATGTCCAGCGGAATCACACAAACTAACACATTTATTGAAGCTCCAGAATCAACCTATAAATATAAAATCAATGATGACTAACTCAGTCGATGTCAAGTAGGCCTACAAGTATCATCCCAATTTGCAAAAGGCCATCGGGCCGATGTCGGCCGCCGTTGGCACGTCCGTGCGTGGCCCGGCCGCCAACGGCGGCAGACGTCGGCCCGATGGCCTTTGCGCACTGGGATGGTTCCTTGGCCCAAACCGCAGTGAAGTGCACGCCTTCTCAGAGTGGTGAAAATTACCCTAATTTCAGCCTGCTGCTCGATCAACGGCACCCGTTATGAGTCAGTTGAGGCCTTAATGGAATACTGACAGACTCATTACGGTTTCAGTTCTCTGCGAGAACCCTCTCAAGATTTAACCGTATATTGCACATCAACTAAACTTGACGGACGCTTTCGCTACAGTGTAAACTTTGACACCTGACTGTTCAGTCAAGGTTTTCCGAGGCGGCAGTTCCTGGGAATTTCACTGAACGGCCTACCGGGGCCGCAGGATAATTTCAGTTGTGCTCGGTAGTCAGTAGCAGACACTTTGGCACCGCCAGTCAAGTTGTGCGTAGAACAGCGTCTCGTTTCTCGCAAGACGGCAGATCGATAATTCGATCAAGGCCAACTCACTCCCGGCCGTACTTTACGGCAAAAGGCTTCTCGGTGTCTATGAAAGGGCATTTGGAAGTAGGCTATAACAGTAACCCGGCCGAACGCACTTCAGGGGCTCACGAAGATCTGTACCTTTTGCTGGGAACGATAGGTCTGTTATGTTTCTTGCTTCGCGATCATCGACAACATGATGATTTCCTGCTTCTACCTCGGAAGAAGGAAGCTAAGTGACTACGGTTTATGCCGATAACTTGGCTTCCACTGTGTTGAGCCGACTAAGCGAGTAAAATGCTGACGCAGCAGAATGTAACGAGCCGCCGCGGCCTAGCTGGCCGGTGCAGCGTCATTATTGTCTACCGTTGTGTCCAAAGTCGATGTCCAGTGCCCTCTGTGACCCTTAGCATGGGGTCGAAATGAATGTTGACACGGAGTCCGACGGGGGCCACACCCACTGAATAGGAAATACGTGTCGTCACGTTGTGGCAAGTGACGGCCGAGTTGTGTTTTTTTTTCGTGTGTGTTTATGTGTGTGTGTGTGTGTGTGTGTGTGTGTGTCTGTGTGTGTGTGTGTGTGTGTGTGTGTGTGTGTGTGTGTGTGTGTGTGTGTGTGTGTGTGGAGTGTGTGTGTGTGTGTGACAGATTCATAACATTCTTGTTTTTGTTTGAGATCCCCGAAAAATGACTTCGCCTATAACAACAGCAACAACAAACAAACACCATTTCAGAGTTATGCGCCAACAAACAATCAGTTCGGCCGGTCTCTTCACCCTGCGGAGTAAGGTGTGGGGCGGGGGGTGGGGGGTGGGGGAGGGGGGGGGGATTTGGACGTAGGCTACACTGACGTTGCTCAGCCTGCTTTGACTAGTCTCCTAACTACGGAGTCACCACTGAATCTCGCACTACCCTTGAACAATCATGACGGCCGATCAGTCTCTCACAGCAACTTCAGTTGTGGACGCTGTCCAAAAGAACTATTGAAATGCGGCGGATGTCACCAGCGAGTTCATGAACTCATTCGAGAAGTGCCGCCGCGTAGTATCCGGCCGGATGCGGCAGCACCGCTCCTCGAACGCGCTAAAATCTGCGGGGACGCTTCGATGTGACGTACAAATCGCGATACGCAGGTCGACATTAAAATCCAACGACTGACTTTGGAGGCCTCGTCATCAGTCTTTGCCCCTCAGGATGGAGGGGCTGGGGTGTACATTCAGTACCCAAACGGAAAATGGCAGGCAGAGGCAGTACCAACAGGCCTTCACTGCACAAATTACAGAGCTGAGGTGGAAGCCCTGGTCCACGCAGCTAACACCCTTAGTGGCACTGCAGACCCTGATGCCCAGATTGTCTTCCTTACTGATGCCATGTCTGTCCTTGAGGCAGCAACAGCAAGCAAACTGCCACGTCTACAAGAGGCACTGCAAAACATTAAGTGCACCAGACTGGTGCTGCAGTGGATCCCTTCACACTGTGGCATCTACGGCAATGAAGAAGCTGACAGAATGGCAAAAGCGGGCGCAGAGAAAGAACAAGATGAAAATGGAGTCAGCTTCACAGAGATGAAGACCATCATTAAGTCTGTGTACAGACCACCACAACGGCCCATAGACAGTTACCATCAGCTGTCCAGACAAGAGCAGGTGACCATCTTTCGTCTGAGGACCGGGCACAACCGACTCAATTTCCACCTGCACAGATGCTTCCACCTCGTGCCATCTCCCCTGTGCCCTTGTGGAGAAGCAGAGCAGACCACAGAGCACATCCTCCAGGACTGTGGGAACCACCAGCCGCTGAGGGAGGAGATATGGCCGAAGCCCGCCACTCTACAAGAGAAACTGTACGGGCCTGTGGAGGCACTGCAGAAGACCACAGATTTCATTTTGAGAGCCAAACTCCAAGTGTGACGGCGTTCGAGAAGAAGAAGAAGAAGAAGTCTTTGCCCCTCTCACAGCAGCAGCTAAACGATCAAGTTGAATCAGTCAGGTATAACCCTTTGACTGTCGGGAGTGTTTTTGTCGAGGTGATTCCTCAGTGCAGGAATATTGGCACCTCGACAAAAGCCGCTACCGCCACAGCCAAGGGTTAATTTCATGGTTGGGGTGGTCGGATTGTGTGGGTTCGTCCTGACTAATCCTATGTAGACCTAAATTGGTACATCATATAAAGAGACTGAGCTGGTATAGGCTACGTTCCGACTACCATTCGTGGAACTGAATAAATTGTGCAATTTGTTTGACAATGAAGATGTCATGGCCGGATATAGTGAGAACACTGATGCCATTGTGTACAATTAGATCGGAGGGTGGGGGAGGGGGGTTATATATATATATATATATTTTTTTTTGCAGAAGGACACTAAAATGTCGGAGGCCGGCCGGTCAACTTACTTTTCATATCTCATTTGGCATTTTTTTGTACGGCTTATATATATATATATATATATATATATATATATATATATATATATATATATATATATATATATATATATATATATATATATATATATATATGTAAATTGAAATTAAATGAAAACCAACCAAACAAATAAACAAACCAGAGCATCTTAATTATAGCCCAGTCAGTCACTATCTACCGTTGGCAGTAAAGCGGACAACTACTGGCACGGATCCTGGGGCGATGTGGGTCGCACTAGACTGGCCGTCGCACAGCTGTGCCAGGTGTAGTTGCGAACGGCCCGAGGACTTGTTGCATAATGGGAACTGATTAGAACTGGCAGAAACAATATCAACGCGCAATTTCAAGTGTTCTCAGTCCGCCTGACAATACGTGGCGACCCTCAAGTTGAATGACCGCCGGTAAAATTATTTTCGGCGTCTGCCGATCTTGGAACCAATCGGCTTTACTTCAAGACATTACTATCACTCACACTGGCATAGCTAAGCGTTCTGGCACCACCTTGGCACTGCCACCGCTTCTCACTGCCACCGGCGCTTCTCAGCCTGGAGCCGGTCCCAGTGCAATTCACTGCAACCAGCTCCGTAGTCAGTGACTCTGACGGTCCACAGTAATCCAAATACACTTACTTGTTGCACCTGTGAAACTGTATAACCATAAAAAAAACACATACCGTGAAGCTTATATGGCTTCGTTTTCAGTCGCCCTTTATGCGTTAATCGAAATGTCATAAAACCGACCGACGTAGGTCTGTCTGCACACAGGCCGCTAACTTATGATTGAGCCAAAAAGGGGGCGGGGCTTTTCGCTTCTCGGCAACCGCACAGTCGCATATCATTATCCCACCTGTTAACACCACCGTGCCGGGGAGATCTTTACTGCACTTCGCAGAAAACATTTGAAAGACATTTTCTATGTTAGTTTTACAGACATTTGCGTTTGTAAAACGATTTTTAATTGTGGAAAGTGAGTTGTGATGCGCTTAGGCAAATCTCGTGACTCATCTACCGTCTGCTACGTTACCCCACGAGAACTGGGCGAGCAGTGCGATGGCAATGAACTACGACGGCATGAATGGGTCAGATATGGACACGTCTGACTCAAGGAAACGGCCTTTGGATGGAGATGTAGACAATGGGGTCACCAAACGATCAAACCAAGGTGGAGTTTGGCTTTTTAGATTCTTTCGATGGCTTTTAGCTTGAAACCAACACCTACGGGTGTCTGCTTTCAGTCAAGATGGCGGCTCAGAGAGCAGCCGGCACAAGTCCGTTGGCTGTGAAAATTTTTTCGGAATTCGATAGTGCGATATCTGAGAGTGATACTTATGCATTATGTTGGAAGCAAGGTATGATTACTAGTTAATATTGATTACTATTTTGATTTGCAGTGCGGTGCTCGAAAGTAAGAGTAACTTTCTTTTCTGCAGCGGACGTCTGGTTGATCTCAGCTGAGAGAATTCATGTACGAACATGTGTCGAAATTGTTAATTTGTCAAAAACCACCAAATCACATCAAAAGTATACAGTATACATAATTTCGAAGAGAAATGGATCCCAGCAATGCAGCTGGCAATATGTTGGCAGGAGTTCAAGTGAGTTATCACAAGAAGAGCATTTTTTACGTCGGTCACCTCCGCCATAAGCCGCGAAGGACACGATACACTTTGCAGAAATTATGACGCTGACCGACCTAAATTCCTGCCCGATTAAGGTAGAAGGAAACATGTTGGACAGTCAGGATCTCTTACTTTATTCCATATGGAGAGGTAAGGCTAATTATCTCGGCAATTGTAGCCAGTTTTACGCTATATTCAGCCGTCGAACAGGCTTGGCGAAGAACCACCGACCTCGCCTGAACCCGTTAGGCTGATTCCACCCACTCCCACCGGCCGTGTTATAGGATGTTCGATTGCTGCCCACGTGTCAGATCAGCGCACCGCATGTTTCAGTCTTTTGCCGAGGGTCAAAATAGACAATATTCAACCGTCCACGATAAGGAAATTGTGAATTCTGTGCCAATAGTTGAACTGAGCTGCAAATGTTGTGTGGTGTGAGGCAGACAGGGATCTGCACAGGTGCAAGGTGTTTACCACTGGTGGCAAAGGATCTAATGGCAAACAGTGATTGTTACTACAGCTATGGTGATGATGCAACTTATCTCTTTTTGACACTTGTGATTTTCATTACCCCACAATATTGTAGGAGTGTTAATGCTGTGTTTGTTGTAGCATTGTGGATGGTTTGTTTGATGTGCCTAGACAGTATGCTTTGATCAAATGAGCACCTTATGTTACACTCTACATCGTTGCCACTTCATTCCGTATTGTTCCCATTTGCATTGCCATTCATTTCAATGCATGTCTTGCCAATCATGTGTTCTGCTCTCCTGCTCAAACATTTTAATATAAAAAAAATTCACTCTCATCTTGTGATTGAGCAAGAGGAGCAGACGGTAGCTGAGTTTGTGCCACCGCCTTGTTTCATTGATCAGTCGGCATCTGTTTTCATATCATGCCATTAGACACAGCCTTCAGCTTCACGCTCACTTGAATTCACCTCACCCATGTGTTAAAATCCATTGATTTGGGGTTCTCATGTTTCACATTTCTTTACATTTCTGACCTCTAATTTCTACATGAATGACCTTGCCGCAAGTGCTCTGAACTAATCTGCCTTGCATGTAATAAAGGTCTTTTGGTGTGCAGCTACATTTCATCACTGACCAGCACACTGTAATCTGAAACTAAAGCTTCTAAACAGATTGGAATGCCTGGGCAAAATTAATTGAAAATTGGTTAATACTTTTAGAGGCTTAGAGTTCGACTGCTGAACTAGAGGTAGGACTGACCAAATAAGGCTGTATTGTAAAACAAGGGCATGATTAATTAAATGACCAAAATTCCTTGGTATCATTAACTGACTGCCAAGCTTTTAAAGAGATAAGTTCCAGATACTACTGACTTGGATCTGAGACAGCAGAACATGCGACCTGGCAAAATATCATTTTGCTTTCTACAACAAGCAAATTGATAATGTCGCAGAAATCAATGCGACAGTGCCATTGATAATTAATTCAAGTCTAATCATGTATGCATTTTTCTTTCTGTTTTTGCCTTTTCTGCAGGCCCTTCCCATTCAAGCTATTCAGGATCAGGGGAAGGAGGTAGGCATGACAGTTGGCAGGCAGCTGAGACAAGCTACTGAATTCTAGTCCCTCCCTTCCTTACTCAAGATCCAAGACTTGCACACTTGCAGTTGCACACTGGTTGTCTCTTGTGATTCACAATGCTGGTCAGCATAGTGAGTCAAGGGAGTTAACTACTGTAAACTAGTCTAACACTTTTACAATAATGAGCAATAAGCAACTATTTCTGGTTGGTTCTTGACTTTTTGTCATACAGAAGGAGAGCATTTAGTTATAAACTGTTAATTGTATTTTTAGCCTTACTGAACGAATGTGAGTTGTGACCTTGAATGTCCTATAACTTACAAGTAGAATGGTAAAATGTACAGTCCACATAGTTTTAAATCTTTATCAGCTTTTTTCTGGGTCAGATCTTTTTGCCATTTAAGATTTGTATACCTTTATTGTTCATGTTCATGAATAATGATGGCATAAAAATTTCTAATTGATTACTTGGGCTGGTTTTGTAATTTCTTTTGGTCACAGAGCCAGAAGAGAACGTGCATTGGAACTTTTTTCTGAAAACTGATTAAGTAATATTCTAATACCCAGGCATATCCATGCGTTTGACATTCATCTTTATCAGGTGTTTGTGTAATTATTTATATGCTAGGAAGTTGCTGTAATAATCTTATCAGTTTTGTCAGACATGAAAGTTGAATCAAGTCATTGTATTTGTCATGTATAGTTTGTCATTGTCTGTACATCACATGTAATATTATGGCACAGTATCATTTGATTGCATCCAGCATTAAGCAGTCTTACTCCTAGGTGCATTTCATTTTCATTCGTGTGTTTGTCAATGTCAGTAAGATTCACACATTCTAGGGCCAGTCTCATCAGTAAACATTGCTGTGAAACCCTCAAACTTTCTCTCTTTTCGGTGCACTGTCTTTTTTTGTTGTTTTGTTTGGAAAGGGGGGGGGGGGGGGGGGGGGGGGAGTACAAACGGGTAACAGTTTCAGTATGATCTTACATGCTGATTAAATTTAACATTTTGATCTTCAGTTTTGTTGATTAGGCGTGGCCTTCAACATTGTTGCGAAACAATTTCTAAGACCAGCACTTTTAACCCCTTTACATCTGAGAAAATTGAACACCATCCAACTTCAAGAGATATATACATCCTCATAAGCCCCTGCAATTGCAGAGACTTGTGGGGATCTGTGCCTCTTGTTGGCACCACTTTGTGTCCGTGTTTTTTGGATGACTTGAGCTCTTCGGTGTTAAATTTCCAAATTATTTCAGACACACAATCTCTGACCATTGGCAAGGAGGGGGTTATGGATAGAAACTTCATTTATTTTGAAACTGTTTTGTGTGGATTTGCAACTACTGTTGCGTCAGAATTATTGGATTGAGAGATCTGTTTTTGGGTAGTGGGAGGAATTGTGCAACAGATGCCAGTAGACCGGGTTTTGCTTTTGATTGAACACCGAAGGCCTTGCTCAGTAGGAGCAGTAGTACCAGCCAGTGGCTTAAGATTTTCTTCAGCCCCCACAGGCTGTGGTAGGTCATGAGGATCTGTGTCTCCCAGATGGAGGGTGTGTTGAAGGGGGGTGTCTTAGTTTTAGATGTGGGCGCGTGATCCTGTCGCAGTTATTTTTCGTTGCAGCAATCAAAAGTCAACTAATTGACTGTATTCAGATAGTTGTGACATTACTTTTAAGTTTTTGTACTTTGATACATTTTATCACACATTTACACAATTTGTAAAAGAAATATGAACTATGAAAAATAAGGGATACATTTTATCACACATTTACACAATTTGTAAAAGAAATATGAACTATGAAAAATAAGGCCTTGCTGGTATATAAAAGTTGTAACTGATATCTGAATTTTTGTGGTCTGCGGAAAGATATTGGCGATCTGACATGCTTGCATGTACATGTTTGTTGTATACATGTGTGCATGCATGCTTTGGTCTGAAATGCAGAAAGTGCATAAAAGCTGTGAGTGTGGTGGTGATATCCCACGCCCTGTTTGGCATGTTGTGTAATTGCTTTCCTTGTTAGGACGTGAAAGTATCACTTAAACAAAGCCTGTGATCATATTTTCCCACTTTTGAAGGTGCCCTCTGTTCAAACTATTTACCAGCTGAAGGATGTGAATCAAGCATGATTGTTCAGGGATAGTGCCAGATTAGCTTGGCACCTAGAAAGGTGTCAAGGCAATCAGGCACTACCCTTGAACTATGTGTATGCCATTATTGAGTTGTATCTTGCTGTAGGTAGTCACAAATGAAGGAACTGACTTGCAGATCTATGTTTTTGTTCTAATATTGTTTCCAAAACACACCTATCAGATATACTGAAATCTCAGCCTTCTTGAATCTTTATAATGGGCAATTATCACAGGAAGTTGAACATTCTGTAGGGAAAGGGGTTGTGCATGGGAGTGGGGGGTAAGGCATGGGTGGTAGAGGGAGAGTGGTTCTATGTTTCAGTTCGGGGGGGGGGGGGGGGGGGGGGAGGAGGAGGATTCTGTACCTCTGTATACCACATTAACTTCTCAAACGGATGGTTTCCTCCATTGAACTATAAAATTCAACACCACAAATGTGAATGCAGATAACACGGTCCATCTTTATCACTCCCGTTTGGAGTTTGACTGATGATGACCTGTACATTGTGTCAGCCATGTATAGCAACTTGTAATAAAATGTATTCTTATCCTAGCAGGGGATTTTATTGGGTGTTGATCAACAGTTGTATAATGTGGCCCACTGCAACATGTGGCATGCAGGGGAAGGGTATAGTGCTCTTGTAGTCACACAGTACTGTGTATTGTCGCAGATAGTCAGCAGGATGAGGGCACTGATCCTAAATCTGTATCTTGCTGTGTAAATAATTTACCAGTATAACATGACCTGTTTGAAGCTACCACCTCCCTGAGAGATCACCTGCCAGAGACCATTCTTTTGCGGCCTGTAGTCACCTAAATGATGGTCTATAATGACAGGTAACACTTTTTGCCCTTCAAGACTTCTCTTGAGAGAGCATCTGTCTTTCAAGACCACTTTATTTTGAAAAAATGTGGATAGGAGAACCCGACGGAGAAAGAAACCTGCTTGGAAATAGCTGTTACAACACAATTATTAATATTTCTGGTTTTTCAAAATAGACAAGTATACGATTCAGTCGATACTGATAAGATGCTCCACACTGATATTGATAAGATAAGTAGCGACTGAACTGTATACTCATTTGTTTGTCTATTTCTAAACATTAATAAGTTGTCTTGTAACTGTCATTTCTAAGCATGTTTCTTTTTCTGTTTTTTTTTTTTTTTTTTCTGCATTCCACACGCTTGGCAGTCACCATTTTAGTCTGGTTATGCAAAAATGTGGTTGCACAAAACAGGTTCTACTGTACACCCCTTTTTAACCTTGCATGCATTGATGGCAAGAGGTAAGTGTGAGGGATAGTATGCGGATCCTGTCACATCTCGGCAGATTATCAGGAAAACGGCAGTTTTTGAGCCATTGTGAACTGTCCTATGTCTTTGATATGCTTAGAAGTTGTGGCAAGGCTTGTGGAAAATCATACTTTAAACAAATATGACGGCTATTCATATTATGTCACAACTTAACTGAACATCACACCCTCCCTCCCCTTTTTGGCTCACATGCGAAGCAAAAGTGAGTATGTTCTTGGCTAGTAGTTGTCCGTCCAGCGGCTGCTGTTGTCCATGATAAACTTTAATGTTGGCATTTTCTCAGAGACTATTCAAGCCACAGTCTTCAAACTTAGCCCAGGGATACTTTGTGGCAAGACCTTTATAAAGATACCAATTTTATTGACCTCTCTCCAAGGTCACGGGACCAGGAAATAGGTCCAAAACAGCAAAATTTGTTTTTTTCTCAAATGCTATTTTTCTCAAATGCTATTCACAACTTAAAACCCAAACCTTGTACAAATATACCTGATGGTTAGACCTTTCTATGCATACTAATTTGGATGACCCCCCAGAAAGGTGAAGGGTCACGAGATCAGGAAATAGGTTTTTAAAAAATAGGCATTTTTTGACAAAAGAGAAATTTTCTCAAATGCTATTCATAACTTCAGACCTAAACTTGGTACAGAGATATCTGATGGTAAGACCTTCCAATACATACAGTTTGGATGACCCCTAAGAAAGGTCAAGCGTCACAGGAGATCAGCAAATAGGTCACAAGTAGCTATTTCTTGACAAAAAAATGTTTTTTCTCCAATACTATTTACAACAAGACCTTTGTATGCATGCTAATTTGGACGACCCCTCGGAAAGATCAAGGATCACGAGATTGGCAAATGATGTGAAAATGTAGAAATTTAGCTTTTATCAACAGTTTGCAAATCTTTTCAACCAAATTTGGCAGATAGGTAGATGGTGAAACCTTTTTATGCATACTATTTTGGTTCACTACTCGCAAAGGGCAAGGGTCATGGGAGATTGACAAAAGTGAAAAATGCATAAATTTTGCAGGTACAAAAGCAAGTCTTACGTTAGAACTGGATCGTTCATGCTTGTGAGCCTTTAAAGCTGAGAAACAGTCAAAAAACTCCGCCCCGCACGTGTTTTAAAAAAACTTTGCAGGACCCAGCGAGGGCCCTGTCTTCGTGAACGTTCGGCTAACTTCGGCAAACCGGTTTGCAACTGACTCAGTTGACTGAGTTTTCAACTGCGTTTGTCGTGCTGGCAAAACTCCCGTGAAAAAGACAGGCCACTTCCTGTTTGCAGCGAGTGGGCACCGCGATCACTGATCTAAACCAGCGATATTTTTACTGATATCAACAGTAGCAGACGACACTCGACCACCCGACGGACAGAGCAGGCCATTTGTGCCTTGCCTGGACGCACACTGGATATGGACCAGGCCGAGCTATCCGTAAGTTACACAGTACAGCCTGAAGCTTATTTGATATCGGAAGGGTGAGGAAGGAGGGGTTATTTGTCGTTTAGTGTTTGTTGTTATATCTCCTTTCATCTGGGGTGGCCTACATCAAATTTTTTCTCCGTACGAAGGGCAGCTACTAAAAATCAGCTTGACCCATGGCGACCTTGTATCTTTTGGCATCTATGTAAACAGTCGACTCTCTCTCTCTCTCTCTCTCTCTCTCTCTCTCTCTCTCTCTCTCTCTCTCTCTCTCTCTCTCTCTCTCTCATCCAATTTACTGTATTGGTTGTACATCACAATGCTTCTTTATTTATTTATATTAGCCTATATTGGACTGGAGGTACGTGTTGACAAAATTCGTTCACAACTACAAAGTGTCAGGAGTCATACTTACAGCATGTACAGCCGTACATTCTGCCATCATAGTCCCCAGCGCGTAAAATCCGTGGCTGTCGGTCAGTTTCAAAGTGTCACAGAATCGTCTGCTGTTGTCCGATCTGCTAATCGCGATGATTTCCGTGCAACAGGAAGTGGTCTGTCGTTTTCCGAGAGTTTTGCAAGCTCGGGATACGCAGTTGCCAACTCCGTCAACTGAGTAACGAACCGATTTGACCCACTTAGGGGCAGGGCCCAAGCTGGGTCCTGTAGTCTTTTTAAAACACGCGCTGGGCGGGTTTTTCTCATTGCACCTCAGCTTTAAGGGCTTAGCGATTCTTGTTGGCTCTTAGAACATCTTAAATAATAATAGAATTAGGATTTTGCTCAGGGGAAACTGTTTCCACACAACTCTCCCACGCGTTTTACTGTTCAGGATAATTTATTGATGAGACTGGCCCCCTTTCACTTTTGAAAAGATTTTTTATCTTCTTCCTTACAAGAATATTGCACTCAGTTGACATGAATATTGCATTCGGTTGACATTGCAGTCGGTTGACATGAATGATGACGCTGCACCTGACCAGAACTAGACCCATAACATTATTCCTTTCCTCCTTGTTGTCTAACTTACAGACGATTCCAATGTTTTGGAACAAGCGGACTTGGATTCCTCGATTACTCAACAAAGCGAGTTTTCTGGTTAGTATTTTGCAAGTTGTGGCAGTTTGCCAGGGCCCTTGAGAGAGAAGGGTGCTTTATTTTCTTTGCATTTATTGTATTCGTGCAACTTTAAAATTGAATCCAGCGATTAGTACATTTACCTCTTTAGATTAAGCTGTGTTTGATGACTAAGAGCTGTTGAATTCAGCAGTTTTTGTTGCCTGCAAAGTTGATGCGTTTGCAGATTGCATTGAATTGTCCCCATCCCTTGTGTTATGTCTTGGTTGGTATTTGTGTACTTAGTCGGTATGGTGTGTTTGTGTGCATAACTTCATAAAAGCAAGCTGAACTACCATGTACCCAGGTAGTACTATCAGCACACAGTTTGATCCCGGTACAGAGAGCATGTATACAGATGTTAGGAGACTTACCTGCAGTGAGCACATTCTGTTCTGGGACATACAACTATGCGTGTTCATCTGTGCTTTTGGATCTTACAGCTCCATGCCTTCAGGTCCAAAATGACAGACCAGTTCACGTTGAGTTGCTAGTATTTTGTTTCTCCATGCTGATCATGATACTTTAAATAAATGTTTAGCATTTGTGTTTTTATTCTAACAAATTTGTTTTTCTTCACTTCATACATGATCTTATACCACTGTATGTCTTTGTGTCATCTCACCAATAATCACGACATCATCATCATCATCACCTTGATCATCAATGTTATCATCGTTCCTGTCATTTTCCCCATCATCACCACCTTCAATGCTGAGTTGCATGTTCTACTTTCATTGCCTCAGACCAAGATGGTATGTAACATTTGCATCATTTGTGCGCTGGTCTATGATGTTTTACCTTATGGCTTGCAGGTGTAAGGTTCAAACTCACAGGCAGCACACATCACCATCATTTATGTACTGTTTGGTCCTTCACAACGATTTTAGAATTTTACTGTTGTTTAAATTTGCTTTCAAGCTGATAGTGATAATCTTATCAGTTTTTAAGGCCACGTTGGAAAGTGCACATGCTACACTTGTAGTATTAAGTTTTCTGAAATAAAGTTATGTACTTTAAAGATGGATGCATTGGAACTTTAGAAGACTAGGCTTAAATCCATGGGATGTACTAATAATTTAAAATATTTGCGGGGAGTCGGAAAGGGTTTGATTGGTGTTATCCAGATAATGTCCATATCAGTCAGGAATAGTTCAAAGTATGCAAAAATAGATGGCTCTATTGTAAGAAATAGTACAAACGGATATCCATAATGGGGTTAGATGTTTCTACAGAGAAATCATTTTTGGCTCACGTGTGTGCGAAGCAAAAGTGAGTATGTTCTGGGCCAGTGGTCGTCTGTCCGTCGTCCATCCGCCATCATCCATGGTAAACTTTAACATTGGCATTTTCTCGGAGACTATTCAAGCTACAGTTTTCAAACTTGGCCCAAGGATACTTTGTGGCAAGACCTTTCTAGACATACCAATTTCAGTGATCTCTCACAAAGGTCACAGGGACTCAGGAAATATATCAAAAATAGCTGTATATAGACATAATTCATTTTTTCTTAAATACTATTCAAACTCAAACTTGGTGAAAAGATACCTGATGGTAAGACCTTAATACGCACACTAATTTGGTTGACTCCCTGGAAAGGTCAAGGGTCACGAGCTCAGGAAATAGGTCCAAAATAGCTATATTTTCACAAAAGATGTTTTTTTTCTCAAATACTATTCACAGCTTGGTACAAAGATACCTGATGGAAACCCTTTCTATGCATACTAATTTGGTTGATCTCTCAGAAAGGTCAAGGGTCACAAGAGCTCAAGAAATAAGTCCAAAATTGCCATATTTTGACAAAAGATGTTTTTTCTCAAATACTATTCATAACTTAAAACCCAAACTTGCTACAGAGGTACCTGTTGGTAGGACCTATCTATGAATAATAATTTGGATGACCCCCTCAGAAAGGTCAAGGGTCACAAGAGCTCAGGAAATAGGTAAAAAAAATAGCCATATTTTGACAAGCAATGTTTTTTCTCAATTACTATTCACAACTTCAAACCCAAACTTACTACAGAGATACCTGATGGTAAGACCTATCTATGCATACCCCTTTGGATGAGTCCTTGGAAAAGGTCGAGGGTCACAAGAGGTTGACAAATGTGTATAAAATGCCAGTACTTATGCCTGTCACCTCTCCCAGGGTATAGGCCGTCGACGAGAGACCTCCAGCGACTCCTGTCCTGTGCTTCTCCTTCGATTTTATTCCAGGTGGTTCCCAGTCTCTTGATGTCTGCTTGGAGGTCTCGACGCCAGGTGTTTCTCGGCCTGCCTCTTTTCCTCTTTCCCTGGGGGTTCCATGACAATGCCTGACTAGTGATACTGGAAGCTGTCTTTCTCAGACTGTGACCAATCCATCCCCATCTTCTTCGCCCAATTTCATTCTCTGCTGTTATCTGCTCTGTTCTCTCCCAGAGTCTGATGTTGCTGATCTTCTCTGGCCAGTAGATTTTCAAAATTCTTTTAAGGCAACTGTTTATGAAGATCTGTACTCTGTTGACTTTGGTTTTTGTCAATCTCCAAGTCTGCTCCATATAGGAGAACTGCTTTTATGTTGGAGTTGAAAATCCAAACTTTGGTGTGTTGTGACAGCTCTCTGGAACTCCACACTTTTTTCAACTGGAGAAAGGTTGCTCTGGCTTTACTGATTCGTGCTCTGACATCTGCATCAGTGCCGCCTTTTTTGTCTATGATGCTCCCGAGATAGGTGAAGGACTCCACCTCCTCCAACGGGGTGCCAGCAAGCAAGACTGGTTCTTCCCTGGTTCTTCTTCAGCCTCATTGTCTTTGTTTCTGTTTGTGGATGGTGAGGCCCACTTGAGATGAGATGTCAGCAAGCCTTGTGGTCTTGTCCTGCATTTGTTGATGAGTGTGGGACAGTAAAGCCAAGTCGTCTGCAAAATCGAGGTCGTCAAGCTGTGTCCACAGTGACCACTGTATTACACTTCGTCTGTGCTCTGAGGTCCTCTTCATGACCCAGTCTATGGCCAGTAGGAAGAGGAACGGAGACAGCAAACACCCCTGCCTGACACCAGTTCTGACCTGGAGCTCTCTGGTGAACTGCCCTTCGTGGATCATGCGACATGTCATGCCATCATAGCTGCTCTTGATCAGGCGGACGAGCTTTGTGGGTACACCGTAGTGTCATAGGAGTTTCCACAGAGTCTCTCGGTCCACGCTGTCAAATGCTTTCTCGTAATCCACAAAGTCGACGTACAGCGGGGAGCTCCACTCCAGAGACTGTTCCACGATGATGCGGAGAGTGGCTATCTGGTCTGTACATGATCGGTTTTTCCTGAATCCTGCTTGCTGGTCTCTCAGCTGGGGGTCAACAGAGCTCTTTCTCACCAGGATGATCCTGTTGAAGACCTTTCCTGGTACTGACAGCAAGGTGATTCCTCTGTAGTTGTAACACTTGCTGAGGTCGCCTTTCTTGGGAAGCTTGATTAGGTACCCCTCCTTCCAGTCAACCGGCATCACCTCCTCTTCCCAGATCTTTCCAAACGGTGGGTACAGCAGCTCTACTGTTGTCTCTAGGTCTGCTTTCAGAGACTCAGCTGGGATGCCATCTGGCCCTGCTGCTTTGCCGTTCTTCAAAAATGCCACTGCTCTTCTGATCTCTTCCCGGCTGGGTCTGTCACAGCTGATGGGTAGGTCGGTCTCTGCTGGCTGGATGTCTGGGGGGTCGGGTGGGCTTGGTCTGTTCAGTAACTCTTCAAAATACGCGGCCCATCTGTCGAGTTGGTCTGCTCTGTCTGCAATAGGCTTGCCTTCTTTGTCTTTTACTGGTCTTTCTGTATGGCCATACTTGCCCGACAATCTTCTGGTAATGTCATAGAGCTGTTTCATGTTGCCGCTTCCTGCTGCCTTTTCTGCCTCTGCTGCCAGGCTGTCTGTGTAGGCCCTCTTGTCTGCCCTGATACTCCTCTTCACCTCGCGGTTGGCTTCTGAGTATTCCCCCTGTGCCCTTACTTTGGCTGCTCTCGTGCGACTGTTGTTGACAACTGCTTTCTTCTGCTTCCTCACTTCTATCTTCTTCAAGGTCTGTGCCGACAGCCAGTCCTTGTGATGGTGTTTCCTGAACCCTACAGTGTCTTTGCAGGTTGAGTTCAGCGTCTCTCTAACTGCCTTCCACTGCTGCTCTGTGGTGACCGTCTCCTCTTCATTTACTAGCTCCTGTAGCGCTTGATACCGGTTGGACAGCACCAGTTTGAACTCTTCTCTCACTCCAGTCTCTACCTGAGGTCCATTCACCTTATTTGCCTTTTTAAAAATCTCCCTACTGTCTGCACTGCCTGTAGCTCTTAATATTGGATGTGTGTTGCTAAATGGTCTTAGCTTTATTTAGGGCCCATGTGTTAGGTTTATTTAAAGTATTTGACCAGCTGGCGACATACATTCAATGTTCTGTTTATTTTTTTTATTTTTTTTTCACAAGCAGTGCAGGCACGTCCTGAGAAAGCCTTGTTGCTGTCGGGACGTTAAGCAATGTACAATCAAATCACTCCAGTCTCTCTCAGGAGGCCTACATTATAGCGCTGTCTTCTTGTTGTCTCTGTGCGGCTTTTTTTTTAACTTGAGCTTTATTTTTAAGGTAAGCAGATGGTGGTCTGAGGCGACATCTGGTCCCCTCCTCACTTGAACATCTTGAAGGGATCTTCTAAATTTCTTGCTAATGCAGATATGGTCTATTTGGTTCTCTGTAGTATGGTCAGCTGAGACCCAAGTTGCTTTGTGTATTCTTCTGTGTGGGAAGATGCTGCCTCCAATGACAAGTCTGTTTAGAGCACAAAAGTCTACAAACCTCCTCTCCCCATTCTCACTCATCTCCCCTAGTCCCTGTCTCCCCATCACCTCTTCATATCCGGTGTTGTCCTCCCCTATTTTGGCATTAAAATGGTCCATGATGATGGTGATGTCACGCTCCGCACATTTGTCCACAGCACTCTGGAGTCGGTCGTAGAACTCTTGTTTCTCTTCCTCGTCGCTGTCATTAGTGGGCGCATAACACTGGATGACGTTCAGCTTGAGCTTTTTCTTGGTTCTGAAGGCTGCTGTGATAATTCTTGGCCCAAGAGGTTCCCAACCCATCAGCGCTCTCTGTTCCACTGGTGACAGCATGAGTGCTACTTCTTCTGTATGGGGGGCATTCTCCTCTTCATGACCTGAATACAGAATCATCTCCCCACTTAACAGCCTTTTCTGGCCAGACTGCGTCCATCTGGCTTCACTGATACCTAGCAGGGAAAGGTTGTACTTTTGCATTTCCGCTGCTATATGGGCGGCCTTGCCGCTCTGGTACATGGTCTTGACATTCCATCTGCCCATGGTTGTGTCCCTGGATAGAGAGAGGCGGCTCGGTCCTGTGGCTTCTGAAGACTTCTGGCTTTCACCACAGGATGTCATAAATCTTCTGGTAGATGAACCTTCCTCCTCCAGGAAAGAAATTGCTGTTTGTCTTTTCATCGCCTTTTTTGTAGCTATTTCTTTATTTGCAGGGTTGGGAAGCTACCCCCACGCCCAACCCCCTTACTAGGACCAGGGGTTTTCTGTCGGGGTCACCTTCCCTTAGACCATGTTGGTTCACGGCACCTTATTTCATTCGGTGCACCCCTCTCGCGAGGGACCCCCTATCCACCACCCAGGGGACGCGCCTCAACGCCATATGGTCCCAGCGCGAGGATAAAATGCCAGTAATTGTAGTTATTATCAACATTTTTGCAAACTTTTCAGCCAAATTTGGCACAAAGGTAGCTGATGATAAGACCTTCCTATGTATCCTAATTTAGTCGACTCATCACAAAGATCAATTGATTGATTGATTGATTGTACATTGCTTAACGTCCCGACAGCAACAAGGCTTTCTCAGGACGTGCCTGCACTGCTTGTGGAAAAAAAACTAACAGAACATTGAATGTATGTCGCCAGCCGTCAATACATTAAATAAACCTAACACATGGGGCCTAAATAAAGCTAAGACCATTTAGCAACACACATCCAATATCAAGAACTACAGGCAGTGCAGACAGTAGGGAGTTTTAAAAGGCAAATACAGGTGAATGGACAAAGGGTAGACAGAAACACATGCCCCAAATAGAGAAAAACCCACCCTGTGGGCTGACCAGGTGACCCCGGGAACTAAAATGTACCTAACCCCACCCAAGTCCCCAAGGGCAGACCCGGGTGGGGGATCACAAAGATCAAGGGTCACGGGGGTTTCACAGATGTGTGAAAAGTGAAAAAACTGATTAAATTTTGCGTAAACATGGATTTTGTTAGTGCATAAGACATCCCTTTACTTATTGTCAGACTTGTGGATCGGTCATGCACTTGAGCCATAAGGGCTTTGCCTTGTGTATTGAGTGGACAGTTTCTTTCATTTTGAATAATTTTGTATTTGGAGATTGGTTATTCTCTGATCTGGTTGACAAAAAAAACTTGCTTCTCTTCTTTAACAAACCCAACTCTTTACTATGCATAGTACTACATTAGTAGTTGAGTACACCTGCCGTCAACAGGGTAAAAAAAGATTCTTCGAACTGGACATTGAAATGTCAGTTGCAGCTAGAGCTAAAAACAGATTGAATCGAGTGCACCTGCTGTCAACAGTGTAGATTCTCTGGACTAGACGTTGAAAAATGTCAGTTGCAGCTGGAGCTTAAAACATAAATTGAAGGCTTGTTCCTTCCACTTTTGAAACGGGTGTAAATGAGACAGACAAGAGCCACAGATCTTCATGAGCCTTCACAGAATGTGGAGGCCCATGAAGATCTATGCCTATAGCAGATGAGTGATTTAAGAAAGTACTAGTCACACCTGTCTCTTTTACCATTTGTAACGTTCCATGGGAAAAATTCAGTTTGCATTAGCTTTGATTTTTCATTCAAGTTTTTGGCTCATGTGATAGCAAAGTGTAAGTGTGCTGTTTTGCCACAATCTTAGTTTGTGCTGAGACCTGCATAAATATTTAGATAAGGAGGAGAAACATGGTTGGAAGTTTACGCTTTTATATGTTTTGGTTGTTAGAGAATTGTTCTTTTTGTATCTGTATCATTTATCTTGTACAATTTAGTCAGCTGCAACATTTGGTGGCACTAGTTATGATTCACCAGGCCATCAAGCTCTTTATTGTTGCCAAGTCAGGTGCTCTGACCTACATATGGCTGCAATACAGTTCCAAACTTACTGTACTTTTTCTTCTTTCCGGTGTCTAAAACCCACTAAGCCACACTGCACTACACCAGAAGATGGGTCAATAGTGATAGCTCAAGAGTTGAGCCAACAATGTAGCCTGGTGACTTGAGGTGCCAGGCTACTGTGGTTGCTCTTTCACCCTAACTGTAATGTACCTTCAGAAGACAAATTTCAAATTTGGAAATTTCAGCTTTAGGGCTGAGCGTGCTATTGCTAAACAGAATACACTATTTGTCATTCGGTCTGGCAATGAAACACTGACGCTGGTTCATCATGTCTGCCATGTGACATTTTGTGTGACGTGCATTACATGTATGAAGAAATATTAGCTGACAGTAAATTTATGGTGTAGATTTTTAGTTGGGATAAAGCGCCAGTATTATGTGCTGTATTGTTGTTATTCTTGTTTTGTCATTATTATTATTTTTATTATTATTGTGTGTTTGCAGGAGATAACATCCACCTGAAAATCCTTGTGCCCAGCATTGCTGCCGGCGCCATCATCGGCAAGGGAGGGGAGACCATCGCACAGGTTCAGAAAGAGGCCGGAGCCAGAGTCAAAATGTCCAAGGCCAATGATTTCTACCCAGGTAAATGCAGACAGCAGCATTTATTTATTGCTATGTAGATGATGAGAAAGAGGGAACAATAATGTTCTGTTTTGTTTGTCTTGTTTTCTGTTTCAATTTTTGGCTCATGTGCGAAGCAAAAGTGAGCCTATATTATGGGCCAGTGGTCGTCCATCTGATGTCGTACGTGGTAAACTTTAACGTTGGCATTTTCTCAGAGACAGTCTTCAAATGTGGCCACAGTCTTCAAACGTGGCCCAAGGATACTTTGTGTCAAGACCTTTCTAAACATACAGATTTCATTGACCTCTCTCAAAAGTCAATGTCACAAGGGACCAGGAAATAGGTAAAAAAATAGCCATATTTTGGCAAAATTTGTTTTACCTCAAATACTATTCACAACTTCAAACCCAAACTTGCTTCAAAGATACCTGAGACTATTCTCGGAGACTATTCAAGCCAGTCTTCAAACACGGCCTAAAGATACTTTATGGAAAGACCTTTCTAAACGTACACATTTCATTGACCTCTCTCAAAGGTCAAAGTCACAGGAGACCAGGAAATAGCTCAAAAATAGCTGTATTTTGAAGAAAAAAACAGTTTTTCCTCAAATACTATTCACAACTTCAAACCCTAACTTATATTCTGCAGTCTTGGTGATGGTAAGACCTTTCCATGCATCCTTATTTGCATGAACCCTGGGAAAGGTCAAGGTCACAAGATATCAGGAAAGAGGTAAAAAAAAAAAATAGCCATAGTTTGAAAAAAGACTTTTTTTTCTCAAATAGTGTTCATAACTTCAAGGGTCACAAGAGATCAGGAAATAGGTCACTAACACTAACTATTTCTTGACAAAAATACTATTTACAACTACAAACCCAAACTTGATGGTAAGACTTTATGTATGTTAATTTTAGTGACCCCCGGAAAGGGCCAGAAGAGATCAGCAAATGATGTGAACAAAGTAAAATTTTAATTTTTATCAGCACTTTTGAAAAACTTCAAAAAACAAATTTGTCAGAGATGTGGCTGATAAGACCTATTTTGGTGCACTACTGGCAAAGGTTAAGGGTCACAGATTGACAAAAGTGTGAAAAATGCAAAAATTTAGAGAAATACATGGATTTTGTAAGTACAAAGCCATCCTTTTACTCGAGTTGGAACTGGATCATTCATGCATGTGAGCCTTAAGGGCTTTGCCATTCTTGTCAGTTTGTATGTTATCTCTTATTTTGTTGTATTATTTGTTAACCCTCTTATGCTTTCAGCCTTTTGTACTATAAAAGTACTGGTGGCTGCATGCGCAAGGTGGTTTATATTATTATATTATTGCTTGTGAATTTTGTATGTTAATTGCATTTTTTTTAACAGAAAGTGTCCACTGCTGACACTTTAGTCCATCACACGCTAGTTACTTGCTCACTGCCAGTGAACACAGACTGTGTTTTTAAAATTATTTTAAATTCAACATTAAAGATTCCCAGCCATCAAAGGAATGTGGATGCAAAGTGGGTTCCACAAGAGGCAATAGATCCTCAACTGCGGATGCTCATAGGATCTATACCTCTTGCAGTTGGGTAGTGTTCAGTTTATTTTGGGAGTGAAGGGGATAAGTTTATGGTATGCAAAGTTTCATTTGGTTCCACAGGATGTTACACCAGAGCTGTTCATTTATTTATTTGGATCGGACGATAAATTTAGGACAGAACATGGCAGCAGTAGAGAGTGGTTTTCAGGTTCATGTGTCGGTTGGTATAAACAATTCAGAATTCAGATGAAATATGTGCTGGCCTGTGATTTTAGACCTTAAAGCTTCAAGTCTTAAGGTCTAACTCACATATCAGCACACATTTATATAAAATTAGTAAACATAAAAATACAAGATATATCAAAAGAAAAGGGGAGACTGCCAGTGCTAATATTTTAGGAAGGTTACAAAGTAAAGTAGGTTATAGCACTGTCAGGGGAGAGAAATGTGCATGATCGACCAGTGATCATAGATCTACTGTGGCCAAAGCACAAAAAAAAAAAAAGAGATAGGAAAGAGAGGGGGCGCTAAGAAAGTGACTGAAAGCAATGCATATGGAAGCCCCCATAAGTGCTATAACCTACTTTACTTTGTAACCTACAAGATATATCATTTCTGTAGACAGATTACTCACTGGTCATTATGTACAATTGTATCATCAACATATGTTTAATCCAATTATTGCAGGAGACTGGACAATTGATAATCATACATTTGCTGTCGATCTGCTTCATACAGCACTTCATCCAGTGCCATACCTGTCACACTTTTTTTTTACTGCCAAGTCTTCTCATCCATTTCAGTGCGCTCTCACTTGTTTTCGTCACCGCACGCCAGATGCATATGTAGGCTAGATCGAAGGCTGTTCTCATGTACTTGGCTCAGGCTGACTTTACTGTAGAAAGAAGTATAGACCAGTGTGCAAAAGGTCATTGGGCCCTCCTCAGCCACTGTTGGCTTGCTCACAGCCATGAGTGGGCCAACTGCAGCCAGTGTCGGCCTAATGTCCTTTGCTTGCTCTGGAAGCTTTGCAATCTTGGTGATGAAAGCATTAACTCATTCGCAGCCAGCCGCATCTGGATGCACGTATTAACCCCTTGTGCCTGCAGCCAACAGTACTGTAAACAGTAGCGTTGAAGCAGTTTTTAGGCAGACGTAGGTCTTCAAGTTTTACGTGTGTTGCTAGGTGAAATGCAGCTACATGGAACACAGTACTCGGCAAAGAAGGAACAATTCAGAATAATTAAAACTGCATGCATGCTACTAAGCACATTCCCTCTAGCCTGAGCAGCATCTTTGTGGTTCTTGAGGGAGTAGATATTACACATATTGTTGACCATCACATTGGGTTTTTGGGTTGTGTCGAAGTCTTATTCAGTGAAGACAAAAAGCAGCAGCCATGATCTTTCAGTACACCGACATGAGAAAGCAGTTCATCATTATACAATTGATTAATAAAAATGTACAGGCATGAATGATGGCCAAATTTACATTCTACTGCATAAGATTATCGGTTAAATTTATAATTTACATTAACAGCAATAACACCCAAGAAAAATCAAGATTGAAGGACGTTACACGTTGCAGCAGCACAGGTTTTTTTTTCTTGCAAGACATTACCTAGGGTGTTCTAATTACAACAATTTATATTATGACACTAAGATTTCTGCACAGGTAAGATCTAGACAGAAACAAGGAAAAAGGACATGTTGGGGGGGAAAAAACAAGAACACCACAACGCTGTATATTTGTGGTGCATGTGCATTCGTAAATGGGGATGGGCACTGCAGGTAACACTAAGAGGCATGTTTGTAGCTGCTATGTTTTGGATAGACCTTGTATGCTTTGTCTGCGCTCTGGCGACGTCGGTTTGTGTGGGTCTGACCGGCATGGTTCGGTTTGTCTGCTTCCAGGAACAACAGAGCGGGTGTGTCTGATCATGGGCCCAGCAGAGGCTGTCAGAAAAGTTCACATTTTCATCATGGAGAAAATTCGAGACAAACCTGACCCTAGTCCTAAACCTGAAGATGCCAAAACAAATTATGAGAGGCATCGACAGGTAATTGAGGTATTTCAAAGCGTTTTCCATCATCATCGCTGTCATCTCCCACCTCATCTTCTTCATCGAAGACTTGGCATTTCTTTTCTGCATGATGTCCTCACCGCTCATTACACCAGTTGTATGTTCAACCCAAAGTGACGCCCTCAGTTTGAGGAACTGCTGGACCCACTCTTGGTTGGCAAGAGGCATAGATTCTCATAAGCCCTTGCAACTGCAGGGGCTCATGAGAATCTGTGCCTCTTGCTCATGGAAGGACTGGCTGAGTGACTTGTTCATAATGAAATGAAACTTGCAAGGAGTGTGAGTGATTACTTAGTGTTACCCTGGCTGTTACTTTGATGGCCAAGTTTCTTCATTTGGACACATTTGTTTCAACGTATGGCAAGCCACACACATGGAAATTTGATTTAAAGCCATTTAAAGGTTTTATATTGTAACGATGGACCTCCTTTGAAAGTAATGTGAAAAAATCGTGATAGAAACGGTGAGCACTCCGTAAGGAAATAAATGCCAAATCTTCAATGCTGTCTTTTTAGACTAGGGCTGTACAAAGAATCTGACCATGTCAGACTAAAACCAGTGTAAGTCTTTATCTTTCTGTAAATCTTAGCATTGGGCTGCCTTACTGGTCAGCCTGTAGTAAGTGTTTGTGAGTGATTATTTTGGTTCCCAAAAGGAAGTAAGATTGTGGAATTCAGGTTTAAGGCTGAATTTATCAAAATGTAAACCGGAGTGGGAACGTTGTTTTGGTTTCTTTACTCTACGATCACTTGTTCTTGTAGGAGTTTTGATTGTTAAACTAAAGCTCAGGATTGCTTGTGTGCATGCATGATGTTTTATGTCTTACATTCTGTAGAGTAGAGGTATCTGCCATAATTGCCTAAGGGTAGTGCTTGATTAAGCTGGAATATCCTCAGATACCATGCTAATAATGTTTGAGGTGACATGGTTGGTCCAGTTTTTGCAGATACAGTGTGGTACCTCAGTTTATAAACTTGTGGCATGTAATTCAGGTTTGAGCTGGTCAGCAGTTTTGGACTGTAGGCTTAGAGCCATAATGTCCAAAATCACAGATCAGTATGCATCTATATCTGACAGATAAATATTCACCCACACTCCTGCATCTCACCACATCACATAACGCATCCTGCTTTTCACCTCCATTGTAGTGACGTGTACATTCAACCTCACAAGAGTATTGCTTAATCACACATATACCTGCAAACAACCTTTTGGAAAAATGTGCCCATTTGATGAGTTTGTGTTTTTGTTTTGTGTTGGCGTTGCAGGTTAAAGTGTTGGTACCGAACAGCACAGCAGGCATGGTGATCGGAAAGTCTGGAAACTACATCAAACAGATAAAGGAAGAGAGCGGAGCCTATGTACAAATTTCACAGAAGTCCAAGGAGACAAATTTACCAGAAAGGTGCATCACAATTGCTGGTGAGTACATGTCTGTTTAGTGTGTGCTTGTCATTTTGGACCCTTCCTGCTAAAGGCCATAAGGTCTAAATTGACCTACACATAGTCAAAGCGTTTGTTAACATGCTTGAGCCTGAAGTAACTTGTACTGTACATTTAACCCATTACATCCTGAGGCTGATTTTTTGGCTCTCGTGTGAAGCAAAAGTGAGTATGTTCTGGACCAGTGGTCCCTCGTCTGTCCAGTATCTGGCATCTGTGGTAAACTTTAACATTGGCATTTTCTCGGAGACTATTCAAGGCACAGTCTTCAAGCTTGGCCCAAGGATACTTCGTGACAAGACCTTTCAAAACGTCAAGGGTCACAGGAGATGGACGAAAGTGTGAAATTTTTTTTGTATGGATTTTTCAAGTACAAAAGCCAACCCTTTACTTACATTAGAACTGGATCATTCATGTACTTGAGCCTTAAACTATGTGTCCACGGTGACCGTACAAACCTGTTACATTGTGTTCCATGTTTCACTCATGTACAGATTAATTAAAACACTTGACTGTGATATATAAACCCTGCAAAGGTCATTACATCAGATCGCCAACTAATTTCTGTTTTGGAGCTATAAATAGCTTTTACCTTGGATCTGACGCTTGGTGGTGTTGAGCAGCATTACGCTTCAGTGGTAAAATGGACACAAAGTGATGTAATCACGCAGTTATGAACAAAATAACAACCGTAACCACTCGTTAGGAGGCATTATAACATTTTTGGCTCATGCGAAGCAAAAGTGGGTGTTTTGGGCCAGTTGTCTTCCGTACGTCATCCATGGTATACTTTAACGTTGGCATTTTCTCGGAGACTGTACAAGCCAGTCTTCAAATTTGGCCCAAGGATACTTTGTGGCAAGACCAATTTGAGTGACCTCTCACAAAGGTCAAGGTCACAGGGGATCAGGAAATAATTCAAAAATAGCTATTGATGTAATTAATTTTTTCTCAAATACTATTCACAACTTCAAATCCAAACTTGGTACAAAGATACCTGATGGTAAGACCTTGCTATGCATACTACTTTGGTTGATCCCTCGGAAAGGTCAAGGGTCACGAGCTCAAGAAATAGGTCCAAAATAACCATATTTTGACAAAAGATGTTTTTTTTCTCAAATACTATTCACAACTTCAAACCCAAACTTGCTACAGATATACCTGATGGTAAGACCTATCTATGCATACTAATTTGGATGACCCCTCGGAAAGATCAAGGGTCACGAGCTCCAGAAATAGGTCCAAAATAGCCACATTTTGACAAAAGATGTTTTTTCTCAAATACTATTCACAACTTCAAACCCAAATTTGGCTACTGAGGTACCTGATGGGAAGACCTATTTTTGCATACTAATTTGGATGACACCTCGGAAAGGTCACAAGAGCTCAGGAAATAGGTCCAAAATAGCCATATTTTGACAAAAGATGTTTTTTTCTCAAATGCTATTTACAACTTCAAACCCAAATTTGGTACAGAGATACCTGATGGGAAGACCTATGAATACATGCTAATTTGGATGACATCTCAAAGGTCAAGGGTCACAAGAGGCCGGCAAATGTGTGTAAAATGCCAATTTTTGATAAAATTGTATGTATTATCAACATTTTAGCAAATTTTTCAGTCAAATTTGGCACAAAGGCAGCTGATGTTAAGACATTCTTATGCATTCTAATTTCATCGTCTTATTGCAAACGTCAGGGGTCACGTGGGGTTGACAGATGTGTGCAAAATGCTTACATTCTGAGAGAACATGGATTTTGCTGGTGCAAAAGCCAGCCCTTTACTTACTGTCACAAAGATCAGACATATTTAAATCGGTCATACACGTGAGCCATAATGGCTTTGCCTTTCTTGTATATATTTATATATCGTGTTTTGATATTCGTCGAAACAGTTTTATGCAATGTTGAGAATGCTTCAGGAGTGCTTGGGGCCTTTAGGGCTTTGTCATTCTTTTTTGTCTACCATATTGAAAATACGGTAGGCTTTGAAATGGGGCTGGCAGCAGAGCGTTCAACACCTAGTACGTGACAACATGGGCGGGCAGGGGTCACACTGTAACAGTGTAGTAACAAGATGAACTTACGTCACATGTAGCTACGCGTCTAGAGCCCGTCTTTTTCAATGGACAAGCTTGAAACTTTAGAATGTTGTCTTTAAAAGAGTTATCTTGAGGCATTTTAAATTTAAAAAAAACAAAAAAACACATTGATGAGAAAATGACTGTTTCACAAAAACTGGTTGATCCGCATTTGAGTCCGTAATATTTTGCATATAGCTAGATAAACGGAAGACGGTGTATGAGTTCGTTAGCCAGCATTGAACCTTTTTAACTTTTTGAATGATAATTAATTCATTTTTGCTAATTTTGGAACGCCGTTTCATTTCCACCAAGCAATCAGCCCTGGAAGAGGCTGCATGGAAGAGACTGCCTTTCTGGACTCGGACAATGACAATGATGTAAAAAGCACTAAACACACTAAACACGTCAGGGCTATACAATATTCCTAACTGATGCAAAGCACCAGCACGTTGGTGTTATACATGTGTACGAGTTGACATAATGCTCTCCCTCTCTGACAATTTGATATA
Organism: Semisulcospira habei; assembly: GCA_036245525.1. Lineage (NCBI taxonomy): Eukaryota > Metazoa > Mollusca > Gastropoda > Semisulcospiridae > Semisulcospira > Semisulcospira habei. The sequence goes on along the minus strand of BTPG01000004.1, from coordinate 67,844,478 downwards.
CGAAGACTCTCTATATATTATGTCTGTGAACATATTGTGGTAAAAGTGGGAAAATGCATGCAAGCTCATATTGAAGAGGCTTTGTGGGCGTGGGTCATCCCATTTTGTTCTTCTTCAGATCGGCTTTGTCTACGCTGACCCAACAGAACGTATAACTGGTGCAAAGTGCTGTGTATCTGTCAGTATTTGTGTGTGCCATTGTGGGGAACGGGGTGGGAGGGGAGGGGGGGGGGGTGAGGGGTTAGAGAGATGAATCGGAAGGATCAGCTTAAAAACAGGAACAGCACTGAATGCTCCCAAAAGAAAATCGCATGGGAACTCAAAACAATATGGTAGGCTTTGGGATGAAATCTTCATCTTGTTAAATCTGCTTATTGTCCTGTGAAAGCTACATTAAGATTAGGAGATAGATCAGGCCTCAGGTGCCAAGCTATTCTGGCACCACCCTTGAACTATCATAGTCAAGTTAATTTAAGCAGTAGTGTATCAGGATGAAAAGAGTTAAGAGTGTGGGCGTTTGAAGTACATGTATCGTGAAAATCAGTGATGGATCATAGAGTTTGGACGTTGGGATGAAAGTGGAAGCACTTGTAGTTGGAAGAAGGTTGACACAGGTTTGCAATTCTTGTAATTGTAGGGGTTTAAATAAAAGATGAAAGGAGAGGCAGAAACCTAAACTGCATGTCACTACCCTTGAGCTATCATTGTTAATCCAGGTCATTCACATTTTACTTGTGCTGGTAGTTTTTACATAAATAGTAAAACATCCAACACCATTAACACACATGTACTAATGCATTGCTTTGACACACGCTCCAGAAGTGTCATATGTAAATTACTGTGCGTTGTTATTGTGTAGCATTGCTTGACCTTGGTATGACCTAAGCTCACTCCTGGCAAGTTAAGTAAGACAAAAACATGTAGGACACATGAGGTGTCTGCATGTGCTAATTTATTTGCAGATTAACACTCAGTAATAGTTGTTGCTATGCAGTCTTTGGGGAAAAATAGTTTACAACTTCTGCATTTTCATAGTCATTGAAACTGAAAGTTGGTGATTGCAGTTATTTTTGGCTTATTGTCAACAAGTGCAGGTCATTTCAAATTGAGTTTCTTTTCATTCAGTGATTTAAGACTTAACCTCTTTTGCTGGCTGTGGATCATGGGGCATAGTTTGTCCATGGACCATTTTCAGTCGTTTCAGCTTTTCGCACTGTCACCTAGTCCTAAGGGTACTGTTTACAGTTCTGGTGGCTTTATCAGTTACAAGGGAACTAAAACTGTTCCTTTGCTTCCTTTCAGAATCCCTTAAACTTTTATGGACTTTCACTTCGGTCTTCCTTTGTGCATGTGTGTCGCTCTTAAAAATAAAAGACAGGGAAGATAAATATGGTGCCTATGGGACTTTTATTGACTTTCAGTTCAGTCTTCCTTTGTGCATGTGTTTCACTCATGAAACCAAAAGTGAGGCCTCTAATCTCAGTTTCAGTTATCAGTTACTTGTGTGTAGTTTTGTGCTGGACTGTGATTTTAGACTTTGCAGCTTCCAGTCACAAGGTAAAAAATGGCAGACTAGCACACTGGGCTGATAGTACAACCATTGAGGATTCTTGCTAGGTTGCTGTGAACTGAACTTTATGTGTCAGATGAAAGAAGATTGTATCAGGCTGTGGTAGAAGGCAGATACTGAAACTGCAAAACCTGTGATGGTTGTACCAGCAAGTTTGAAGCTTTGCTATCTTGAGAACTATCTTATGAAAAGCAGTAAAACTGAGAGGTAATTGATGGTCAATAGTGCCACATGTTCATAGTAATGATTTTGTCTGTGTTAGTGGCCTTGTCTGGTCGGTTTGCATGCACAGTCACTGGTGATGAAGGGATTACCCCATTCACTGCCAAGGAAAATTTAATTCGATCCTTTTCATTTTGATACACTACTGCTTAAGTTAATTTGACTATGATAGTTCAAGGGTGGTGCCAGAATAGCTTGGCACCTGAGGCCTGATCTATCTCCTAATCTTAATGTAGCTTTCACAGGACAATAAGCAGATTTAACAAGATGAAGATTTCATCCCAAAGCCTACCATATTCAGGCATCAGAACTGTCCGATTTTCGGCGATTTTCCTGGCCCCTGTTTAATAACACTTTTGACTTGGAAATGGCTTTAAATAACTCTACTATTCTTCAAAATCGCCGTTTTCCGATTTTTTTTGGGTGAACAGTTCTGATGCCTACATATTGTTTTGAGCTCCCATGCGATTTTCTTTTGGGAGCATTCAGTGCTGTTCCTGTTTTTAAACTGATCCTTCTGATCCATCTCTCTAAACCCCCCCCCCCCCCCCCCCCACCCCCCCCCCCTAACTACCCATGAGCACCTACACTTGCGGAGGCTTATGAGCATCTATGCCTCCTGCTGACATCACTTTGTGTCTGTGTTCCTTGAGAGGCTGGGGTTCTTTTGTGTTGAACTAACAAAGATTTTAGAAACACAATTTGCGTCCACTGACATGGAAGGGGTTAATGAACAAATAAAGCAACAGTGGTTACAACAACATCACTTTGTAGTTTGTTCTCTTCGTTCAGTTAAAGTATGTTCATGCGTGTATTTAGCATTTCTGTTACAATCTTCACTTTGATCGCCAACTTTGAAGATGTTTTGCGACATGTGGAGGCAGGTTGCTTGGCACCTCATAACCTGGAGAGGTACTATGCTATTAGGGCAGTTTAGTATAATTATAAATCATTCATTAAATTTAGCACTAAGCAGTATTTGGTCTGACTCTAAAAGGGAGAAGTATTCATCTATTAAAGCTTTTAATAGTTTTATCAAGTTTTCACACATTTTCAAGGCGTCTCATGTGTGTGAGTTTTCTGGGCAGACTGTAGGACTAGGAGAGCGGAAACATGCAGCTATTGCTTAACTAAGTTATTTACTAAGCCACTTTTTATGCCAAGTCTGTATGCCACTACCATTGTGATTGATCTACCTTCCATAGGTCATCCCCCACCCGGGTCTGCCCTGGTGGACTTCGGTGGGGTTAATTACTTTGTAGTTTCCAGGTTCACCTTGGTCAGCCCCACAATGTGTTTTTTTTTTTTACTCATGTGGAACTGGAAGTAAAAGTGACTATGTTCTGGGCCAGTGGTCCGGCGTCTGTATGGTGTCGTCCGTCGTAAACTTTAACTTTGGCATTTTTTCAGACACTATTCAAGCCAGTCTCTAAACTTGGCCCAAGGATACTTTCTAGTTTCTAAACAATTTCAGTGACCTCTCTCAAAGGTCAAGGTCACAGGGGATCAGGAAATAGGTAAAAATAGCCATATTTTGACATAATTTAATAATTTATGTTTTATCAAATACTATTCACAACTTCAAACCCAAACTTGGTACAAAGATACCTGATGTTAAGACCTTTCTATGCATACAGTACTAATTTGGTTGACCCCTCAGAAAGGTCAAGGGTCAGAAGTGATCGGGAAATACATTTAAAAAATAGGTATATTTTGACAAAAAATGTTTTTTTCTCAAATACTATTCACAACTTCCAAACCAATCTTGGTATACCTGATGGTAACACTTTCCTATGCATACTAATTGGATGACCCTTGGAAAGGTCAAGGGTCACGACATCAGGAAATAGGTCACAAATAACCTTTTTCAGTTTTTGTTTACAATATTGAAAATACGGTAGACTTTGGGATGGGGCTGGTTGGAGCGCACTGCGTAGCATGCAAAGGACATAACAGGCGGGCGGGCCTGAGATTGTGGCAAAGAAGTAACAAGATGAAAATGCCGTCACTTCTAGCTACTCTAACCTTGTTGTTGAACGTACTTTAGCCGCGAAACACCGTGTGTGTGTATGCGTATATGGTTATGTATGTTATCACAAAAATCTCCGGTTGCTTATGTACAAACTGGAAAATAAAGGAAATGTTTCATGCAAGGGGTGTCTAGAAGCTCTTTTGAGCATATTGATAATGGATGTCTCATTGAAGAGTTAAATGCCCATTTATGTAAAGTAGGTTGACCCACATTACTTACTTACTTACGCCTGTTACCCCTACCCGGGTATAGGCCGTCGACGAGAGACCTCCAGCAACTCCTGTCCTGTGCTTCTCCTTCGATTCTACTCCAGGTGGTTCCCAGTCTCTTGATGTCTGCTTGGAGGTCTCGACGCCAGGAGTTTCTCGGCCTACCTCTTTTCCTCTTTCCCTGGGGGTTCCATGACAATGCCTGCCTAGTGATACTGGAAGCTGGCTTTCTCAGACTGTGACCGATCCATCCCCATCTTCTTCGCCCAATTTCATTCTCTGCTGTTATCTGCTCTGTTCTCTCCCAGAGTCTGACGTTGCTGATCTTCTCTGGCCAGTGGATTTTCAAAATTTTTCTAAGGCAACTGTTCATGAAGGTCTGTACTCTGTTGACTGTGGTTTTTGTCAATCTCCATGTCTCTGCTCCATATAGGAGAACTGCTTTTACATTGGAGTTGAAAATCCGGACTTTGGTGTGTTGTGACAGCTCTCTGGAACTCCACACTTTTTTCAACTGGAGAAAGGCTGCTCTGGCTTTACCGATTCGTGCTCTGACATCTGCATCAGTGCCGCCTTTTTTGTCTATGATGCTCCCGAGATAGGTGAAGGACTCCACCTCCTCCAACGGGGTGCCAGCAAGCAAGACTGGTTCTTCCCTGGTTGCGTTCAGCCTCATTGTCTTTGTTTTCTGTTTGTGAATGGTGAGGCCCACTTGGGACGAGATGTCAGCAAGCCTTGTGGTCTTGTCCTGCATTTGTTGATGAGTGTGGGACAGTAATGCCAAGTCGTCTGCAAAATCGAGGTCGTCAAGCTGTGTCCACAGTGTCCACTGTATTCCACTTCGTCTGTGCTCTGTGGTCATCTTCATGACCCAGTCTATGGCCAGTAGGAAGAGGAACGGAGACAGCAGACACCCCTGCCTGACACCAGTTCTGACCTGGAGCTCTCTGGTGAACTGCCCTTCGTGGATCACGCGACATGTCATGCCCTCATAGCTGCTCTTGATCAGGCGGACGAGCTTTGTGGGTACACCGTAGTGTCGTAGGAGTTTCCACAGAGTCTCTCGGTCCACGCTGTCAAATGCTTTCTCATAATCCACAAAGTTGATGTACAGCGGGGAGCTCCACTCCAGAGACTGTTCCACGATGATGCGGAGAGTGGCGATCTGGTCTGTACATGATCGGTTCTTCCTGAATCCTGCTTGCTGGTCTCTCAGCTGGGGGTCAACAGAGCTCTTCATTCTCTCTAGGATGATCCTGTTGAAGACCTTTCCTGGTACTGACAGCAAGGTGATTCCTCTGTAGTTGGAACACTTGCTGAGGTCGCCTTTCTTGGGAAGCTTGATTAGGTACCCCTCCTTCCAGTCAGCTGGCATCACCTCCTCTTCCCAGATCTTTCCAAACAGTGGGTACAGCATCTCAACTGTTGTCTCTAGGTCTGCTTTCAGAGACTCTGCTGGGATGCCATCTGGCCCTGCTGCTTTGCCATTCTTCAAAAATGCCACTGCTTTTCTGATCTCTTCCCGGCTGGGTCTGTCACAGCTGATGGGTAGGTCAGTCTCTGCCGGCTGGATGTTGGGGGGGGGGTCGGGTGGGCTAAGTCTGTTCAGTAACTCTTCAAAATACTCAGCCCATCTGTCGAGTTGGTCTGCTCTGTCTGCAATAGGCTTGCCTTCTTTGTCTTTTACTGGTCTTTCTGTATGGCCATACTTACCCGACAATCTTCTGGTAATGTCGTAGAGCTGTTTCATGTTGCCGCTGCCTGCTGCCTTTTCTGCCTTTGCTGCCAGTCTGTCTGTGTAGGCCCTCTTGTCTGCCCTGATACTCCTCTTCACCTCGCGGTTGGCTTCCGAGTATTCCCCCTGTGCCCTTACTTTGGCTGCTCTCGTGCGACTGTTGTTGACCACTGCTTTCTTCTGCTTCCTCGCTTCTATCTTCTTCAAGGTCTGTGCCGACAGCCAGTCTTTGTGGTGGTGTTTCCTGAACCCTACAGTGTCTTTGCAGGTTGAGTTCAGCGCCTCTCTAACTGCCTTCCACTGCTGCTCTGTGGTGACCGCCTCCTCTTCATTTACTAGCTCCTGTAGCGCTTGAAACCGGTTGGACAGCACCAGTTTGAACTCTTCTCTAACTCCAGTTTCTCTCAGGAGGCCTACATTATAGCGCTGTCTTCTTGTTGTCTCTGTGCGGCTTTTCTTTAGCTTGAGCTTCATTCTTAAGGTAAGCAGATGGTGGTCTGAGGCGACATCTACTCCCCTCCTCACTCGAACATCTTGAAGGGATCTTCTAAATTTCTTGCTAATGCAGATATGGTCTATTTGGTTCTCTGTTGTATGGTCAGGTGAGACCCAAGTTGCTTTGTGTATTCTTCTGTGTGGGAAGATGCTGCCTCCAATGACAAGTCGGTTTAGAGCACAAAAGTCTACAAACCTCTCCCCGTTCTCACTCATCTCTGAGCCTAGTCCCCGTCTCCCCATCACCTCTTCGTATCCGGTGTTGTCCTCCCGTATTTTGGCATTAAAATCGCCCATGACGATGGTGATGTCTCGCTCCGCACATTTGTCCACGGCACTCTGGAGTCGGTCGTAGAACTCTTGTTTCTCTTCCTCGTCACTGTCATTGGTGGGCGCATAACACTGGATGACGTTCAGCTTGAGCTTTTGTTTCTTCAAAAACATTACCGATGACATGACCTTATGGGAGGTGTCTACTACTTACGCAATTCTAGCCTAAGAGCTCGTTGTGTTACCACACAACCCGGGAGGCACTCGGGGAACCCCGAGGGGGCCGAGAGTTATCTCCCGATACTCCCCATCCGGGACAGAGTACCCATAGTCCGTCAGTCAGTCTACTTAGGCTTACGCTGTTCAGACGTGTTTGCTCTAGCCTACGGACTTGGGATTTTCGACCGGTTCGCCGGTCGTCGACGGCCTTGGTTCTTCGCTTGGCTTCTTCTTCGTCCGTCCTCCCTGTGCCTTGCGGGGCTCTGGTGTCCCCTCTTCGTTGGCAGCTGCCCCTTGGCTGCTTGTCTGTCTGGGCTGTGCTGGGTGCTTCGCTGTGACTTCGCCGCGCGTGCCTTGGTTGAGATTTCTCCCCCCTTCCCCGGTCCCGCTCCGGGAAAAGGTAAGGTAGTTGGGTTGGCCCTCGGCCGGTCCCCGCGCTGGGCACTGGTTGAGCGGGCACGTAGGCGTTCTTCTTCTGTTGTTTGGCGCCAAGACTCTTGACTTTTACTTGGCGGGCCTCGCGCCCGCTCCCTCTGTCTCTCCTTCCGTGTTGGTGTGGCATTATTATTAACAGGGTCAAAATCTCCCTTTCTCAAAAAGAGGGCATTTACGCGTGAGGAAATAAATGAGACGTTTTTAATCTGGAACGGTCCTTCTTAAACGGCTCAGATCCACAGATGGTCAGCTTCGTTTTCCAAGATGGCGTCTAGCGATGCAGAGCACCTTTTCCTCGCGGTTAAAACCTTTAATGGAATGGGAGTGGTGTGAAAGATCGGTGAAAGTTAAGTCTAACCATATTTCTGGCGCTTACCTACTCACTTGTTCCTTACCTACTCTTTTGTACCTTGTGGGGTTCGGGGAATGTGTTATGCTCCAGCCATTCCTTGACGCATTACGTTGGTGAGTGTGGCAAGAGCCGACGCTTACTTCGGTACTGTGTCGGTCACGTAATGACTGTTATGCGTAATGCGGACCTGTTTACCTTACACGGGGGCTTGTTAGGTACACAATTTGGCTGGTGGGTGAACATCCTGGTGCACTTTTATACTTGGCATCACATGTTTCAGTTCTTGAGTGTCGTGTGTTATGCCCACTTGAGCGCAGGGCCACTGGTCGCCACGCCTTGCTGCCGTTGTTAAGGTTCAAGATGACCTTTTTGTGGCTGTAATAGACGAAAATCATAAAGAAAAAAAAAAAAAAAAAAAAAAAAAAAAAAAAAGTCTTCCCACCACAGGTGCTGCTCACATTCATGCATGCGCTCGTTCCGCAAGTTACAGGAACAGAGCTACAAAATGGACATTGATTTCGGACGGGTGTAGCCCGTCGCCAAGGCAGCTAAGGGCCGGCGCCAGTGACCTCATCCCAACCCGAACCTACCTGACGGGAACAGAGTGCTAAGACAGCCCTATGTCCCCTGAACACTTTAGTATATGCTCTTGGTTAAATTCCTCCTTGACTAAGGCTTGTGCATGTGAATACAAATTATGGTCGACAGGAGATTAATGGCCTCTATACGCAACATAAAACTACGATCAAAGCTGCACCTGGAGGCCCGTCGCTATAGTACAGCGCCGGTGTTCAGCGGAGGGCACCGATCCGACAAAGGTTACTGTGCCGGCCGCTTGCTTCAGGCCTATACTTGTCATGACATGCTTGAGTTTGTTGTGCATGATGTGTTGCGAAGGTTAACCTTACCAGGGCAGGGTCCCTCGGGCCCACGCCCGCGTGCCTTCGGTTTTTATATGTTGCAGTGGCCGTTGGACGACCTGCACACTACATGGAGGATTCCAGTGACCGTCGGACTCGCACAAGGTCTGTCTACCATGTGCCGGATGTACCTCCGAACCTTGGTGTGACGTCTGCTCCACATGACCGGAACGGCGCTGTGCGCTACTTTGGGGCTTCCTTTGCCGAGTTCGCCCGGCACCTGTGACTGGTTCCAGACCTGCTGAAATACCGGCTGCTGTTCCCGGTACTACGATCACTCGAGTTCCGACGAGATGACGGAGAGATCACCAGGCCGGACACGTCAGTATAGTGTGCAGAGTGGGTTGATCGATGCGGTGGTTCCCAGGAGGGAACGCACCAGGATCAAACATTGTGGCAGACAGAAAACCAGCACCGGCACGGAGCTCGGTGCTGAGGGACGTGCGCCAATCCGTCCTTAACCCATTGCCGATCCCCGCTCGTCTCCTGGAAAGCCCACTGGCTCCTACGCGGAGTCTCCTTGCTGGCAGCGAGCCCACCTCGCCATAGAGCTCGGTTCGCGGAGACATTCTCGCACGCATACATCGTCTCGGCACAAATGGAATCCGCTGGGCGCACAGTACGGAACCCACACACCGCTCAAGGTCAGCTGGGAAGCCGTCCAGGCGGCCGACGACGTAGCGCAGGTTATCGCGCTCGGAGCGGGTATGCTGGCACCGCCCTCGCTCCCTGGGGGGGGAGGGGGGGGGGGGGCTCCATCAGGACAGCGCTGCTCGTCGGGAGACACACTGAGCCGGCTGCTAGTGATTACAGAGTCCTGTTGGTGACCAGCCGGCTAGACAGAGGTTCCAGTCTCCGTTTCTTACCGCTCGAGTCCTTGTCGTTCTTGTGGAGAGATCACCACGCCGGTCGCAACGTTCCAGTACGCGGAGTGGGTTGATCGATGCGGTCGTTCCCAGGAGGGAACGCACCAAGAACAATCCTTATGACAGACAGAAAACCAGCACCGGCACGGAGTTCGGTGCCGAGGGACGTGCGCCACTCCGTCCTTGATCCAATGCCGATCCCCGCTCGTCTCCTGGTAAGCCCGCTGGCTCCTACGCGGAGTCTCCTCGCTGGCAGCGAGCCCACCTCGCCATAGAGCTCGGTTCGCGGAGACATTCACGCACGCGTACACTTCACGCCACGATTTGGAATCCTCTCGGCACTTAACATCGGATCTCCTCTCTCAAACTCCTACTCGCACGGAGGGACCGCTCCGCTCCATGGGATGCTCGTCCGCTACGGTTCGCCATCGTTGGAGTCACTCTTCCAACACTCTACGTCTACTCCCCTCTCTCTCTCTCCACTGCGGGCGTGCTTACGAGTTGCCGTTCTTCACGTCGCTCCAGGGATCCTGTCCCGTCTCGCTCGTCGGTCCCCTTCGCGTCCGGCTGCCGTTCGTCCCTTTCCTCTCCCCCTCACTCAGCCCTTTCCCCTTCTTCGTGCTCCGTCCCAGGGCTCCTGGCTGCAGTCGCTCCACTTCTGAACGCTCGACCCCTTCCGGTGGATCCTCGGGGAGGACGCTGTCGTTACTTCGCCTAGCACAGACCTGTTTTACCTACACTTGGGGGTTAAAGTACACATATCTGCTTGGGTTACCCTTACGTGTACACGTTTCTACACAGTTATACACTATATACACCTTGGAGATCTGACTACTCACTAGCTCGTCACCTTTACGCGTGAGATCCAAATTACACTTAGTCAGTTGGAAGGCTTCTGCCTCCACACGGGTGGTAAACAGGTCTGCGAGCTCTTCGGCTTCTGTCTCCACTGGTGCCCTCTCGGATACAGCTTGGAGTCGGCCGCGGCTGCCGCACTTTGTGACGGGCGCTTCGACTACCCTGCGCTTCTTCTCTCGGTTCCCGGAGCTTCTTGCTTCGCCCTCCTTGGAGTGGTCAGCTGTTGGCTTCCCTCGGCAGGACCGGTTCTCGGGAGGTCTCAGGAGTTTGCCTGCCCCTTCCGGCTGTGGATCCGCTCCTGACTCTTCTTGGACTAGATGACCTCTCTCGTCCGTAACACCCTACACGGCGTGGGATCGGGGAGCTCCTTACCCTGCACTTCGGCCTCCAGTGGACGGCTCCTGGCCCCTGGCAGGTGGTCTGGCCGCGGAAGGACCCCCTGTGCGGACGACTTGGCTGACCCAGGTTCTTTAGAGTTCCTGGACTTCACTTCGGGGAGCAGACCGGAGGAGGCTGCTAGGACCTTGGTTCGCTTACGCTGGGGCCAGATGGCGATGGGATGCGGTCCGCGCAGTTGGTCCTCGGCTCCGCCTCCAGATCTTGGGCTGCGCCTTCTTCCGGAGCTGCCGACCCTGGACTCCAGTTACCCGTGCACTCAGCCTCCACAACGTTCCTCGGTTCACCTGCGAAGGAGGAGTCACCGCTGATGGAGTCTCCGCTCCTGTTTCGGTTCCGTTGGATTCACCAGGGGTCCTCAACCTACCCATGGACACTGTGGAACCAAAGCGCAGCGCCGTCTCCCTGGTGCCTAACCTACTCGACATCCCCAGGGGGCGCACAGGGGTACGCCGGAGTTTGGACAGGTGGTACTGCTGCGGCGGTGCTCGCGGTGGAAGGGCCTAGCCACTGCTCGGAAGTCGGCTCTACTCTCCGTCGGTCGTCTCACAGCCCGGCTGCTGTAGCTACGCCCTCAACTTCCGTGGTTCTTCTCGAGGTCCAGCCTAGCCTCCGGACCTCGTGGACAAGAGCGTGAACGGCTTGGATCTGACACGGACTAGGAGGTCTGCTCGTGGGAGGTCTGAGCCAGCCTTTTCCCGATGGAACCAGTTGCCTCACGCGAAATGCTCCAGGATACCTTCGGAGGATCGGCGCGCTGGCGAGATGGCTTAGTGGACCTGTTCGCCGCAAGGTGGGACCTCTGGCTTCCCCGCGCCTTCGTGGGGTATAGCCCCCCTGGACGAGAGGCCAACGCTCTGACCTAGCCTGGGAAGGATCCTCCTCGCGTCCTGTTGGTCGCCCCTTTCCCTGGTACCAGTCCTGAACCTCTTTCCCCTCAGCTCGCCACGGACCCCTCGCTACTGCTTCCCGCTTTCTACTAGGTCCTCATGCTGCCGCGATGGTCTCTGTTCCGCCTCGCTGGAGCGCCTTCCCCGGCGCCTTGGCGGTTACGACAGACCCTCAACGCTGGAGTCTCCGCATGGGCAGCAGTCAAAGCATCGCTATGGCCCGCTTCCCCAACTTGACGCCTCTACGATGAAGTTGGCGAGGCATTGTGCTCTTGGACGGTGTCCGTCACCTCTCCCCTACCGACCCTGCTGACCCGAGCTGGTAGACTTATTCCCAGGAGACTAGGCAGGATAGCCTGAGCTTGCCTCACTTATACCTATGACGACATAGCCGTCCGGGCGGACGCGCACGCTTCTTGGCCGTGCCCGGCAGCTCTGACGCTACAAGGCAGTCGATCTTCCTCTATACGCTCGGTCATACGATCCGAAGTCCAGGATCCCTCCCTCAGGGAGCTTAGAGGCTAATTACGTCCAATCAGCTACGTGCAGGGCCACGAACGCCACAGCCGTCAGGAACTGGGCTGCCCTCATCGTGGCTACTGGAGGGCTGGCGTGCAGGTGCTCTCGATCGCAGAGTTCTGTCCGCTGAGCGAGGTGACTCACTCTGGTGGGGGACCTCCCGGGGGGGCACTCCTCCCTCCTGGCGCTTCAGCGCCCTCGCTTACGCCTACATAGTCGTCGGGAGTCTGCGGTTGGGAGGACGGCCCTTGGGGCCTTAGGTGTGCTAGAGCGCGGCACCCTCCTCCTTTTCGCCATTCTCCCATAAGGTCATGTCATCGGTAATGTTTTTGAAGAAACAAATGCATTTTTCTTTAAAAGGTATTTTTTCGAAAAATACTTACCGATGACATGACTCGGACGGCCCTCCCACCTGCCCCGCTTGCCGCCGGTAAGCTAAGTATCCTGACTGACGGACTATGGGTACTCTGTCCCGGATGGGGAGTATCGGGAGATAACTCTCGGCCCCCTCGGGGTTCCCCGAGTGCCTCCCGGGTTGTGTGGTAACACAACGAGCTCTTAGGCTAGAATTGCGTAAGTAGTAGACACCTCCCATAAGGTCATGTCATCAGTAAGTATTTTTCGAAAAAATACCTTTTAAAGAAAAATGCATTTTCTTGGTTCTAAAGGCTGCTGTTATAATTCTTGGCCCAAGAGGTTCCCAGCCCATCAGCGCTCTCTGTGCCACTGGTGACAGCATGAGTGCTACTCCTTCTGTGTGGGGGGCATTCTCCTCTTCATGACCTGAATACAGAATCATCTCCCCACTTAACAGCCTTTTCTGGCCAGACTGCGTCCATCTGGCTTCACTGATGCCTAGCAGGGAAAGGTTGTACTTTTGCATTTCCGCTGCTATCTGGGCGGCCTTGCCGCTCTGGTACATGGTCTTGACGTTCCATGTGCCCATGGTTGTATCCCTGGATAGAGAGAGGCGGCTCGGTCCTGTGGCTTCCGAAGACTTCCGGCTTTCACCACAGGACGTCATAAGTCTTCTAGTAGAAGAACCTTCCTCCTCCAGGAAAGGAATTACTGTTAGTCTTTTCGTCGGCGTTTTTGTAGCTATTTCCTTTTTTGCAGGGTGGGGAAGCTACCCCCACGCCCAACCCCCTTACTAGGAGGACCAGGGGTTTTCTGTCGGGGTCACCTTCCCTTAGACCATGTTGGTTCACGGCACCTTATTTCATTCGGTGCACCCCTCTCACGAGGGACCCCCTATCCACCGCCCAGGGGACGCGCCTCAACGCCGTATGGTCCCAGCGCGAGGTTGACCCACATTAGAGTCCCTAATTTTGATTATATGCACTTGAAATTTTTCTATATAGCTAGTTTGGAGAAAGACATTGGATGAGTTCGTTGGCCAGCTTTGTATCTTCTCAAATTTTGAATAATAATCATTCATTTTTGCAAGTTTTTGAGCCACATTATACTCACATCAAACAGTCAGCCCTGGAAGAGGCTGTGTGGAAGAAAACGGTCAGCCCTGGAAGATGCTACGTACAATTCAAATGAGTGACGTGAAACAACCAATTCGTCACTGTGTACACGGCGTTGTGGAACTAGCTATGCCATGGCGTGAAGCCTGTAGCGATGTCATTTTGCTGCTCGTGCTATTCTTCTTCAGAATTCCTGTTGCTATTCCAAACCACAGAGCGTACTAATGGCGGGAAGTGCCATGTGTCTGTCTTTGTGTATGCCAGTGTGTGTTGATCAGAGGCTGGGTTAGAGAGGAGGGAAATAGATAAGAAGGATAAGCATAAAAATACGAATAACTCTGAATGTTCCTGAAAGAAAAACGCATCTGAGCTCCAAACAATATGGTAGACTTTTGGATCTTGTTTTTGCCCCAATTTGTTTTTTCTCTCAAATACTATTTGCAACTTCCACCCCAAACCTAGTACAGAGATACCTGATGGTAAGATCTTCCTATGGATGCTAATTTGGACGACCCTTTGGAAAGGTCAAGGTTCATAAGAGATCAGCAAATGTCTATTTTTGGATAGAATTTTATTTTTTTCCCAGGATTTTTGCAAACTTTTCAACCAAATGTAGCAGAAAGGTGGCTCTCTACTCACAAAGGCCAAGGGTCATGGGAGGTTGACAAAAGTGAAAAAATGTGTAAAATTTGAGAAAACGTTACCTGTTGGAAGGTCAAAGTCACAAAGGTTAGATTAAGTATGCTGATTGGTCATGGACGTGAGCCTTAAGGGCTTTACCATTCTTGTTTTTTTTTTTTATGGGGCATTTGTTTCTGTCTACCCTTGATCCATTCACCTGTATTATCCTTTTTTAAATTCTCCCTACTGTCTGCGCTGCCTGTAGTCCTTGATGTTGGATGTGTGTTGCTAAATAGTCTGCTGCACCTAAGTGATGATGAGTTATATGTTTGTGACTAATGCATTTCTTTATCATTTCCCTGCACATATTTTGTAATTGTAATGATTTTCTACTCTTTTTTTTGTAAACTAGGGTACAATAAATTAGCATGAAGGTGCAGAGTCCCTAGCATGTCTTAGGTTTATTTAGCATATTAGACAGGCTTGTGACATACATTCAGTATTCTGTTCAGGTTTTTTTCACAAGCAGTGCCGGCACGTCCTGAGAAAGTCTTATTGTTATCTGGAGGTCAGACCTGCCTACCAATACCATCACGGATTTTGCTTGATTTTTCCTCATTTCAGACCCGATTCATGCATTCCCCCATTTCGATCGCAATTCACGCATTGTGACGAGACAAAATCCCGCAAAATCACAGATGTGTTTTTGCGCGTTGTTTGCGCTTTATAATTATTCAGTCTTTGTGGTCTTCCCTCGGTGTTATCAGTCCTCGAGTGAGATAACGCGACACTTCCGTCCGCCAAATTTACTCGTACATGTTTACGTGTGCTCTGCCGGCGTCATGTCTAAACGAAAAGACACAACAACTACTGACGATGGAAAGAAGAAAAAGACGAAGAAACTCATGACTTGCTCTAGTTCATTGTACACGAAGCGAGGGTCATTCATTATTGCTTCATCAAGAGGTGACGATTTTGCTTTTTACAGAACATGCGACCACCATTTCCACTGCAGACATAGTCATGATAGTGGCGCCTACGATGTGCAACAGCACGTCAAAAGTGAATTCCCACATTTTGATGTGAAATCCCACATTTTGGCCTTGGTGGTCCCCCAAATTTGCAAAAAAGGGGTAGGCAGGTCTGGGAGGTTAATGTACAACCAAGTCATAGGTCACCAGAGCTATATATAGGGTCACTCATCCAGGCCATTTCGCATTAGATCCTGCTGTTGCAGGGGCCAATGAGGATATGTTACTTATTTTGCAGGTCGGCAGTCAGCACCGTTTGCTTCCTTGAGTGAAGTGATCCTTGTTGTAACTTTAAATGTATGTGCATGGCGGTAGAGGTTTTAGTTGTGATGATTCCTAACCTTTGCATGTCAGTAGCAATTTTATCAGGAATAGTTTTAAGCAGGAATCATCGTGACTGAAACTGCTACTGACACACAAAGGGTTAAACTCTCTGTGCATGCAGTCACTGATACAGTAAACAGTACTGGTGCCTTCATGCACAAGGGGGTTATTGGCTTAAAAATCTGGAATCATAGTACATCATCATACGCTTAATGAAATAAATTCATCAGTAATGCTAAATCAGTAAATGTTGTGTTATTGCCATGTTTCAGGGGAGATGGAGGCTAATAAGAAAGCAGTAGACATGATCCTGAGCAAGATCATTGAGGACCCACAGAGCGGCAGTTGCCCCAACATCAGCTATGCAGACTACACGGGGCCCGTGGCCTCCGCCAACCCCACCGGTTCCCCCTTCGCCAACACTGCCTACACGCAGAACCGCAACACTGAGATGATGAACACAGGAAATTTTGCAGGGGGAGGGTTCAGCAGCTTTGGAGTCAACGGTAACGGGTTCAACATGGGGGGCATGGGCTTCGGTTTGAACATCGCCACCTTGACGGGGGGTGGGCCCATGACCAGCGCGGCCATGGAGAACCTCAAGATGACACTACGGAACTCGGGTTTCGCCGAGCAGGCCACAGAGGAGATCGCAACAGCCATGAACACTCTGGCATCCTACGGGATCCTAGGGATGGGGCTGGGGCTGGGCCAAATGGGGCAGATGGGGCAGATGAGTCAGATGAGTCAGATGAGTCAGATGAATACAGGCATGGGAATGGGATCTCCGGCCACCATGGGTTCAGCAGGCATGCAGGGAATGCAAGGCATGCAGGGAATGCAAGGCATGCAGGGAATGTCCATGGCCTCTGCCTCCACCCCCACCTCCTCTGTGTCCTCCGGTTTCCTCAATACCAGTAACAACTCCACCTCCGCCGCTAGCCTTTTTGGCCCTGTGGGATCCACCTCTTCTGGTCTGGGCAGCTCCGGCTCCACAGGAGCCTCCTCCAGCCTCTTCGGCAGCTCTTCGCCCAGTATAGCTGCCGGGGAGCGCTACGGGGGCAGTCCTATGCTCAACGACTCCTTTCCGGGGGCCACTGCCAACTATGCCACGGCCACCACTGCCTTCCCCACGGCCCCAGACCGTTCGCCCGGTGTAGCAACTGTCAATATGAATCAGAACTCATTTGGACTGGGCACGGGCATGTACTCTCCCACAGAGGACAAGGGCAATGGTACAACAAAGCAGGACATCGAGGTGAGATATTATACAGATGAGTGGTGCTTCTCTATCTCTTGCTTTCTCCTGCTCTGTCTGTCCCTCCTTTGGAAAACGAATTATGACTCAGGTTTTAAAGTTTTTTTAGTGATTTGATTCTCAAAATGAATTCATCATGCCCAAGCAGACATCTCATGTCTCTAGGTGCCGCCCCCCCCCCCCCCCCCCCCCCCCCTTATGTTTCTAGGTGCTTCCCCCCCCTGCCCACCCACCACCAATAGCAAAACATCCGGGTCCATGATAGCTGCATGGTCCCGAGGACCTTTGCTTACTGGGCCCCTAACACCCTCCACCCCCCCTCACCACCACCACCACCACGTATTCTGGCACCACCCTTTAACTAGCATGGTTGATTGATGCTCTGTTGTAGCTTGTCGGGGCTGGCAAGACATGGCGGAGTATGTTCAATAGCATGCACATGACGTCATGGGCAGATGGGCCTCAAATTCTTGCAAAGAAATAACAAGATACAAATTAGGTCATGTCTGGCTTCTCTAACCTTAATGTAGAACATACTTCTGGCACCAAGCGCCGTGTGTGTATATGTATGTGACAGTGAATACCTCTCTCTCTGTATGTAAAGGCTTCAAACCTTCAGTCTCAATCTAGAATTGTGAAGAGAGCCTCTGAGGTGGAGTGCTCATTGCAGAGAAATGGTTACTTTGGAGAAAGTCTTTTGACCTGCATTAGTGTCTGTAATTTTTGGCTCATGTGCGAAGCAAAAGTGAGTATGTTCTGGGCCAATGGTTGTCTGTCCGCCATCATCCATGGTAAACTTTAACGTTGGCATTTTCTTGGAGACTATTCAAGCCACAGTCTTCAAACTTGGCCCAAGGATACTTTGTGACAAGAGTGACCTCACAAAGGTCAAGGTCACGGGATGAGAAAATAGGCCCCAAAATAGCTATATTTTAACATAATTTATTTTTTCTCAAATCCAAATTTGGTACAAAGACACCTGATGTTAGGGCCTTTATTTGCATACTAATTTGGTTGATCCCGCGGAAAGGTCAAGGGTCACAAGAGCTCAGGAAATAGGTGAAAAATAGCCATATTTTGACAAAAAATGTTTTTTCTCAAATACTATTCACTATTTCAAACCCAAATTTGGTACAGAGATACCTGATGGTAAGACCTATCTATGCATGCTAATTTGGATGACCCCCCTCAGAAAAGTCAAGGGTCACAAGCGGCCGGCAAATGTGTGTAAAATGCAAATTTTTGATAAAATTGTAGGTATTATCAACATTTTTGCAAATTTTCAATCAAATTTGGCACAAAGGTAGCTGATGATAAGACTTTCCTATGCATACTAATTTAGTCGACTCATCGCAAAGGTCAAGGGTCACGGAAGGGGGGGGGGGGGGGAGGGGTTTGACGTGTGAAAAATGCTTACATTTTTAGAAAACATGGATTTTGCTGGTGCAAAAGCCAGCCCTTTACTTATTGTTACAAAGGTCACACATGTAAATAGGTCATACACATGAGCCATAATGGCTTTGCCTTGTGTGTAATTTTTTTTTTTATATATTCACTTCAAATTTTATATTTAGCTTTCTTCGGATTAGGCATTAAATGAGTTCGTTAGCCAGCCATGTACCACTTCAACCTTTTCAATCATTTTTGAAAAGAATCACTATTAGGAAAAATTAACATTTGCATAGACAGTAACAAATCAAATGTGCCATTATTTTACCCCATGCAAGATGTCCACAAGCATGTCTTTAAGGGTTTTGAAATTGGAATACTCATTCATTAGAAAATGACCTTTTAACGGAAAAACAGTTTACCCACATATTTTATCAGTCTATCATTTTTATTTCACTTGATATTTTCCATACATAGCTAGGCATTGAATTGGCTTTTTCAATCAGCTTCATACCTCTTCATCTTATGGAGTGAAAAATATAGTGTGTTTGTAATTTTCGGAATCATGTTTTGCAAGTTAAAACACTTAAAAATCTTTGAATCTTTTTATCTTTTTGAATCTTTTTGGTCTTCTCATAAATACCCAAATGAGTTTTCATAAACAGTGTTTACATTAGCCTGCTGTTTGTCCCGGCTGTCGGGTACAATTAGGTCAAATTGTCACCTAAAATTTTTAAGTATGAAAATCCACTGCAAAATTACCAAGTTTAATCCTCTCATCCGTAAATTTTTAGTACTACGATCAGTGACATACATGTCCAACATCAATTTCGTCACTGTGTACACAGCGTCGTGGGATGCCTTGACGTGTAGCTTATACTTATAGTCACGTCATTTCGCTGCTCGTGCAATTCTTCTTCAGAATGGATGTCACTTCGCCAGCTCACAGAAACTGGTGTGAAACGCTGCGTGTCCATCTGTGTTTGTATTGTGCCAGTGTGTGTGGATCAGAGGGTAGGGTGGGCTAGGGTGGAGAGAGATGGATCAGAGGAATAAGATTAAAATAGGAACAACTATGGGCTGGGTATCCATCTTGTTTGCTTTTAGTTTACCACCTTCATCTATTTCTAGTCACATAGAAAATATGCCAGTGTATTGACACTAATGACAGTGATGATATAAATTATAACCTACAGAAACCCAACTAAAACAAAATAAATGTCCCAACAAAAGAGTACCCTGCTTTTATTTTGTGGCGTCGCAATGTAGAACACATTACATTCGATTCTGCTTGAAAGCCCTATGAGCAACAGTTCTGACAAAACTAAACTTGGCAGCGATTTAGATTTTGGCTCACGTGTGAAGCAAAAGTGAGTATGTTTTGGGCCAGTGGTCGTCCGTCCGTCTGTCGACCGTCCGCCTTTGTCCGTGGTAAACTTTAACGTTGGCATTTTCTCAGAGACTATTCAAGCCACATTCTTCAAACTTGGCCCAAGGATACTTTGTGGTAAGACCTTTCAAACATACCAATTTGAGTGACCTCTCACAAAGGTCAAGGTCACGGGATCAGGAAATGGGTCAAAAATAGCTATATTTTGACATAGTTTATTTTTTCTCAAATACTATTCACAACTTTAAACCCAAACTTGGTACAAAGATACCTGATGGTAAGACCTTTCTATACGTACTAATTTGGTGGATCCCTCGGGAAAAGTCAAGGGTCACAAGAGCTCAGGAAATAGGTGAAAAATAGCCATATTTTGACAAAAGATTTTTTTTTTTCTCAAATACTATCCACAACTTAAAACCCAAACTTGGTACAGAGATACCTGATGGTAAGACCTATCTATGCATACTAATTTGGATGACCCCTCAGAAAGGTCATGGATCACAAGGGCTCAGGAAATAGGTCCGAAATAGCCATATTTTGACAAAAGATTTTTTTCTCAAATATTAATCGCAACTTTAAACCCAAACTTGCTACAGAGATACCTGATTGGAAGACCTTTCTATGCACACTAATTTGGTTGATCCCTCGGAAAGGTCAAGGGTCACGAGAGCTCATGAAATAGGTCTAAAATAGCCGTATTTTGACAAAAGATGTTTTTTTTCTCAAATACTATTCACAACTTGAAATCCAAATTTGGTACAGAGATACCTGATGGTAAGACCTATCTGCATACTAATTTGGATGACCCCTTGGAAAGGTCAAGGGTCACAAGAGGCTGGGAAATGTGTGTAAAATGCTGATTTTTGATAAAATTGTAGGTATTCCCAAATTTTTGCCAATTTTTCAACCAAATTTGGTACAAAGATAGCTGATAAGACCTTCCTGTGCATACAAATTTTGTCGACTCACCACAGAGGTCAAAGGGGGGGGGGGGGGGGGTTGACAGATTGTGAAAAATGCTTACATTTTCAGAGAACGTGGATTTTGCTGCTGCAGAAGCCAGCCCTTGTCATAAAGGTCACACATATGTAAATTGGTCAAACACGTGAGCCATAATGGTTTTGCCTTTCTTGTTACAGATTCAGATGGTTGGTTAATCCGTGAAATAAAATGAAGACCCATCTTAAATTGGTTACTTTATATTTTAACCCAGATGCACCTTGAAAGGTCCATTTCCTGGAGAACAGCTCATGTGACAATTTACATCTGATGATTCACTCTCCATTTGCTTTGACAACTTGAAATATATAACAAAATGCCAGTGGACCCAAAAGTGTTTATAATTATATCCAAAGTTTGTTGTAGGTGAAGTAACTAGCACAGAAAGGTTGTCAGGATTACTGAAAAAGTGTTATCTCTAACTGTAAAAGTGTTGTTATGTCTGACCTTTGTTCTATCCAACCTTGTAAGTGCAGCTGACTACATTGTAATGTGTGTTGGCTTAACACGTTAATTGCAATTGTATCTGATACATTTCCCATGTGTATTTGGCAGGTGCCTGAAAACATAGTGGGGGCCATCCTCGGCCCTGGTGGCAAGGGCATTGTGGAGATCCAGCAGTTCACGGGCACCAACATCCAAATATCCAAGAAAGGCGTGTATGCACCAGGCACCCGCAACCGGATAGTGTCGATCACAGGCACTCCCACCAACATCACGCGGGCACACTACATGATTCAACAGCGCATTCAGCAGGAGGAATACAAGCGAGCGAGGCAGGCCTCTCAACGCTAGGCCCCTATTTTAATCTGTAATCCCATTGTGCATGCAACCACCGGTACTGTGAACAGTATAGGTGGCGACATGTGCAAGGGGTTTGATTTATAACCTCCGTAGTAGAACTGTGCTGTCTGTTCAGCAATGATCATAGCTAGCTTTCATTGGACTCAGATTTTTAAAAAAAACTCTTGTACCTTCGTGTTTTTATCCTTAAATTATAACGAGGTGGCATAATGACTGTACTGTGGTGATGACTCGCATTCAAAGTGATTATTAATTACTGTCCTGTATACACATTTATTTCATCAAAAACATTACCGATGACATGACCTTATGGGAGTGTCTACTACTTACTCAATTCTAGCCTAAGTACTCGTTGTGTTAACACACAACCCGGGAGGCACTCGGGGAACCCCGAGGGGGCCAAGAGTTGTCTCCCGATACTCCCCATCCGGAACAGAGTACCCATAATTCCTCAGTCAGTCTACTTAGGCTTACGCTGTTCAGACGTGTTGCTCTAGCCTACGGATTTTGGGGATTTCGACCGGTTCTCCGGTCTTCGACGGACTTAGTTCTTCTCTTGACTTGTTCTTCGTCGGGCCCCCCTGTACCGGGTGGCTCTGGTATCCCTTCTTCGTTGGCAGCTGCCCGCTTGGCTCCCTGAAGTGCCTGGGCTACGCTGTGAACTTCGCTGGGACTTCGCCGCGCGTGCCTTGGTTTGGATTCTCCCCCCCCTCCCCTTCCCCGGTCCCGTTCCGGGAAAAGGTAAGGTGACTGGGTTGGCCCTCGGCTGGTTCCCGGGCTGGGCACTGGTTGAGCAGGCGCGAACGCGGTCTTCATTTGCGTTGTTGCTTGCGCCAAGATTCTTGACTTTTTCTTGGCGGGTCTCGCGCCCGTTCCCCCTCTCCTTCCGCGTTGGTGTGGTATTGTTATTGACAGGGTCAAGTCTCCCTTTTTTCGCTGTGGTTAGCAGCGTGGTTGTTGAAAGTTCCGCGCTTTAACGGAAGGCATTTACGCGTGAGGGAAGAAATGAGACGTTGTAGTCTGGAACGGTCATTCTTAAACGGCGCAGATCCGCAGGTGGTCAGCTTCGTTTTCCAAGATGGCGTCTAACGAGGCAGAGCTCCGTGTTCCTCACGGTTAAAACCTTTACTGGAAGGGGAATGGTGTGCAAGATCGGTGAAGCTAAGTCTAACCTTATTTCTGGCGCTTACCTACTCACTTTTTCCTCACCTATGCTCTTGTCCCTGGTTGGGTTCGGGGAATGTATGCTCCAGCCATCCCTTGACGCATTACGTTGGCGAATGTGGCGAGAACCGACGCTTACTTCGGTACTGAGTCGGTCCCGTCGTGCCTGTTTTGTTATGCATACTGCAGACCTGTTTACCACATACGGGGGCGTATTAGATACATGGGAGATGCAGAGTATTCGTCAGTTGAGGGGACACTGACGGCACCTAGATGACTTATTGTTGCTGTCATGGGGGAAGGTCATAAGCTGCAATAACTTCTCTTGCCACCACAGGTGCTACTCACATACCCTCACTTGCTCATTCCACATATTACAATGACAGGCTGCAGATGGACGGTGATTGGTACGGGTGAGCCCGTCGCCAACGCATCTCATGGCAGGCGCCAGTGACCGTCTCCCGGCCCGAACCTCCCTGAGAGAAAAAAAAAAAAAAAAAAAAAAAAAAAAAAAAAAACACAGTGCTCAGACAGCCCTATGTCTCCTGGACGCACTGGTTTCTGCTCTTTGGTTATATTCCTACTTGGGCATGTGACTACCAGTTAACATGAACAACATGCATAAGAATACAAGTTAACATGAACGACAGTAACGTTTTACGGTTGAAAGGTAATTGCCTGCTGGCAACTTAAGACAATGATCAAAGCTGCACCTGGAGGCCGTCGCTATAGTACAGCTCCGGTGTGTCGCGGGGGCTCCGCTCCGACCAAGGTTCTGGGCCTGCCGCTTGCTTCAGGCTTATACTTGTCATGACATGCTTGAGTTTGTTGTGCAGGATGTGTTGTAGGCTCAACTTAGCCTGGCGGTCCTCCCAGACCAAGGGTGGCTTCCACACCTGTAGGGGCCGGGAGGTGCCCGGCGTAGGACGTATACGCTGGGAAGACAGGTACACACCTTGGTGGTTGGGGGAGTTGCCGTGGCAGGATGGACAGACAGTGCCGTTAGCCGCGACTCCTCTTCTTCGCAGAAGGTAGGTCACACAGGTGGGGTGCTTATCTGGGGTTAACCGGGACCCTACTGGCTGCACTCTCTACCTTGCGGGGATGTATTGCAGGTCCGCGCGTTTGCTGACAGGTGGTTCCTCGCTGGTTGTACCGTTGTCTTGCGGAAGTTCACCTTACCAGGACAGGGTCCCTCAGGCCCACGCCCGCGTGCCTTCGGATTTTGGTATGTTGCAGGGGCCTTAGATGACCTGCACACAACGCGGACGTTACAGTGACCGTCGGACTCATACAAGGTCTGTCTACCATGTGCCTCCGAACCTTGGTGTGACGCCTGCGCCACATGACCTGGACGGCGCTGGGCTCACCTTGGAGCTTCTATCGGCGAGAGCGCCCGACGCCTGTGACTGGTTACAGCCCTGCTGAGATACCGGCGGATATTCCCGGTACTCCGACTGCTCGAGTTCCGACGAGTGGACTGTGAGATCACCATGCCGGACGCGTCAGTATAGTGTGCAGGAGGAAGTGCGCTTGGAAAAAAGCCTTCTGACAGACAACCGGCCTCCCTACAGAGTACACTGGTACCAACTTGGGGTTTCCGGCGCGAACGCCTGACACCGGTGACTGTTCCAGACCTGAGGAAGTACCAGCTGTTCCGGTTCTCCAGCCTCTCAGGTTCCGACGGCCCTAGCATCGGGGGATCGACACGTCGGACACGGCTTGGTAGTGTGCGGAGTCGGGAGCTCGAGGCGTTGATTCCCAGGAGGGAACACGCTTGGACCAAGCCTTATGCCAGGCAGAGAACCCTTCTCGCTACAGAGTTCGGTTCGGAGAGACGTGCTTCGTGCCGTCCATGGTCAACCGATCCCCACTCGTCTCCTAGGAAGGCCTTGGATCCTCCTCGGCCGCTGCGAACCCGCCTCGACATAGAGTCCGGCTCGCGGAGACAATCTCACACGCACACCACGTCTCGACTTGTTCGGGATCTGCTCTTCGATCGAACTCGGGCCGGCTGCTAGTGGTTGCAGGGTACTGTTGGTGGCCAGCCAGCAGGGCGGAGGTGCCTGTCTCCGTTCCTTACCGCCCGAGTCCTTGACGATCTTGTGGAGGGATGGCTACGCGGACCGCTTCAGTTACTGTGCGGAGAGGGGTTCTCGACGCGGGCGTTACAGGAGGGTACGCACCTGGACATAGCCTGCGGTCAGGCGGAGACCCACCTCGATACAGTGCCCGGGTCGCAGAGTCACGCTGTCCCGCCAGTTCCCGACGGTAGAAACGAGCGACGGTAGATTCTGCTCGCCAGCCCACAGCGGCCACGATGTCCTTGACAGCGCAGTTCCGGTCGTATGCGATGCTCGTGGCCATGGCGCGTACTTCATCTGCGCGGATCGTCAGTCTCTGCGCTACCCGTCGGGAGAGATCCATGTATGCAGTTCGTATTACCCAGCGCAGCCAAGGAGGAGGTCGTCTGGGCTGGGATATCAGTCTTGCCCTGTCGTATGGGCAGGAAGAGGCGGCACGACTTGGAATCCACTTCCCTCAGGATCGGATCTCCGCTCTTGCTCTCCTGCGCGCGAGGAGGGACCACTCTGCACCTTCGATGCCCGTCCATCTACGAATTTCCCTCGTTGGAGTCAACCTTCCGGCACTCTAGGTCTACACTCCGCTTCTCTCCGCTGCGGGCGTGCTTAGGAGTTGCCGTTCTTCACGTCGCTCCAGGGATTCTCTCCTGCCTCGCTCGTCGATCCCTTTCGCGCCCGGCTGCCGTTCGTCCCTTTCCTCTCCCCCGCACTCAGCCCTTCCCCTTCTTCGTGCTCCGGCCTGGCTGCGGTCGCTCCTCTTCTGGACATCCGACCCCCTCCGGTGGTTCTCGGGGAGGATGCTGTCGTTACTTCGCCTTGCTCGGACCTGTTTACCTCCTCCTGCGGTTACAGTACTCGGTTCGACCCAGTTGTGCACTAATACTCCTTGGAGATCTGACGACTCACTAGCTGGTGGCCTTACGCGTGAGTCCCATTGACTTAGTGGAAGTACTCTGACTTCGCACGGGTGGTAAACGGGTCTGCGAGCGCGTCGGCTTCTGTCTCCCCTGGTGCCCTCTCGGATGCAGCTCGGAGCTGGCAGCAGCTTCCGGACTTCGTGCCAGGCGCTTCGCCTACCCTGCGCTTCTTCTCTCGGTTCACGGATCTTCTTCACCCCCATGGAGTTGCCGGCTGTTGGCTTCCCTCGGTCGGAACGGTGCTCGGGAGGTCACAGGAGTTGCCTCCCCTTCCAGCGGTGGATCCGCTCTTGCCTCTCCTTGGGACTAGACGACCCCTCTCGTACGTACCTCCCTTCGTGTCGTGAGATGGTAGAGCTCCTTACCCTATCCTTCGTTCTCCAGGTCGACGACTCCTGGCGCCGAGCGGGGCGGTGTGATGCTGACGGAACCTCTGTGCTGACGACTCGACCAAGGCAGTTCCTTGGGGGGTTCCTGGACTTCGCTACGGGGAGCAGAACGGTGGAGGCTTCTAGAACCTTCGCTTCGCTTACGCTGTAGGACCATGGCACAGCTCCATCTCCCTGGTGTCTAACCAACTCGACTTCCCCTTGGGCACCCAGGAGGGCACCGGGCTTCGAACACGTGGTACTGCTGCGGCTGTGCTGGCGGTTGGACGGCCCAGCCACTACTCGGAAGTCGGATCTCCTCTCCTTTGGTCGTCTCTAAGCCCGGCTGCTTCTGCTACGCCTCCTACTACCGTGGTTCTTCTCCAACTCCAGCCTGGCCTTCGGACCTCGCGGTCAAGAGCGCGAACGGCTTGGAGCTGACGCAGACTAGTAGGTCACCTTCTCGTGGGACGGCTGCGCCAACCTGTTTCCCCGATGGATCCAGTTGCTACACGCAGTTTGCACCAGGGTGCCTTCGGAGGACCGGCGCACTGGCGAGATGGCTTCACGGACCTGTTCGACACTAGGTGGGTTCACTGGCGTGCCCCGTCCTTGAGGATTCGCCCTGCCTTTGTGGATTCGCCCGCCTGGATGAGACATCGACGCTCTGGCCTAGCCTGGGACGGTTGCTCCGCTCTTCCTGTTCGTCACCCCGTTACTGGGTTCCGGTCCTGTACCTCTTACACCTCTCCTCGCCGCGGACCCCCGCTACTGCTTCCCGCTTCTGCGAGGTGCTCCTGCAGCCGCGACGCTCGCTGTTTCGCTTTGATGGGGCCCCTACTCCTTCGCCTTCGTCGGTGGCGGCAGGCCTCAACGTTGGACACAGCAAGGTAGTGTGCGGAGTCGGGAGTTCGAGGCGCGGGTTCCCAGGAGGGACCGCGCTTGGACCAAGCCTTATGCCAGGCAGAGAACCCATCTCGCTACAGAGCTCGGTTCGGAGAGGCGTGCTTCGCGCCTCCATGGTCAACCGGTCCCCACTCGTCTCCTAGGAAGGCCTTGGATCCTCCTCGGCCGCTGCGAACCCGCCTCGCCACAGAGTCCGGCTCGCGGAGACATTCTCACACGCACACCACGTCACGACACGTTTCGGGATCTTCTCTTCGCTCGAAGTCGGACCGCCACCCTCGCGCTCCCTCGCGAGCGTAACAAGGATCGAGCTTCTCCTCGTCACTAGGAATAACAGCCCTGAAGCTACAAGTCAGATGATCTTCCTGACGACGCTCAGTCATGCGATCCGATTCCAGGATCCCTCCCGCAGCGAGCTTAGAGGCTAATTAAGTCCTATCAGCTACGTACAGGGCCACGAACGTCACAGGCGTCAGGAACTGTGCTGTCTTCCACTTCGTGGCTACTGTAGGGCTCGCGGGCATGTTCTCTCGCTCACAGTTTCCCAGTCCAGCGGGGCTACTCGCTCTGGTGGGGGAACTGCTCCGGGGCTCCTCTTCCTCCTGGCGCTTCAGCGCCGTAGGTTACACCTCCCCAGGGTCGTCGGGAATTTGCGTTTGGGAGGACGGCCCTTGGGGCCCCAAGGTGTGCTAGTGCGCGGCACCCTCCTCCTATTCGTGATTCTCCCATAAGGTCATGTCATCGGTAATGTTTTTGATGAAATAAATGCATTTTTCTTTAAAAGGTATTTTTTCGAAAAATACTTACCGATGACATGACTCGGACGACCCTCCCACCGGCCCCGCTTGCCGCTGGTAAGCTAAGTATCCTGACTGAGGAATTATGGGTACTCTGTTCCGGATGGGGAGTATCGGGAGACAACTCTTGGCCCCCTCGGGGTTCCCCGAGTGCCTCCCGGGTTGTGTGTTAACACAACGAGTACTTAGGCTAGAATTGAGTAAGTAGTAGACACTCCCATAAGGTCATGTCATCGGTAAGTATTTTTCGAAAAAATACCTTTTAAAGAAAAATGCATTTTTCTTCTCTCCCCTTTTTCACTCTCATTGGTTATTATCAGAAGCTGTATTACCTACTCCGAGAACTACATAGCTCGCTGCCTGCTCATCTGATCTGGACTTTACCTCCTAATAATCGTTGCTCTCTGGACTTTGGTGTATACTGGACTTGGACTCTATATTCTAAGGTTTTCGACTTGACATGGTGGAGCACAGACAAGCAAACTGTTTGATCTCACTCCATGTACGGATTAAACATGATACAACCTAACAAATGACCAGAACTTTCTCCATTTTCGGGATGCTTTGATGCTTCAGCATTGTTCCACACATTTGTGAAACTTGGGACTTGTTTCTTATCGTCGTCAGCCACCAGCATCCTTGTCGACCAGCTGCAGAGAATGTGACCCCCCATAAGCATGCAACCACTGGTACTGATACCAGGACTTGCCCAGCTGCATGCACAAGGGGGTTAAGATGTTTGGAAAATTCAACCGAAGTCCACGACAAGATAATTTTCAAGCAGACTAGATCATCAGACTCATAAAAACGGATACCCTAAAAACTTCTGGCATCTGTCATAGAGAAGAGAATTGATTTTGAAGCAAGGAAAGAAGAAAAATATGTCACATCAGCGTAACTCATTCACAGTGAGAGATGGATCGACCATGATAATTCAAGGGGAGTGCCAGATCAGCTGGGCAGTATTGAGCTGATCATGCACTACTTTTGAGCTATCACCATTGATATGCCTCCCCTTTAGTACATAGTAGTGGATGCCTCCCAACTCATTGGGAAATTCAATCCTAGCACTGAAAGTGGCAAGAAGTCTGAACAGTAAGCAAGAGATTGAGAGAACTTTATGCTTCTCGTTTGTTGTGTACAATTGTACAGTGTGAATATTCCTTACGATAAACAGACTCGCTCGATGCAAATATGGCGGTGAAGGTGGTTCAGGCATGTTTAGTACACCATCTCTTTGTCTTTCCCCTTAGTACGGTGTTGTTTTGTTGTTTCTTTTTTTTTTTTCCCATGGAGGTTCCAGTAATTTGTTTTGGCTCTATGTAGATTGCCCCCTGCACATTCTGAGAATTTTTTTCAGCGTCTCCACCTTGAACTGTTTGTGCCCTCGACTGAAGGGTAGTGTTAATTAGACATACCTGATATCATATTATCATGCAAGAGAGGTTTTTGTATCATATACTGATGTGTAAGTATCTGGAATATTTGTACAAAACGCTACTGTTTTAGTCAAATTGATTGTTATTATTTAACTCAAGTTGTTAACCACGTTTAAATGTATGGTATAATTTAATCACTTTGTCATGGTGGTACAAAGCTTGTATGATGGAGTCATATTTATTTTGAACCATTTGGAGACACGGAGAGGTTTGCGAAGTGTACAAGTCATCTTGTATTTTTTTTCTCCATAGCATGGTTTCATTGTGTTTGACAAAGGAATGAGCTAAAGCTGTGAGGTTCTGCATGAACGGGTACTTCCTTTTTATCTTCATCTTGCCTTAACAAAGTCTCCCCCTCCTCCTTGTGTATATTTCAACGTCTCTTTACCTAATTCCTTTCATCAACTGGCTGGTTTTCACGCCAGTCTATGGCAGGTTTTCACACCGGTCTGGCTGGTGTTCACACCAGTTTGCCTGTCACCAGCGACTCGCAAGAGGAGTTTGGGAGTGTTTGTTATTCTGCACACACACACGCTCACACACACACTGGTCTTTCTGACCACCAGGAATACCGGTTGTTTTCTGCACACACCGGTACACCCTGGTCTTTCTGACCAGAGAACTTGATGAAAGACCAAAGAACCTTTTCGAATGAATGTGGTCTTTCGTACCAGATTCTTTTGGTCTTTTTGATTTTGATCATTCAGGTTCTTTGGTCTTTCTGACCAGGGACGTCAGTGTCTACCCCGCACATGCCGGTTTTCTCTGGTCTTTCAGACCACGCTCTCAGCATGCCGTAATCCTAAACAGACAGAAGTAATATCACTCTGATTCTTCGCATTTCATCCATGAATTCAACATTATTGTTACTAGATGACCCATTGTTCAAGATGCCCATGAGATCTGGATATGTCAGTTGTCACAGCCCAATGTCTTTCTGTGCTGAGGTGGTGGGGGTATTTGCCATTGGCCATCAGATCAGCCTTTCTGGCTGCGCTGAGAATGTATGTTTATTTCCGCTTGCTTCTCTCATTGCTAGTTTATCACCTGATTTGTGTGCTGATCTGTGATTCTGGACCTTCCCGCTAACAGTCAAAACATCCAAAATTGCAAACCAACACAGGACTTGTCTTGAGTTTTAGGCCTCACCTGTCATCTCAGTTTTAGGCTTCATGATCATCCAAAATGTTTAAATTTTACCTTCACCATGATCATCTGGCATGTTGTGAAGTTTTACTATCTGCTTTATCAACTTAACCAATTTTCTGTCTTTCAAAAGCATGCATCTCTTGCTTTTTCACCTTATTTTTATTTTTAAGAAGTACAAGATTTTGTTCATTTTTGCTTTATTTTATCATTTTATTGCATTACATTTAGTCCATGCTTCATCTCTTATGCACAGTTGTTGTGTGTAAATAATTAATATCATTTGTTTTCATTTTAGAAGGAACAACTGTACAAAATCATCATCAACTTTCCTCCTGCGAACTTTAGTACTACAAAGGCTGTAGTAATGTCATTGCGAAGAACATTATTGTAAATTTATTCATCTTTCTCATGAAATCGACGCAGGAGTAGATAATGTGATAACAAATTTCTCAGTAGCGCATTATTATTGTACAGTCCATCAGCATTGGGTGTTGTTATTCTGATCATAGTCTTTCCGTGTAGGGGGGCGGGCGCCTGTTCTTCATGCAAAACAGGCACTTGCAATGTATTTATAAGAGTTATGCTTAATTTATAACAATTTGTTCCCTTTCACTTCCAGCGCCAGGTATGGGAAATGGATTGACTGTAATAGCTTAAAGAATGAGCTGTTTGATGCCTGTGGTACCACACTGATCAGACTTTATGCTTAACCCATTTAGCCCTGACACTAGAGTAGTAGATGGATTGACCATGATAATTCAAGGGTAGTCCCAAATTAGTTTGGCACCTTTTAAGGCATCAGGCTAATCTGGCACTACCCTTAAATTATCATGGTTGATCCACTCCTGCAACTGGTACATGTCGTTAGGCAACACCTCAAAATGTGAGAAATGCGGCCGTGGAGTTAAATGGGTTAAGCTGTCATGGTCGATTTACCTCCTTTTGCTTTTACATATTTTATACTGGTGTTGTGATATGTGAAACATATGACTCTGGTGGTGAAGGGGACATCCGGTAATCAAAACCAGGCCACAAGACTTGTTTGTAAATCTTGTGCTTTTTTTTCTTTTGTTTTCTTTTCACCTTTGGCTGTCACTTTCGCGCCAACTTTTGCGATCATTTGGCAGTTTACATCATTATTGTAGACAGTCATGTACACAATTGTAAATTTGGGTGTCGAGTTTAAATGAGTAGTCATTCCTTTTATTTGCATCATTTTTTCTTTAGCGTCTTGCTTTTTTCTTTAACTGAGTCATTTTAAACTTCATAATGTATGTCATCTTATACAGCAAATGCCTCGCACTTACTCAGTCATGGCTTTGAATAAGGAAACCATGTTTTTAAAACAACAGATGCATGAAATGAGAAATACTATTTTTGTAAGGATTTTGAGTTTCACAAAAAGACATTGTTTTATAGTCACGGTCATTTTCTTTTCACTCATACTTTAACCCCCTTGTGCATGCAACCACTGGTATGTACTGTAAGCAGTACTGGTGGCTGCACACACAAGGGGCGTTAACCTTTTGTCTGTCTATAGTGCCTTTTGTTGATTCCTGCAGGAATCCCCTTGATAAAATGTGCTATTGACAGCCAAAGGGTTATCCAAGTGCAAAGATTTATTTGAAATATTCAAAATTTGATTCAGAGTGTTTATTACGTTGAAAGATTGTGTTACATTATGTTGTGACGTAAACTGCCCTGTCTTTTTGTCTGAATACAAATGAAATCTGCTGGCCATAGGCAGATATCCTCACTCACTTCTGAGTATCGTGGGTGCACGTTACGACTTTTGTGCCAACAGTTACCGAAAGTTTGCAGTAGTTCACGGCCGGGATGGGTTTTTATCAGGGGCCGGTAAATGCTTGTTTTGTCCAGACCTGCCCAGCACTTCCACTTCCAGCGCCAACTGCAGGGGAAGGATTGATCATTAAAGCTCATAGGTAGGGCCTGAGATAACCAGGAACTACCCTTGAATTGCCATGATAAGTCCATCTTCTACAGTTTGTATGTAGTGCTTAGCAGATAATTCTATAAATATATGTGAGCTTTTGGGCTCTGGAAGTGGAAGTGTTGCTGCAGTAGCACTACTACAACTGTTATAATATTGTGCATGTATAAACTATATAAGAACAGAGTTAAAATTAATCACACTGTGTATATGTAGCCCAGTGGATGACTGATAATGGAATATTGTTTTGTGATGACGATAGAATATATTGTCAGCGTTGAAAGC
This sequence comes from Semisulcospira habei, assembly GCA_036245525.1. Classification (NCBI taxonomy): domain Eukaryota; kingdom Metazoa; phylum Mollusca; class Gastropoda; family Semisulcospiridae; genus Semisulcospira; species Semisulcospira habei. The sequence goes on along the minus strand of BTPG01000004.1, from coordinate 67,812,142 downwards.
TGAGCATAAATAAATTTTTCAGATGGGTTCGACTGTGCTTGGGTCTTTGCGAATGTCACATCAGACATTTTTGTAAATTGACCTCAGACAGGCACACTAAGGAAGGTGAAGATTTTAAAATCAAAGGCATGGTCCTAGCAATAAATTGACTGAGCGTTTTCTTTTTGTCTTTTTTTCCAGTTCCAGTATTTCCCATAGAGTTAGTCTGATGTTGTGTGTGTGGGATGGTGTTTTAATCTATTTTATTTATTATTTATTTTCCCTGCGGAATTATCTGTTTGTTCTGTTCTTTCGAACTCGAGTATGTTGGTCAATTGAGTGTTACATAGAGATGTATTTGGAAAAAAGATGTTGCGAAATACCCTTGTTTGTAAATTGTCACCAACACACTTTTATTATTTGTTCCATGATTCACACAAGAGAAGTTGATACGTGTGATATTAAATTTATGTAGAAATTTATACAAGAGCCAAAGGTCAAGCCTTCCTGCATTTCTTGTGATCAGGTATCTGGGCTCACTGTACCATGTACTTGCTCCCTTCTGATAGGAAGTCCTGCTAATTTTTTTCTCCAAGGAAGTACACGTTTTCTGGAAGTGCACTTTCGATAAGTGCAATCGAAAGTTCCTTTTCTTCAGAGGAAGCTGTGAGGCTTTTATGGTGAGCTTTTGTGGAGACCTGTTTATACACATTATGGGGAAGAAGGTGTCCCACACCCCCATCCTCCCCCCCCCCCCTCCCCTCACCCCATTCCCATTTCCCTTTGGTCCTCCATCGGAGTTATCCCTAAATCTGAATTGGGTCAGGGAAAAATCAAAGAATATAGCACAGACAAGATCCCTGCCCTGTCCACCAGCCCTTTTTGTCTTGTGGACAAGACAGGGTTTTTGTCTGACTCTTGTCCTATTGGCTTGTCTTGTTCCATGGGCTTGCAAATCACAAATGAATCCGGTCCAAGTTAACGGTTTGTGAACGAAAGAGAAGTCTTGTTGCAAGTCTATGCTCAAAGTGGACATGTTTAAGTGGATAATGTGCCCTAAAAGGGAGGACAGTGTGCATGATCAAGAAAAATGCCATCTGGATATGGCTTTGACCATCGTTTTTACCAGACACATATTTTTGTGTTTAGCCTTGTAACGTGTGTGTGTGCATGCAGTCATTACGTACTGTACCAGTACCAGTGGCTGGTACTGCAACACTACCAGTGGCTCCATGCATCAGGGGTTAATATTCTGACGTAAATTCTGATTGGACCAACACCTGTTCCCCCCAACGGGACGTTAATCAACCAATCAATCCCACCCATTTTTTTTTTCACAGTACCAGTGGAGAAGTGCGTACCGGTACATAGTTATAGTGGCTTACTAATACATTTGTAGCTACATGCATGCTATGCATATTGTATGTAAATCAGCATTGTCATTGTTGAATTAACTCTTGCGTTATGAACTATTTATACATTATCAGATGTAGGTGTTAAAGTGTGTACAAAAACTGTGGTTCGTGTAGTGATTCGTTTTTCTTTCTATTTGTAATCTGCGTTAGTGTCTGATGCGCCTGCAAGGTTTGTGTTGTAGTGGTGTGATATATATGATATATATCTCAATATTCAGCCAAATGTAAGGTTGCTGTTAACACTGTGGCTGTATGTGTGTTTGTGAATGCATTTCCCTCACAACCCACTCCTTCTCTTCATGCCCTCTTCTCCTCCTTAGTTACAACTAGGCCAGTGGGCCAGCACCGGCTGCTGCCGACGTTGTCCCAAGGGCCTTGTGTGTATGGTGCCCCTTCAATCCATCTGTCCCCATTTCCCAATTTTTCGGTACCTTCTTCCTCAGATGTGTGATGATGTTACAGCAGTTTATCCATCAGTGAGAGATGAGTGCACTCGTGATGATCGCCAGTAACGCTTGGCAGGATTACCACAAGATGATTATGCAGTTCCACATGAAGTTTCAATAAAGCTGAACAAAGATGTTGGCATTGACACTTTGTCCAAATGAAATCATGCCTGCAGTTTGCTTGACTTGGGGTGTGTGTGTGAATAGTTTGCAGACTTGACTCATGATTTTTGGCTCACGTGCGAAGCAAAAGTGAGTCTTTGTTCTGTGGCCGTCTGCTCTTGTCCGTGGTAAACTTTAACATTGGCATTTCCTCAGATATTCAAGCTACAGTCTTCAATCTTCGCCCAAGGATGCTTTGTGGCAAGACCTTTCTAAACGTACCAATTTCAGTGACCTCTCACAAAGGTCAAGGGATCAGGAAATATATCAAAAATAGCTATTTTTGGACATAATTTATTTTTTCTCAAATGCTATTAACAACTTCAAACCCAAACTTGGTACAAAGATACCTGATGATAAGATTTTTATACGCACACTAATTTGGTTGATCCCTCTGAAAGGTCAAGGGTCACAAAAGCTCAAGAAATGGGCCCAAAATGGCCATATTTTGACAAAAGATGTTTTTTTTTCTCAAATACTATTCACACATTTAAACTCAAACTTGCTACAGAGGTACCTGATGGTAAAACCTATCTATGCATACTAATTTGGATGACCCCTCAGAAAAGTCAAGGGTCACAAATACTCTGGGAAATGGGTTAAAAAAGTAAAATGGCCATATTTTGACAATAAATGTTCTTTCTCAAGTACTATTCACAACTCCAAACCCAAACGTGCTACAGAGATACCTGATGGTAAGACCTATCTATGCATACTAATTTGGATGGCCCCTCGGAAAGGTCAAGGGTCACAAGAGCTCAGGAAATGGGTAAAAAATAGCCATATTTTGACGAGAAATGATTTTTTTTTCTTTTTCTCAATTACTAGTCACAACTTCAAACCCAAACTTGCTACAGAGATACTGATGGTAAGACCTGTCTATGCATACTAATTTGGATGACCCTTCGGAAAAGGTCAAGGGTCGCAAGAGGTCAACAAATGTGTATAAAATGCCAATAATTGTAGTTATTATCAACATTTTTGCAAACTTTTCAATCAAATTTGGCACATGTAGCTGATGATAAGACCTTCCTATGTATCCTAATTTAGTCGACTCACCGCAAAGGGTCAAGGGTCACAGGGGTTTCACAGGTGTGAAAATGATTAAATTTTGAGTAAACATGGATTTTGTTAGTGCAGAAGCCATCCCTTTTGTTATTGTCAGACGTGTGGATCGGTCATAAACGTGATACGTAAGGGCTTTGCCTTTCTTGTTACTAATTAGTAACGACCATTTGAAAAGAATGTTTGTGTTATCATGTATCAATGAATAGGAATCAAATTGTAATCAACATCTTTCCTCCATACCCCGATAGGGGATAAAGAAAATGAAAATTGGCTTGAATCTTCATCACATGCACATTAGAACATTCTAACCACAGAAACACAGGAACCTCTACAAGTACGAGTTTCGTCAAAGACAAAGGACGCATTAAACAGCTGAACATCTCACAAGTAATCGTCTCGTTTCAAAATTCACATATAGGGCTCGGGAAGTTATCCGCGTTGCCTTGGAGGGTCGGCTGCCGCGCCGCCATCTTGAGGGGACACGCTAGCCTGGCGATAGACTTAAGATAGTAGGGAAGTAGTGTTTGAACACATTTTTCTTCATGTTTCTTCCTCTTTGGAAACACAAAAACAGATTCTGGTTAGCGGTTTCCTACAGTGATGGCAAGACTTGCTGTTGTTGCCTGATAACACATCAGGACTTTCCTGACATTGTCCTGAGAGCGATTTCCCGATGAGCGCATGAGTCACGTATCCTCTCAAGATGGCCACCACAACTAGTGTGATGACATCAGCTTCCCGAGCCCAATACGAACTTGTAGGTCACGTTATATATTTAAATGAGCTAGGTGAGGCAGTGCAATGACCAGTGTTTTTTTTTAAATAAAAAACTTCTGCCTTCTTTGGCATTTTGTACAGAGGCAGTATGTTTGAATTTGCTTTAAATAGTCTCTTGATAGATGAGAAGAGACATAATAATAATAATAATAATTACGGTATTTATAATGCGCTTATCTTATAATAATTATAACTCTAAGCGCGCACTCAGAACTCGCACACGCATGCGCACGCTTTAGACGATGACTCACGTAACACAAATAGTGAAAATACATTACGACGGTCAGCTTGGGGTGGGGAGTGTGGTGATATAGTGCTAGAACTGTTGAAAGAGGTGAGTTTTGAGGGCGGACTGGAAGGAGGAGAGCGAGTGTTTCTGACGGTGGGAGAGTGTTTCAGGTGGATGGACCGTATACTGAGAAGGAGCGGGGGCCGAAAGTGCTGAGTTTGGTGCGGGGGATGCGGAGGGAGCAGGGAGGAGTGTAGGGGTGAAGTAATTTGGAGAGATAGGCAGGAGCGTAGTTGTTCAGGGATTTGTAGCAGAGAGACAGAATCTTGTATTGGATGCGTTGGGGGATGGGGAGCCAGTAAAGGAGCTTGAGCAGGGGAGTGATGTGGTCGGATTTTTTCTTTCTGAGGACGAGGCGGGCACCATTGTTCTGGACGCGCTGGAGAGTGAGAGTGGTGGAGGGAGGAAGGCCGGAAAAGAGAGAGTTGAAGTCGATGCAAGATAAGATGAGAGAGACAGCGAGTTTGGTGGCAGCTTCGGTAGTGAGGTATTTTCTGATCTGACTGATGCGGCGGAGGTGGAAATAACATGCCTGGGCCGTGGCGGAGACGAAGCTGGTCATGGAAAGAGAGGACTTGGTGCTTTGATTCATACCACAGTCTTGGCTTAACCAGCGGACTCTTTTTGGCCTAGTTTGAGTTGCCAAGCGGATGGTGATTTGAAGTGTGTACCAGTTTTGGCTGCGCTTGGATGTAGGGTTGGTACAGAATCATGTTGATAGCCAGGAAATCAGACGCGGGGTGATGTGTTTTTTTTTTTTTAATTTATTTATTTTATTTTGTGCATGGCAAATGTGCAGCAAATGGGCGGTAGTGTTGTTTACGGGATTGAAAAATTAGGGGATGACTGGGACAGACTAAGACTAAGGCATTTTAACAGATGGGACTGCAGGGAAAGCCCACTGTGTATTATGGCCTGTAGAACCGACAAAATCGAAAGTAACATACGGGAGTTAACTCTCACCAACCGGAAACAACCTTGTTTACAGGTTCAAGGTTAAAAGCCATGTTGCAAGCACGCTGATTGATGTAAGAATATTTTTACGTTTAAAGTGAGTGTTTTCACTGTATTGCTGCACAGCTGGACAGTCCGATTCATTGATACATATCAGTGATAACGTTCTGCCGCCTTAAACGTAGTCTATCGACAGCCGATAATTTGTCTTTGAGGTGTGTTTGAAGGTGAGTGACATAACCCGACCCTCATGTTGCGTCGTCTGCAATGTTGGCACGGAAGCCGGTTTTATAAACAAACACTAGGTACAGTGGATGGTTTCACATGTAACGCTCATGTGTATGAGGTCAGTGGATTACCAGGATAATAAACTGCTCGAATCAGAACACGGCTGAACGTCCAGTGTGTGGACGCTGCTGTATTGCATTCTGTGCGTGCCGGCTTACATTCAGTACAGTGACGAGACGCAGTTACAAATATCAGTTTTCTCATTAGTGCTGTCATTTATTCTGATATCTTGGTTTCTGATTTGTCTACTGCGTTTTGTTTATTTGCTTGTGCAGGACAGACAGCAGTAAAATCACAAGGCAGCTTTAAAGTTTAAGGCCGAAATATATATGAGCCAAAGGCCCTATAAGCACTCCCGGAGCATTCTCAACATTACATAAAACTGTTTGACGAATAGGCTATGGTTGTTATTTCGTTCATAACTGTGGGCTGAGTTGGTATACCTCACCCTGTGCCTAGGTGAAGTGCGCTCGTGGCACCATTACTTTGTCCAGTCGCTCGTATCGGTCCTGTGCACTAGATCAGCTTTGAGCGTGTGCTCTTTGCACTTGTAATGAGCAGTCTTGGAGATAGAATAACATGACGTTTGAATATCATAGCACTACTACTATAACTACAACTATATGTTTCATGGTCGATCCACATCTCTTTGTAGTGTGTCTGAGAATTCCGCACACTATATCAATATGTTGCAGTTAACACTGAAATAGCCAGTCCGAATGATTGGACAAGTGTGAAAATCACAATAATGGCACCGCTACTGCATTTCACGTAGGTGCGGGGTGAGGTATACCAACTCAGCATAACTACATGTGTGATTACAGATCACTTCGTGTCCGTTTTACCGTTGAAGCATATGCACCGCTCAACTCCACCTAGAATCAAATCCGAGGTAAAAGCTATTGATAGCTCCAAACTCCTTGAGCAAAATAGAAAGTAACTGGCGGTCTGGTATAACGGTCTTTGTGGGGCTATATATATCACAGTCAGGCATCTTCATTAATGTCTGTGAGTGAACCATGCAGTCATGCCCTTGAAATCAATATAACAGGTTTGAACGGTCACCATAGTTAAAGATTTTATGTAAGAGACTGAAAAGTGGCAGCCTATCATGCATCATTGATATGTCAAATATATTCTCTTTTTGTGGTTCTAATTGTAACTTTGTACATAACCGCAGTCACTGCATGTTAGAGCTAGGGGCCTGTGTTAATGGTAGCGAGATCAAGTCATACCATGAAACATTTCCTATATTTGTTCCTGTAGATATCTACCACCTAAAGGAGGCATGGCTAGGCGAGGTGACATTTCAGGTTTTGTCAGGGGGCTGGAGAGCATCACAAAGGCACTGTTGGAGCATCAGGGGAAAGAATGGACGCAAACATGGAGCAACTCTAGCATTCGCTCAGCTATTCAGAGGTCTGGGGTCTCAGCTCCCAATCCAGAACAACTGCAGGTTTGTATGTTAAATTTGTCTTGTGCAGATTTATCATCTTCTTTTCAATCTGTCTCTCTAGCACAATTGACCTTCAAAATACCACAGTGGGAGATACTCAGATATGGATTGGCCATGATAGTTAAATTGTACACACAGATGCACTGTTTTTCTGAGGTGTTTTGTTAATCCCTGAAAATTAAATGTTTGCCTATTTTATAGCATAGCCTGACCCTTTCTGGCAAATTGGAAATATACCAGATGGCATGGTTGATATACTCAGGTGTGGGACGATGTTGCAGAAGGTTTATATATTGTATTGCCAATTCTCCAGAAATTCTCCAGTAAGGCCATTTTATGCTGTATATGTACCCACTCCATAAAGTTTGTCCTTCTTTGACACATGTATTGTTATATTGTATTACAAGCAAATTAATATTCATGAACTTGCTCGATATACTTTCTCCTTCCCAAAATCCCTTGCGCGCCAAGAATACTCGATCTTGATGATACTTGCATTTTTCAAATCGGAAACGTGAAATATTTAATTTTCATACTGCAACATTAACAAGCTCCTTATGTGTAGTAGTAATGAAATACTTCTTAGTATATACGGACACTTGAAATTTATATCTTATGCACACACACAAATGGAGAACAGATGCCAGTCGCTTCACTGACTTGTGAAATTGACTAGATGTCAGCTGGTGATATCAACAACCTGAGAAAAGAACTAAATAAACAAACCTGCTGGCATTTTCTGTAATTATGCGTGATCTATTTACAAGCAGAATTTACTCAGAATACACATGGTTATACAAAGCACCAATGTCTTCAAAGTCGGATGAAATCTTTGCGCTGCGTCGAAAGCAATATGCAGTCGTCTGCTATTTGTATGTTTTGTCTGAAAACCACATCATCATCATCATCATCATCAGTCCCTTGCCCGAAATGGGCGTTGGGGGGACTGAAAGGCAGCAGCAACAGACAGTGCTCTCCACTGAGTTCTATTTTGGGCGGTGGCAAGCAAGTCTGACATCTCGAGTTCGGTCCATTCTTTTATGTTTGCGACCCAACTCTTTCTCTGACGACCTCGCCGACGACTTCCTTCGAGAGTGCCTTGGAGGATAGTCTTGGACAAGGTGTTGTGTCGGGTCACGTGGCCAAACCAAGCAAGCTTGCGCCGTTTCACGGTTGCCAGAAGGGGTTCATGTGGGCCCACCAGGGAAGTGACGATGCTCCGTACATATTCGTTGGTCTTGTGCTCGCGGTACGAGATGCGGAGCAACTTCCTCAGGCACTTGTTCTCAAAGGCCTGGATTTTCTTTTCTGAGTCTGCAAGCAGTGTCCAAGTCTCACAGCCGTAGAGTAGAATAGACACTATGAGGGACTTGTAAAGCCTGTACTTGATGGTGAAGCTGATGGAGTTACTTCGCCATATCCTGTCCAGCCTGGCCATTGCGGATGTTGCTGTACCTATCCTGATACATTTTGGACTGCAGCGTCCGGTTCCCCGCTCTCTGATTCCTCGCTGGGACCTACCCTGGGTCTTGACGTGGCTTAATTCGGACAGATTTGAACCCCTTTCCCTGGCTAGCTTCGCGGATGTGACACGGAAGACATGCTTCCTTTTGGCCTTAGCCTCGGTGGCCAGGGTAAGCGAACTACACGCTCTGTCAGCGAGTTCTACCTGCCTCCAATTCCGAGCGAATGGTTCTGTACAATTACTCACAGACCAGCCCTTCCTCGCCAAGACCCGGTCTCCTTTGACTGCCCCCCAGGTCATAAATATTCGACCTTTGAAACACGCGACCTTTTCTAAGGAGACGCGCCAACAGGATCCCGTGCGCGCCTTACGCATTTCCATACGCAGATCCAAGCCCGTCCGCCGAGGACGATCACGCCTCTTCTACCTTTGAACCCCAAAAGAAATGACATAACAGCTCAGACAATATCTTCCTGGCTACGTTGGGTCATTCGGTCCGCCTATCAGGATCTTTCCCCTGACGGGGCGAGGCGGCTCAGGATCCGCGCACACGAGGTTCGGGCCATGGCCACGAGTGCCACCTTCGATCGCAATTGTGCAGTTCGATTTCTAAACGGACACTGCCTGCTGACTCTTACGGGGAGTCCACCTTAGGGCGTAGCGTTTGCCTTACGGAGGCACGCATACCGCGACATACTTCGCGCAGTAAATTGTCCGAACATCATAAGAGATCTCATTTGCAAAAGCCTGCGTACTCTTACGGAGAGACGCTTATGCGGCAACGTGCCCGCCTTACGGAGGCAGGCGAGAGATCCAGGTCTTGTGGCAGCAGTGGGCTGGCGGGCAGAGTCAACATTCGCCCGCTTCTACCTCAGGGATCTGTCGGGCCAGCGAGAGAATCTCGCACTGGTGGGGGGACATCGCCACAGCGCAACACTCCCTCCCGGCGCCGGAAGCGCCGTAGGTATGCACTTAGCTAAAATTGTCGGGAGTTTGGCGAATGGGTGTGGGGCTCTGTCGTCTGCCCTTTCGGATGGTATTTGGGCGCGGCACCCTCCACCTTTTCGCCATTCTTCCAGACAGTAATGTCATCGGTAATGTTTTTGAGGAAACAAATTAATTTTTCTCTAAAATATATTTTTTCGAAAAATACTTACCGATGACATTACTCGAAGGACCCTCCCACCTGCCCCGCTTGCCGCTGGTAAGCTAAGTATCACGACTGATTTGTGATTGGGCCACGTAGTGGACGCCTGATTGGACTGGGACGGGAGGCTACTCTCAGCCCTAATGAGGGTTCCCCGAGTGCCTCCCGGGTGGTGAAGGAACACAACAAGTTCTTAGGCTAAAATTGAGTAAGTAGTAGACACTTAGTAGTAGTGCCGATGACATATGGCTAATGCTACACCCCATTTTGCTTAAAATAGTGCCGATAACCAACAGATGTGATCACTTGACCTGAATCAAAATGTCCTTGTCTTATGACTCGGACATTTTGATTTGAGTCTCGTAATCACATCTGCCTGTTATCGGCACTATATCAAGCAAACGGTTGCTCTAAATATTATAATATATATATATATATATATATATATATATATATATATATATATATATATATATATATATATATATATATATATATATATATATATATATATATATATATATATATATTACCAGCCTGGAATTCCACGGCATTCGCACTGCAGAACACTCTCAGAATTGAAATGTAAAATTAAGTCCCTTGGAGCTACTCTGATTGAGTGCACTTTTGTCTTTGGGTGACGCCTTTTTTAGAAATTAAAAAATAATATATATATATATAATATATATTATTTTTAAATTTCTAACAAAGGCGTCACCCAAAGACAAAAATGCACCCAGAGTAGCTCCAAGGGACTTAATTTTACATTTCAATTCTGAGAGTGTTCTGCAGTGCTAATGCCGTGGAATTCCAGGCTGGTATATATATATATATTATAATATTTAGATCAACGGTTTGCTTGATATAGTGCCGATGACATATGGCTAATGCTACACCCCAACCTGGGGCGTAACGGCCAACTGTCAAAAGGTGCCTCACGTAACAGACCTTAACTACTGTATATTATTATGACTGATATCTAACAAAAAAGTGTGTAATATTGATGTAAACATGTTTGATGAGAAAAATAAAAGTGGTCTTCATACCTAAATGGATGATGAACGATCTTTTTTGCTCTTTCTTGTGGTGGAATGGAGCGTAAAATGGCTGTGAAAAACACATTTTGCTTGTGTAGGTCACTTCTCAGTACTGTCCGCATACAACTCGCTTCTGATATTGAAACATGAGCAAGAATTATAAAAAAGGAATTAATCACTCTTTAATACCTCAACACATGTCTTACTCTCTCAGGGTGTTTTATGCTGCTGCGGTTTAACTTGTAAGCAAAGATTGTCTGTCACTCGTTACGTGTGGTGTCACGATTGACTCCCACCTTACCGGAACTGCTGCCCGGCTCAAAAATGGGATTGGCACGAAACGAATGATTTAAAGGCAATTGTACATGTGGATAGTTTTGACATAATGATGGAAAGCTATGGGCGAAATACCCTGATTACTGGATAGTTTTTCACCGTGCACGATGATAGCTCTACACAAGCTGTGTATGTGCTATTTCCTTATATGGAAAATCTTGGGGAACTTTTATGTCCTCGAGACGAAATGAAGAATTGAGAACAGTTCGCAACAACCACAATTATTGTTGTGATAGAGAAGCAGAAATGAGTCTGGACGAGGAAGTGGCTACTTTGATGTCCGGTTTTGAAAGCGACGCTTGTGTGAGATGTGTTTCAAAGATCTACACAGCTACAACACAATGAAGTTCTCAACCACGTGAAACAACTGCTGACGGCAAGATACCGTCACTGATGTGTGACGTGTAGGGCTCTGCTGATTGGTTGTTTGCGGATAGGTGAGTTGGCTAGGATTGGAAAAATAGAAGCAGGTTCTATTCAGACTATCGGATGGATAGAAAAGTATCGCTGAGCTAGCGATACCTATCGACAAACTATCGAGAGGATGGATAGGCGCAGATAGGACAGGATAGTTCCATTTGTAGCCTCGTGTACGGGCTGCTGAAAAAGAAGAAAAATTAATCAATCTCGATGAAAACAGGTCGTGTAGATTGACTTTGACCTGGTTTTGAGCGTGCCAAAGTTCTGGTGTAACAGTCACATGGAAAACACTGAAGCAGGGACAAAAAATAATGGACGATCATGGCAGTTTTACACAGTGGTAAGTTCTTTATCAGCATCAAGCTAAAAAAAATTCTGTCACAAGTAACACAATGTTGATACGTGAAACACAAAAATTACATTCTTAGATAACAATGGCAGTAGTTGCTTTTCTTTTCAGAATGGATTCTTGCAGTAATGAGTTTAAATTCTTGAACGTTGCTTTTGGTGACTCAAACTCTGGCTTATGGTATGAGCAGAAAAAAATTGACGTGACACAAATTTCAGTTGTGTCTCTAGTCACAAGAACATGATTTTATGAATCCATCTGACCCATAAGGTACACTGGAATTATTTTCTGATCTCTCTTTTTGTGCTAAAAAAGAATAAAATTTTAAGCATTACATCTGACATAAATTTTCAGTTTCGGTAGCGTTGGTGAGTACTACAAGGTGCAGTGGACCTACCTTTGTCAGGTGGGTGGTTTTGTTTAACTCTTAACCCATATCATACCGAGGGTAAAAGCTTCAAATTTGTACACTGCCATATGCAGGCTACATTATAGTACTTACAGTTAAGGATATAGACCAATGGCTTTAGTTCAAGGGTGGTGCCAAAATAGCATGGCGCCTCTAGGCGCCAAGCTATTCTGGCCCTACCCTTGAACTATTTTAGTCAAACTTATTTCACCCACTGGTGTATTCCGAATGATAAGGGTTAAGACCCTGGAAGGTGCAGTGCTGTAGAGCGGTGCCATACCTTCCATGTTCGTATAAATTTCCATTGTAAAAACAAGGCAAACTTGATTCTTAATCAATTCACCATAATGAACTGTGTAGGAGTAAAGGTTCACTATTAAAAGAACAGTGCCAGACTAGTTTGGGTCCTGAATGGTCAATTAATCTTTCAGGATTCTTAAAAAGAGCCTGACAAGTGTTCCTAACAAAACAGAATCACAGTGAACAGGGCTCACACTTACAGAGTACAATATTAGTGCTTTTTTCCAATGGTTAGTCAGCTGTCAGACTGCACTTAAAGATATGGGACAGGTTGAATATAATCAGCAATCATGTAAGGGATTACTCACAAACCAGATAGGTGAGGCTAGCGCTGGCAGAATTGTCAGTACTCAAACCAAGGGGAATCACAGCGCTGGACAGACAACAGTTAGATCCCCTGCCCCCGCCTATCAGGCACCCAATCGCCAGCCCACAGAGAAATACACAGGTATAGAATAAGACAATCTTTGGAATGGAAATGATTGTCTTATTCTATACCTGCGTATTTCTCTGTGGGCTGGCGATTGGGTGCCTGATAGGCGGGGGCAGGGGATCTAACTGTTGTCTGTCCAGCGCTGTGATTCCCCTTGGTTTGAGTACATGTAAGGGATTGATTTGCATCAGCATGGGTGACAGTCTTCTTTAAGCCTGTAGACTGATTCAGCTTCTTTCTAAATTCCCGAAAACTGAATTTCAGCTTTTGATTCAGACAGAATAGTCCTTTAGCCAGCCTGTTCCATCTACAACTACAAGAGGCATAAATTCTCATGAGCCCCTGCATTCGCATGAGAATTCATGTCTCTTGCATGCCATGAATTATGGGTCATAGTCCATGGACGTCAGCCATTTCAAGTTTTTACACTGTCATCCATGCATTACATTTATTACATTTTCAAAGAATACAGTGTGACCTCTTTTGAGTGACTATGTTTTTAGCCGAAAGAAAGGGGTTTTGAAAAGACAACTGGACTGTCATGAGTACTGTGAAGGACACATGGTGTCTCTTGTCATAGAAGACCATCATTCAGGTGGCTAAAGCCACCCGAACGATGGTCTGTCATGATGGGTGAGCTGTTATGAGGATGGCTGCTCAAAAGAGGTTCACTGTAATATCCAGTAAATATTTTGTTCCGTCTGCTTTAGTAGATGAAATCGACTGATGACATGCTGGGACATGTCAGCTTTACGAAGCAGGATGGGGAGCTGTACTCTTGGCCATCCAGTCCAGATACTTCTTGGGAACCAGCAACCTTAGTCATGGGCCCACCATTTCAGCTGGGGACTGATGAAGCTCAGCGCAAAAAAAATATTTTTGTGTGGTTAACGCTACCTTTGTTGACAATCGGCTGTTTTCACAGTTGCCATGGTTTCCTGAAATGTATTTCACGCTATCATTGTGACACATTTTTGACTTGACATCCAAGGTTTTCTTTTTGACTGCATCTTGTGGCCTTTATCAGCCTACCGTTGGAACATACAGTAAAAAAAAAACCCCACCTTTTTATCATAAAATAAAATTCAAAGCAAATTCAGCTTGTGCCTTTTTGTCTACAATACTGAAAATACGGTAGACTTTGAAATGGGGCTGGTCGGAGTGCATTCTGGGGCAAGCACATGACGTTTTTGGCTTGCGGGGCAAAAATTCTGGCAAAGAAGTAACAAGATAAAAATGACGTCATGTCAGGCTACACAAACCTTGCTAGAGAATGTCTTTTTGGTGCCATCTTGCTAGAGAATGTCTTTTTGGTGCCACCTTGCTAGAGAATGTCTTTTTGGCGCCAAAGCGCTGTGTGTGTGTATGTGACAGCGACTAGAGCCGCGTTTGAGGACGGACAAAAGCTTGAAATTGTATGATATTGTCCCTCAAAGAATAATCTCGAGGCATTTTTTTTACATTTTTGGCTCACGTGTAAAGCTAAAGTGAGTCTGTTTTGGGCCAGTGGTCGTCCGTCTGTCGTCCATCCTCCGTCGTCCATGGTAAACTTTAACATTGGCATTTGTTTCCTCAAAACACATTACCGATGACATTACGGTATGGAATGGTTCTTAGCTGGAAGTGGAAGTTTGTGTACGTCAGTGTCTCTAGCTTCGGACTGTGTATAGTTGTGGAAAGGTCGTAGTGTTCGTTGGTGGTGTTACCTAAGAGGAAATATGCTGTGCCTTGTGTTAGACTTGGACGCTTTCCTGTGGGAATTTCCTCGTCGGTGTTTGTGACTTAGCTCTGACGAGACAACAGCGCCTTGTGAACTGTGCTCACGTGCCTCGAGGCCGGTCTGGCCGTAGCGTGTTACGCTCTTCGTGTGTCCTGAACTTCTGTTTGGAATAAGGGACGAGTAATGGGAAGAGATAGAGAAGAAGAGGCTCTCCTGCTACCCTCGGAGTGCCTGTGTTCGGCTTGGATGCTGCCTGTGTTTTGCGGTGCTGTTCCCAGCTTCAGGGACTGGTCATGCATGGGATGCCTGCGTGGTCTCCGCTGACGGACCGTGGACTGGGTCGAGACTGCCTTCGCCGCCATAGCTGTTGGGCTTTGCCGCGGTGCGCTGGTTGGTCTGCGACCTGTGTGGGTTTCCCTGCTTCTCCATTATCAAGGTAAAACCTCGGGTTATTGCCTACGACTGGAGGGGGTAGAGCGGATTCGTATTGCTGCCCTGCGGGGGCACACTCGCTCGCATTTCTTTGTGCACTATGTTGCAGTTGCCAAGTCCGCACCTGCTCACGATGTGGACAGTTCCAATAGCCTATGACGGACATGCTGTTGCCTACCCTGTTTTGGCTGTGCCTCCACTCACCCGTGCCTGCTCTGCACCCCTGGCTGGAAGAACAGTGGACCCAGCTATGGAGCCTCTTCTGCCGCGATCGGCCGATGCCAGCACGGATAATGGGTCCAACACCGGTAAGCCCCACAGACCCGACGAGTGGCCTCTTACCAGGTTGTAGAGCCTTCAACGCCGCGGCTTAGGTCCCGAGCCTGAGCTCTAGTGCCAGCAGCCACGACAGTCCCGTCGAGTGGTCTCTGCCCGGTCGCGGAACCTCAAGCGTCACGGGCTAGGTCTCGAGACATAGCCCCTACACCGGTAGCCACCACAGTCCCGCTGAGTGGTCTCTACCCGGTTGGACCGCCTGTTCGGCGCGTGATAAGACTCGACAGCAAGCTGCAGCACCAGTGACCGTCGCAGTCCCGATGAGTGGTGCTTACCAGGGTGTGGAGACTCGCCCGCCATGCGATGCTTCAGTCACTGCCGCCTCGGAGTGGTCAGAGACCACGACTGGACAAGTCTGCTGGCCTGACGCACTCCTCCTCCCCGGTAGCAAGTAGGAGACACAGCACGGGCGCGCAAGGAGACGAACATGCCCTGTCTACCACCCGGCATGGCCAAGCCTTGCTCTGTGGGACGAACCAAGTCTCGAAGGCAAGCCGGCGCTCGCGAGCGACCTCCAGGTATGACCCGGCTCCCATTGATCGGCTTCCCACCGTGCGTCCTCCTGAGACCTCCCTTCGGGCCATTGTCTGCTGCAACCTGCGGTTACGCCAGCACATACAAGATAAGATGTCCTGCCCGCGCTGAGTGACTTTACCCTCGGCGGCACGAGAATGCTGGACCATGCGGAGCTTGCCTGACTTAGGCCGCAGGAAGGGGACTACACCTAGCACCTCAGCCGGTGCCCGCCTTCTCGAAGTACTGACAGGCCCACTTGAGGATGGCCCGCGACGTGCAGGCCCTCCAATCTTCGACTCTAGTCCAGCACAGACGTTCGGCACCCTGCTCATAGGCAGTGACAGGGGACCATGAGTGGATAAGACTGTGGGACTAGAGTGCTTCTGCTCCTTAGGGAAGGTTAAGCGATGGGTCGGGATCACGTTGAGTTTGTTTGAAGCTTCGGCGTCCCCAGATAAAAGAGGACACCGCCTCCAGCCGTTCCCTCTGCTTACCTTTGATGGCGTGACCTTCCAGGGTCGCGTGCTTTCTGCAGTGACTCCGCAGCCTGGCGGTTCTACCGTGGCTGTACTTTGTTGCAGATAGGACCAGTCGGACGTCTTCGTGCTCCACATCGACATCCGTAGACGATCCTCTCTCGCGTAACCGGTCGGAGTCCTCCCTGGAGAAGGATCGAGATGCTCTTGGGATCCCCTTGGCAGATTTGGTTCCTTGTCTATGTGGGCAAGTTCAACCTCTCGCCTTCGCGCCGCTTCTCTACCTGCCGATGGAACCTCGCGCCGACCCCACGTAGGGCAGCTTCCGAGACAGCAAACGCAGCAGAGCTTGGCGAACCCAGCACGGTGGTTGTCTCTAGAGCGGGCGTACTCCGCCAGACGGGGACTTCGGCTGCGGGGATTGGTGAGTACCACAGCGGACCTTCTTACCCTCGGATGTCTCAACTGCCCCCGCCTCAGGGGCTTCTGCTTCTTCCCGGACGACCCTCGCTAGGCGACCTCGAGTCTCAGGTTCCGGCGCGACCATGGCTACGCCCTCACCTTCTTGACGGGGCGGTTCCAGACTGGCGCGTGACGTGAGTTTTCCTTCCTCCCCTCCTCCCAGGATGTCCCGCACATCGACGCAAGCCTCGCCTCCAGGAGCGCTCCACAGTGGTCAACTACCCCTGTTGCCGAGATCCTACCCTGCCTCCGGCGGATGTCTCAGGACTTCCTTGTCCAGCTTCGCATGTCACGTTCCCCATGCCGGAGCTTCTCGTTCCCTCCTACAGCGCCACGGTGGTCGACTACTTCAAAAGCAAGGCGGGGCATGCTTCCTCTCCCTGTTCTTCCTCTGCTGCCACGGACTCCGTTGGTGCGAAGATCGTGACGTCGCTTTTGAGCAAGAGCTTCCAGGGGCGTCTGCATGACCGGCCGACTCCATCAGGTGTCGCGGCCAGCTTCTCCGCACAGAGTGGACGGGCCATCCACACATCGTTCGGGTGATCTGCGCAGCGGACACTTCCCTTTGATCACGCCGAGGTGGTATCGACAGCTTCCCCGCTTCATCTCTCCGATTCCAGACTCGCTTGCCTGGACAGTCGATGCTCTCTCCATCCCATGGGACGGCCTGGTCGCCTATGCCTACCCGCCGATAATGCTCATTCCCTAAGTGCTACTCAAGCTCAGAGGATGCAACGCGACCCTGTTCCTGGTGGCCTTGTTCTGCTGGACCAAGTCGTGGACCACCGACCTCCTGCGCCTAGCCACGGCTCCACTGCGGCGGCTTCCTACCCCGCGCACGATGCTGAAGCAACCACGGCAGGCGCTGTACCACCCATGCCCCTTATGGCTTCTCCTTCCCGCCCGGAGGCTGTGCAGCACGCCCTCGCCACTAGACGCTTCTCAGGTGCGGCCGTGGAAGCTATCGCTACTGCCTGCAGAATCTCAAACAGACGAGGCTACACAAAGGGAGTGGTGAGTCCTGTGCGACTGGGGTGACGGTATGCGCTTCTCCCCCACGGATTGACGGTTCCTCAGCTGGCGGACTTCTTCCTCTGGCGGTTCACCTACCAGCATTCAGCACCAATCTCCTTTCACGGCTACCTGACCATGGTCGCTGACACACTTGGGATGACCCGACCCTGGTAACTACAAAGACCTCGCCGACCTGATGGCCCACTTCGGTCTACAACGTCCTGCCCTTTGCTCCCTCGTGCTGCGATGGGACCTGTGTTGGGTCCTTCCTGGGCTCAACTCTGACCGCTTCAACCGACCCAGTTGGTGAGGATGACCGGACATGACGCAGAAGACCTGCTTCTTCTGGCCCGCGCGTCTGCTTCCAGGGTCAGCGAGCTGCACACCCAGCACGGGTAAGGGGTCCAACACCGGTAATCCCCACAGACCCGACGAGTGGCCTCTTACCAGGTTGTAGAGCCTTCAACGCCACAGCTTAGGCTGCGAGCCCGAGCTCTAGCGCCGGCAGCCACCACGGTCCCGTCGAGTGGTCTCTGCCCAGTCGTGGAACCTCGAGCGCTGCGAAAAGAATAGGAATTGAGGTTGTAGAGCCTTCAATGCTGCGGCTTAGCCCGCGAGCCCGAGCTCTAGTGCCGGCAGCCACCACAGTCCTGTCGAGTGGTCTCCGCCTGGTCGCGGAACCTCGAGCGCCGCGAACAGAAAAGAAAAGCGGTTGTAGAGCCTTCAAGGCTGTGGCTTAGACCGCGAGCCCGAGCTCTAGCGCCAGCAGCCACCACAGTCCCGTCGAGTGGTCTCTGCCCGGTCGCGTAACCTTCAGCTGCCTGACCCGGCGTTCTCACCAAGACTCGATCTCCCTGGCTGCCCCGCAGTTGGTCGCCATGCACCTTTGAGAGACCCAGGCTCCACTTGTGAGTCCAGACAACAGTGACCTGGTGAGGGCTTTACATGTGTACCTGCGCCGGACCAAGCTGCTCCGCAGGGGTCGCACCCGCCATTTCCTCCCACTGTCCCCAGGTAGAATGACATCTCAGCCCAGACGATATCCTCCTGGCTCTGAGGGGGACACGCTCTGCCTATCAAGAGTCCTCCCCTGATGCAGCCAAACGGATGAACATCAGGGCGCACGAGATCAGAGCCTTGGCCGCAACCCTTGCTTTCGACCTCCGCTGTGCTGTCTAAGACATTGCGGCGGCTGTAGGATGGCGAGCAGAAGTTTACCTTCGCCCGCTTCTACCTGAGGGACCTCTCCAGCCAGCGCCAGAACCTGCCCCGCTTGCCGCTGCTCCGCTAAGAAACTGACTGGTGAGCTTCTGCTGGGCGCATGCTCGGATGGGATGGAAGGGAGGCTACTTGGTTTACCGCCTAGGCTATGGCGCCCCTCACCTGCCAACACTGCCATATTCGTACACAACAATTTTGGCTAAAATTAGTCTAGCTAAGAACCATTCCATACCGTAATGTCATCGGTAATTATTTTTCCCAAAAATACATTTTAAAGAAAAATACATTTTCTCGGAGACTATTCAAGCCTCATTTTTCAAACTTGGCCCAAGGATAGTTTGTGGTAAGACCTTTCAAACATACCAATTTGAGTGACCTCTCAGAAAGGTCAAGGTCACAGTGGATCAGGAAATAGGTCAAGAATAGCTATATTTTGACATAATTTATTTTTTTCTCAAATACTATCACAACTTCAAACCCAAACTTGGTACAAAGTTACCTGATGGTAAGACCTTTCTATACATACTAATTTGGTTGATCCCTCGAAAAGGTCAAGGGTCACAAGAGCTCAGGAAATAGGTGAAAAATAGCCATATTTTGACAAGAGATGTTTTTTTTCTCAAATACTATTCACAACTTCAAAAACCCAAACTTGCTACAGAGACACCTGATGGGAAGACCTTTCTATGCACACTAGTTTGGTTGAGCCCTTGGAAAGGTCAAGAGTCATGAGAGCTCAGGAAATAGGTTTAAAATAGCTATATTTTGACAAAAGATGTTTTTTTCTCAAATACTATTCACAGCTTAAAACCCAAATTTGGTATAGAGATACCTGATGGTAAGACCTATCTATGCATACTAATTTGGATGACCGCTTTGAAAGGTCAAGGGTTACAAGAGGCTGGCAAATGTGTGTAAAATGCTGATTTTTTTATACACTGTAGGTATTCCCAAATTTTTGCAAATTTTTCATCCAAATTTGGTACAAAGATAGCTGATGATAAGACCTTCCTATGCATACTAATTTAGTCCACTCGTCACAAAGGTCAAGGGTCACGGGGGTTGACAGATGTGTGAAAAATGCTTACATTTTCAGAAAACAGGATTTTGCTGCTGTAGAAGCCAGCCCTTGTCACAAAGGTCACACATATGTAAATCGGTCATACACGTGAGCCATAATGGCTTTGCCTTTCTTGTTTTTATTAAGATGTTCATTGGCGGAAAAAAATGGCTGTTTCACAAAAACTGGTTCATCCACACTGGAGTCCGTAATTTTTCTTATTTTTATTAGTTATTTTATTTTTTTCTCACTTTTGGGGGATTAATTCCACGAATTATATGGGTTAATCTTAAAACAATTTAATCTTTTTTATGAAAAAAAAATCTTCTCATTAATAATTGCATGATTTTTCATATACAGTATTTACATAAGCCTACAGTTTGTCTCGGCTGTCAGGTACGATTAGGTCAATTTTGACCTGTATGCCCGGTGTAAACATCAGACAATTTTCTGCACCACTTTTTCGGAGTCATTTGTAAAACAGCTAACATAACTTTAATTTTTCTTTTACGAAAAAAGTATCTTCTCATTAATACCTGCATGATTTTTCATAAACGGGGTTTGCATAAACCTGCTGTTTGTCCTGCCCTGGGTTTGGATTATGTCAAATTGTGACCTGTAAGCTCTAGGCGTGAAAATCAGCAAGAAAATTTGCAAAGTTGATCGTCTAATACATCAAATGTTAGTACTGCGATGAGTGACATATAACATCGAGTGGGACTAATGATGCCATGACGTGAAGCTTGAAGTGACGTCATTTTGCTGCTCATGCTATTCATCTTCTAGACCACAGAGCTTATGAATGGCTGGAATCACCGTTAGTCCCTCTTTATTTCTGTCTACTAGTATATGTGGATCAGAGGGTGGGTTAGAGTAGAAGGAGATGGATTCCTGTTGCTACACGAACCCACAAAGTGTACTAATGGCGTGTGTCTGTCTTTATTTGTGTGCGCCAACTTGTGTGTTGATCAGAGGTTGGCATAGAGAGGAGGGAAATATCAGCATAATAAGCCTAAAAATATAAACAACTCTAAATGTTAATGTTCCTAAAAGATAAACGCATCTAAACTCCAAACAATACGGTACACTTTGGGATGAAATCTTCATCTTGTTTTTTCTTCTGGTGTTTGTGGTGGTGGTGCTACTGCTGTCATTTCTCTCCAAGTTTTCTGCTACTGTAAGTAACCTTGTATCCTGAATAACTTAATGCCCTTTGGCTAACAGTTAAAAGAGAAATGAAGTACTTTTTAAAAACAAAATCCAGCAAGTTGAGACATGCTGTGTTTCCTGTGACAAGCAAAAACTAACTTTTCAGTCACTGCTCAAATGAGTCACTAGTGACATTACCATATCATCTCTGCTCATGATCGTTTTGTTCACATCTACACTGAAACTTTTGTGTCAATTTGCTTTAGTATTGCACAATGAATCCGTTCCAATGAGTTCACAATATTTTGTTTGATCCAGGTTCTTGGGTATTGCATGCTTCTTGTGACATGACGAGTCAGCTTTTGTTGCACACACCTTTTGTCACAAGTAACATACTGATGTGAAAATGTTCACTGTAGAAGTTTTTGACTTCATTTTCGGAGTTCCATCTTTATTTTTACACTGAGTTATTAATGTAGACAAAGTCATAATCTGAATATCAAGATGCTTCTTTTGTCAAAGCAAATGTGTGATAGTGAAAAAAGAGTCGCCTATGACTGACGCAAATGGGTTCTCATTTTGCACATAATTAGGTCATTTTGTCCTGTTTTGCAGAAATATTTCATTGAGGGCTACCTAGAGGAATGGTTTTAATCAATTATAGGTATTGTCTAACCTATAGTTAGGCAAAATGAAAGAATTTGTTGTCACATGTCACAAGAGACAAATGTAACCTCTAGCTTTAAAATCTCAGTTTCCCATAAACCACTTATAATATTTTCAAAAACTCAACAGAACTGAGGAGCCAAATGGAAAACAAACTCAGAAAATCTTGTCAGATTGTTTTCAACCCATGTTTTCAACCGTCTGCATGGCACCTTTTGAGAGTGACATAATTATATAATTCGAGGGTTTCCAGCCAGAAGGAGCTATCTGTGATTTTTGACTATTTTTACTTTTTGACATGGGTGTGTTCACGAGAGAGTCAACAATGCCCTTGAAGTGGAAATTTGCCATTCTTATAATAATTGATGAAGTTATTGCATAGAACTTAAAACAACTTTATGCAATAGGTGACAAATTAAAGTTCAGGACAGAAAGTGCTGTCTTTCAATAGCACGTTTATGCCCACACAATACCAATCGGCCGTGTTACAATGTCGTGCCAGAAAGTGCTATCACACGATAGCACTATAAGGCAATGCAGCTATTTGGAGATGTGCGAATGAAATGGTAAGCCATCTGGTTCTATAACATGTTAAACCCTACTGTCAGGTCAGATGTTAGACGGGCTGTCTTCACACAGGCTATTATAAACATGCCATCAGCTGACAGATGAGGTGAAACTGTCGTATTTTGTAAACATGCAATGACTGAAACATCCTGTTTTGTGACCACTTTATACTAACATGAAATGACTTTCATGGTACTGTATCAGATAATGGCACTTTCACAGAAAAAGAAACAGGACGAATCATACAGAACCAATTAGCTACTGCCAGCAGAGGTAAGACATTTTAGTATTATCTTTTACCTTGCGTATGCTATTTCACAATATTATCAAGGATGTTATTATTATCATTATTATTGTTATTATTTCATTATAATTATTATTATTGTTAAATTTTGTCCCCCCAAAAAGAGCTGTCTCAGCGTATGCAAAAGTAGCCGTTAAACCATTTCTGATTCTCCCAAAAAGTGTTTGTTTTATATTATTTATATTACCGAATTGCCTATTGATGCTTCATTTCGTAGCTCAGTGATTTTTATTTTTCAAAACAACACATTTTTGCTTGAGGACAATAAATGTACTTTTTTGTCTGTTTAAAGAAATCATGCTATCGAGTACATTTTCTTATGATTTTCATTTCAACTGCCCAGGTTGCACACGATGAATTCCGAAAGTGATCCTGGTCCGACACCTTTGCAGACAGCGTTTATCTAACCATGGCAGCATCACTGACGGGTGAAGTCAAAGCCAGTCTAGCTGACCAGACTGAGATAATCACTGAATCAGCTGTTCCTGGTGATGGTGAATCAAGCGATGAAGCCCTTATTACGCTAGCTTGCCCGAAAAAAATGGACGGCAAAAGACTCATAACTGTTGAGAGTGATAACGAAGACAGTGATAAAGACGACAGTGACCGTGATCCGTTGTATCGTCCTCCAAGGGGTGTCACAGAAGATGTTGTTGGCCCTTCCACAGACGGCACTGAAGATGAATTAATACCAATGGCCTCCATTAAAAGACTTTGATGTCCTCCCAAAAAGCATCGCAAACGAACACGATATGCGCACACAGACGTTGAAAATGCTAAAGCTAAAAGCCTGACTGAAATACAATCTTTAGCTCATGACACTCTTGACAATCTCCTTGCAGTAAACAGCTTACGAAGACTTGAAGTAACATCAGATGGCAACTGCTTCTTTGAAGCTTGCGCGAAGCATTTTGAAGGCCTCAGTGCCATAGACCTGCGCGAATGTATGAGCAGTTATCTGGAAGAACAGTTTACCTTTTTCATAAACTTTCTGGCAGAGACAACAGATGAGAATGAAAGATATCTCCGATATTTCTACAATGAGGCAGAGTTAAGAAGAGCGGGGAGGTAGAGCAACGATGCTGCCGATTTGCTGCTACTGGCACTCGCTAACTGGTCATCGAGGATTGTTATGATCTTCTGCAGTGATCTGAATGGAGTTCTCGGCACGTATCCCATGTGTCGTGATGGACTGCAAGAAAGTGAGGCCATATCGGTTGCATTGTTGGCATTGCATTCGCCACACTATGATGCATGTTTGCCTGTGGACGGAGACGGCTTTTCAGTACCATTATTAAAACAGCCAGCAACCCAGGGTCTAGAACAAACGGCTACGCAGCCTGGTAGCCTGAATGACAGCATCAGCATTGGAGACGTAGATATTTCACAAGACATATCACCTGCTACCAGTACTCCTGTTACTCCCAATGTCTCTGTGGTTGACCACTCACCCTCAACACCCGAAGCTCCTCCAGGACAGCCAGATGATCAAATTCAAACACCAAGAATACAAGGGATTTTCAACACCCCTCACAAAATGAAACTTGCATGGAAAAGAGAAGCAAGACCTGAAATCTGGAAGAAGAATGTGAGAGAGACTCTTCGGCTTCATGGACAAGAATATACCTCACAGACGGGAAAACATACCATCAAAAGGAATGAAGCCTACAGATTGTTCTAAATGCAGATTCCACTGTAACAAAATTTCTGAGGAGAAACAACAGGACATTTTTCAGTCATTTTACTCACTGAGGTCTTATGAAAGTCAAAAACATTTTGTCTGCTCCAGTGTCCATGAGGGAAAAGCAAGGACCTATCTCATTGTGACCAGCGACGAATGGTGTGCCGGGAGTTCTACTTTACAGTGGAAGGAGAGCGAGTAAGAGTGTGTAAAACTTTTTTTCTATCCACCCTGGCAATAGGAAGAAGCTACCTCAACCACGTACTCAAACACAGCCAACACGGTACCTTCGTTGGACGCCATCACCAAACAGACATAAACCACACAACAAAACATCTGAGACATCAATGCAGAACATAAGGAAACACATAGAGTCTTTTCCGTGTGTTGAGTCTCATTACACATGTAAGGACACTCGGCGGAAATACCTTGCATCCAACCTTAACATAAAAAGAATGTACAAACTCTACAAAGAGCAGTGCGCACAAGAAGAAACTGAGCCTGTCTGTTCAAGACGGTACAGGAAAATTTTTAATAAAGAGTATACTTTCATTTCTGTCCCTAAATAAGACCAGTGTTCAACGTGCACTGCACAAACTATTAAAGAAACAGCAGGCTACACTGACAGAAACTGAAGAAGCTGCATTTCAGAAAGATGAAAAACTGCCAGAGAAGAAAAAGAGGCTGACAAGGAACTTGTGAAGAAAGATCCATCAGTGCATGTTATCACAGTCAATATGCAGGCTGTTCTGCAAGCTCCTTGTGGACTTGTCAGTCAAATGTATAACGAGCGAAAACTGTCTGTTTTCAACTTTACCGTCCATTCATTATCTGACGGAAGAGCAACCTGCTACACATGGGATGAGACTGAGGGCAAAATAGGATCCTTTGAAATTGCATCCTCCCTTTTATGCTATCTTAAGTCTCTCCCTGTCAGTGTTCAGACTGTCATTATATATTCTGATTGCTGCGGCGGTCAGAACCGCAATCAATTCATCACAGCGGCCCTGCATTACGCTGTTCATACAATTCCAAATATACAGACTGTGATACAGAAGTTTTGGGAGTCTGGACACACACAGATGGAATGCGATTCTATGCACTCTGCCATGTCATATGCAAAAAAGCACAATCCAATCTATACACTGTCCAGTTGGGACATTGTTTTGCGCATGGCATGGCGTGGTAAATGCTACATTGTGATCCCAATGAAGCACAGCCAGGTCTTTGATTTCAAACAGACAGCTAGATCATCAATCCGCAACACAAGGACTGACAGTGAAGGACAGAAAGTCAACTGGCTCCAGATCGGCTGCATTAAACTCTCCAAAGCAGATGAAGGCACCATGCAGTTCAAGTGTGACCTGAATGACGAAATGTTTAGAGTTCTCCGCCTGAGTGGATCCAGCGGCAGAAGGAGTCGATCAGCAGAACCACCCCAGAAACTTCATCGACTGTACAATCACAAGCTTCCAATATCTCAGGCTAAAAAGATCGATCTATTGTCTCTTTGCTCATCTGGGGTAATCCCAGAGGAACATCATCCATTTTACAGAAACCTTGCATTGGTCACAGCTGCGACTGACAAGTTGGACGAACCTGATGTCAAGGACATTGACTCTGACACAGACTCTGAATGTTCGGTGCTGCTGCGATCCAGTTAACAACACTTAAAATAATAAATCCTGCAGAAATGATTATTCATTTTGTTTACTTGAACAATGAGATGCACATGGTAACTATAGATCAGAACCAGTGTAATAACTGTCATCTAGATTGTGTACCTGCCGTGTTCATTTGCTATGGGACTTTGCAAGAAATGCATCTTATTTCAGAACTGTGAAAAATGTTAAATGTAGTCCTTTGACTCACGTTTTAGTTCTCTCCGTTAAGAGGTGTGCTATAAGTTGCAATACAAACAGACCTGTGCTCATCCTAACGCAGTATACTTTATTAGTACTGAACAATTAGTGTATGGATTTATAGTGGCATAGATGTGTTTACATGCAAATTTATGGAGTACGAGTCACCTGAAGACTAAAGAAACTATTTCGGGTGAGTTGAAATGTATCACTTTTTACTGTCTACTGTTAAACAATGAAGAATGAGAAACCAGGTCATGTGCTACCTGTGACTAGCAATGCATACAACATTCCACTTAGGAAATAAAATTATGTGTATATGGCATGCCTGAAAGTGCTAGCGCCACTGAGAAGAACTGTTACAGCAGCAGTCGGTCAACCTACCAGTCAAAAAATAGTGAGCAAGAAAATGTTATCAGCTGCTAGCATCCCCTGGCTCGCTGTAAGACGTAGAGGGAAACTTCAGCACTGCTTGCATATCTGTGCTAAAGCTACATGCCACCAGCTGGCATCTCTGTTTCACTGCGCTCTGGCGCTGATGAGGCCTGCCAAAAGATGTTATCGTAGCCAAGCACATTTAGGCTTGCAGTACTCGCGGAGGGAGTTTCAATCGCGGCGTGCATAAAAAACAAGCTACCAAACACCCATGTCATATGTGACCCTCTCTCACAAAATCAGTCTTAACTCGCATATTGGATGTTTTGACATATATATATTTCTGAAAACTACAGTGATTGCTGATTAATTTGATATATGACTGTACGCTGTAGTGCAAAAATTGTAGAAGTTATTAGTGTTTAAACGTGTTAAAGCCTACAGTGGCCATTTTGAGAAAACAGCCTGCGAAGTTGCTGTGTGCAGCATAATTGAGGCCAAGCTCAGACTTTAAAAATCATTTTAAACCTGTTTATTGGCAGTTTTCATGATAAAGATTTCAACCATACAATACTTTGGTGTATGTAGAATACATTTCTGCAAAAAAAGTGAAAATGACCCAGTTTGACCCCCACCACATATTATTGCGTGTAGTGCTGATCGGCTCGCTGCGAGTTAAGACTGATTTCGTGAGTGTTACGATTGTGGTTGTGTTATCCTGTGAGAGCGTACATGTGTTATTCGTAGGTAATGATATGTTGTTTATTTGAGCTATCACAGTTACGATTCACGTGTTTTTTTTAGTAAGATTTTCTTTTGTTCGTGAGTAGAGCCGTTTTCGTTTTGTTTAGTCCGGAACGTTGTAGACAGGTCGCACTGTCTGGTGGCCTCGTAAGTGTCACGTCGGTTAGTTGACATCTGACATCGCTACATTTTCGTTACTTCTTGTTTTCCTGTGCGCGTGTATCGAGCAGCTTTTATTTTGTTTTGGGAATGTTCTCGTACCTTTTTGAGCTATCATAGATAGGGATACCATACTTTTATGTGTCTTTATTATATGCTAGAATTTAGAGCTGAAGTGAGCAGCCGTATTTTTGTAGCCTGTTATATTGTTTCTGGAAAGTTCATGTTAATGAGTTTCGGCTGCGCGTTTCATTCTGGTTGTTTGAGTTCATGATTTCCGTAGAAGATTCTAGATTTTGATAGTGTATATAAGGAGGGCGCTGGGAAAGCCCGTGAGTACATTGTCTTGCTTTGTCAGTTGTAGAGATACGCAGTTTATTGCGAGAGACGTTGTGTATGAGAAACTTTGAGTCGTAGTGTGGACATAGCAAAAGAGACTTTGTATTCAGTAGTTTGTGCATTTGAGAGTGCATTACTGTGTGGATATCGCATCGCTGAATTAAATATTGTTGGAACTGTTACTCCAGTATTGTCTACATCCTTAAGCCACGTGTGACGGATTGCAGCTGAACGAGGTTTACTTTAAAGAACTCTACGTGTGTGTGTCTGGTGTGTTTATCATACTTCGACTACAACTCCACCACGTAACATTTTGGCGACCCCGACGAGATCTCTTCAGTTGGTTCAGTGGAAAGGGTAGCAGGAGAAAACAGCCAGCAGTGAAAAGCAGAGATGGTGACATCGGAATTGGAGACATTCCTGAAAATTGGAAAGGAATGTGGACTCGAAGGAGCTCAACTCCTCGAGTTTGTAAAGGAGAGAGAAGAGAAAGAAGAAAAGAAACGAGAGAAAGAAGAAAAGGAGAGATTGGAGAAAGAAGAAAAGAAACGAGAGAAAGAAGAAAAGGAGAGACTGGAAAGAGAAGAAAGAGCCAAAGAACGTGAAATCAGGAGACTCGAAATCCAAGTAGAAGAAGCAGAGAAACAGCGAAGAGAGGAGCGAGAAGAGGCGGAGAGGCAGCGTCAACACGAAATTCATCTAAAACAGATGGAGATTGAGGCACAGAGCCAGAGAACTAATGAAGCAACAGCATTAGCGAGCAGAGAACAAACAGCCCGTGCGCCAAAACTTCCACCTTTCATTGAAAATTCAGATAAGATGGACGCTTATCTGGAGCAATTCGAGCGCTTCGCAAATAGCAACAGTTGGAGACAAGAGACTTGGCCTATTAAACTGAGCGCACTTCTAACTGGCAAAGCGCTTGAATTTTACACCCGCTTACCAAGAGAAGAAGCCGAAGATTATACACAGTTGAAAGCCGCCCTGTTGAGACAGTACGACTTCACTGAAGAGGGTTACAGGTGACGATTTCGGAACTGCAAGCCTGAAGAAGGAGAAACACCCGGCCTATTCATTGAGAGAATCAGAAGCTACCTGGAGAAATGGATAGAGCTGGCTGGCCTAAACAGAGAGTACCAAGATCTGTGCGACCTCATCATCAAAGAACAAGTTTTCAGCGCATGTTCTAAGGA
Source organism: Semisulcospira habei (assembly GCA_036245525.1). Taxonomy (NCBI): domain Eukaryota; kingdom Metazoa; phylum Mollusca; class Gastropoda; family Semisulcospiridae; genus Semisulcospira; species Semisulcospira habei. The sequence continues at coordinate 67,783,136 of BTPG01000004.1, read as the reverse complement.
CCTGGCCGCCCACCTCAGAGAGCAAAAAGACCAGTCACTAAAGGCCCTGGCCGACTTCGCTCAAAGATACCTTGACGCTCACAACATGAAGTTCGGGTCCAGTAAGCCACAGCGTGGGTCTACACCAGCAGAGGAAATCCAGAATGTCAGAGACACCCCGAGATACAAGCCGGTGGAAAACCTGACATGTTTTCTCTGTGGAAAGAAAGGTCACAAAGCGATACGGTGTCCTTCTAAAGATGTTCCCCGAGGCGACAACATCAGAAGATCCAACCAAGATCGTGGGATAGCAGGCAGAAGCAGTACCACGTCTCAACACAGAGCTGCCGCTGTATTAGCCAATGATGTGACGTCATCCAATGACTTTGAATCCAGAGAAAAGCGAGCGACACCAGAACTGATCGAATCTTTCAGAAAGAATGGACGCATCCCAGTAGGAGATGGGACTACATTTTTACCAGTCTCAAACATCGCGCTGCCTGAGAATGAAGTGCCGAACATGCCGGTGGTGTCAGGATTCGTCGGCGACACACCAGTGAGAGTGTTGAGAGACATTGGTTGTAGCTGCATCATCGTGAGAGAGGACCTAGTAGCTGAAGACCAGAAGCTACAGGAGTGGACCACCCTCATTTTGGCTGACGGAACTGTAAGAATTATCCCCCTTGCCAAAGTCAGTGTCGACACCCCATACTTGACAGGAGAGATGAAGGCGTTGTGCGTGAAGACGCCAGTGTACGACCTCATCATCGGAAACATTGATGGTGCCAGAAACGCAGACGATCCAGATCCCAGAGTGGAGACCTGAAATATGTTCTGTTACCACGAAAAGTCAAGCAAAGAAGAGTCACCAAACCATCCCTCTTAAAGTGGCGGACAACACGGAAGCAGCAGTGGTGAATAAAGAAAGGCTGGTGGAGCTACAGAGAGGTCAAGATAAACAAAAATTGGCGGAATCGGTGCGTTTTGATGATGACGAAAGACTAGACGACGAGAACCTGTTTGACCTTAATGAACTCCGACACAAAGAGAATGTAGAAGATATCCAGTTCGGTCAGAATCAGACCCAGACTCAACGTGAAGAACTGCGCGTCCTGACTCAAGAGTTCGAGCATCGGTTTACACCTGACCCAGGGACAACAGACACCAACCAGCCCGAGGTTAATCTAGCATCCGACAATCCCGTTCGCGACGAGTCGTGTCGTATGTTTCGCTACACGAGTAAAGGACCGAGAAGGAATGTTCGAGAGACGCCGGACCTGAGAGACGACAGGGATGCCAGATCGCCAGTTGTTATCGCGAAGGAACAAGGGAGATCCAATTTGGTGTGTATGAACTGTGACACTTTTCCTAAGCTGACAGTGTTCGACCCCGGACCAGTGACTTTTGAACTGTGAACTGTAACTTATGATTTGGTGATGTTCCTGAAACTAACTTTGACATTATTTTTAGTTTAACTTAAGGATTCGCAGAACTTCGGAGCAGATTACCTGTGCAGAGCAGTTTAAATGAACATTTCTGTGTCCAGAACTTTTGTATGAAACATTTCGATGCTCAGGACTGTTTACAGGAACTGTGAGACATTTTTTTTTTTTTTTTTTTTTTTTTTAATTCGATTTTTGATGTGCCCCCACCCGGGTCTGCCCTGGGGGACTTGGGTGGGGTTAGGTATTTTTTAGTTCCCAGGGTCACCCTGGTCAGCCCCACAGGGTGGGTTTTTCTCCCTATTCTGGGGCATGTGTTTCTGTCTACCCTTTGTCCATTCACCTGTATTTGCCTTTTTTTAAAACTCTCCCTACTGTCTGCACTGCCTGTAGCTCTTGATATTGGATGTGTGTTGCTAAATGGTCTTAGCTTTATTTAGGCCCCATGTGTTAGGTTTATTTAATGTATTTGACCGGCTGGCGACATACATTCAATGTTCTGTTTAGTTTTTTTTTTTTTTCACAAGCAGTGCAGGCACGTCCTGAGAAAGCCTTGTTGCTGTCGGGACGTTAAGCAATGTACAATCAATCGATTTTTGATGTGTAGTTATATTTGTTTAGGGTTTTGTGTAGGTGTACACAGCCACAACCGTATTTTTGAAATTGAGAAGAAATTTTTGTGAAATTTCATTCTTTAGAGGGGGGGTAATGTTACGATTGTGGTTGTGTTATCCTGTGAGAGCGTACATGTGTTATTCGTAGGTAATGATATGTTGTTTATTTGAGCTATCACGGTTACGATTCACGTGTTTTTTTTAGTAAGATTTTCTTTTGTTCATGAGTAGAGCCGTTTTCGTTTTGTTTAGTCCGGAACGTTGTAGACAGGTCGCACTGTCTGGTGGCCTCGTAAGTGTCACGTCGGTTAGTTGACATCTGACATCGCTACATTTTCGTTACTTCTTGTTTTCCTGTGCGCGTGTATCGAGCAGCTTTTATTTTGTTTTGGGAATGTTCTCGTACCTTTTTGAGCTATCATAGATAGGGATACCATACTTTTATGTGTCTCAATGCTAGAATTTAGAGCTGAAGTGAGCAGCCGTATTTTTGTAGCCTGTTATATTGTTTCTGGAAAGTTCATGTTAATGAGTTTCGGCTGCGCGTTTCGTTCTGGTTGTTTGAGTTCATGATTTCCGTAGAAGATTCTAGATTTTGATAGTGTATATAAGGAGGGCGCTGGGAAAGCCCGTGAGTACATTGTCTTGCTTTGTCAGTTGTAGAGATACGCAGTTTATTGCGAGAGACGTTGTGTATGAGAAACTTTGAGTCGTAGTGTGGACATAGCAAAAGAGACTTTGTGTTCAGTAGTTTGTGCATTTGAGAGTGCATTACTGTGTGGATATCGCATCGCTGAATTAAATATTGTTGGAACTGTTACTCCAGTATTGTCTACATCCTTAAGCCACGTGTGACGGATTGCAGCTGAACGAGGTTTACTTTAAAGAACTCTACGTGTGTGTGTCTGGTGTGTTTATCATACTTCGACTACAACTCCACCACGTAACAGTGAGAGAGGGTCACATATTGGGTTACACTGACGGCAAACTAAATCACTGAGCTATTAATTTTATGTTGTCCAGTACAGAGAACATGTCACTGATTAACACAGAAGATTTTAATTTTCTTTGGTACTGCTTATACACAACATTATGAGACCTCAAACTTTCAAATGCGATTTACTCGAAACTACTCTTTCATCAGATAGCACCTTCTGGCTGGAAACCATATATATATATATAGAGCAAATCTCAAAATGTCGCTTGTCTGGAACCCTGTTCAGAAATAAGTTTGTGTTGACTCACTGAATGTAGATAAAACTTGGCTTTTTTGCAGCTAAATCTGAATTGAATAAAGAATTCTTATACCAAGTTTTGTGTGTCATTCTCCTGAGTGGTTTGTTTGTGAGATGTTTTTAAATTTAAAAAACATGAGAATTTTTGCACAAAAAACATTACACAGAATAGGTAACTCTGATAAGGAAGCTTCAGCATGGAAACACATGACAACTTGAAGTAAATCTTGTTTGTGTGTTGCATCGGGATTAAAGTATGTGCACAGGGCAAAGTGTTTGGTTGATGATGATTTTTTTCTAATTTATAATTTGAATTTGAAAATAACGGTGTCAGCGTTACCTCTATGGTCATAGTAGTCCCGAAAGTTGAGTACAACAGATGATACAGCTAAAGGTACATGGACGAAAGCAACATAACCACACGATTATTAATGCATTTGTTTTGCAGAAAACGAGCTTTATCCGTTAAAATGAGTCAAAAAAATTATTTAGCAGGGGACAAAAATAGGCATCATGGTTCCGGTCATTCGTAATGTTCAACACCTTGACTGTAGCATGACACTATGCTTAGCACAATACAAATTCTTCTCTTAACTCCCTAAAAATGTTACCAAATAATAGTGTCAGATACATGCAATCAAATCAAAATCATTTCTCAAAATGAGAGATGAAATTTCAGCTCTGTGTAATGTTTTCTCTCTGACCTTTTGAGATTTGCTCATATACATAAAACCTAAATCTGCTCAGCAGGTCCAATATCTGTTTGGGAATATTTACTAGCATCCCCTCTCTGGGGGAGGACTGGATATTCTCCAGCGGATTGCGGGGCACCTGCTTTATGCATTAGGTGTTCAGTGGAAGGCTCAAAATGATAGGTCTGTCCTTCCTTCTCTCCCACTGCCCTTGCTTTCTAGATCTAGTGAGCGATGCAGTCACAAAAAGGGCAGCTGATGTCCTGATGACACAATGCAAGCTTACCAGCCTGGAATTCCATGGCATTAGTACAACAGAGCATTCTCAGAATTTAAATGAAAAATTACGTCTCTTGGAACTAATCTGATTGAGTGCATTTTTGGCTTTTGGCGGCGCCTTTGTTTAAAAGTAAAGAATAATTGCACCACAAAATTGCCTAGGTGTTGCCTTTTCAAAATTAGTCTGTCTTCTTCCACTGCAACACCTCATAAAGCTTTAGGGATGCAATCCGCGCTGTACTAGTGGTGCTACCAGTAAATTCTGGAGGCAGCTTCTAGTACATGCATTGTGTTTGCAATTTTCAGGTTACGCAGTATGCCTACCTGAAGAGGCCCCCCCCCCTCCCTCCCCTCCCTCTCCCCCTCCCTCTCCTACCCCCTCCCGCCTCCCCCCCCCCCTCCACCCCACCCGGGTCTGCCTTGGGGGACTTGGGTGGGGTTAGGTATTTTTTAGTTCCCAGGGTCACCCTGGTCAGCCCCACAGGGTGGGTTTTTCTCTCTATTCTGGGGCATGTGTTTCTGTCTACCCTTTGTCCATTCACCTGTATTTGCCTTTTTAAAACTCTCCCTACTGTCTGCACTGCCTGTAGCTCTTGATATTGGATGTGTGTTGCTAAATGGTCTTAGCTTTATTTAGGCCCCATGTTGTAGGTTTATTTAACGTATTTGACCGGCTGACGACATACATTCAATTTTCTGTTTAGTTTTTTTTTTCACAAGCAGTGCAGGCACGTCCTGAGAAAGCCTTGTTGCTGTCGGGACGTTAAGCAATGTACAATCAACAATCCCCCCCCCCCTCCCTGCCTCTTGGGGCGAAACCATTCGTAGACGGCAAAAACAAAAATCTACTCAGCAGGTCCAAGATCTGTTTGGGAATATTCATGTACTACTCCCCTCTCGGGTGGGGGGTGGGGTGGGGTGGGGTGGTGGGGTGAGGGTATTCTCCAGGGGATTGCGGGGCACCTGGGGGTAGTCCCTATTGCTATATGCAGTAGGTATTTAGTGGAAGGCTCAAAACGATAGGTCTGTCATTCCTTCTCTCCCACTAGCCTTTCTTTTTAGGTCTCGTGAGCGATGCAGTCACAAAAAGGGCAGCTGATGGCCTGATGACACATCGCAAGCTTACCAGCCTGGAATTCCATGGCATTAGCACAGCAAGAGCATTCTCAGAATTGAATGAAAAATTACGTCCCTTGGAGCTAATCTGATTGAGTGCATTTTTGGCTTTGGGCGACGCCTTTGTTAAAAGTAAAGTGTATATATAGTGTGCGTGAGGTTATGTGTTTTGATGAAACTAGTAGATTAAAAAGCCAAGACAAACGTGTGGGATGTTTGTTGGGGCTTTTTAATCCACTGTTTTTGTTCAAATGCATGTAATTTTGACATATTTCTGACTGCCAAACGTCTATTGCATGTCTTTTTATTCCTTTCAGAACATGGTTCAGGAGCGATTGTCTCAGTTCTCCAGTCAGGCAGCCAGCACAGCTGAACTTGTAAAGAAACAAGCCACAGCTACAGTAGAAGCTATTAAAACACGCGGCCAATCCAGCCCCCCTTCAGCAAATGACGAATCATTTACAGACCAAGGACCTTCAAGCAAAGAGGCTTTTGGCAAAGCAGACAGACTTTCAGAAGATGTTGTTTTCCAAAATGCTGTGAACATCAGTGCTGATGATATTTTAAAAGAGACAGTTTCTACTAGCTGTGCAAATGTGTCACATGAACCGTCAACTAGCAAATCATCCACAGTGAGCATGTCAAGTCAAGATCAGATGAAAAGTCCCACTGTGAATTACAGTTCTGCTGTTAATGCTGCAGCAAGCTCGCAGAGTGCAGCCAAAAGTGAGCCCAAGAACATGGACACTAAATCTGGCCAGACCATGGGACAGAAGCAGACATTTTCCACAGCAACAGCAACCAGGAAAAATATTCCATTGCCTCCCAAGCAAACAGTAAGTTGTGTGTTGGACTGAAGTACCCAACGGAGAAAGAAACACGCTTAGAAAAGATGGGTACAACACATTTTATTAATATTTCGTGTAAATACCCTTTGTCAAAATAGACAAAGAAACAAACAGAGAGATTAGCTGCTACTTATCTTCATTGGCAGAAGGAATGTGGCAACTGAAGGAGGTGACGTAAAATAAAAGAAAAGAAAGAACAAAAGTGCGGAAAAAGTAAAAATGACGTCAACGAAAAATCATAAGAGAGAGACTCGGAGAGAACCTGAACACGAGAGACAAGAGTGTGTGCAAACACGTGCAGGAGCGAGCAAAAGTAAAGCGTGTAGGTGAGGCCAGAGAGAGAGAGAGAGAGACAGCGAGACGGAGAGAGAGAAAGAGAGAGAACGAACGGGGAGTACCCTTGGGCACAAAGTAGGCTGAGTGTCTAATACACAAAGCTTGCTAAACACCAACCCGAAGGCAAACTTTATATCACCATCAAGTTGAGGACTACCTCGGGGAAAAACGGGAGGACCCCGGGAAAAATCCCCAGCATTTAGCACGGTACACAACAAGTAATAAGTCAATGAAACAAAGCAAATAATCAAATTCAGTAAGAGAATATTGGTATAAGTGGAGAGTAGGTAGTTGTGAAGCCGTCTTCAAGGGTAAGGGGGGGGGGGGGAGAGAGAGAGAGAGGGGGCGGGGGGGGGGGGGGGGGGGGGGGGAGAAGGGGAAAGGAGGAAGGGGAAGAAGGGAAAAGGAAAAAGCGAAAAGAGAGAAAGAGGGCTAGAGAGAAGTGTTAAGGGGGGTAGGGGGGGGGGGAGAGAAAGAGGGAGAGAGATAGAGAGAGAAAAAAAAGAAAAAAAAAGAAAGGGGGGGGGGGGGGGCGGAAGACAACCAGCCAGAGCCACCAGCCCCACCCTACAGGCACCCACCAGTCCACAGAAAAATTCATTTTTCTCTAAAAGGTATTTTTTCGAAAAATACTTACCGATGACATGACTTTGTGGAAATGTCTACTACTAGCTCAATTTTAGCCTACTTACCCGTTGTGTGCCTACACAACCCGCTAGGCACTCGGGGAACCCCCGAGGGGCCGAGAGTTATCTCCCGCTCCTTCCTTACCAGTTCCTGTCACGAGACCAACCAGTCAGATACTTCGCTCGAAAGCGGCAAGCGGGGCAGGTGGGAGGGCCATCCGAGTCATGTCATCGGTAAGTATTTTTCGAAAAAATACCTTTTAGAGAAAAATGAATTTGTTTCCTCAAAAACATTACCGATGACATGACTTTGTGGAAGAATTGCGATGAGGCGGAGGGTGCCGCATGACAACTCCCTAGGAGGGAAAAGAGCCGTCCTCCCAGTCGCAAACTCCCGATAATTTTAGCGAAGTGCAGACCAACGGCGCAGGTGGCGCCGGGAGGGAGTGTTGCGCCGCGGCGATGTCCCCCACCATTGCGAGATTCTCTCGCTGGCCCGCCAGGTCCCTGAGGTAGAAGCGGGCGAATACAGATTCAGTCTTCCCGTCCAAGGTAGCCACGATGTCCGTGACAGCGCATTTTCTAACAAACGTGGCGCTCGTGGCCATGGCTCGTACCTCGTGTGTGCATATGTGCAGCCTCTTCGCTCCCTGCAACCCCACCCGGGTCTGCCCTGGGGGACTTGGGTGGGGTTAGGTATTTTTTAGTTCCCAGGGTCACCCTGGTCAGCCCCACAGGGTGGGTTTTTCTCACTATTCTGGGGCATGTGTTTCTGTCTACCCTTTGTCCATTCACCTGTATTTGCCTTTTTAAAACTCTCCCTACTGTCTGCACTGCCTGTAGCTCTTGATATTGGATGTGTGTTGCTAAATGGTCTTAGCTTTATTTAGGCCCCATGTGTTAGGTTTATTTAACGTATTTGACCGGCTGGCGACATACATTCAATGTTCTGTTTTGGTTTTTTTTCCACAAGCAGTGCAGGCACGTCCTGAGAAAGCCTTGTTGCTGTCGGGACGTTAAGCAATGTACAATCAATCAATTCGCTCCCTGCAGGGAGAAATCTTGATAGGCGGAGCAAATGACTCGGGGGGCCAGGAAGAGAACGTCTGGGCCGTTATGTCATTCTGCCGATCTCAGAGGTAGGGAGAGGCGTGCACGCCCTCTGCGGAAGGCTTTAGATCGTCGCAGAGCAGTCAAAGGTGCGCACGGGATCCTGTTACCTGGTCTCCTGTGACAGGGGTTTGTTTCATAGCGGCCGTAAGGTAAAACCTGCGGCGCGGTCAGAGGGACCTGTTTGGCAAGGAAGGCCGGGGCAGTGAGAAGTAGCACGGACCCGTCCGCTCAGAACTGTAAGCAGATAGGACGCGCCTAAGCGCGTGTAGCTCGCTCCCCCGCGAGGTGGTAGCCCGGGCCAGCAGGAAGCACGTGTAGCGTGTCACATCTGCGAACGGGCCGCTGTAAGGGTTCGAATCGGGCAGAATTCAACCACGTTAGCACCCAGGGTAGGTCCCAGCGGGGAAGGAGCGAGCGGTAGGCCTGGCGCCAGCTGCCGAAGTGTCCCATAAGGTCGGCGAGTCTGTGCAAGCGCCCGGGTATGGGTATCCGCGGTGACTCCGCCCCGTGAAGGGCTAGATCTAGGTCTCAGCCGAGCCCGATAGAGCCCCGCCAGCTGCGGATACGACAAATCCGTGAGGTTCAGGCTGTGATCGGTGCATCAGGAAAACAGGACTCGCCATGTCCCACGTAGGCTCGAATGGCCGAAGGTCTGGGGGCCGCAGCGATCGCCTCCACCGCTGTACCCGAGTAGCCTCTAGCACCGAGGGCTTGCCGCACACCTCCAGTCGTGAAGGATGAGCCGCTCCGGGCAGGGAGGAACAGCGGCTGGCGCAGTGGCTTGAGCATGGTGCGAGGAGTGGGAAGGCGCATGGGGGGGGGGGGGGGGGGGGCCCGTGGCGAGGCTGAGAAGGGCCGGTGTTCCTGTGGCGGATCCAGGCGAACGGAGCGACTAACAGGAGGGCCGCCGGGCAGCGCCGAAGGTTGAGGACTTTGGGTACGAGGATCGTCGAGGAAAGGCGGAGGCCGCCAGGACGTCCCAGGGAATGGAGCGCGCATCGACAGCCCAAGCCCAGGGATCGGGAATCGGGGCGACGAAGAGGGGAAGCCTAAGGTTCCACCTTGTGGCGAACCAGTCGACCTGGGGAGACTCCTAACGGGTGCGGGTCCACTGATAGATGTCCTGCCGAAGGGTCCAATCCGCATGCAAGAGCTGGCCGCGACGGGACAGCGAGTCGGTCCCGACGTACAGCTGTCCGGGAATGTGTCGGGCTCGCCAAGAAGGTCCGGTCCTCGCACCAACCCCAGCTCTGGTAGAGAAGCATACCAAGCTCGAGAGAGCGTGTGCCACCTTGTACCTGGAAGTAATCCACCAAAGGTGTGTTGTCAGAGAGGGCGAGCAGCTCCTGGTGTCTGAGGAGGTCATCCCAGCAATGAAGGGCTCGTCAACGGCCTGCATCACTGGCCGGACGATGAGATAGTGCGTTAATCCGAGGGCCGAGGGCCGGAAGTCAAGGGGAACCGCGGCAGGAGATGAGCATTCCACGCAGAGAGGCTCGCGTCGAACCCAGAGAGTACTGGGGCGGAGAAGATGCCCGGGGAACTGCCGAATCCAGCCAAGCGGCGTCGGTCTACCGACGAAGGCGAGAGAATCTGGGGCACCGGCGCCATCGTCGATACGTCGCCGGAAGCCGGGCGCCCAAGGAGTAGGAGATGCTACTAGGAAGCCCCAAGTGCGTCAGGAGGTGCAGTAGCGCGTCCTTGTCTGTCGCGAGAGAGCTCTCAGACTGGCGGCGAAGGAAGAGGTCGTCTGGGTAGATCGACGTCGGACTGGAGGAGGACTGTCGGGCCTTGGCGACTAAGGAGTCCATCGGCCCGGTGAACCGCCAGGGCAGAGGTTGAGACCGCACGGGAGCGCGGGAAACTGGAGAAGGCGCCGTCGATCGCGACCAGCGAACTTCCTGGGGGCCTGGAGCATCGAGACAGCAGGTACACATCGGAAAGGTCCAAGCCGCCTGCGCAGTCTAAGGCTGGACCGCTGCTTTCAGGGCTCTGGCAGTCTCCGTCTGGAAGGAGGGCCGAAATCTGTACAGGCCGAGAGAAGAAACCTGACGCCACTTCCTCCAGGCTTCGGAACGAAAAATCGGCGGCTGTAGAAGGTTGGCGAGTCTGAGAATCGGAAAACCTCTGTGGCAACTTACCTGAGGGAGGAGACACCTCCCGCCGCGCGGAGGCCTCAGCGAAACACGGGGAACATGAGACCTCGAGGGAAAAGGACGGCCAAGACGGGGTCAGGGCACAGTCGGCGGAGGCAGCGAAGCATAGACCGACGCGAGGTAGGCGGCGCGGTAGGCGACTCCGCTAAGAAGAGCCGATCAACCCGGCGGCGTGATAGAAGGAAGCCAGGCGTCTTCCACACGACGAACCAGGGCTTGAGTGAGCAGCTCCAGGAACCCAGTGCAGGCTAAGGTGTTCCGCACCAGGGACGCAGTCAAATCCAGGCCACGAGGGGGGGAACGGGGAAGAAGAGCGGAGCCGCCAGCTTGCGACACGGCAGGGGGGTCCATTGCAGGAAGAGGGATGGAGGAAGCCTGGGAATGGCCGGCATACCAGTCCCGACGGAAGGAGATGTCCAGGCCAGCCGGCCAGCGACGAACGGAGAAGAACACCGGCCCTCGAGACGCGGGAAGTTGCAGGTGCGCTGAGAAGGCATCTCGCACCTCCTCAAATCCAGGCGGCTGGGGAAGCGACTTGAACCTCTTAACTTGACGCTCGGCATCCACCAAGGCAGAGACCTTCCTCTTCATGGGGGGAGAGGCTGGGCAGGAGTCCGCTGGCAGAGTGGCTGCGGTGATCCTGGCGGCTTCATCCAAAGCTAAGAGGGTCTCCGCACGGGACGACGACGGAAGGGTTGAGGGGACATCAACACCGACGTCGGCGGGCGAAAGGGAGCGACCATCCTCACCCAACAGGGCTGAGACGGAGTCCTCGGGCAGCAAACTGATGGCTTCTTCGTCCAGGGGGCGGCGAGAAGGCGGGCGAGGCACCGAGGAAGGCCGAAGCTTGGGCGGGGACGCGTGTCGAACCTCGCGGGAAGCACGGGAACGAGCCGGCAGCGACGACGGAGGCGGGGATCGCCGAGGCGAACGCGAGAAGAAGCGATGAGGGGTCCTGTCCGGTGCGTGGGAACGACGTCTGGACGAAGGACGGCGGACAACCGAAGAGGGGCGCCGATGAAGGCGGCGACGCGGCGGACGCATCGAACGGTGCGAGCGCGAACGCGCACGCGACGAGGAGTGGCGGTGGGAGCGGCGACGATCCCGGCGCGGGGAATGATCCTTCCGGCGGCGCTCGCGAGCGCGAGTGTCTAGAACTGACGGTGGAACGGGATGAGTCAGGGGCGCGACTGTGTCGCGTAGGTTGAGGCTGAGGTCTCTCCTGGCCGGACTCAGTGAGAAGGGCTCTATGCCGGCGTACAGATCCTCCGGAAGGATCAGCGGGCTTATCGTGGAGAGAGAGAGAGGAGGAAGGCCAGTCAACGTGGGACGGCTCGTGGTGGACTGCTGCAGGCCGGGCTCAGTGAGGCGGGCACTCTGCCGGTAAACAGACCCTCCGGAAGGGTCAGCGGGCGTGGCAGCAGTGGCAGTCCTCTGATCAGCCAGCAAGTGAACTGAAAGTGGAACGGTGGGAGTCGGGGCGCGACTGTGTCGCGCAAGCTAAAGCTGACGCCTCTCTTGGCCAGACTCCGAGAGCACCGCTATGCCGGCGTTCAAATCCTCCGGAAGGATCAGCGGCTTGTGGTGAGAGACGGGTGAGGAAGGCCAGTCAACGTGGGACGGCTCAGGGCAGACTGCTGCAGGCCGGGCTCAGTGAGGTGGGCGCTCTGCCGGCAAACAGACCCTCCGGAAGGGTCAGCGGGCGTGGCAGCAGTGGCGGTCCTCTAGTCAGCCAGCAACACCGAGTCCCAACAGGAATCCTTTCCGTGAGGCCAGGGCGGGAAAGGGCGGTCAGCACCGTAAGGGCTGCAGAAGTATCAACCGGAGCCGGAAGAGAGGAAGCAGGCAGGGGCCGCTCTCGTCGGTACAGGCCCAGAGGTCCGACCAAACATATCCGGCCAGATCACACAGACATACAAAGGTGGTCCGGGTAGCAGCCCGCACAAGGTAGGCAGACCGCATGGTCATCCGTCGGCACTGGAAGTTTCCCCATAGGGAGCACATAAGCATTTGGGTTCTGTAACAGACAAAGGCATAGCAAGGTCGCAAACACAGGCAAGAGGGCGCCGAGCCCTCCTTTGTGATATCATTGTTTCATCTCACCAGCCCGACCGGGCATTCTCATTTCAATTAGTGGGAATGGCATTTTTATCATAAGCCCTTGATTATGCGTGCTGTGTACATGAAGGCGAGACAGGCAAACGTAAGCCGAGTCTGTAGAAATTGGCTAGATGGAATGAGGAAAGTCCATATCCCATTCCTGCCCCCCCGGGGATACAAACCCGGGATCTTTGGTATCAGTTTCAGCCCCCTTAATCAAATTTCAAATACAAACGATTTTGAATTTCCAAAAACTACAGTAGCTCGCCTGAGCTTGCCCCCAGCACCACGTGAATGTTCTGTGTCTATGTACAGTGTGTGAGCGAATGCGCGTGATTCACGTGAGCGTGTTTGTTGGGTTCAGTACGCGGCGGCGCTTAGAGCCGAATTTCAATTGGGATAAAGCGCCTATTTAATGCGCTTATTATTATTATTATTATTTTACGACTGCCAGCACAGTGTCTTATCCACTAAGCTACCTCCCCCTGTCCACCAAGGAACCCCAGGCGCCGTGACCGCCGGCGCGTGAAACAATGGTTATACTCTCCAAGGGCTAAAGGGCCTTTAAGCTGGACGAACGGAACGTGAGTGCCGCCAGGCCCTACGAAAACCAGCGTCTGAAAGGCAAAATCAACTCGTAAGCTAACGAGGCAGAACCAGGAGAGAGAAGGCGACGTCCCGCTAGGAGAGTCGCAAGAAGGCTGTGCAAGGCACGGAAATTATTTCAATAGTTGGTGCCCTTATGTCGTAACCACAACGAAAGACGAGTCCCACGGCAGCCGGCTCTCGACCCGAGGGCCGGCTGTGGGTAGCTACCGTTACCTTACCTCCAAGCCGAAGCGGGAACGGGGGAAAGGGTAGCCATACAGCAGTCACAGCACGGAGGAGAGCCGAGGGAACCCGGAACGGCGCCAAGGCAGAAGCAGGCAGCGCTAGAAGGCGGCGGGCACGGAAGAGAAGTCGAAACGAGCGTAGGCAAGACGAAGACCGGTCGAGGCACAGCGGAGCAAAGCCCGACACGTCTTCTCGGCACGAGCGAAGTAGCAAGACTGGTTGGTCTCGTGACAGGAACTGGTAAGGAAGGAGCGGGAGATAACTCTCGGCCCCTCGGGGGTTCCCCGAGTGCCTAGCGGGTTGTGTAGGCACACAACGGGTAAGTAGGCTAAAATTGAGCTAGTAGTAGACATTTCCACAAAGTCATGTCATCGGTAATGTTTTTGAGGAAACAAACACACAGGCACGCAACAAGACGACCACATACATCCTCAAGGGATGCACACGATCGCCCCGCCCCAAAACCGCGTATCACTCCATGGGCCGGAAACCGGGCGCCCGACAGGGAAGGGCAAGGGATCCAACTAAAAGTTCAGCCAGCGCTGAGAAAGTCCCCAAGGGAAGTGTACATATCAACCAGCGCCAGCCTCACCTATCTGGTTAGTGAGTAGTAAAACAGAAGCGACACACTGAGGGGAAGGTACAGTTAGCAGACATAAGCAAGGTAAAAAATGTTAATCTTTCATATTCATCCCGAGTGGCGCCACAGTGCCCAGTTTATTAATCAGAAATTTTTCACGGTCTTTCCTGGCCCAGACATTACTGGCTTGCATAAGCCAGAGGCCTTTAACCCGAATGTCCGAGACAGAGTGGTCGGCCTGATTGAATGTCGTCCGACCGGTCTGTTGTATTGGTACTTGACAGACTGAAGATGTTCTTTGAAACGGTCGTTGATGGTTCTTTCCGTCTCTCCAACATAGAGTTGGCTGCATTTCACACAGGAGATGACATAAATCACGTTGGTGGTTTGACACGTGAAGTATCTGTCTATGTTGAATTTGTAACGTGTACCATTCACCACGGTGGAAGGGCAAATAAAAGGACGCGTCTTGCAATTAGGAACATTGCACGGAGTGGAGCCGGAGGGTCTGGTGGTATGACGAGGCTTGAGAGTAGAGCGAACAAGCATGTCCCGCAAATTAATATCCCTCTTGAAAGCTACCAACGGAGGTTCAGAAAAGATAGCAGCAGATTCTTGACTGGATGACAAAAGACCCCAGTTAGAAAGAAGGATTTTACGAACCGGATTGTGTTTTGGACTGTGATGTGAATTTGTGTCAGCAGGTGTGTATGTGTGTTCTGTTTGAGACAGAGACACAACAGAAATTTCCAGAGATAGGTCAGAAGCACTGAGTAGGACATTTGTCTGCCAGCTAAACATTCTTTAATTTAACTCGTTTGAGATGTGCCGCTCCGGATACGCGGCTTAAAGCTGTGTATCCGGAGGCGGAACGTCTCAAATGAGTTAATGTCATGGATCCAAATGAAAACAACACAACAGATGGTGTTGCAAATTGCAAAATGGGGGGGGGAGGGGGGCAGGGGGGGGGGAGGGGGGCAAGAATAGCTGATGGCAATGGGCCATTCAGTAATATTGATACACATAATGAGAGGTTCATGTAATCTCTGATGCAGCACAGGCATAGACTGCTGTGAGGGGAATGGGGACCATGTCCAATGTGAAATACAAAGTCCAACTCCAAGTCAGTGCAAAAATGATAAGACATTGACAACTTCAAAGCAATTTTAGTAGGATATTTAAAATGGCAGCCACGTTAACTTGATGTTTTAGCTTTGCTGTCTGTCTATGATCAATGTACAATGCCTACCTGCATCTCTGTGGAGTGAATGATTGCGAGAGATAGAGGTGAAGTAAAAATGTTGCCGCAAGGGTTTCATGTGAAAAGAAGAAACTAAATATTTGAGGTTGAAACCCCTTTAAGTATGGGGAAAATGAATCATGGCATTTCAGATCAGAGATCCTTCTTCACGGTGATATGGAAACAACGTAAAACTGAAGAGAACACATAATAGAAACGACAGCATCCTGTGTAGAGAACATTTAGAATGACGTAAAGAAAAAGAAAGAATTAAAAAAAAAGAAATATAAAGAAGAAGAAGATATGATCATGTGAAAGAGAGAACTGAAGATACATAATTATGTAAACACACATGCACAAAACACATAGCACAAAACATCTACATACATTCACATCACTACACACATTCGCATTTACTTGTGCTTGCTGCCGCTCTCTCACACACACACAGTAACAGACACACTAACCAGTGCAATGGTAGTATCAAGTATCAGCAGTGAGGTCAAATCCGGCGCCAACCACCCATCACCCCGAGCATATGTCCCTAAATGGGGTTCGCCTAGGGGCGAATGTTCAAGCCACGTGGATGGTAAGCGTCAAGCCTGTCCGCGTAAAAGGATTCTGTCATTTAAAGGGTTTTCAATCTCTGTTTTTAGTTTACTTTTGACAGAGAGAAAAGTTGATGATAATGATGATGAACGGGGTGAAGCATTGCTATTTTTTTGATTGAGCTGTATCGTCTATCCTTAATCATGCAGAAATGAACGTTTTCTTTCCAAAAGAGCAAAAATGTAATACAAACATGAACTCCTTGGCTGTGGGTGACATTTTTTGTCGCGGCGATTCCTGCAGGAAGCACATTGACAAAAGTAATACCAACAGCAAAAGGGTTAATATTTAAATTACATTTTTTACATCACAGCTGAGTGCAAGAGCCAGAGAGCGAAAGGTGCCAGCCAACAGAATTAGCCGCTTGATGAGCTACGGAGGTATAGTTTTATTTGTGTCACTTTTAAAATGATTGATTTTCAAGGCATGCTGTTTAGAAACAAACCGCCTCTTGACCCATATCATACTGAGGCTAAAAGCTTCATATTTGTACACTGCCATATGCAATCTACATTATAGTACTTACAGATAACGATATAGACCAATCTTTAGTTCAAGGGTGGTGCCAGAATAGCTTGGCGCCTAGAGGTGCCAAGCTATTCTGGCACTTCCCTAGAACTATTTTAGTCACACATATTTCACACACTAGTGTATTCTGAATGATAAGCGTTAAGTTATGGATAGTCATCATAAGCATGGGAGTCAAGTCATGTAGAGAAAACATTGTCTGTTTTCCTTTTTCTGTTGAATTTACTGTACATGCATTGTTATATTTTGAGGGATTTTGAAAAATAAGTTTTATTTTGACTGCTGTGTGGCTGTCTTCAGCTGTTTTGAGCAACCGTCTTTGTGCAATGAAAAATGTGGTCTTAAAAAAATGTGTGCTCTCTCAAGAAAAGTCATGAAGGGCAAGAAGTGTCACCTTGTGACCTGACATTAAAGACTGACAATCAGGGGGCTACAGTCACCTGAATGATGGTCTTTAATGACAGATGATATGAGGGTGGTCGCTCAAAGTATCAAACTACAGGCATACACTGACAAGGATCAAGCTTGAAGGTCAAACAACTGTTTACATGAGTGCTGATCTGTAATTTTCAACCATACACTGCTAAATCCCTAATGTCCAAAATCACAAATCAGCACACATGGTGCCATGCTAACTACTACTCTGTTTTCACACATAATTATTTTGTGTGTGGTTTTACAGGTCTGGCGGCTGGTCTAAGTGTAGGAGCCTTGGCTGAAGTCACAAGAAGATCGTTAGGACTGAAAGACACCAGTAAGAAATTGATCTACGCTCAGTTATCAGTCATCCGTTATGTTCAGCTATCCAGCTGTGGCTGCAGTTTTAACCCTTTGGCTTCCAGTAGTGTTTTTCGTCAGGATCACCTCCACATAAAGCACTACCAACACTCAGCAAGTTGACCCATTCAGCTCTAATTCACTACAACAAATGACGTTTTGACCACGATGGTTCAAGGATGGTGCCAGATTAGCTGCATTACTTCTGGCACCACCTTGTGCAAACATAATTATTTGATCTGCCTCTAGAACTGATATGTATAGTCCTCTGGCTCAAGGATGGTGCCAAAGTAACTTGGCACCTAGGCATGTTTGAACTTTTATGGTCTATCCATCTCCTGTACTTGCATGCTGACGGCAAAGGACAATTCCCAGATGTGGGAATTTTGTGGACTTCTTGTGTTAAAGAGAAGGAGACTAGAAAAAACAATGCAGAATGCAGATCAGTTGTGATTGGACTGCAGTAGAACCTGTAAGGTGCTCTTCAACCCTTTGGCTGTCTGTAACGCTTTTTGTCATCCTACAGGAATCATTGTGACAAAAAGTGCTGCCGACAGACAAAGGGCTAAGAGAAGTCTTCAAGGGCAGAAAGTGACATCTGTCATGACCAAAACTGTAATTGCCCTTTAAAGGGATAAATACATTTTTTTTAATTGAATTGACTTAAAGACTATAGTCTTTAGTTTCACCATCTCTCATTATGGTGGACACTTAAAACAGGTTCTGATGTAACTCATAATCATCATTTTATATTTGTGTGCTGGTCTGTGATTTGTGCGCCTTATAGTTCCAGTACCATTGCACAGTAAACATTAATTTTTCTCTAAAATGTATTTTTTAGAAAAATACTTACCGATGACATGACTAACTGGAAATAGTCTACTTGCTTACCAATTTTAGCCTAAGACCCAAAGGGTCCCCCCAGGAGGCTCTCGGGGATCCCTGACAGGGACGAGAGAGCTTTCGGGGATCCCTAACAGGGACGAGAGTAGCCTCCCCTGCCCATCCGGTCAGGCGCCAGGTGGTGTCTCCTTTAGCCAGTTGTCTACGGAGTTACCAGCGGCAAGCGGGGAGGAGGGAGGGACCTCCGAGTCATGTCATCGGTAAGTATTTTTCGAAAAAATACATTTTAGAGAAAAATTAATTTGTTTCCTCAAAACACATTACCGATGACATGACTAACTGGAAGAATGGCAAAGAGGAGGAGGGTGCCGCACAATCCCTTTTAGAAACCTCTGCAGGGACGAAGACGGCCCGTCACTCCTGATAACCCACTCCCGACAATTTTAGCGAAGTGCCGCCTAAGCGCCGAGGGCGCCTGGAGGGAGTGTTGCGCCGCAGAAGTTGCCCACCAGCGTAAGGTTGTCGCGCTGGACTGTCAGGGTGCGGGAGTAGAAGTGGCAATGGTAGATCCATCCTGCCACCCCGCCGCCGCCACAGTGTCCTTAACCACACCGGCGCGGCGAAGGCGAGACGTGCGGCCCTAGCGCGCGTTCCATGGGCGCGGATCTTCAGTGCCTCGGCTCCCTGTGGGGAGAGGTCGCGATAGGCGGACCGGAATACCCAGCGGAGCGAGGAGGAGAACGTTTGGGCTGAGAAGCCGGTTCTGCCAGCAGTCGGCGGCAAGGGACGAGACCGTCCCCTCCGCACGGACTTGGAGCAGGTAGATACGAAGTGCCTGTCCCGGATCTCGCTGCGGAGTGCCCCGAGGAACCGGGTCGTGTAAGCGGCCGAGCGGCGAGGGCCGGAGGCGCTGTCAAGGGAGACCTAGGCTGAGCGAGAAGGAAGGATCCGGGAGTAGCTGCACGGAGCCATCCACTCGGAACTGCCGGCCGGTGGGGCGAGACGAGAGCGTGTGGAGCTTGCTGACGTGGGGCGCCGTGGCGAGGGCCATCAGGAAGCAGGCCTCCGAGACACGTCAGCGAAGCGGGCCAGATGGAGCGGTTTAACGGTCCGAAGTCAGTCAGGAGAGGACCAGGGAGGTCCCAGCGCGGGCCAAGGGAGAGGAAGACCGGACGCTGCACGCCGAAACGCGCCATAAGGTCGGGCAGGTCCTCGCAGGCGCTGGGTCGGGACGGCCGAGGTGACGGTAGGCGTCGGCGATCAAGAGGGGTAGCAGCTGCCCCAGAGGGGAGCCAACCTTGGTCTTGGACGAGCCAGAGAAGAAGTCCACGAGCTGAGGAGACGTCAGGCCGACGGTGGAGAGGCGGCGGGGTCAGAGCACCAGACACGAAGCACGCCACTTTCCCTCGTAGACACGTCTGGTAGGACTGCGGGCTGAAGCGATAGCGTCCGCTGTCGCACTCGAGAAGCCTCCAGCAGAGAGGGCTTGCCGCACCATCGCCAGGCGTGTAGGAGAAGTCGCTCGGGGCAGGGGTGGAAGAGCGGCTGTCGGCGCTGCTCGAGCATCGTGCGGGGGGTGGGAAGAGGGAGGGTGAGCCCGTGGCGAGACTGAGAAGGTCGGAAGTCCACGATCCGGTCCGGGAGAACGGCTACCAGGAGAAGGACTGCGTTGCATCCCCGGAGGCTGAGCAGGACTTGAGGACCAGGACCGCCGGAGGGTAGGTGTAAAGGACCAGACCGTCCCAAGGGAACAAGCGCATCGACTGCCCAGGTCAGAGGTCGGGAACGGGGAGATGAAGAGGGAAGCCGGAGGTTCCACTTCGTGGCGAAGAGAACAAGGGGGGAGTCTCCCACCGAGCGCAGAACCAGCGAAGGATGTCCCAGCGTAGGGCGCAATCCGTGTGAAGAAGCTGCCTCCGTCGCAAGAGGTAGTCTGCCAGTACGAACAGGAGACCTGGACTGTGGCGGTCTGGGAGGGAGAAGTCGCTGTCCGCGCACCAGCGAAGGGGCGATAGAGGAGGAAGCAGAAGTCGGGAGAGCGGGTTCCTCCTGCGTCTGAAGGCAAGCCACGAAGAAGGGTTGTCGGAAGGACGAGGAGGTCCTGTGTCCAAGATCGTATCGCCAAGCGCAGAGGGCCTGCCAACTGCAACCAGTCCCAGCGGGTTGACGTGCCACGAAGGCAGGTTCGCGGGCCAGCGGCCGGCCGACGAGTGGAATTCGGGAGAAGGAGAGCGCCCCAACCGACGAGACCGGCAATGACGCAGAGAGAGAGGGGCAGTGGCGAGGTCAGGGGGATCCGGGAGCCGAGCTAAGAATGTCCGTCCAGCGAAGCCGATGTGGCGCAGCACAGGGGAGATCGGCACCCGGGTAGAGAGATCGCCGGAGGACAGCCTCCAGAGGCGGAGTACAGAAGACCGAGGGAAGGAGATCAGCCGCTGCACTCATCAGGCGGAGGAGCTGGAGCCGCAGTCAGGAGGGGACCGCCGTGCCCGCAGCTGCCCACGGGCTAGAACGGCAAGGACTGGATCCGAGGCTCGTGAAGACGCACCAAGATGCGGTCGGTCACCAAATCCATTCCCAGGTGAACAGGCGGCGAGGGCGAGAGGCCGGACCGTAGGCGCTGACCAGGGCGACCAGGCGAGCAACCGGAGGAGGAGAGCATCCCTGCCCTACGAGGAGGAACCACTGACTGATACCGCAGAAGCAGGTCGACCAAGGAGGAGAATGGCTGGCGGAAGATCGAAGGTCCCGGGCAACCAAGGCATCCACGATCCACGCAAGGACCCAGGGCTGAGGGGAGACCACACCAGAGAGGCCGAGCTGGAAACGGTCCCGTCGACGGCAAGCGAAGACCAAGGCGGGGGCGGGAGGCATGGGGACGCGTAGAAGCAACGGGTAGGTCCAGGCTGGCGGCGACAACCAAGGGCTGAAGGCGGCGCAAAGGGTCCGAGGCGGGGGAGCCGTGCCGAGCGATGAGCAGCATCGCAACATCCCAAATAAGAGCGGAGACCTGCGCGCGAAGGGCGAGGGCCTTGTTCCGAACGGGCGGGAACTCAATCCACAAGGGTGGAGTTGGGCCCACCGGCCTAGAGGGGTTCCTTCAGAGACTGCCAGGCAGGGCCGAAGGGCGCGGGTACCCACAGAAGCACGGTAGAGCTGCGACGTCGCATCAGGGGAGATGGTCAGGCAGGAGCCAGGCCGCCACGCACGAAGGAAGGCAAGGGGCGGAGGGTTCGAAGCCACGCGGAAGATCCGCTAGAGCTGGGAAGGGTTGCCGCAAGCACGGGCGCCGGCGGAACCACCGGAGGCAGCGAGCACGAAGGGAGCGAGAGGCCAGCGAACCGGGGAGCCGAAGGCTAAGACGCCAGCAGGCCAGAGGCGAACGCAGGACGCCGAGTCATCCCCCGGAGAGGGTCGGGGAGACGCTGGAGGCGAAGGGTGCAGGGAGCGGGGAAGAGGATGTCCCGAGGAGAACGACAGCGCCGCACCAGGCGAAGGTCGACAGGGACCCTGGAGGGAGTCGAGGGGCGGGCGACGACCGTCGGGCGCCGCAACTATCCAGGCGACGAGGGCGAGGAAGTCGATCCCCACTGCACTGGGTGTACCCCTAGGGGCACCCAACCAAGCACTAACAGCGCGACGTAGCTTCACTTCGGTGAACGGACGAGAACCGGTGAAACGTGGAAGGCCGTAGGCGCCAGGGGAAACGGCCCGAAGTCCCGAGGTACAAGAAGGCCGATCCAGACGCAGTGCGCGAAGCTCAAGTAGGGGGCACGTAGCTGGCTGGGGGACTCGACGGAGGAGTCAGCGGGTTAGAAGAAGGGGGCCATAAGCCGCGTAGGGTACCAAAGGCGATAAGGGTCGCGGTGCCCAGGGCTCAAGGAGGGGGCACAAGCGGCTAGGTGACTCGCCGTAGGAGTCAGCGGGCCCAGAGACTGAGGTCGAAGTGCCGAAGTGAGAACGAAGGCGACAAGGTCGCGGTACCCGGCTCAAGGAGGGGGGCACACGGACTTAAGTTGGGGCCGAAGGCCGACGCGTGAACTAATTGGCGACCAGGTCGCGGTGCCCAGGGCTCAAGGCGGGGGCACAAAGCGGCTCGGCGACTCGCCGGAGGAGTCCGCAGGCTTAGGAGGGGCCGTGAGGCCAACGCGTCTACAATAGGCGACAAGGTCGCAGTGCCCGGGGCTCAAGGAGGGGGGCACGTAGCCGGCTTGGTGACTTGCCGGAGGAGTCAGCGGGCTGAGCAGGTCCGAAGGCCGACGCGTAGACTAGTTAGCGACAAAGTCGCGGTGCCCGGGGCTCAAGGAGGGGGGCACGTAGCCAGCTAGGCGACTCGCCGGAGGAGTCAGCGGGCTTAGATGGGCCGAAGGCCGGTGCTTAAGCTAATTAGCGACAAGGTCGCGGTGCCCGGGGCTCAAGGAGGGGGGCACGTAGCCGGCTTGGCGACTCGCCGGAGGAGTCAGCGGGCTCAAGAGGGGCCGCGAGGCCAAGCGTCAACTTCTTCTTTTCTTTTTTTTTTTTTTTTTTTTTTTTTTGTGTGTGTAACAGGTGACAAGGTCGCAGTGCCCGGGGCTCAAGGAGGGGGGCACGTAGCCAGCTAGGCGACTCGCCGGAGGAGTCAGCGGGCTTAGAAGAAGGGCCGAAGGCCGACGCTTAACTAATTAGCGACCAAGGTCGCGGTGCCCGGGGCTCAAGGAGGGGGGCACGTAGCCGGCTCGGCGACTCGCCGGAGGAGTCAGCGGGCTTGAGGTTTGGCCGAGGGGCCGACGCGTGAACTAAGGCGACATGGTCGCGGTGCCCGGGGCTCCTTTTTAAGGGAGGGGGGCACGTAGCCAGCTTGGCGACTCGCCGGAGGAGTCAGCGGGCTTAACGCGTCTACGAACGAGCTACAAACTTACCAGGGACGAGAGGAGTGCTATCCCATGTCCGAGGGCAGCTTGAACAATCCCGCCGTGCCGCGGAAGGTCCCAAGGAAGGCGGAAGTCGCGGGTCGCTCGGCGGAGGAACACCGGAGTAGAGACCAAGAACCTCCAGTCAAGCAGGGCAGTCAGCGCAGCCGATGACAGAGGAGCAGGTGGCACCCGGTCTACAGTGTGGTGGACACCAGGCCACTGGAAGCCGCCATCCTGGGCAGAAACGCACTTGGTACTGCAACACATACCCATACATGAAAGGTGACGGGCGG